>CM077673.1:367340664-368540664 GCA_039707655.1 Elymus sibiricus | reverse complement strand
CCAACGACGACATGGAGCGCCTGCTCCACGGCTGTACTGCGCTCGAGTACCTTCATCTTCAGGTGATCAATGGGTTGAGTAGCCTCCACATCACCTCCATGAGTCTCCGGACAATTTGTGTGTATTGCTGGTGCTGCAACAGGAGATCGCACAAGGTGAATCACCAAATGGTCATTGAGGACGTGCCTTTACTTGAGAGATTACTTGTTGTTGATCAACAAGGTCCAACAAGAATGAGGGTCATTCAAGCGCCGAAATTGACAGTGTTTGGCTACTCGCTCGTCAACTTATCTGAACTTGTTTTTGGATCCATAACCGTCCAGGTACAACAGTCGTCCTCTTCTAATTTTTGAATTAACATTTTTTTCTCTATTCAAGATGTATGTTCGTCTGTCATCCAGAAAATTATATCGACAAGCTCGACCCCGTATCTGCGCACTGTGAAGGTCTCGGCAGTAGAATCTATCGGCCCCGAGCTGGACCAAGTTGTCAGATTGCTGAGATGCTTTCCATGCCTGGAGAAGCTATATATCGAGGTGATGCTCTTTCATGTTAAACTTTAACCACAAGGGAGTTCAATTTTTGAAACCCTGCAAATCATAAGAGATCCCTTGTGTGTCCACGCACTAATACACTCTCTTCTTTTGCAGATACGGTTAGGCCCGGTAGTGGATAATGTGATACAATATAACAATCCCATTGAATGCCTTGATCTCCATCTCTCAGATATTATTTTGAACTCCTACCGAGGGACCTTACCGGAGATTATATTCGCCAGGTTCTTTGTTGTGAGAGTAAGTGTGCTAAAGATAATGAGATTTTCCCTACATTTATCGCGCAAGAAAGAATGGTTTGCTGATCAGCTCCGGCGACTAGGACAGAATGGAAAAGGCTCTGCAGAAGCTCAATTTCGTTTTGTAACTTCAGTTGATAGACTATTCGGAAGTCCTTATGTCAGGCCCATAAATGACATGTCAGTGGTGGATCCCTTTGCAGAAATATTGAAGTTGCCAAACTAGTAGTAATATCAGTATGAACCTATCATATATGTTAATGTTCAGATGATCAGTGCGGGCGTCTACAGCTGCATGACAAAGTTTCTGCTTAAGCTGAATTTCATTTCTATTATCGGTTTGAACCTTGTAATCTTTGAATTTGAGCCTTGTAATGCTGGAATTTGAACCTTTGTGCTATTTCTGTCATTTGTGATACAACCATGCAAATGGCATCTTATGAAGGAGGCTCGTATGTTGGTAGTACCATCTTTTCCTTAGTATGCAATGTACGATTCATATCTGGACATTAATATGCAATTGACGATTAATATCCAGACCTTAAGAAGCAGAACCACGACCGAGGGTATCCTGCGCGGCTCCAATGGCGCTCCCAGCGGCTGCCGATGACGAGCGCCAGTTCACCATGCATGTCGTAGTGGACACGCACAAAGTGGTCTGGTTCGACCTCACGTCCCACTGTGTGCTCTGCTCTCGCGTCCCTCCGCGTGCTCTGCTCTCGCGCCCCTCCACGCGCGCTCTGCCAGCGGTTGGGGCCGGCCCACGATCATGTTCGGGGCTCCATATGCATGCAGTTGCGCCACGCGCGTCGCCCCATGCAGTTACGTTTTTCCTTGATTGAATCACGTGCTGCAAAAACTGCCATCCGGAAGTGCCGGTTTTACATGACGTCCGGCCCCCATTTGTACACATGACCATTAACCATAGTCTCTTCATGCTTTCGATCACGCCCACAACATAATAAGCACACCCTCAACGACGCATACAGAGAGGATGTCCAGCGGCACACCAATGGAGTACGGCGATCATCATGTGGAGACCCACATGAGGAAGACGGACCTCATGGTGGTGTACACCAACGACCCGGGCATGGTGGAGGACTCCATCGGCACTATGGAGCGGTTACTTGATGCGGATGAAAAGTACAAAGTGGTCGGCTTCGACCTCGCTTACACCGGCAGTCGTGCAGGGCATGATCAGAAGGTTGCCGTCGCCCAGTTGTGCATCGGCCATCACGTCCTCCTCTACCACTACTGCCTGGCCACAGTGCTGACATGGCTTGAGACTGCGTCAATATTTCCCCAAAGAGGAAGGGATGATGCAGCACAGCGACGGTAAGTATTTCCCTCAGTTATGAAACCAAGGTATCGAACCAGTAGGAGGATCACCACCACTACGTAAACAACACCTGCACACAAAGAACAAATACTTGCAACCCGACGCGAAAGAGAGGTTGTCAATCTCTCTACGGTAAAAAGATAGATTAGCTAGTGATAGATTGGAGAGATAGATATCTCAAGAACACAAAATAAAAAGGGCAAATAAAAAGTGCAGCAAGGTATTTTTGGGTTTTTTGGAATAATAGATCTGAAAACAAAAGCGGCAAAAAGATAGATCGGAAAGCAATATGTTGGAAAAGTAGACTCGAGGGCCGTAGGTTTCACTAGTGGTTTCTCTCATGAGTATAGCACACGGTGGGTGAACAAATTGCTGTTGGACAATTGATAGAAGATCAAATAATCATGACGATATCCAAGGCGATGATCATTATATAGGCATCACGTCCAAGATTAGTAGACCAAAACGATTATGCATTGATACGTCTCCAACGTATCTATAATTTATGAAGTATTCATGCCATGTTTACAATAATTTTATATGATTTTCGTATGATTTTATTAGAACTAACCCGGACTGACGCTGTTTTCAGTAGAACTACCATGGTGTCGTTTTTTGTGCAGAAATAAAAGTTTACGGAGAATATTTTTGGAAAATATAAAAAATACTGGAGCAGAAAGATACCGGAGAGGAGTCCCGAGGCAGCCACAAGCCTAGGGGGCGCCCCCCCCCCTAGGGCGCGCCCCCCTGGCTTGTGGGCCCCTTGGGAGTCCCCCTGACTTGATTCCAACGCCAAGTATTCCTATAAATACCAAAAACCCCAGAAAGAAACCTAGATCGGGAGTTCCGCCACCGCAAGCCTCTGTAGCCACGAAAAACCAATCGGGAGCCCGTTCCGGCACCCTGCCGGAGGGGGAAACCATCACCGGAGGCCATCTTCATCATCCCGGCGGTCTCCATGACGAGGAGGGAGTAGTTCACCCTCGGGGCTGAGGGTATGTACCAGTAGCTATGTGTTTGATCTCTCTCTCTCGTGTTCTTGAGATGACACGATCTTGATGTACCACGAGCTTTATTAATATAGATGAATCATATGGAGTTTTCCCCTCTCTATCTTCTTGTGATGAATTGAGTTTTCCCTTTTAAGTATTCTTATCGGATTGAGTCTTTAAGGATTTGAGAACACTTGATGTATGTCTTGCGATGGGATATCCGTGGTGACAATGGGATGTTCTATTGATCCACTTGATGTATGTTTTGGTGATCAACTTGCGGGTTCCGTGACCTTGGGAATCTATGCATAGGGGTTGGCACATGTTTTCGTCTTGACTCTCCGGTAGAAACTTTGGGGCACTCTTTGAAGTTCTTTGTATTGGATTGAACATGATGAATCTGAAATTGTGTGATGCATATCGTATAATCAAGCCCATGGGTACTCGTGGTGACATTGGAGTATCTAGGTGACATTAGGGTTTTGGTTCATGTGTATCTTAAGGTGTTATTTTAGTACGAACTCTAGGGCTGTTCGTGACACTTATAGGGATAGCTCATAAGATTGATCGGAAAAGATAACTTTGAGGTGGTTTCGTACCCTACAATAATTTCTTCGTTTGTTCTCCGCTATTTGTGACTTTGGAGTGAACTCTTTGTCGCACGTGAGGGATTTACATATGATTCAACTATGTCAGTATTGTTGAGAGAACTTGCACTAGTGAAAGTATGAACCCTAGGCCTTGTTTCTAAGCATTGCAATACCGTTTGTGCTCACTTTTATCATTAGTTACCTTGCTGTTTTTATATTTTCAGATTACAAAAACCTATATCTACCATCCATATTGCACTTGTATCACCATCTCTTCGCCGAACTAGTGCACCTATACAATTTACCATTGTATTGGGTGTGTTGGGGACACAAGAGACTCTTTGTTATTTGGTTGCAGGGTTGTTTGAGAGAGACCATCTTCATCCTACACCTCCCACGGATTGATAAACCTTAGGTCATCGACTTGAGGGAAATTTGCTACTGTCCTACAAAGCTCTGCGCTTGGAGGCCCAACACGAGTCTACAAGAAGAAGGTTGCGTAGTAGACATCAAGCTCTTTTCTGGCGCCGTTGCCGGGGAGGTGAGTGCTTGAAGGAATATCTTTAGATCTTGCAATTGAATCTTTTAGTTTCTTGTTTTATCACTAGTTTAGTCTATAAAAGAAAACTACAAAAAAAATGGAATTGAGGTTACCTCATATACTTCATCTTTATAATGTCTTTCGTGAAAATGATGGAAAGGAAAATTGTGCCAAAGTGTTAGAAGAATAGGTCAATAAAATGTTTGGCACTAAATCTTTGTATGATGAGCATGATTTCAATGTTGTTAGTATGCATTCCTTGAATATTCATGATGCTAATGATATGCAAAGCTACAAGCTTGGGGATGCTATGTTTGATGAAGATGATATGTTTAGTCCCCCATGTTTTGATGAGCAAATTTATTATGATGAAAGCATGCCTCCTATTTATGATGATTATTGTGATGACATGTATGCTATAAAGAATAATGATAACCATGAAACTTGTCATCATGATTTTAATTTTCAATTGGATTATGCTTCACGTGATAGTTATTTTGTTGAGTTTGCTCCCACTACTATTGATGAGAATAAATTTGCTTATGTGGTCAGTAGTAAAATTGCTATGCTTATGAATCATGAAAAGAATGCTTTATGTGATAGTTATATTGTTGAATTCATTCATGATGCTACTGAAAATTATTATGAGGGAGGAGTATATGCTTGTAGGAATTGCAATAATATCAAGTTTCCTCTCTATGTGTTGAAAATCTTGAAGTTTTGCTTGTTTTACCTTCCTATGCTAGTTGATTCTTGTTCCCATAAGTTGTTTGCTCACAAAATACCTATGCATAGGAAGTGGATTAGGCTTAAATGTGCTAGTCATATGCTTCATGATGCTCTCTTGCATGTTTCAATTCTTATCTGTTATGTGAGCTTCATTGAAATCATCGTGCCTAGCTAAAAGGCATTAAAGAAAAGTGCTTGTTGGGAGACAACACAATATTTATACCTACTGTTTTTGTGTGTTCACATGATTAAGCTACTGTGGTAATCATGTTTTATAGCTTTTGTTTCAATAAAGTGCCAAGTAAAGCCTTTGGGATGACTCACAAGATGAGTAGAACTGATGCTGAACCAAAACGGAAACTTTTGACTCCAGTACAGGAATTTTAATTTTTTACTGGAGCATGATAATGATCTGAAATTTTTACAAAGTCCTCATATACAAATTCTTCAGGTTTTCCTAATTTTTCAGAATTTTCAGAGACAGGGAATTATGTCTACACTACAGATCTTCACAGACTGTTCTGTTTTTGACAGATTCTGTTTTGCATGCATAGTTTGCTTGTTTTAGTGTTTTCATAGCTTATATTTAGTGGTATAAATTATGGGAATGATAGAATACATTAGGTATCATGTGGGGACAATTATGAATCTTGTCTTGGCAGTACCTAAGTGAATTATCTTTATTTATTATACTAACCCATCTCACGAATTTCCGTTTAGTTTTGTGTGATTGAAGTTTTCAAGTTTTGGGCGAGACACCGATATGAGGAGAATAAGGAGTGACAAGAACCTAAGCTTGGGGATACCCATGGCACCCCCAAGGTAATATCCAATGAATACTCAAGCGCCTAAGCTTGGGGATGCCCCGGAAGGCATCCCCTCTTTCATCTTCAACACTATCGGTATATCTTACTTGGAGCTATATTTTTATTCGTCACATAATATGAGTTTTGCTTGGAGTGTCATTTTATTTTCTTGTTATCTGTTAGGTGTCATTTATAATCTTGTTTTTCAATAAAAAGTTCCAAGAATTGCCTTTAGGATGCTTGCATTGCATGTTTTGATGTGTGTTGTGTAAAAACAGAAACTTTTGCTGTAGTGTTTGAATTTTCATATTTTACTGGAACGTGGAACGTTTCTGAAATCTTTACACAGTGTTGTCATATAAATTATTTAGCATGTCCTAAATTTTCATAATTTTTTGAGTTACAAAAGTACACTGGTTTAATAGATTGCTACAGACTGTTCTGTTTGGACAGATTGCTGTCATAGTTTTGTTATCTACTTATCCTATAGTTTCCATAGCCTATATTGGTAGATATAAATTGTGGAGATGATAGTAAACAGTAGATGATGTTTGAAAATTATTGTGCAACTTGTCTTGGCAGTACATGAAGTCTTGATTTATTCTTATGTGTACTAACCTATCTCACGAGTTCTTTTCGAGTTTTGTGTGGATGAAGTTTTGAGAATAGGTGAAACCATGATATGAGAGGATTGAACGAGATACAAAAGCTCAAGCTTGGGGATGCCCAAGGCACCCCAAGTAAATATTTCAAGAAGTCTCAAGCATCTAAGCTTGGGGATGCTACGCATCCCACCTCTCTTCATCAACAATTATCGGTTAGCCTATGTTGAGCCTAAATTTTTATTCATTCACATGATGCGTGCTATTCTTGGAGTGCTATTTTTATTTTGCTTGCTGTTTAATAAAATACTTAAGATCTGAAATTCTTAGATGAGAGAGTCTTCACATAGTTATTTAATTGTTGACTACGCATTGATCTTCACTTATATCTTTTTGGAGTAGTTTGTCATTCAGTCTCGTGCTTCACTTATATCCTATGAGTAAATGGTTGAATGAATTGAATATCATAAATCTGAAATTAAATATGCTTCATATACTTATCCCATGGGGAGTAATGACTTCACACATAATAAGTATAGGTGGTAAAATTTATTGAAAGTTAGCAAACACCGCATTGGTCACTTGTACAATTCATGAAAGAATATTGAAGGAAGAGAGATTCCACATATGAATATATTATCTTGGACATCTTCTATGATTGTGATCTCATTAATTATTTTCAAACTCGATCAAATTAGTTAAAATTGGACAAGGAAGACAACTTGATGAGTTATGTTTGGGTATATTTGTATAGAAGTTATATTGTTATGGATCCTCCAACATGTGGTGCTTGTTTCCACCTCATACTAGCCAAAACTTCCGCACCAAGTAGAAATACTACTTGTGCATCCAAACACCCTTAAACCAGTTTTGCCATGAGAGTCCACTATACCTACCTATGGATTGAGTAAGATCCTTCAAGTAAGTTGTCATCGGTGCAAAAAGCAATAAAAATTGCTCCTAAATATGTATGATCTTTTATTGTGAGGGAAAATAAGCGTTGTACGAACCTGTGATGGTAAAGAAATAAAAGCGACGGACTGCATAATAAAGGTTGCTATCACAAAGGGCAATAGAACACGACGTTCCTTTGCATTAAGGGTTTGCACATCCAAAAACAAAAAGCGCATGACAACCTCTGCTTCCCTTTGCGAAGGGCCTATCTTTTACTTTCTAGTACTTACCTTTATGCAAGAGTCATGGTGATCTTCACCACTTCCTATATTTCGCCTTTTTCTCTTGGCAAGCGTCATGTGTTGGGGAATGATCTAGACATATATATCCACACAAATATATTTGATCATGAATTATTATTGTTGACAATTATCTATATGATAAATAAGTTGGGAGGCGAAACATTAAGCTCCTATCTTTCTCTGTGTTCGATGGATGCTATTTGTTCTAAAAATATGCTTTGAGTGTCAATAATCATGGAAGGCTATATGATAGTTGAGTATGTGGAATTTGCTAAATCAAAGCTCTTACATAGACCCTTCCTGAAAATAAGATGAATTGCAATTGTTCGATGACTAGGAATATGGTTTGTTAGTTTTCAAGAAACTTTCTGGTCTATACTTTAACATGTGAATAGCTTGTTACTTGATCATGAGAAGTTTTATGAGATGAGCTACTGTTTATGGTTTATATTGATGCTAGAAAAAGTGATTGGAATTATCATTGATCAAACTTGTGCACTTGCTAGCATTCACACTTCATAAATTATTTCTTTTACCATTTACCTACTCGAGGACGAGCAGGAATTAAGCTTGGGGATGCTGATACGTCTCCAACGTATCTATAATTTATGAAGTATTCATGCCATGTTTACAATAATTTTATATGATTTTCGTATGATTTTATTAGAACTAACCCGGACTGACGCTGTTTTTAGTAGAACTACCATGGTGTCGTTTTTTGTGCAGAAATAAAAGTTCTCGGAATGGGCTGAAAATTTATGGAGAATATTTTTGGAAAATATAAAAAATACTGGAGCAGAAAGATACCGGAGAGGAGTCCCGAGGCAGCCACAAGCCTAGGGGGCGCGCCCTCCTAGGGCGCGCCCCCCTGGCTTGTGGGCCCCTTGGGAGTCCCCCTGACTTGATTCCAACGCCAAGTATTCCTATAAATACCAAAAACCCCAGAAAGAAACCTAGATCGGGAGTTCCGCCACCGCAAGTCTCTGTAGCCATGAAAAACCAATCGGGAGCCCGTTCCGGCACCCTGCCGGAGGGGGAAACCATCACCGGAGGCCATCTTCATCATCCCGGCGGTCTCCATGACGAGGAGGGAGTAGTTCACCCTCGGGGCTGAGGGTATGTACCAGTAGCTATGTGTTTGATCTCTCTCTCTCGTGTTCTTCAGATGACATGATCTTGATGTACCGCGAGCTTTATTAATATAGATGAATCATATGGAGTTTTCCCCTCTCTATCTTCTTGTGATGAATTGAGTTTTCCCTTTGAAGTATTCTTATCGGATTGAGTCTTTAAGGATTTGAGAACACTTGATGTATGTCTTGCGATGGGATATCCGTGGTGACAACGGAATGTTCTATTGATCCACTTGATGTATGTTTTGGTGATCAACTTGCGGGTTCCGTGACCTTGGGAATCTATGCATAGGGGTTGGCACATGTTTTTGTCTTGACTCTCCGGGAGAAACTTTGGGGCACTCTTTGAAGTTCTTTGTATTGGATTGAACATGATGAATCTGAAATTGTGTGATGCATATCGTATAATCAAGCCCATGGGTACTCGTGGTGACATTGGAGTATCTAGGTGACATTAGGGTTTTGGTTGATGTGTATCTTAAGGTGTTATTTTAGTACGAACTCTAGGGCTGCTCGTGACACTTATAGGGATAGCTCATAAGATTGATCGGAAAAAATAACTTTGAGGTGGTTTCGTACCCTACAATAATTTTTTCGTTTGTTCTCCGCTATTTGTGACTTTGGAGTGAACTCTTTGTCGCACGTGAGGGATTTACATATGATTCAACTATGTCAGTATTGTTGAGAGAACTTGCACTAGTGAAAGTATGAACCCTAGGCCTTGTTTCTAAGCATTGCAATACCGTTTGTGCTCACTTTTATCATTAGTTACCTTGCTGTTTTTATATTTTCAGATTACAAAAACCTATATCTACCATCCATATTGCACTTGTATCACCATCTCTTCGCCGAACTAGTGCACCTATACAATTTACCATTGTATTGGGTGTGTTGGGGACACAAGAGACTCTTTGTTATTTGGTTGCAGGGTTGTTTGAGAGAGACCATCTTCATCCTACGCCTTCCATGGATTGATAAACCTTAGGTCATCCACTTGAGGGAAATTTGCTACTGTCCTACAAAACTCTGCGCTTGGAGGCCCAACACGAGTCTACAAGAAGAAGGTTGCGTAGTAGACATCATGCATCTACTACTATTACTCCACACATCGACCGCTATCCAGCATGCATCTAGTGTATTAAGTTCATGGGAAAACGAAGTAATGCAATAAGAATGGTGACATGATGTAGACAAGATCTATTCATGTAGGAATAGACCCCATCTTGTTATCCTTAATAGCAACGATACATGCATGCCTCGCTGCCCCTTCTGTCACTGGGAGAGGACACCGCAAGATCGAACCCATCACAAAGCACCTCTTCCCATGGCAAGAAAAATCGATCTAGTTGGCCTAACTAAACCAAAGATTCGAAGAAGAAATATGAGGCTATAAGTAATCATGCATCTAAGAGTTCAAAGAAGACTCGAATAATATTCATGGATAGAAACTGATCATGAACTCAAAATTCATCGGATCCCAACAAACATACCGCAAAAGTTTACATCAAATAGATCTCCAAGAGAACATTGTATTGAGAATCAAAAGAGAGAGAAGAAGCTATCTAGCTACTGCCTACGGACCCATAGGTCTATGGTGGACTACTCACGCATCATCGGAGAGGCACCAATGAGAATGATGAACCCCTCCGTGATGGTGTTAGATTGGATCTCGAGGTTCTGGAGCTTGCAGCGGCTGGATGTGTTTTTCGTTGACTCCTCTAGGGTTTTTGGAATATTGGGGTATTTATAGGCGTCAGAGGCGGTGGAGAGGGGTCCCGAGGAGGGCACAACCCAACAGGGCGCGCATGGGGCCTCTGGCGCGCCCTGCTGGGTTGTGGTCTCCTCGACCCACCCCTCTGGCACTTCTTTGGCCCACTGGATGTCTTCTGGCCCAAAAAAAATCTCCAAAAAGTTTCGTCGCGATTGGACTCCGTTTGGTACTGATATTCTGCGAAGTAAAAAACAAGCAAAAACAACAAATGGCACTTTGGCACTATGTCAATAGGTTAGTCCCAAAAAATGATATAAAGTTGCTATAAAATGATTGTAAAACATCCAAGATTGTTAATATAACAGCATGGAACAAGCAAAAATTATAGATACGTTGGATACGTATCAACATCCCCAAGATTAATTCCTATTCGTACTCGAGTAGGTAAATGATAAAAACAGAATTTTTGATGTGGAATGCTGCCTAACATGTTCATCACATAATCTTTTCTTTTGTAGCATGGACATTTGGACTTTAGATGGTTCAAAGCAATAGTCTAGTTTTAACATAATGACTTTAATACTCAAGCATGCCAACAAGCAACCATGTCTTTCGAAATATCAACACTAACGAAAGTAATCCCTAGCCCATCATGCTCAATCATTGATCCATTCATGAAACACACTCAAATATTAGCTACACCCAATGCTCAAGTACGATCATAGTACCCCCTAGTTGGTGTTTTATAAGAGAAGATGGAGACTCAAAGTAAATAGATAGGCCCTTCACATAGGGAAGTAGGGATTTGTAGAGGTGCCAGAGCTCAAAGTTTAAAATAAGAGAGAAAAAATATTTTGAGTGGCATGCCTTTCCTGTCAACGAAAACGACAAAGTAGTTCACAATACTTTCCATGCTAGATATATCATAGGCGATTCCCAAACAGAAAATGAAGTTTATTCCTTTTTCCACAATTCTTTCACAATCCATGGCTAGCCGTATCCACGGTTGCCTTTCATACCAACACTTTCCAAGGAATTTATTATTTGACAACATAAAGTAAAAAAAATCTTTTCATTTCGGGACTGGGCATCCCTATTACCACCGCACTCTCATGCAATGACAAGTGAATAAACACTTATCTTGAGAATAACACATCTAGCATGGAAAAATATTGGACACCCCCTAACGTTTCATGAGCGGTACGAGCACACAAAAAGGAAATTTATTTCGAAAAGTAGAGATGGCACATACAAATTTGTTAGAACGGCATGGAAATACCGCATATAGGTAGGTATGGTGGACTCATAAGGCAAAACTGGGTTTAAGGATTTTGGATGCACAAGTAGTATTTCTACTTAGTACAAGTGGAGTCTAGCAAATAGATTGACAAGCAACCAACCAAGAAACGAAAATTCACATAAGCGAGCATTGAGCATAAATAACACCGAATAATGCACCATAAGTAGGATGTAATTTCATTGCATAACTATTGACTTTCGTGCATGCATAGAAAATCACAAACCCTATCACCAATATTCCTACTAAAGCATAATTACTTAGTAACATGATTCACATATTACTATCATCTTGTCTCAAAACTATTACAAGGAATCAAGTTTAATTTGTCCAATGATATTCATGAAAGTTTTTATTATATCCTCCTTGGATATCTATCAATTTGGGACTAGTTTCATATATTGACATTGCTTTTGACAAGCTCAAACAAATTTAAGTGAAGCACATGAGCATAGAGATTTCATCTCTCAAAATAGTATAAGTGAAGCATGAGAGGATTTCTTCAAAATTTACTAACTCTCAAATTAATCTAAGTTAAGCATGAGAGTGTTTCTTCAAAAGTTTCCAAGCACACCGTGCTCAAAAAGATACAAGTGAAGCACTAGAGCATTTCTATAGCTCAAAAAGTTTAAGTGAAGCATATAGAGCAATTCTAACAAATCATGGCATAATTTTGGCTCTCTCAAATAGGTGTGTCCAGCAAGGATACAAGTCAAAAACTAAAAAGCAAAGCAAACAAAGACTCAATTGATACAAGACGCTCCAAGCAACTCATGATATGTGACCAATAAAAATATAGCTCCAAGTAAAATACCGACGGTCGTTAGAAGAAAGAGGGGATGCCACTCGGGGCATCCCCAAGTTTAGTTGCTTGTTTCTCTTTGGATATATCTTGGGGGTTCTGTAGCATCCCCAAGCTTAGGCTCTTTTTCACTCCTTATTCCTTCATCCATCGTGATCTCAGCCAAAACTTGAAAACTTCAATCACACAAAACTTAACAAAATCTTCTTGAGATCCGTTAGTATAATAAAGCAAATCACTACTTTAGGTGCTGTTGAAAACCCATTCAAATTTTATTATTGCATTATACCTACTGTATTTTAAATTTACCATGGCTCATACTCTTCAATACAACCCATAGATTCATCAAAACAAGCACACAATGCAACGAAAACAGAATCTGTCTTAAACAGAACAGTCTGTAGTAATCTGTACTCTAACCATACTTCTGTAACTCTAAAAATTCTGAAAAATTAGGAAAACTTAAATAATTTGTATAGAAATATTTTTTAAAATTTCTGCTCAATATCACGTTCCAGTAGAAAACGAAAATTCGAACACTGGAGGCAAAGTTTCTGTTTCAGATTCAGCATTGTTTCTACTCATCTTATGAATCATCCTAAAGGCTTTACTTGGAACAAAAACTAAATAAACCATAGAAACACAATCATAACAGAGGAATAATTGTGTCAACACTCAAAAACAGAAAGGAAAAAGCAAAAATAAATTTATTCATTGGGTTGCCTCCCAACAAGCGCTATCGTTTTACGCCCCTAGCTAGGCATAATGCATAGATTCAAGTATTGCCATCTTTGGTTTTTGCTCCATAGGATGCTCTCATGATTGATTAATATGGTGGCTTAATTCTTGTTCTAGGAAAGTGTTCCATACCCTTTCTTAGTGGAATCTGAAATCTAATATTGCCTTCTTTCATATCAATCACGGTCTACCAAGTATAATGGGACAAGACGGATTGCAATCAATATCAAGAACAATAAAACCTATGGGCACATAGTTCCTATTTGCAAGAATAAGAACATAATTTATTCTTCCCAAAGGCATTTTAATAGTAGAATCCGCCAAGTGCAAATTTAGAGAACATTCTTCAATATTGGTGAGACCAAGCTCATCACATAAAGATTTCGGAATCGTGGAAACACTAGCACCCAAATCACATAAAGCGAAGCACTCATAATTTTTAATCTTGAACTTAATGGTAGGTTCCCACTCATCATGTAATTTTCTAGGAACAGAAATCTCCAACTCCAACTTTTCTTCAAAGGATTTCATCATGGCATCAACGATATGTTTAGTAAAAGCTTTATATTGTTCATAAGCATGGGGTGAATTCAACATGGATTGCAGCAAAGAAATACATTCAATCAAAGAGCAACTATCATAATTAAAGTCTTTGCAATCCAAAATAGTGGGAACATCACTAGTTAAAGTTTTGACCTCTTCAAACCCACTTTCATCAAAAATTTCATCAAGATTTTCACCCTCCAAATTATTGGGACGCCTTCTAGCTAAAGTTGACTCTACTTCAGTCCCATATTACTAAACAAGGAATTAATAGAAGAAACACCAATCACATTAAGATCTTCATCATTTTGCTGAAGGCAAGCACTAGAAAACGATTTTTCTAAGAATTCTCTTCTAGCTCTAAGCATAGCGGTACTTTTCTTACTTTCATCCACAGAGACATATAAGGCTTTAATTGATTCATCAATCTTAGGTGCAAAAGCTTTCAACTTGAGATTTTCTACATCATGAGAAATTCTATCAATGCTTCTAGACATATCATCAATCTTATTCAACTTTTCTTCTATCGTAGTATTGAAAACTTTTTGCGCATTGATAAATTATTTAATATTACTCTCAAGATCAGAGGTGTTCCTATTATTATTGTAAGAATAATTACCATAGTAATTACCATAATTATTAGAGGAATTTCCAGGAAAAGGCCTAGGATTAAAATTACCTCTATAAGCATTGTTATTGAAATTATTTCGCGAGACGAAGTTCACATCTACGGAATCACTATTTTTCTCAATCAAGGTAGACAAAGGCACATCATTAAGATCAATAGGAGCATTTTTACTAGCAACCAACTTCATCAAAGCATCAACCTTATCACTCATAGTACTAATTTCTTCAACCGAATTAACCTTTTTACTAGTAGGTGCTCTTTCGGTATGCCATTGTGAATAATTTGCCATAATATTATCTAGCAATTTAGTAGCTTCACCCAAAGTAATTTCCATAAAAGTACCACCCGTGGCGGAATCTAAAAGATTTCTAGAGACAAAATTCAATCCCGCATAATTTTTTTGAATGATCATCCAAAGATTTAAACCAAGAGTAGTACAATTTCTTAGCATCAATTTCATTCTTTCCCAAGATTGTGCAACATGTTCATGCTCAAGTTGCTTAAAATTCATGATTTGTGTCCTAAGGGAAGTAATTTTCGCGGGCGGAAAATACTTAGTAATAAAAGCATCCTTGCACTTATTCCAAGAATCGATACTATTGTGAGGCAAAGAAGAAAACCAAATTTTTGAACGATCCCACAAGGAGAAAGGACATAATTTCAACTTCACTATATCATTGTCCACATATTTTTTTCTTTTGCATATCACACAATTCTACGAATGTGTTTAAATGGGACGCGGCATCCTCATTAGGATTACCGACAAATTGATCTTTCATGACAAGATTCAACAAAGCGGCATTAATATGACAAGACTCCGCACTAGTGGAGGGAGGAGCAATAGGAGTACTAATAAAATCATTATTATTAGTATTGGAAAAATCACACAACTTGGTGTTTTCTTGAGTCATCATGACTACGCAAACAAGATTGCAAGCTAGCAAGAGATCTGACGAGAAAAAGGCAAACGAGAAAGAGGGCAAATAAAACGACAAATTTGGTGAAGTGGGGGAGAGGAAAACGAGAGGCAAATGGCAAATAATGTAATTGCAAGGAGATGAGATTTGTGATTAGGAACCTGGTAGATGATGATGGTGTCTCCTCGGCGCCAGAGATTGGCATGTAGAAGAGACCGCTTCCTCCTCGGCAACGGCGCCAGAAATTCCTTTGACGTGGCTTGAGACTGCGTCGGTATTTCCCAAAAGAGGAAGGGATGATGCAGCACAGCGACGGTAATTATTTCCCTCAGTTATTAAACCAAGGTATCGAACCAGTAGGAGGATCACCAGTACAACGTAAACAACACCTGCACACATAGAACAAATACTTGCAACCCGACGCCAAAGAGAGGTTGTCAATCTCTCTACGGTAAAAAGATAGATTAGGTAGTGATAGATTGGAGAGATAGATCTCTCAAGAACACAAAATAAAAAGGACAAATAAAAAGTGCAGCAAGGTATTTTTGGGTTTTTGGGAATAAAAGATCTGGAAAAAAAGCGGCAACAAGATAGATCGGAAAGCAATATGTTGGAAAAGTAGACCCGGGGGCCGTAGGTTTCACTAGTGGCTTGTCTCATGACTATAGCACACGGTGGGTGAACAAATTACTATTTTGCAATTGATAGAAGATCAAATAATCATGACGATATCCAAGGCGATGATTATTATATAGGCATCACGTCCAAGATTAGTAGACCGAAACGATTCTGCATCTACTACTATTACTCCACACATCGACCGCTATCCAACATTCATCTAGTGTATTAAGTTCATGGGAAAACGGAGTAATGCAATAAGAACGGTGACATGATGTATTGAGAATAGATCTCCAAGAGACCATTGTATTGAGAATCAAAAGAGAGAGAAGAAGCCATCTAGCTACTGCCTATGGACCCGTAGGTCTATGGTGGACTACTCACGCATCATCGGAGAGGCACCAATGAGGATGATGAAACCCTCCGTGGTGGTGTTAGATTGGATCTCGAGGTTCTGGAACTTGCGGCAGCTGGATGTGTTTTTCGTCGACTCCTCTAGGGTTTTTGGAATATTGGGGTATTTATAGACGTCAGAGGCGGTGGAGAGGGGTCCCGAGGAGGGCACAACCCATCAGGGCGCGCCTGGGGTCTCTGGCGTGCCCTGGTTGGTTGTGGTCTCCTCGACCCTCCCCTCTGGCACTTCTTTGGCCCACTGGATGTCTTCTGGCCCAAAAAAATCTCCAAAAAGTTTCGTCGCGATTGGACTCCGATTGGTACTGATATTCTGCGAAGTAAAAAACAAGCAAAAACAACAACTGGCACTTTGGCACTATGTCAATAGGTTAGTCCCAAAAAATGATATAAAGTTGCTATAAAATGATTGTAAAACATCCAAGATTGATAATATAATAGCATGGAAAAGCAAAAATTATAGATACCTTGGAGACGTATCAAGTGCCTTGCGAGCGTTTCACCAGGTTTGTCAACAGCCCCAACTACAGGTTCGCTACGGTGGACACCACCGACGATCCAAAGGTGCTCAAGACTTCGGGCTTGGCCTGCCAGAAACTTGTCAACATCCGCGGCCACTACAAGGTCTGGGGCAGCAAGAAGAACATGGACTCCCATGTTGACCTGGCCGAGGCCATCATCGACCCCTACTACAGAGACATGAAGGCTGAGTGCGACAAGAACAAGCCTGTCTGGCACAGGGGCTGGGTGAAGAAACTGGATGAATATCACCTCCAGACCGCGGCCAGGCAAGCGTACACTTGCTACGAGATGTTCTGGCGGATCGTTGACATAAGGAATTGCCTCCTACCCGAAGACGACGCGGGATCGAGCCACAAGTAGAGCGGTGGCGGCAAGCGTCACAGGAAGTAGATGATTTGATGATCGTTGCTCATACTCCCTCTACGCCGAAATATTTGTAGTTTTAGAGGGATAAGTTTATTATGCATGTAATAGTTTATTGAGGTGTGTGCACCAATGTTATGTGTGTAGTCACTTATGTATTTGGATGCTTAATTAGGTTATGGCAATCATGTTGTTAGGTGTGTCAATGTTATGTGTGTAGTCACTTATGTATTTGGATGTTTAATTTGGTTCTGCAATCATGTTGTTCTAAACGGAAGCATAGATGTTTGTGGGCAGATTGAGCAAATCACATCGCATGTGGAATAAACAACCATATCCGTCGGTGATGATTTCATCAGTCCCTGAGAGTTCTTTATCCGGAACCGTTTGCCCACAACACATCCGAATGGCCTGTGTCACATCTTGATCTGAGCAACCGTTTGTCTTATTTTTGCATATCACACACAGTTCATCCCAATGGCCTGTATGCTATCTATCACACACATCTTGATCTATGTAACCATTTATGTTATCTTATCTCATCACAAATAGTTCATCCGAGTGATCTGTATGCCATCTATCACACACGTAATCATCTGGACAATCATTTGTGTTCTGCTGGATCAGCGCAAATAGTTTGTGAGGGTGAACTGTATGCCGTACATCGCACACACTTGCATTTTTCTAACTGTTTGCGTTATATTGTACAATCGCAAACAGTTTACCTGGGTCAACTGTTTGCCACAGATCGCACACACAACTTTTTTTGGGATCGTATTTGATGGGACCGTCATCGCACACAGTTCGTGTTATTAGCGACGGAGCTATAACTATACCGTTTGCGATTTGGTCATCGCACACAGTTTCGTCGAAGGGTCTCTAATTGTTGTGTCATCTTTGGACCATCTTGCAGTAGTGCATGCCTACATTATATTTATGAACTGGAGCTAGTTCTGTGCCGCCCTACGTTATGACTGTTATATGATGAATATTATCCAACGAGTTCACTGATCCAGTGCCTATGAGTTTTCCACATATTGTTCTTGCTAAGTTACTATTGCTACTGCTACTGTTACACTTGTTACAAAATCATTGCTATCACAGTTACCGTTACTGTTACTGTTACTACTGCTATCAAAACTATCATACTACTGTGCTACTGATCACTCTGCTGCAGATATTTAATCTCCAGGTGTGGATGAATTGACAACTCAACTGCTAATACTCGCAAATATTCTTTGGCTCCCCTTGTGTCGAATCTATAAATTTGAGTTGAATACTCTACCCTCAAAAACTGTTGCGAGGCACCACATCCCACCAAGGCACGCTGGGGGCCTCTGGTGCGCCCTGGTGTCTTCTGGGCCCCACGGGCCTCCTCCTGGGTGCTTCTTTGGCTCACTGGTTGTATTCTGGTCCAAAAAAAACTCCAAAAAGTTTCGTCGCGATTGGACTCCGTTTGGTACTGATATTCTGCGAAGTAAAAAAAACAAGCAAAAAATCAGCAACTGGCACTATGTCAATAGGTTAGTCCCAAAAAGTATATAAAGTTGCTATAAAATGATTATAAAACATCGAAGAATGATAATATAACAACATGGACCAATCAAAAAATTATAGATACATTGGTGACGTATCATCAATCCACTCGAGTAGTAAATTATCACCATCAAAAGACCACGTCTATTTTTGTAGTACAAGATCGATAGCTTCATCACCTCTGAAATAGGCTTTGTAAATAGCATGCTCCACCTGGTCGATGACCCAGTAATTCTTTCCCCCATGCTTTGGACATGGCTTCATTCAGTGGCCGCAACGGGATATTTCTGGGAGTTCCACTAGAACGACCAACATTCATTAGCAATTGAAAAGGAGAATTCTCCTCTGGCCTCTAAATCTCTTCTCCCTGAACCAATAGCAACTTCCTCAGGAATCGGTATATGCAAACTCTGCATGATAGCAGTATGGTCCAGCTCCTCTATTTGCTGGATATTAATAGGAGACATAGCATGGTGATTTGATCTCTGTTCTTTGACTACCTCCTTTTCTTTTTGCAAATCTGGATCCTTAAATATGACGGGTCTTTGGTCTCCTGGTACAATAACTTTATAATGTTATTGGTGTTCCTCCATATCATAATCTGCTTGTTTGCTATCTTTCTTCTTGTGCAACGAAACTTGAGCTAGCTTCTCACCAGCATTCTGTAGATCTTGCGATGGTGGACCAGAGTGGAGATTGGGAGGTGGAGATGAAGCCATGGGATGGGGGAGCGAGGGGAAAGAGAGAAAGAGAGGAAGATGCGAAGAGCAGCCGGCAATGGGAAGAGTGTCGGTGGCAGAGTAGGCAAGAGAGAGAGGTGGCGCTATCCGAAGAACCCTAGAAGGAAGGAGAGAGGGATAGAGACCGCATCCACCAATATGAGAAACATCCTCACAGCTAAAGGCTCAGTAGATATAGTGGTTGTTAGGAGGGAGTTGATCGTTGTTGGCCATGCCATGAAAAGAAAAGAAATCTTATACGGGCATCTCCAACACTGATTCTCAATCCCCCCCCCCCCCCCGCATATGTCCGGACCACAATAGTGACAACAGCAATTTTGTAGTAGTTGTGACAGTAGTAGCAGCACTAGTAACTTAGCAAGTTTCAGTATATGTAAAGGGTAGGCACATGGATCGGTGATGGATAATGATTTAGATGACATCAATCATGTAACAGTTACACACTAGGGCGACACAGAACTAGCTCCAATTCATCAATGTAATGTAGGCATGTATTTCGTATATAGTCATACGTGCTTGCGATAAGAACTTGTATGACATCTTTTGTCCTACCCTCCCATGGCAGCGGGGTCCTAATGGAAACTAAGGGATATTAAGGCCCCCTTTTAATAGAGAACCGGAACAAAGCATTAACACATGGCGAATACATGAACTCCTCAAACTACGACAATCACCGGAAAGAATCCCAATTATTGCCACGTTGGGGTCTGCAGATCATGACAAGTAATAGGTGCATACAACTTGCAAGATCGGATCCAAATCACTCTTATATTCATGAAAACATAATAGGTTCAGATCTGAAATCATGGCACTCGGTACCTAGTGACAAGCATTAAGCATAGCAAAGTCATAGCAACATCAATCTCAGAACATAGTGGACACTAGGGATCAAGCCCTATCAAACTTAACTATATTACATGATCAATCTCATCCAATCCCATCACCGTCCAGCAGGCCTACAAAGGAATTACTCACTCGCGGTGGCGAGCATCATGGTGGTGTTGATGAAGAAGGGTTGGTGATGACAACGACGATGAATCCCCCTCTTCGGAGCCCCATACAGACTCCAGATCAGCCCTCCCGAGGAAGAACAGGAGGTGGCGGCAGCTCCGTCTCGTAAAACGCAATGAACTCTTCTCTCTGATTTTTTCTCCGAAGATGTGAATTTATAGGAGTGGAATTAGGGTCGGGGGAGCCACGTGGGCCACACAAGCTAATAGGGCGCGCCTAGGGGGTGGGCATGCCCTGTTGCCTTGTGGCTTACTGGCAGCCCCCCTCCGATGGATCTTCGCTCCATTATTCATTATTTATTCCAAAAATAATTCACAAAAATAATCTCGTCCAATTCCAGGAACTTTTATTTCTGCACAAAAATAACACCAAGGTAGTTCTGCTGAAAACAGTGTAAGTCCGGGTTAGTTCCATTCAAATCATGCAAATCAGAGTCCAAAACATGAACAAAAGTGTTTGGAAAAGTAGATACGTTTGAGACGTATCAAGCCAATAGGCCCCTTCCGACAGATCTTTGTTCCTGTATTTTTTATTTGTTCAATAAAATATCCTCGCCGGGTTTCGTCTAATTCCGAGAACTTTTATTTCTGCACAAAAAGAACACTATCGCAGTTTTGCTGAAAACATCCTTAGTCCGGGTTAGTTTCATTCAAATCGGTAAATTAGAGTCCAAAACAAGAGCAAAAGTGTTTGAAAAAGTAGATACATTTGGAACGTATCAGCCGGCCTCGCGTATAGGGGGTCGAGGGGCGATTGTGCTCGCGTTTGCAGCAAGGGGGGGGGGGTGGCGCGGCGTTGAGCTCCCGCGGATCCCACACACAGACATTGATCTCTGACGCGGAAAAGAGCTCAAGCCCGATGGAGCGCACGGTGGTTGGTGGCGAAGAGCAGGGCGGCTAGCCACGACAGCTTGTCGCGCCTCATGTTGCTCGTCCAACTCCTCTACCTCATGCTCCTCCGCCGCTCGACGCCAGCTGTTCGTGACCAGAACTTCACCGCTCTCCTCCGTCTCTATCATGCCACTTGCACCCTCTCTTGAACAACTCCTACCCGCTCTAGGCCCTAAGATCTGCTCGGAGGCTCACCTCCCGTCCACAAGCATGCGGCCTCGTGTGCCGCCAGGTCATGGTAGGCAAATGTTGTCTCATAGGCCGGCGCAGACCCCCGCGGCGGCAGGGCTGAAGGCCGTAGCCTATCATAGATCTTGTCGGACAGGCTCCCACCCCCGCTGTGGAGGAGGTGGCTCACCGGGGCGGTGTGAAAGGCAGAGGAGAGAGAATAAGGAAGGTCGAGCGCGGCTTGAGGAGGGAATATGAGGGAGGTCGAGCACGACGGAGGGTCTCACCGGCGGTAGCGCGCCGAGTGGTCGAAGGGGCTCGCGAGCGTGTTTCCCGAGGAAGGAATACGGATGAGAGAAGGCTGACGGGCGGGTCGGTCCCAACATTCAATCCAAAGGTCCGTTAGTCAACGTTTTGTATCCTTTGTGACGATGGCGATTTGCCACGTCAAAACAAGATTTAAATTTCCGTCAGTGTTGTTTGCCACTGTCAACGATAGCATTCGGTGCGTTCTTGTCATGAATCATAAAGTGGTGTTTTTTCACTAATTGTGACACGAATGTGGTGGTTCTATGCATTTAACTCGATATATAAGGACTCTGCAACAACATAATATCACAAACCGATCAAAGATCGAGGTTATATATACTTCTAAATTTACATAGAAATAAGAATAAAAGACATGCCATGGCACATAAAATGTCATACTGAAGCGATCCAGGACCTGCAATAGCAATTTGTCTAGTTCCTAACTTTCCACCAGATATTTTGAGCAAACTCGAGGCCTTTCAACAAGAAAGTGGTGTGCGTGCACCACTACTATCAAGCACAACTAATGCAAGTCGGGCCTAAAGCTTTCACCTTGGAACTGAAGGTGTGGTGCTTGAAGAGCGCCGCCAATGAAATCACATTGTTTGTTGGTCCTCACACTTGCCCAAGGTTGCCATTCCTCTGAACAATCACAACTACATCGAGGGACGAACAAAGCGACCCATATGCCTGCAAATAAATATGCCCTGTCATGGGCTTCTCGGCGGTTGTAGAATTTTTACATTATTAGGGAATTCATAAGTACAATTTCTCTCAAATGCAACTTACCAACCTATATGAAGAGTAATGTTGTCAAGCAAGGTTAAATGAGATAAATAAGCTAGAACTACTCTAAGCGATAATCAAGAAAATAGAACTAGCTGAAATGAGAGAACATGAAGACGATGTGGGTTTTGCCCAAAGTTCGAATCCTTGGCAAGGCAGATCTCTGTTGGGGAATCTTGGGACACCAAGTGAGAAAGATAAAAAAATGTCGACTACAGGGGGGTGAATAGGTGACTACAAATTTAATCTCTTTCTTGGTAAATTCCAGGGATATGTGAACAAGTAAGTTCTGTAAATGCACAACTATGTGAACCACCATGTTGTTGTTATCAAAAGAACTCTCAACTAGCGGAGTATACCTAGTGAAAGTACAATGTCTCCCAATTAATGTTTTGAATGACGATAGATTATTGAGATCTAATGTTGTTTATCAAGTTTATCTCAGGACATTGGACTCTTTGTGATTGTGTACTGACATGGGTGACCCCTAATTTAAAAGGAGAAAATGGGTTGACTTTTTCAAAGACTCATAAGCTTTTTTGTTTATTTGAGTCATAGGAAAACCACAATATAAACAGGGGTCGCAGTGTTGAGAGTGTTGGGGATCTCATTCCAAGCATGTCAAAATCCTCCCCACTATGCCATCATCAAATAAGGGTAAGACTACATGTCACACTATTGTTGCTAGGTCCACCAGGTGCTTAGGGTCTTGGATCTCTAGGTGCCCGGAGGCACCAAAGAGGTTATGGTGTTCCTCTAAAGTGATAGGGTATTTGGGTCCTGGACCCCGGGATCCCGGAGTGGGTGTTTTGCCCCTGGACACCGCGGGTGCCCGGAATCTCTACTTTGGGTTCTTGGACCTCTGTGCGTGCGGATCCCATGTGTAGTCTGGGTGCCCACGCTATTAACCCCGGGTGCCTAGAGTCCCAGCGGGGCAATGACTCTGTTGATCACCAGGGGGTATAAATAACGCCCTTCTTCTATCTCTCAACATAACACTACATTGAGCTGCTCCACCATTTTCAGAACTCAAAAAGCTTAATAACTTCCTATCCCTTCACCCAAACACTCCGATTCTTTGAGAATTGGAAGAGCTTTACCCGATCTGAACTTCCACCAAAACGATTTGTGATTCCCCAACTCATTATTCACGAACAGTTGTTACTCTTGGAGCTTGGGCTCATAGGTGTTAGAGATCCACTAGAACCTTCATTGCCAACTGGCGGTACAAAATTCATCAGTAGCCTCTGAAGGGTGGAGAGCACGACCAGATATTCCAGATGGGATCGCACACGGGGATTTGACCCATGTTTGGGCCCTAATGGTCGAGGTAAAACCCTACTCCTACTTTTGCTTTGATTGATTATGGAAAACGCCTCATGTGAGGGGGTTGCAATATGTGGAGATTTTTTATACCGAGAAGATGAGTATGAGTCAGATGACCTCGAGCTACCCCCTAGCCTCACCTTATAAAGAGGGAAGAGGTCTAGGGTTACATATTCTCAACTGACCTAGAGCCCCGATCGGTTGAGAGTTTATTGACTTGCATGCCAAGACGAGGAACCTTCCAGAAGGAGAACTCCCTGCAAGGCTGAGGGCCTTCATCGCATCTTGCCTGGTTGGGCTTTGATGTCGTCCCATTGACGGGCTTCCTGGATGATGGGCCACCCCTGGTATTGTACACCGTCACTTGACCCTTTCCTTCTTGGCCTTGTGTACCGAAGCGAGGGGCAATATTTGCTTGTGATGTTGGAAATATGGTGCAGAGGAGTAATCCTATTAGGAAAAAGGTGAAAAAACAGGACCAAGAGTCCAAGAGGGTCTCCATTTTTTCCCAATTTTCTAGGTTTTAACTCTACTTTTTCGCATTTTCTAGTTTTGTTAAGCTCGTGTGATCCCTGCCCGAGGAATTCGTCATCCTTTCCCTAAATCGACATAGGATGGATTTTACGGTGATTCTTGATGGGTATATGCCCAAGAAACCAATTAGGGTCCTGGGAAGAAACGGGATTACCCGAAGTTCATCATCCTTTCACTCACTCAACGAAGGATGGCTTATATGGCGATTCTTAGAGGGTAGATGCCCAGGAACCAACGAAATCAGTGTGGTGAAGAAGAACCATATGCTTGGACAGCCCGATCTCAAATTGCCAAGGGCTAAAGGGCTCTGATGTCTACTACGCAACTTTATTCTTGTAGACTTTGTTGGGCCTCCAAGCGCAGAGTTTTGTAGGATAGTAGCAATTTTCCCTCAAGTGGATGACCTAAGGTTTATCAATCCGTGGGAGGTGTAGGATGAAGATGGTCTCTCTCAAACAACCCTACAATCAAATACAAGAAATCTCTTGTGTCCCCAACACACCCAATACAATGGCAAATTGTATAGGTGCACTAGTTCAGCGAAGAGATGGTGATACAAGTGCAATATGGATGGTAGATATAGGTTTTTGTAATCTGGAAATATAAAAACAGCAAGGTAACAAGTGGAAAACAACAAGCAAAACGTTGTATACATGCTTAGAAATAAGGCCTAGGGTTTATACTTTCAGTAGTGCAATCTCCCAACAATGCTAACATAGTTGTATCATATAATCATCCCTCAACGTGCAACAAAGAATCACTCCAAAGTTCCTATATCGCGGAGAACATAAGATGAAATTGGTGTAGGTAGTAGAACCATCTCAAAGTTATTCTTTCCGATCAATCTTTTGAGCTATTCCTATAAGTGTCATAAACAACCCTAGAGTTTGTACTAAAATAACATCAATGATACATATCAATTAACCCTAATGTCACCTAGATACACCAACGTCACCTCAAGTATCCATGGGTAAATTATGCGATATGCATCAAACAATTTCAGATCTATCATATTCAATCCAACACAAAGAACTTCAAGGAACACCCCAAGATTTCTATCAGAGAACGTATGACAAGAACGTGTATCAACCCTTATGCATAGATTACCCCAATGTCACCTCAGGAATCCACAAGTTGAGTACCAAAACATACATCAAGTGAATCAATAGAACACCCCATTGTCACCACGGGTATCCACATGCAAGACATATATCAAGTGTTCTCAAATCTTATATTCAATCCAACATAACGAGATCTCAAAGGGAAAGATTCAATTCATCACAACAAGATAGCAAGGGACACACACCATATGATCCAACTATATTAACAAAGCCCGTGATACATCAAGATCGTGCCATCTCAAGAACACGAGAGAGGGAGAGAGAGAGAGAGAGAGAGAGAGAGAGAGAGAGAGAGAGAGAGAGAGAGAGAGAGAGAGATTGCACACATAGCTACTGGTACATACCCTCAGCCCCGAGAGTGAACTACTCCCTCCTCATCATGGCCTCCGCCGGGATGATGAAGATGGCCACCGGAGATGATTTCCCCTCTCCGGCAAGGTACTGGAAAGGCTCCAGATTGGTTTTTCATCGATACAGAGAGTTGCGACGGCGAGGCGGAGAGTCTCTCTTTATTTCTGAGGTTTCTGGGATTTATAGGATTTTTCAGCGTTGGAATCACGCGCAACGGAGCCACGTGGGCCCCAGCACACATCAGTGCGCGGCCTGGGGGGCACGCCCTGATGGCTTGTGGCCCACAGGTGGCTCCCCTCCGGTGGTTCTTCGCTCCAATATTGCTTATTTCCTCCAGAAAAAATCATCAAAAAGTTCCGGGTGATTCCGAGAACTTTCATTTTCTGCACAAAAACAACACCACCGTAATTCTGCTGAAAACAACGTCAGTCCGGTTTAGTTCTAAATAAATCATATAAAGTAAATCAAAACCATATAAAAGTATTGTAAACATAGGTGAATATGGCATGAATGCTTCATAAATTATAGGTACGTTGGAGATGTATCAGGCTGCAGGAGTGCTTTTGGATGGAGAGATGGCAATTTGGAGGAGAATAAGTCGAGGGGGGAGCATGAAAGAAACTATAAGAGTTTCCTCCCCTAACCCGACCAAAACTATTTGATTTTGCCAAAAAGTGGAGCTTTTTTGATTCATTTTATCCCAATAATAGCATAGACATCATATATTTATTCTTGCAAGCTCAAGTGCTTGATTGTTGACAAATTCTTCTCTCAGCAGGGCACCTCAGGTACCTGTCTATAGTTTCCTGTCTTGAAGGGGGGCGACGCAGCTATTTTCTTTAACAACACGTCATTCTATGGGGAAAATCCGGAGCTTCGGCAAACCCAAAGTTTCAAGCCACCTCCGAGATCGAATCTAGGGCATTCATAAGGGTTTTTGGACATGCCCGATGCTAAGAGAGGGGCTGGAGCTCCTGGTTCTCTTCAACCCAAAGCCCCAGGAACGTAGGTGTGAGTGCCACCGCCGGATTGAGCAAATAGTGCCACAATCCCGACCGTCAAGACGCGTGGAGAGACCGTGTCGCCGTAGCTGACTGAGCAGACTTGACCAACTGGTATCCAGCAGTAACGACGAGAGTGTGGGAGCAGATGAGGAGGGAAATTGGGTGGCGACTCAGCCGACCACCCAGGGGCGACGCGAGAAAGTATCCGATGGAAAGTAAGTTACAATGGCAACTCCGTGAAAACCAAGTTTAATTTTTCAGAAAATTCTACAACCAAAAATGCTTGTTGCAAAGTTCAATTTCTATAAACATTTAAAATTGAAAGTTCTAAACTCGTATTCATATAGGAGATTAAAATATATATTCACGATCAGTTATCTCTACTATTAGAGGGGAACCGGTCGTTGTATGTTCCCCCCCTCCCCTAACCTCCCCTGTTTGGGTTTTTTCTCCTGTTGTCACCCTTCACATGTCCTCCATTAACTCAATTAAATCAAATCTTATCAAAACTCAACCAAATCAAAAAAATTATTGCGTTCCCTCACCAATATCCAAATGAAATAAAATCTCTACTATTAGAGGGTAATCTGACATGTTTGTAGAACATCCTCTCCCTAACATACTACTCCCTCCGTCTCAAAATAAGTGTCTTAACTTTGTACTAACTTTAGACGGAGGGACCACTTGGGGAATTTCAACTAGCTCGGAAACTTAATTTTTCACATGGTCTTTACCGGTTCCCAGGTTATTTTGTTTTCGCTGGATATTTTCTTTGCCTGCGCATGGGTGTCAAAAATTACCTGATTTGAGTACTTGCTAGCAGTTGCTATGCCTAGTCAGGAACATGCTTGTCATGTTACTGATGGACAGCTAGTTTACCTACGGAAATGCATGGCAGGAGCTAGCATCTCATGAAGTCATTAATTCACGTTGGATCTTTGCGCGGTAACACAAAGCATCCAAACCAGAGGGGACAGCCGCAGCGCTGTCGTCGTCGTTCATGGAGCACACGACCAGGCACTGCGCGCAACTAGGCATACGCCAGTATCCATCCACCAGCCGTCGGTATGCCAAAAATATCACCGCGGCCGAACGCCCGCGAGCGCTCCGCACCGCGGCTCGCGCGCGCCTGGCCCCGCGCGCGGTGGGCGCGGCGACTCCACGCGCCCGCCAACGTAGATCCTGCGCCGGTCGATGCAGTCGTTACACTACACGGTTGGCCACATGTTGCCGCCTTGTTTGCTAACTGACATTGTGTGTGTGATCATGTCCCTTGCCCATCTGACACGCTGTTTGCCCACTGAATTACCACCGCGCAGAAAGCAAGCCGTGGCACTACCCACCGGCGAACCTCGTACGCAACCGCTTCAACCGCCGCAGAGCTATGCTCACATCATCACGTGTGGAGCGGAGTAGGAGTGGATTGCATTGCAGACGACGGGCTTCCCGAGGCCGACGAAAGCAGATCAGGGGGTGTGCAACACACGTCACCCATCGGCGACGGCAGATGGAATCTGAACCTGCCGCCGACCCCGCCCTGCGCCACGCTTTTTCCGGGGAAACCTTTCGACAGTTACCATCCGATCCGCCCGCAGTTGCAGGGCAGCAGAACCCACCCAGGCCCAGGGCCCCCATCCTCTCTGTAAAATTATGTTTCTTTCTCTCTTCCGGCAAGCCCGCGGGCCCGGCCGGCCCTCATCCGTCACGCATGCAACGGCCCTCTCCAAACCCAAACCCGAACGTCGAATCGCAACCAACGGCACCGCGTTCGAATTAACCACGCCATCAGTTTCAAACCCATCCCAGCCACGGGAGCCGTCGGATCCCGGCCGGCGCACGTGTCGCGCCCACGGGGAGCGAGGGGCAATCCCGTCCGTAGCGCCCCCATCCAGCCCGGCCATTCCCGTGATGATCACGTTCCGTTTGGGGTTTCCAGAACGCCGTTACCAGCGCAAGCGCCAGCGTCCAGATCCGGCTGACGGCGCCGTCGGGTTCGGCGGGCGGTCCTGGCCGTCGGATCGGGATCCGATCCCCCGGCCTTGGCGCGTTATATGCGTACGCGCACACGCGCACGGGGTTCACTCCGGACGGGGAGAGAGAATCCAAAGAGCAGCAGCCCAGCGGCATCGTATCCCTCCATCCCTCCCACCGGCGCACTGCAGAGGGAAACGGCCAAAGGAGAGCGGACGCAGGAGCAGGAGCGGCGTGGGGGCGGACCGGAGCGATGGGGAAGTACATGCGCAAGTGCAGGCCGGGGGAGGAGGCCGCGGTGGGCGGCGTGGAGGTCACGCAGGCCGTCGGCGTCCGGACCCGGTCGCGGGCGGCCGCGGCCAACGTCGTCGTCTCCAAGAGGAGGAGGCCGCTGCCGCCCGGCTCGCCCCTCGGCGGCGCCGCCGCTCGTGCCCAGAGCGGGAGCTGCTACCTCAAGCTCCGGAGCCGCATGCTGTTCATGGCCCCGCCGGCCTCGGCCTCGGCGTCGGCTGCTGGCCCCGGGCACGGGCACGGGGCGCCGCCGCTATCGGCCGGCCTCTCGCGCTGCTCCAGCACGGCGTCGTCCGTGGACGCGTCGGCGGCTGGTCAGGACAGGAGCCTGCCGTCGTGCGGCTCCGACGCTGCTGCCAAGGTGAGGGAATTGGGTCCAAACCCTAGAATTCGAAATTCGGACACGGTTCGAGATCTCCTTTTTTTGCTGAAAATCGTGGCTTTCTCCGCTCAACAGGCAGGCGTCCCGGAGGGCTCGGCGAGCAACAACGCGGAGGGCGGCGGCAACCGCGAGAGGTGCGAGATCGAATTCCGGCTTGTTTCCTGCCAATTCTTCCGAATTATGCCTCCTGACGTTCACCTGACCCCGTCCCGCTCGTCGTTTTTGAAAATTCAGGCGAGAGACGACGCCGTCTAGCCATTTCCCGGGCGACCTGAGCGACCTGGAGTCGGATCTGGCGGGCCAGAACAGCGGCCGGTCGTCGCTGCCGCAAACGCCGACCACCCAAATTCATGCCGCCGCGAGGGCGAGGATCCCGCCGGCAGCAGAGATCGAGGAGTTCTTCGCGGCCGCCGAGGAGGCCGAGGCCAGGCGCTTCGCTTGCAAGTAAGCACTTTCAGCATCAGTTGCAGAAATTCTAACTCTCTACTTGGTCGCCGGAGTTCTAACGTGCTCTCTCTCTCTCCTCTCGTCGTGGCCAGGTACAACTTCGACGTGGCCCGCGGCGTGCCTCTGGACTCCGGCCGGTTCGAGTGGTCCCCGGCGGTGAGCAGCAGCTAGCTAGCCATCTCAAAGCGAGCGAGCGCGCGCGTGAGAGCGTGCAAAGGGGGGAGAGAAGCTGTAGCTAGAAAGTCACTCACTGTAGAGATGGGGCGCCGGCCGGCCGGCCGGCCGTGTAGAAAGCCGAAGGGAAAAAGATGCTCCGGAAAGAAGAAAAGAAGCATTATTATAGCCTAACCAACCAACCAACCAACCACCGATTCATCAACAACTTTTTCACTCACTCACATATTCTCACCTTTATTATCACCTCCTCACACCCCCTTAATTCTGATTTTCCCAGCAGCAGTAGCAGTTTTACTTCCCCTACTGGTAGTACTTATCTTTGTTGACAGGATGGATCCCTCGATCAGTCCCTCACTGTAATTGTCACCTAGTAGTTAATTACCTTACCTGTATGTGCCTGGATTTTTTACTGTACATCGTCAGCTTGTAGCAGCAGCTCCTTGCTGCTGCGCCGCAGATCTATAATTTGATTTGAGTGAAGCGTTCATCTCTCTTTGCCGTTTCCATCCATGCATGCATGTATGATTCCATCTTATCCATTTCGCTGGTCCTGCGGTTACGCAGATCGTTGGGTAGCTGCTAGCTCTAGGTAGTTCTGCAAGTGAGCAGGCATGCATGCAGGGGCACGGAAGCAGCTTCGGCGCCCGTGCATGGCATGGCATGGCATGGCATGGATGGATGCTTCGGTGCAGAGTGTGGTGCAGTGCAGACAGACAGTACAGGCAGGAAGACTGCAGTGGAGGCTTCCATGGCAGGCAGGCGGCAGGCGGCATGGCGTGCCGTGGAAAGAAGGCTTGGCTGGGGGATGGGGGACCCCGGTGCCGGGGCCGAGGCAGCGGACCGGATCTCCCACGCCCAGGAAGAAGGGAAGGGAAGTTACTGTCTCCCCGGCTATGCCGTCGTCGCGGTTAAAAAAGGGAGTCGGATAGAGCAAGTGGCGATTAACCTATGGGAGTAGTACTAACCATGAATGATTAGTGCGGCTATGCTAAACAAAGCGCCGCTGGGGGAGCTGGCGCCGGATCCATGGCACATGGATGCATCATGCCGCGCACGGTGGGAGAGAGGGGGATGGGGGTAGGGGGCATTAAGGAATGTTAGTTGCATCGGGATCTGGGTTAGTCAGTAGGTTGGTAAAAACTAGGATGGGAACAGAGAGGGATGCCGCTGGGATTCGGTGCCATGCTGCACCGCTGGGAACTGGGGCGAACTACACGCACGCACACTGCTGTTTGCTGGCTTTAACTCGCACTGAAACTTGTGGTGTGGGGGCCGGTGCCCGTTTTTTCGGGTGACCTCACCTCATTGGTACGTAACTTCTGTGCTGTGCGTCTGGGGGCATGTACATCTAGCCCGATATGGAAAACATCAGCTCGTTCTAGCTAGGGAGGAGGCTCCCTCTAGCCTGGGTTTTTTTTTTTGACCGGAAACTCTAGCCTGGGTTCAGGATTGGAAAAATGCTGAACTTTTCTGGGCCTGCCGCTTTTCCGGTGCCAACGGCAATCTCAAGTGCATTTTGCTGACGTTCGTCCATGCCTGGGTGTGTGAAGGATTCTATATAATCCAGAAGAAACAGGGCACTAACGAAGAAAGAGCAGGTCACTTTCCGCGTTGTTGAAGCTGAAATAACACTAACTAACAGCGCGCCTGTGATTGGACGAATGAAAAGTCGACACAACGTGCAGGAGAGAGAGAGAGGGGGATGGGGAGCATGCATGATCGAGCACGTTGTGAGCATCATAAAATAAGCTGGATCGATCCATCGATCGCTTTACAGTTCTGCAAATGCTACGAGGCCCAGATCCGTGGAAGGTGGTGGGGGTGAGCGATCATGGATGAGAGCTCAAATCGATCCGATCCAACGGGGTTGGCAGCGCGGTGCGGTGCGTTCGTTTGTCGTCGATCACCAGTGATTTTGGCCCCAGCCGGCGGTGAAAAGGGTGCGTGCGTGCATGCATGCTCGCCCGGTCGACAACAGGCGTATAGAAAACGCGGTGATTTTTTGAGACTCTGGAGGAGAAGGTGGGGATCCCCAAGCAGTAAACATTCCGCGCACGGTGGATTAATAATGGCCATCTCGTCAGGTATATTTTACAGTACTCACTTCGAGCTAGCGGTGGCACTGAAACTGTGGGTATCTGTGGTAGTACTCTGGGGCTAGAATAGCTCTGCTTTGGAGTCCCCAGGTGGCAGAACCCCTCCATTTTCCTGCGGATAAACGCACACAACTGTCTACTCCTGCCTGCCATGACAGGGCCTGCAAAGTGACAGCAGCATATCCGAATGAACCTCACTGCTACCTGGGGCGTCGGCTGCAGGATCGATCAGGGAACGGCGGCGTCCAGAGTGACAGTGAAACTGCTCTGCAATCCCTTCAGATTCAGAAAAGCAGACGTCGTGTACCCGTACGTTTTTTGCACTAAACTCGTGATCAAGTGCCGGGAGTGGCAGTAGTACTTTGCTCTGCATTAACCGCGCTGCACGTCCCAATTGTCCATCCCAGTCCTAGAACAGCGCAAATATGGCTCCAGCGATCGCCGATCGATCTGCTGCGGTACGGCGGGCGCAACGGACCAGCGGAGTACGCGCCGATCGATCGGACCATCGACCGGGGAATCAATCCCGGGCGGCGGACGGACGGACGATCCACCAACCGTGCGGCCACTGTAGCCAGTACCCCCAAGGACGAGTCCGTGCTCGCCGCCACGGCCGCGGAGGACGGAATTACCGGTACTTGCCGCCGTATCGTCTCCCTTGTCGCGCCTCCTGTCATGTCATATGCGGTGCGCCGAGCTGCACGGCGCAGAGGCATGTGGAGGATTGGACGTGCAACGGAGGGTTCAGGGAGGAGGGAGTAGGAGTAGTAGTCGTTGTGGGAGATCCGTATGGGAATTGATCTGGACCCGATACGCGCATTTATGCGTATTGATTACGGATCGAAATCTGGGGGATTCACGATCTGTCTAGCGTGTGGTAGTACGATACTCCCGTCAGAAACAGTAGCCTGTTTTTTTTTTTTCATTCATTTCCTGTGAAAAAATTGAAATTTGGTTAATTGCCCTCTTAGAAGGTGTGTGGGTGTGAGCGCGTGGCCATATGCCTTTACTTGGGTTCAAACTCGAATGGCTTGCTAATCTTATATTAGCTTACCAATATAAAAATACCCAAATGGACAGATCCAATTAATCTTGACCATCAAACCATGTCAATCCAACGACTGGGATTGTTTCAATGATGAGCGTTCAACATGTTTAACGTGCAATATACTATATCACTAATCTTACTAGGATTGGAGGCCTCACGATCAATTGAGGTCTTCAATTAGAATTTGGTCATTCGATTTTGACTCGGTCAACAATTTCACAAACCCTCTCATTTAATTTTTTATACAATGCACTATGTTTTCTAATTTTTAAATTTTCACAATTAATTGAGGCTTTAATTTAGACTTTTGTCACCTGATTTTGACCGGGTCAACAATTTCTCAAGGAGCTCTCCTATACTATATCACTAATCTCCCTAGGATTGAAGGCCACACAATAAATTGAGGTCTCAAATTGGAATTTGGTCATCCGATTTTGACCGGGTCAACAATTTCTCAAACCTTCTCATTTAATTTTTTATACAATACACTATGCTTCCTAATTTTTAAATCTTCACAATGAATTAAGGCTTCAATTTAGACTTTGGGCACCCGATTTGACTGCGTCAACAATTTCCCAAGGAGCTCTCATATTTAATTATTTTAATTCTCTATGCTCCCTAATTTTAAAGCGTTTTCGTTCGATTGAGGTATCCAATTTTGGATTTGATTTGTGATTTTGATCGGGCCAATGATTTTTGGAATCGATCAGCAGCAACTGGCCTATAAAAACATATCAACCCCTCGCAGACTCCTATCACCCATAAAAAGGCGTCACCATGTGATACTACAACACGAATATAGTGCATGCAACCAACGATGAAAAAATATCCCCACATATAAATATGGGTTGATTAGCGGATAACACAGAATCACACAGCAAAAGGCCCACCAAATAACCACATTATAAGTAAACGTAAAACACACTCCATCGTCTCCCCCACCGGCCAAACTAAATACTCCATTAGTTTCAAAATATAAGGGTTATTATTTTTTGGAAAGTCAAATTTCTTTAATTTTGACCAAGTTCAGAGCCAAAAATATCGACATCCACAATATTAAACAAAAATAATATGAAAATTCATTTCATGATGAATCTATAACACCAATTTGATATTATGAATTTTGATATATTTCTCTATAAATTTGATCAAATTTAAAGAGGTTTGACTTTTTAAAAAAGTAATACACCATATATTTTGAACTATAGTGAGTAAAGAAATTTAAGAATCCCAACAAATTCAACGGCGCAGCAAAGCGCGCACAACCCTTCTAGTTAATATTATACCAAATATCAAGGTTTTTGATAATCACGTAATTGATATCCAAATAATAGTATACACAAGTAATTAGTGTGCCATTTATATCCTATCAAATATAAACGTGCAATTAATTTCCTCTCTATATTAATGTGTGTTGCCCGTACACATTTACTAAAATCATGACAAGAATTATTGAACTAAACAGATGAAAATATGTTATACTACAATACTAGATCATACATGGGTGTTGCCTTTAGATGAAAGTATGGAGGGGGTGCACGACTTTAAATTGATGAAGCTCAAACCGGTTGAAAAATTCTTTGATCGCACACCGACCCTATAGAATTCATTGTTTACGGTTATATGACCATTCACAAAATTAATAACTGCGGACATACCCAGCCAATGGAAAGACTAAGCTGCCCCAAATTCAATGGCATTCCTAACGATTTGTGGACATATGAGCTTAGAGAAGCCAGAACTAAAAGATCACACGAGATTGTGCCGCAATTTTCTCTCTCATGGTAACCACAACTTTAAAATGAAATCCCCCCAGCCCCCCGGCGCACGTGGGGGTGAAAGTTTTAGAAAAGGCAAGTTTTAATATGGTCCATCTTACCTTCTCTTTTTACATGAGAGGTAAGACTATACGATAGATCTATGTTGTTGATTTCATTAAGTAGTGGGTATGAGTAACTCTTACCTTCTTACCTTCCGTGTGAGAAGAGAAGATAAGAGGAACCACGTTAAAACTGCTTGAAAAGAAAAAATTCAGTGGCGGCTAAATTAAACTAGAAATTTGACTAAGAGAAGACACGCCCTACAATGCATAAAAAAGTCTCCTATTTTTTTAACAAAGAGACCAACTCTTAGCTAAGAGAAGACTAAGGCCGATGATGACAGCTTGGCGGATCAAATGTGAACTGGGTACAATGTGTGCAACGTAGTTTTCTCATGTGTATTTTATGCTCACAAGGTCGCTCCTTTGTCTGGAGGATTTGGTGAGTTCTACCATGCTTGTGTGGAGGCTTTGGTGGGGCGGGAGGGCAATGAAGGATCTGCACTAGTGTGCATCTACGGGTTAGTGCCATACCCCTTCTTCCACGCTGGCAAAGGTAAGTTAGGAACAATACATAGAACTGACTATTCCTTCCCTCAAAAAAAAAACTGACTATTCTGTAGTTTTACTTTGAGTTATATGTGATCAATAGAAATAAGATTATTTGGATTTTGTGGTTTGTGTGCTAGGTGTAGTTATAGTCACATCATCGCTCATACTTCTACTTTGGCGGTGTGGTTTATTCTATGCTCTTAAGAACCAAATTAGTAACTATAGCATATACAACGCATGTCCAAACAAGTTGGAAGCACCAAAGCTCACTAATTAGTGTGGGCGGCCGTGAAGGACTGGCTTGGTGCCCCGGAATTGCGATTGGACCTGTGGGGTGGTATTCATTCGGTGCATGCTTGGTGGAATGTTGTAGTGCCCACCCAGGGTCACAGGAGGAAGGCCATGGCCACCGCACTCATGCTTGTGGCGTGGGCGCTATGGAACGAACGGAACGCGCGGGTTTTCCGCAACAAGTCTACGCTACCTTCCATCGTTTTCACAAAAGTTAGATCTGAGGCGGAGTTGTGGGTAACCGCCGGTGCTAAGCACCTGGGCTCTATTATGCCGCGAGAGTAGGCTTTGGTCTCATTTGTGGAGGTGTAATGACCCTTGTCTTTGTTAGGTTGATCTCCACCGAGTGGGCCCAACGGCCCACCGGGCCCTTAGATCCGCGCCCTGATCGGGGGCGCCCAACCACAATATGGTTGACGGGCCCCTGTCACGCAGCGCTACATAAAGAGGTGGGGGCCGGCGGCACGCTACACGAGGTTCGTCGTGCCCGCTCTCCCCACCGACACATCCCTTCCGATCTAGGGTCTCGCGCTGCAGTGACGGGAAGCTCCGACGCCGCCACTGCCCACTCATCGTCACCACCGCCACCTCGCCACCATGTCCACACCGTCGGGTTCATCATCGCAAGGAGAAGGTAGTCCTCCTCCCCATCTCTCTCTCTCTCTCTCTCTCTCTGTGTTCTCTCTCTCTCTCTCACTCGAATCACGATCACAGAGGCATTAAGCACAGCACCACCGTCACATCTCTATCCTAGATGATCCTAGGGTTCTATCAATGGTGTCAGAGCAACTAGGATTCAGATTTGTGTTCGGGTAGAAAAGAAATTGCAAAAGAACAATTCCCTCCCACAAGAAAGAACCCTAACCCTACACAGAAAATAAAGGGGAAAGGGGCAAAGAAATTTTTATCACCGGCAGAGGGCCTAGTGCCCGCCGGCAAAGAGCGCCGCCATGGCCGCGTTGTTCCTCTCGATTCAGATGCGCATCGGCAAGCCGAGGCATCCGGAAGAAGAACCACCGAAGCAAGCCCCAGGGCTCGCCGGAAAAGGAGAAGGGGGCGCCGCGGCCAATCCACTCGACGGCGGCGCGCTCACCGCAAGGGAGCGCGCTACCGGCGAAAGGGGAGGCAATGGCGCCACAGAACGCCGTCGTACGGGCGCCGTCAGACGCGCGAAGGAGCAGAGGAGGCTCTCCCGTGTCTCTCTCTCTCTCTCTCTCTGTTACAATGGATATGGAGGAAGAAGGGGTAAGGGAGGGGGCTCGCACGGGCGCGGTGCTGCTCGAGGAGAAGGGCTAGCGCGGGCGCTCGCCGCCGTCGCTGGCGACCGGAGCGATTTTTCCATCGCTGCGTGTCGGGCGGGACAGAGCATAACGGGGGTGAGAAGAAAGAAATGCAGCGCTTGGGTTTCGGTCGGCGGGGGGGGGGGGGGTCTCCCCGTTTTGATCCAGCGAATCGCCCGCTGCACCGTCCGATTGAAATCGACGGCCTGGATCAAACCCTAGCGCGGAGAGATGGGCCGCGCAGCTGCACCGGCCGCGGGCCGGGGAGAGAAGGCTATGCCTTTTGGCCGAAATTGGGTCAAGGCCTGCAGCTGCCGCGTGATTCCTTCTGTTTTTTGTTATTTGTCCAGATTTTGGGCAGATTTCAAATAGTTTTTCTATGCAAATTTTTTCCAACGAAATTTTTGTTTTAGAAAATAGAAAAGTAAAAGTAGAAAAGTTTCTGAAAAAGAAAATAGAAAATTTTCAGAAAAATAAAAGTTCATGAATTTTATAAAGAAAAGAATAAAGTTCATGAATTTTTTCTTTAGTAAAAGAAAAGTTTCTGAAAAGAATAAAAAGTTCATGAATTTTATATTCATGTTTTTCCGCTGCAAAATAAATAATAGTGCTCTTTTACAAAGAAAATAAAAGTTTAATGATAATTAAATTTTAAGAGCATATTAAAGTGATTATTGAAATAAATATGATTATGTTATTTTTATGACCAACGTTGTTAATAACATGATCATGATTTATTATTGCTATAAAAGGTGCACTTATTTCTATTTTTTACCCAACGGTGATATAGATTTAATTGCATAAACAGTTGTATGTTTAATTTGACCAACGTTAGATTAATGCATGCAATTGTTACTTTGATCTCACTTCAATTGTGATTTCAGGAGGTTACCACTTGATGAGTTGCCTAAAAGATGTTCCAACACTCAGAGGTGACAACTACACTGAGTGGAGGAAGAAAGTAGACCTGGCATTTGTCTGTGCTGAGGTGGACTGGGTTGTGGACACTCCACAGCCGGTGAGACCTACAGAGCCAGTCAGAGAGGCAACTGATGATGATGCTGCGTGGGACAAAAAGAGGAGGGATTATGCTCCATTGGAGATGTCATATACCCTCGACAACCAAAAGTGGCTCACCGCCAACAAAAAGTGTATGGCCTTCATAAAGAACACAATTGAGAACGCCATTGTGGGCTCAATTGCAGAGTGCACTTCCGCAGGGGAGTTTCTTGCAAAGATAAAGAGCTAGTTCACTGGTTCTTCAAAGATATATGCCACCCAGTTGCTAAAGTAACTGGTGACAGAAAACTACAGAGGCGGTGTGTTGGGGAACGTTGCATGGGAAACAAAAAATTTCCTACGCACACGCAAGATCTATCCATGGTGATGAGCATCTACGAGAGGGAGAGTGGATCTACGTACCCTTGTAGATCGCTAAGCGGGAAGCGTTAAGAAACGCGGTTGATGTAGTCGAACGTCTTCGCGATCCAAATCACGATCCGTCCCGCGATCCAATCACGGTCCTTCCGATCTAGCGCCGAACGGACGGCACCTCCGCGTTCAGCACACGTACAGCTCGATGACGATCTCCGCCTCCTTGATCCAGCAAGGGAGAGCGGAGAGGTAGATGAGTTCTCCGGCAACACGACGGCGTGGTGGCGGTGGTGGTGGTGCTATCCCGACAGGGCTACGCCTAGCGCTACCGAAACCGCGAACGGAGGAGAAAACGATCTAGGGAGAGAGAGGGGCGCCAAGGGCTTCGTGTGTGCTCTTGGGGCGCCCCCTCCCCTCTATATATAGGTGGAGGGGCATGGAGATCAGCCCCTCCAAGCCCTAGGGCGCAGCCAAGGGGGAGGAGTTGGACTCCTAGTCCAATTCCCTCCCTTTCCATAAACAGGTGGACTTTCCACCTCTCCCAAGCCACATGGGCCTTGAGGGACTTGTGCGCCTGGCCCAATAAGGCCAGGGCGCCTCCCCTCATCCCATGCAAACCCTTGGGATGTGGTGGAACCCTTGGTGGACTTCCGGACTCCTCCGGAAGTTTCCGGAACCTTCTAGAAGCTTCCTGGTACAATACCGGAAAAACCCGAAACTTTTCCGGTCGCCAAAATATGACTTCCCATATATAAATCTTTACCTCCGGACCATTCTGGAGCTCCTCGTGACGTCTGGGGTCTCATCCGGGACTCTGAACAACCTTTGGTCACCATCATGCATAACTCAATACTACCGAAACGTCACCGAACGTTAAGTGTGCAGACCCTGCGGGTTCGAGAACTATGTAGACATGACCGACACACCTCTACAGTCAATAACCAATAGCGGGACCTGGATTCCCATATTGGTTCCTACATATTCTACGAAGATCTTTATCGGTTGAACCTCTATGTCAAGGATTCAGTTAATCCCGTACGATATTCCCTTTGTTCATACTTGCCCAAGATTCGATTGTCGATATCTCCATACCTAGTTCAATCTCGTTACCGGCAAGTCTCTTTACTCGTTTCGTAATACAAGATCCCGTGGCTAACACTTTAGTCACTTTGCTTGCAAGGCTCATTATGATATTGTATTACCGAGTGGGCCCTGAGATACCTCTCCGTCACATGGAGTAACAAATCCCAGTCTTGATCCATGCCAACTCAACAGACACCTTCGGAGATACCTATAGAGCATCTTTATAGTCACCCAGTTACGTTGTGACGTTTGATACACACAAGGTATTCCTCCGGTGTCAGTTAGTTGCATGATCTCATGGTCATAGGAACAGATACTTGACATGCAGAAAACAATAGCAATAAACTGACACGATCATATGCTACGTTCACAGTTTGGGTCTTGTCCATCACATCATTCTCCTAATGATGTGATCACGTTATCAAATGACATCTCATGTCTATGGCTAGGAAACCTTAACCATCTTTGATCAACGAGCTAGTCTTATTAGAGGCATACTAGGGACACAGTGTTGTCTATGTACCCACACATGTATTTGAGTTTCCAATCAATACAATTATAGCATGGATAATAAACGATTATCATGAACAAGGAAATATGATAATAACTAATTTATTATTGCCTCTAGGTCATATTTCCAACAGTCTCCCATTTGCACTAGAGTCAATAATCTAGCTCACATCGCTATGTGATTTACATTGTTATGAATCTCACACCCAATGAGTTCTGGGTTCGATCATGTTTTGCATGTGAAAGAGGTTTTAGTCAATGGGTCTGCGACATTCAGATCCGTGTGTACTTTGCAAATCTTTATGTCATACTGTAGATACTGCTACCATGCTCCACTTGGAGCCATTTCCAAATGGTTGCTCCACTATACGTATCCGGATTGCTACTAAGAGTCATCCGGATTGGTGTTAAAGCTTGCATCGACGTAACCCTTTACGACGAACTCTTTATCACCTCCATAATCGAGAAACATTTCCTTAGTCCCCTAGTTACTAAGGATAATTTTGACCGTTGTCCAGTGATCCACTCCTGGACCACACTTGTACCCCTTGACAGATTCATGGCAAGGCACACACCAGGTGCGGTACACAGCATGGCATACTATACAGAGCCTATGGATAAGGCATAGGGGACGACCTTCGTCCTTTCTCTTTCTTCTGCCGTGGTCGAGCTTTGGGTCTCACTCAACTCCACACCTTACAAATCAGGCAAGAACTCTTTCTTTGACTGATCCATTTTGAAATCTTTCAAAATCTTGTCAAGGTATGTACTCATTGAAAGTCTTATCAGACATCTTGATCTATCTCTATAGATCCTGATGCCCAATATTTAAGTAGCTTCATTCCAGGTCTTCCTTTGAAAAACTCCTTTCAAACAACCCTTTATGCTTTCCAGAAATTCTACATCATTTCCGATCAACAATATGTCATCCACATATACTTATCAGAAATTCTATAGTGCTCCCACTCACTTTATTGTAAATACAAGTTTCTCATAAACTTTGTATAGACCCAAAAACTTTGATCACCTCATCAAAGTGTATATTCCAACTCCGAGATGCTTGCTCCAGTCATAAAAGGATTGCTGAAGCTTGCATACATTTTAGCATCCTTAGGACTGACAAAACCTTCTGGTTGTATCACATACAACCTTTCCTCAAAGAAACCGTTAAGGAAACGATGTTTTGACATCCATCTGCCAGATTTCATAATTGAAAAATGCAGCAACTGCTAACATAATTTCAACAGACTTTTAGCATCGCTACGGGTGAGAAAGTCTCATCGTAGTCAACTTCTTGAACTTGTCGAAAACTTCTTTGCGACAAGTCGAGCTTTATAAATGGTGACATTTACCATCAGCGTCTGTCTTCTTCTTAAAGGTCCATTTGTACTCAACGGCCTGCCGTTCAACGGGCAAGTCTACCAAAGTCCATACTTGGTTTTCATACATGGATCCTTTCTCGGATTTCATGGCTCCTAGCCATTTGTTGGAATCCGGGCCCACCATCGCTTCTTCATAGCTCGTAGGTTCACTGTTGTCTAACAACATGACCTCCAAGACACTTGATCCGAAGTGTCATGATCATCATCATTAACTTCCTCTTCATTCGGTGTAGGCGCCACAGAAACATCTTTCTGCGTCGTGCTACTATCCAACTGAAGTGACGGTTCAACAACCTCATCAAGTTCTACTTTCCTCCCACTCAATTCTTTCGAGAGAAACTTTTTCTCGAGAAAGGACCCATTTTAAGCAACAAACACTTTGCCCTTGGATCCGAGATAGAAGGTATACCCGACTGTTTCCTCAGGGTATCTTATGAAGATGCACTTTTCCGCTTTGGGTTTGAGCTTATCAGACATAAGCGTCGCATTCCCAAACTCTGAGAAATGACAGCTTAGGTTTCTGCCAAACCAAAAATCATACGGTGTCATCTCAACGGACTTAGATGGTGCCCTATTTTAAAGTGAATGTGGTTTTCTCTAATGCATAACCCAAAACGATAGTGGCAAATCGATAAGAGACATCATAGTACGCACCATATCCAATAGAGCACAACTACGACGTTCGGACACACCATCACACAATGGTGTTCCAGGTGGCGTGAGTTGTGAAACAACTTCCACATTGTCATGAGTTGCATACCAAACTCGTAACTCAGATATTTACCTCCACGATCACATCGTAGACATTTTATCTTCTTGTCACGATGATCTCAAACTTCACTCTGAATTTGTTTGAACTTTTCAAACGTTTCAGACTTGTGTTTCATTAAGTAAATATCCCCATATCTACTCAAATCATCAGTGAAGGTAAGAAAATAGCGATATCCACTGCACGCTTCAACACTCATTGGACCGCATACATCAACATGTATCATTTCCAATAAGTCACTTGCCCGCTCCATCAAGCCGCAAAACGGGATTTTAGTCATCTTGCCCATGAGGCATGGTCTGCATGTCTCAACCGATTTGAAATCGAGTGAGTCCAAAGATCCATCAGCATGGAGTTTCTGCATGCGTTTTACACCAATATGACCTTTTGCGGCAGTGCCACAAGTATGTGGTACTATCATTATTAACTTTGCATCTTTTTGGCATCAATGAACATGTGTATTACTATGATCGAGATTCAGTGAACCATTCACATTGGCTGCATGACCATTGAAGGTATTATTCATGTAAACAGAATAACCATTATTCTCTAACTTAAATGAATAACCGTATTGCAATAAACACGATCTAATCACGTTTATGCTCAACGCAAACACCAAATAACATTTATTTAGGTTCATCACTAATCCCGAAGGTAGAGAGAGCGTGCGATGGTGATCACATCAACCTTGGAAACACTCCCAACACACATCGTCACCTCGACCTTAGCTAGTCTCCATTTATTCCGTAGCTTTTATTTCGAGTTACCAACATTTAGCAACTGAACCGGTATCTAATACCCAGGTGCTACTAGGAGTACTAGCAAGGTACACATGAATAAAACGTATATCAAATATACTTCTGTTGACGTTGCCAGCCTACTTATCTACCAAGTATCTAGGGCAGTTCCGCTTCAGTGACTGTTCTCCTCATAATAGAAGCACTTAGTCTCGGGTTTGGGTTCAACCTTGGGTTTCTTCACTGGAGCAGCAACTGGCTTGCCATCCATGAAGTTTCCCTCCTTGCCCTTGCCCTTCTTGAAACTAGTGGTTTTACTAACCATCAACACTTGATGCTCCTTCTTGATTTCTACCTTCGCGGTGTCAAACATCGCGAATAGCTCGGGGATCATTATTTCCATCCCTGGCATTTCATAGTTCATCACGAAGCTCTAGTAGCTTTGTGGCAGTGACTTGGAGAACTATATCAATCACTATCTTATCTGGAAGATCAACTCCCACTCGATTCAAGCGATTGTAGCACCCACACAATCTGAGCACATGCTCACTGACTGAGCTATTCTCCTTCATCTTGCAGGCAAAGAATCTTGTTGGAGGTCTCATACCTCTCAACACGAGCACGAGCCCGAAATCCCAATTTCAGCTCTTAGAACATCTCATATGTTCCGTGACGTTCAAAACGTTTTGGAGCCTCAATTCTAAGCCGTAATGCATGACGCACTGAACTATCAAGTAGTCATCAGAACGTGCCTGTCAGATGTTCACAACATCTACAGACGACGCTTGGGGGGGTGGCGCACCGAGCGGTGCATTAAGGACATAAGCCTTCTGTGCAGCAATGAGGACAATCCTCAGATCATGGACCCAGTCCGTATTATTGCTACCATCATCTTTCAAATCTATTTCTCTAGGAACATATAAAAATTCAAGGGAGCTACAGCGCGAGCTAGTGATCTACAACATAATTTGCAAAGACATTTTGACTATGTTCATGATAATGAGTTCAATTAATCATATTACTTAAGAACTCCCACTCAAATCAACATCCCTTAGGTTGTCTAAGTGTGACATGATCCAAATCCACCAACCCAAGTCCGATCATCACGTGAGATGAGGTGGTTTCAATGGTGAACATCTCCATGTTGATCATATCTACTATATGACTCATGCTCGACCTTTCGGTCTCTTGTGTTTCGAGGCCATGTCTGTACATGCTAGGCTCGTCAAGTTTAACCCGAGTTTTCCGCATGTGCAACACTGGCTTGCACCCGTTGTATGCGAACGTAGAGTCTATCACACCCGATCATCACGTGGTGTCTCGAAACGACGAACTTTCGCAACGGTGCACACTCGGGGAGACCACAATTTTATCTTGAAATTTCAGTGAGGGATCACCTTATAATGCTACCGTCGTCCTAAGCAAAATAAGATGCATAAAAGGACTAACATCACATGCAAATCATAAGTGACATGATATGGCCATGAACTTGTGCTTTTGATCTCCATCTCCAAAGCACCGGCATGATCTCCATCGTCACCGGCATGACACCATGATCTGCATCATCTTGATCTCCATCAACATGTCACCATGAGGTTGTCATGCCAACTGTTGCTTCTACGACTATTGCTAACTCATAGCGATAAAGTAAAGCAAAACGGCGAAAATAAATTAAAGACAACCCTATGGCTCCTGCCGGTTGCCGTACTCATCGACATGCAAGTCGTGATATTCTATACATACATGATCATCTCATACATCACATATATCTCATCATGTAATTGGCCATATCACATCACAACATACCCTTCAAAAACAAGTTAGACGTCTCTAATTGTTGTTGCATGTTTTACGTGGCTGCTACGGGTATCTAGCAAGAACGATTCTTACCTACGCATAAACCACAACGGTGATACACAAATTGCTATTCAACCTTCTCAAGGACCGCCTTTGTCAAATCCGATCCAACTAAAGTGGGAGAGACAGACACCCGCCAGCCATCTTTATGCAACAAAGTTACATGTCAGTTGATGGAACCAGTCTCTCGTAAGCGTAAGAGTAAGGTTGGTCCGGGCCGCTTCATCCCACAATACCGCTGGATCAACAAAATACCAAGGGAGGACGCAATCTAAATATCAACGCCCACAAACTCCTTTGTGTTCTACTCGTGATCTCATCTACGCATAAATCTGGCTCTGATACCACTGTTGGGGAACGTTGCATGGGAAACAAAAAAATTCCTACGCACACGCAAGATCTATCCATGGTGATGAGCATCTACGAGAGGGAGAGTGGATCTACGTACCCTTGTAGATCGCTAAGCGGGAAGCGTTAAGAAACGCGGGTGATGTAGTCGAACGTCTTCGCGATCCAAATCACAAGCCTTCCCGCGATCCAATCATGATCCGTCCCGCGATCCAATCACGGTCCTTCCGATCTAGCGCCGAACGGACGGCACCTCCGTGTTTAGCACACGTACAGCTCGATGACGATCTCCGCCTCCTTGATCCAGCAAGGGAGAGCGGAGAGGTAGACGAGTTCTCCGGCAACACGACGGCGTGGTGGCGGCGGTGGTGGTGCTATCCTGGCAGGGCTACACCTAGCGCTATCGAAACCACGAACGGAGGAGAAAACGATCTAGGGAGAGAGAGGGGCGCCAAGGGCTTCGTGTGTGCTCTTGGGGCGCCCCCTCCCCTCTATATATAGGTGGAGGGGCGTGGAGATCAGCCCCTCCAAGCCCTAGGGCGCAGCCAAGGGGGTGGAGTTGGACTCCTAGTCCAATTCCCTCCCTTTCCATAAACAGGTGGACTTTCCACCTCTCCCAAGCCACATGGGCCTTGAGGGACTTGTGCGCCTGGCCCAATAAGGCCAGGGCGCCTCCCCTCAGCCCATGCAAACCCTTGGGACATGGTGGAACCCTTGGTGGACTTCTAGACTCCTCCGGAAGTTTCCGGAACCTTCTAGAAGCTTCCCGGTACAATACCGGAAAAACCCAAAACTTTTCCGGTCGACAAAATATGACTTCCCATATATAAATCTTTACCTCCGGACCATTCCGGAGCTCCTCGTGACGTCCGGGATCTCATCCGGGACTCCAAACAACATTCGGTCACCACCATGCATAACTCAATACTACCTAAACGTCACCGAACGTTAAGTGTGCAGACCCTGCGGGTTCGAGAACTATGTAGACATGACCGAGACACCTCTACGGTCAATAACCAATAGCGGGACCTGGATGCCCATATTGGTTCCTACATATTCTACGAAGATCTTTATCGGTTGAACCTCTATGTCAAGGATTCAGTTAAACCGTACGATGTTCCCTTTGTTCATCGGTATGTTACTTGCCCGAGATTCGATCGTCGGTATCTCCATACCTAGTTCAATATCGTTACCGACAAGTCTCTTTACTCGTTCCGTAATACAAGATCCCGTGGCTAACACTTTAGTCACTTTGCTTGCAAGGCTCATTATGATATTGTATTACCGAGTGGGCCCTGAGATACCTCTCTGTCACACGGAGTAACAAATCCCAGTCTTGATCCATGCCAACTCAACAGACACCTTCGGAGATACCTGTAGAGCATCTTTATAGTCACCCAGTTACGTTGTGACGTTTGATACACACAAGGTATTCCTCTGGTGTCAGTGAGTTGCATGATCTCATGGTCATAGGAACAGATACTTGACATGCAGAAAACAATAGCAATAAACTGACACGATCATATGCTACGTTCACAGTTTGGGTCTTATCCATCACATCATTCTCCTAATGATGTGATCACGTTATCAAATGACATCTCATGTCTATGGCTAGGAAACCTTAACCATCTTTGATCAACGAGCTAGTCTTATTAGAGGCATACTAGGGACACAGTGTTGTCTATGTACCCACACATGTATTTGAGTTTCCAATCAATACAATTATAGCATGGATAATAAACGATTATCATGAACAAGGAAATATGATAATAACTAATTTATTATTGCCTCTAGGGCATATTTCCAACACGGTGGTCATGGCATAAGAGAGCACATCCTCAGGATGAGCAACATGGCAGCTAAGCTTAAGCCCATGGATGCGGATGTGGAGCTCAAACCTGCGCTCCTGGTCCACCTGGTTAAGGCTTCACTGCCAAAAGAGTTTGACACCTTTGTTGACAACTACAACATGTCACCTGAAAAATTGGACATTGAAAAGACTATAGCCATGTGTGTCCTAGAAGAGGAAAGACTTAAAGCCTCACATGGTGGTTCTCTGAACTATGTGAAGGACAACAAGAAAAGGAACTACAATAAAAGTAGCAATGGTTCCCCTTCAAAGGCGCATGGAAAATCTCACATGCAGCATCAGCATCAGCAGAAGTCTTTTCTAGTGGACAAAGATACTTGCCTCCACTGTAAGAAGACTGGGCATTACAAGAAAGACTGCCCTGATTGGCTAAAGTCAATAATGGCAAAAAAGGTAACAACATTGTTTCCTTTGTAAATGAATCCTTGTATACACATTTTTCGAAATCTACTTGGTGGATTGACTCAGGTGCAACTGTCCATGTTGCAAATTCATTACAGGGATTCCATTCGACGCGGACAACGCAAAGAAGCAAAAGATGCATTGAAGTTGCAAATGGAATTCAAGCAGAAGTTGAAGCTGTCGGTGACATCTCCTTGGAGTTAGCTGATGGATTCAAGCTTCTACTTAGAGATGTTTTATATGTTCCTTCATGTCACAGAAACTTAATTAGTGTTTCGTGTTTGGATAAAGATTATTATGAATGTCATTTTGGACATGGAAAATGTGCCATATGGTTTAATAATACTCATGTGGGTGTTGCTTTCCTACACCATGAGCTTTATTTATTATCACTCCGTAAAAAAATGCATTCTGTGTGTAATGTGAATGAGCATGGTTCCGCGTCGAATAAAGAACAAAAGAAAAGAAAGAGAACTCATGACTCATCGAAATTATGGCACTGTCATTTGGGCCATATTTCCAAGGGGAGAATAGAAAGACTCGTTAAAAGTGAAATTCTTCCTCCGTTAGAGTTCTCAGACTTAGAACAATGCATAGATTGCATTAAAGGAAAGTATGTAAAACAAATCAAAAAGGGTGCAATCCATAGCACAGGCACACTAGAAATCATTCACACTGACATTTGTGGACCATTTTCGGTGAAAAGTGTGGATGGATATGACTCGTTCATAACATTCACAGATGATTACTCTCGCTATGGTTATATTTATCCAATCAAAGAAAGATCTGAAGCATTGGATAAATTTAAGATATTCAAAGCTGAAGTTGAAAATCAGCATGATAAAAGAATAAAGATAGTAAGATCTGACCGTGGGGGGGAGTACTACGGTCGACACACTCCATATGGCCAAGTCCCTGGACCTTTTGCAAAATGGAGTAGCTGAAAGGCGCAACTGTACACTTATGGATATGGTGCGCAGCATGATGAGTTACTCCACCTTGCCATTGGGATTATGGATGGAGGCGCTTAAAACCGCCATTCACATTCTTAACAGAGTGCCAAGCAAGTCGGTGCCCAAAACACCGTACGAGCTGTGGACAGGACGAGTGCCCTCCCGACAACACTTCAGGGTGTGGGGGTGCCCTACTGAGGCCAAAATGTTTAATCCAAATATTGCAAAGTTAGATCCCAAAACAGTGAGTTGCCACTTCATTGGCTATCCAAACAGATCAAAGGGTTTTCGTTTCTACTGTCCAGACAGATATACAAAGTTTGTAGAAACAAGACATGCAGTCTTCTTAGAGGACGAAATAATGAGGGGGAGCATGGTAGCTCAGAAAATTGATCTTGAGGAGAAGAGGGTGCATGCACCTAATCCAATGATTCAGGAGCCATTTTTCTCACTACCAGTTGTAACTCCGCCCATGACAACTATGGGAGAAGTCCCGGAACCTGTCCGTCAGGAGCCGACTGAACCCGTTGTTGAGCATGAAAGGGAGGTGCAGCAGCCAATTGTAGAATATGTGCCGGAAGTTGAGGCACGGAATGTGCCAGAAACTAAGGCTCTTAGAAGATCTAATAGAACAAGAAGATCAGCTATTTCTACTGATTATAAAGTTTATAACACAGAAATGGTTCATATGGAAGGTGATCTCACTACATATGAAGAAGCCATTAGAAGCCCCCACTCATCAAAATGGCTAGAGGCAATGGAAGATGAGATGAAATCGATGAGTTCTAAAGATGTTTGGGACTTAGAGGAAATTCCTAAAGGAGCCAAAACAGTAGGCTGCAAATGGGTCTACAAAACTAAGTATGACCCTAATGGGAATGTAGAAAAGTATAAAGCCCGACTTGTGGCAAAAGGATTTACATAAAGAGAAGGGATAGATTACAATGAGACTTTTTGCCCAGTCTCATGTAAGGACTCCTTCAGAATCATAATGGCATTAGTTGCACATTTTGATTTAGAGTTACATCAAATGGATGTAAAGACGGCATTTTTGAACGGGGATTTAAAAGAAAAGGTCTACATGAAACAACCCAAGGGTTTTATCATGGAAGGCAAGGAAAATATGGGATGCCGCCTGAAGAAATCTATTTATGGATTAAGGCAAGCCTCTAGACAGTGGTATCTAAAGTTTAATCAAACGATTAAAAGTTTTGGATTTAAAGAAAATATTGAGGATAACTGCATTTATGCAAGGTTTAAAAATGGGAAATATATTTTCCTAATCTTGTATGTGGATGATATCTTGCTTGCTAGCAGTGATGTTAGTCTACTACAAGAAACAAAGAAGTACTTGTCCTCAAATTTTGACATAACGGACCTTGGTGAAGCATCATATGTTTTGGGCATAGAAATTCACCGAGATAGGAACAATGGAGTCTTAGGACTATCGCAGAAGGCATATTTTGAAAAGGTTCTTCAAAAGTATAATATGCATGCGAGTAAAGCCACACCTGCTCCTATAGTCAAGGGCGATAATTTTGGGAAATTCCAATGTCTCAAGAACCAGTACGAGATCGATCTAATGAAAGCAGTACCATATGCTTCGGCTGTTGGAAGCTTACAGTATGCACAAGTGTGCACTCGCCCTGACTTAGCTTTTGTCACCGGGGTACTCGGTAGATATCAAGAGAATCCATGCATGGAGCACTGGAAGATGGTAAAGAAGGCATTGCGTTATGCGCAAGGCACGAAGCACTACATGCTAACATACAGGAGATCTGATTCCCTAGAGATAAGAGGGTATTCAGACGTAGATTTTGTGGGGGACAGAGATGATAGAAAATCCACGCCAGGATACGTGTTCACTCTCGCTAGAGGGGCTATTTCGTGGAGAAGGTCCAAACAGTCAATAGTTGCATCGTCCACGATGTATGCAGAATTTATAGCATGTTTCGAGGCCACGAGGCAGGCGATACGGCTAAAGAAGTTTGTACCCGACTTGAAAGTGGTAGATTGTATTCACAAACCACTAAAGATGTACTGTGACAACCAGCCCGTAGTATTGTATGCTCACAACAACAAGTCGAGTAATGCTGCAAAAACAATAGAGATAAAGTATTATGTTGTGAAAGATAAAATCCAGGATCACACTATAAGTCTCGAGCATATAAGGACAAAGGATATGCTTGCGGATCCGATTACGAAAGGCTTACCACCCAATGTGTTCAAGGAACACTTAGCCGGCATGGGTTTAAGGGAAAGCCTTATGATTTCTGGATCATGAGAGGCCCAAAAGGAACAGAATTTGTTTCAGAACAAAGAGGTATGGTGTAGCTGTCTGATTCTATTGGCAATTGAGCTGTGACGAAGAAACATGTTCTATGTATTGATCTGTGATGAAACAAGTAAAGTAAAAGGTATAAAGTTAAAAGTAAAGTTGAGATCAAGGGGGAGAATGTTAGGTTGATCTCCACCGAGTGGGCCCAACGGCCCACCGGGCCCTTAGATCCGCGCCCTGATCGGGGGCGCCCAACCACAATATGGTTGACGGGCCCCTATCACACAATGCTACATAAAGAGGTGGGGGCCGGCGGCACGCTACACGAGGTTCGTCGTGCCCGCTCTCCCCACCGACACATCCCTTCCGATCTAGGGTCTCGCGCTGCAATGACGGGAAGCTCCGCCGCCGCCACTGCCCACTCATCGTCACCACCGCCACCTCGCCACCATGTCCACACCGTCGGGTTCATCATCGCAAGGAGAAGGTAGTCCTCCTCCCCATCTCTCTCTCTCTCTCTCTCTTTCTCACTCGAATCACGATCACAGAGGCATTAAGCACAGCACCACCGTCTCATCTCTATCCTAGATGATCCTAGGGTTCTATCAGTCTTAACAAAAACTCTGTCAGTCTTTCTTCTTTATTAATGAGATGAGGCAAAGCTTTTGCGTTCGTTTCAAAAAAAACTAATTACACATAGGGTGGGCAGGGCAAGACCCCACTAGTAGAAAACAGTCCATTAGTCCCGGTTGGGAAGGGCCTTTAGTCCCGGTTCCCCAACCGGGACTAAAGTATAGAGACTAAAGGGTCCAAGCCTTTAGTCCCGGTTGGCTACGAACCGGGACTAAACCCTGGCCACGTGGTCGGCAGCGCGCGCCAGAGCATGGAGACCTTTGGTCCCGGTTGGTAACACCAACCGGGACTAAAGGTTTAAGGGTTTAGGGGTTTAATTAGTGTTTATTGTTTATTTTTCCTTTTCATTTTGTGTTTTCCATTTAATTATTTTTCATTTCAAACATATTTTACACTACTACATACTGTACACGTTATGCATATATAATAGAATTTCTCGTAGAACCGATCATATATCTTAAAATTTCTCATACAAGCAATCATATATATATATATATATATATCATAGAATTTCTCATACGACCACATGCATACACATATATATATATACAATTTGGCATATACAATTTATCGTACAATTTGTAGATCATTTGCCGATCCGGTAATGGTATTCTCCGTCGGGAGATATGACCTGCTGAAGCAAAAATCCCGCAATTTCCTCTTAAATTGCTCGTATGCGGTCCGTTGGTAGGAGCTTATCCCGCATCTTGTGCATCTTTAAAAAAGGAGATCAATATGAACATGTTAGTTGTGCATATATGTATTAGATCATGATAAAAAAATATGACTGGTGTTTACGTACCCAAAGATCTCTTGCACTCTTGTTGCTTTCGGTCATAAAGCGAATGTTCTTGCAAACGTAATATGCACATATTTCAGTCCCCTGTGCCTGCCTCATGCACTTTACGAGAATAGAATTCAATTAGATAATAATGAAGCATGACAATGGTATTGAAACTAGAATTAAAGAGATGCGCGGACGTAGCTAGTACTACTTAATTACCCTGGGCTTTCGCCATCTCAGCTCCTCTTTCCATTCACCTCTAGCATCTTTGGTGAAATTTTCCCAAACCCTGCCCGGCAAACAAAATGAATAAAGGAGTTATTAATTACTTGATATCAGGAAATGAACTAATAAAGAAGCCGACATAGTGCGTCAATGATTGAAATTACCTTTCGAGCAACAAATGCAAGCTTTTGTAATCTTCAAGGTCTTTACTTAGCGAATCCAGTACTTCAATAGTTCCATCGTCAACTCTAATGATTAGAAGGATCCAGTGGTAGCTGCGCACACGATTTGTATAAGCGGGCATGCATAACTCATCAACTACACTTAACATCGAGTATATATATATAAGCAAAAATAGAATTTGTAGTACAAGAAAGTAACACTCACTGGAAGTTCCAAGGTAAAATTATTTCTGCTTTGTACTTTAGGGCCTTCAAAAACCTTAGAAGCAATTTCTCCGTGTCTTTAGGGTGTCTTCTCAACACTTCTTCATTGACGGTATTTGGGTCAATGAACCCAATGCCATAGACTCCAGCTCTTTTCAATTCAAAAATCTTCATTCTGCATAATACCACACAAAAGAATATAGTGAGTATAATAACAGGCAATGAATGAGCTGAGCTAGAGACTTAAATTACAGAAAGAAATCACTTACAGACAATAACAACTGACGATAGATTTGTCGAGTGCTTTTTGATTGAATAACTAAAAAAATTCTTCATTTTCAATCCACAAATCTTTTGCATGGACGTAATGCTCTTTCTCGACTTTCACCATGAGGCTCTCCATCCCGTCCTTTATTTCTCTCATGTACCAGTCATGCAATTTGTACATTTGCGTTGTTAGAAGCTTCTCGTCGTCAGGACTGACCAGAGGTTGCCCGGGGACATATTGCCGTTCTATTTCCTTCGGATCTAAAGGTGGAAATTCCTCGATCTCTAGGAATTGTTCAACGGTGATACCGAGCATTCTAGCATTCTCTCTATCAGCGTCGGTTATTACCACGTTATTGGCACTCACCTTGAGCGGGCTGATCGATTGGACTGCCTGTTCTCCGAGCTGGGGAACAGTTTTCCCGCATTTACTGCTACCGCTCGACTTTTGTCTTTTCTGGGATGCATAGGACTTGGTAATACAATGTTCATAGTCTGATACCGGTCTTTTCTCCACCGGTTTAGCTGCATCAATAAAGTGTTGTACGACCTCGTCGGGTATTTTCTCCTTTGGCGGCGGGGGCGCTTTCGGTCCAAAATGGGCCCGCAATGCGAGATTAACTGATTCATCGAGTTCCTCGGGAGTCATATCGTAAGCTAACTTCTTTTTGGCAGGAGGCTCGGGTTTCTTCTTTTGTGTTCTCTTCCGCTTTGGAGATGGCGGATATCGATATGGCGGACGTCTCGTGCTAGGCTCCGTCTCAGGGTGGGATGGACTCTGCTGACGTGGCGGAGATTGATATCGCAGACTCGCCATGCGCTCCGTCTCGGGGTGGGATGGATTCGGCTGGCGCGGCGGAGATGGATTTGAAGGACTCACCCTGAGCTCCGTCTCGGGGAGGGTTGGAGTCTGCTGACGCGGCGGACTTGGAGGAGGAGTCGGTGGCCTTGGCACCGAGTTTGGAAACACGATGCATTCCTTTTTCCATAAAATGACACAACGCCTGGCTTCTCCCAGTGTCCGCTCCCCTTCACCTCCAGGGTAGTCAAGATCTAGTGTTTCATATGCCGACCCAACTTGATCCACCCCAACACGAGCATAGCCAGGTGGAATCGGATTGCCGTGGAAAGTTGCTTCATGTCCACTCGGTAAAGCAAAGCCGTCAGCCGCCTTCATGGATATGTTCTTCAGTTTCATGTGTAGCTCACAAGGTGTCGACTCTAAGATATCATCCACGGGGTAGCGAGCCAGCAGTGCATCATCGGCCGGGACCTCCGTGGAACCCACACTGCTTTTCGGCATAGATGATGGAATGGTACCATCCAATGCTGGATCTGGTTGCTGCATTTTAGTCAATGCTAGCAAATTTTAGTCAATGCTAGCAAATCAACAACATCTAAACACATCTAAACAAATCAGCAACATCTATCAAACATCTAAACATCGAAAATTATATCTAAACATCTAACATCAAATTTTAGTCAATGTTCAATAATTAAGTCCATCTTCGCTGCCCTGCCTACCTTCTTCATGAGCACGGGAGGAAGGAAGCAGAGAGGTGGAGGCTCACCATGGGAGGAGGGAGAGAGCAGCAGGGGCTCGTCGGCGGCGGGTAGCAGGGGCTCTTCGTTGGCGGGCAGTAGCAGGGGCGCGGGAGGAAGACGGCGACGACGTGCGAGATGGCTTGGTGCGGTTGGATGGCGGCGCGGGAGGAAGACGACGACGACGCGCGGTGGCCTAGTGCAGATGGAGGAGGATGCCGGATGGGAGGAGCGGCGCCGGCGTGGGCTCGGGCGGCCGCGGCGGCGCGTGGAGGAGCGGCGGAGGCGCGTGAAGGAGGAGAGCGGCGGCGGCGCGTGGGCAGAGCGGCCAGACGGCGACGTCGATCGAGGGCGCGGGCGGGGCAGCCTGGCGGCGTCGTTGAAGCGAGTGAAGACGAAGTGATTTGGGGGAGGAAGAAGCCGTTGCTAATATAGGAAGGACCTTTAGTCCCGGTTGGTATCTCCAACCGGGACTAAAGGTCCTCCCTTTAGTCCCGGTTGGTGATACCAACCGGGCCTAAAGAGGCCTTTTCGGTGGCCCAAATTCATGCGGGAAGGGACCTTTAGTCCCGGTTGGTATCACCAACCGGGACTAAAGGTCTATTTTCTTTTTTTTTGTTTTTCTGTTTTTATATTTGGAATAACTGTTTTTATATTTGCAATAACTGTTAGAATATTTATAGTTTTTTAATGAATCTTTTTTGCTTTAGGTCAAAACAATTACAAACTTTCTGTTAGTGCCAGTAGTTTTCAAATTTAAATAGTTTAAATTTGAATTGTTTTGAAATTTTTGTGAATCACTAGTTTGTGAATAACTTTAGTTTAAAAATAGATTTTTGAGTGATTGTTTTTGCTGTTGTTTAATATTAGTATGTTTTATCATTATGTTAAATTTTGGAATTTTTAGGATATTTTAAATAGGTGTTTTAATCAAAACCAGATTCTGTTTAACTCTTTTTAGTTTTATAACCTTCATTTGTTTTAATCAAAATCACTACAAATGAACTCTGAAAAGGTTGAAACTTGGCATGGTATCATCATTTCAGCCACATAGCATGTGCTAAAAAGTTGAGAGGGTTACGGCAAAAATTGGATGAACTTCGTGTACAAACTAGACCATCTCCTTCGAAGTATGAGGGTTTCGGACGAAAACTCATCTGTTACAAAGGCATTTCATTTTTTTTAAACTTGCTTCAACTCCAAACTTTTTGTGCATTCAAAATGCACCATTCTAAGCCACATATTCAAATTTCAACCCTTTCTAACTTCATTTGCTATTTTTCATGCATTTAATGATTTTTTTGAGCTAAACGACCCTGAAATTAAAAATCAATACAAATGAACTCTGAAAAGGTTGAAACTTGGCATGGTATCATCATTTCACCCACATAGCATGTGCTAAAAAGTTGAGAGGGTTACGGCAAAAACTGGATGCACTTCGTGTACAAACTAGACCATCTCCTTCGAAGTATGAGGGTTTCGGACGAAAACTCATCTGTTACAAAGGCATTTCATTTTTTTTAAACTTGTTTCAACTCCAGACTTTTTGTGCATTCAATATGCACCATTCTAAGCCACATATTCAAATTTCACCCCTTTCTAACTTCATTTGCTATTTTTCATGCATTTAATGATTTTTTTGAGCTAAACGACCCTGAAATTAAAAAGCGCCACAAATGAACTCTGAAAAGGTTGAAACTTGGCATGGTATCGTCATTTCACCTACATAGCATGTGCTAAAAAGTTGAGAGGGTTACAACAAAAACTGGATGCACTTCGTGTACAAAACTGGACCATCCCGGCTACTCACTAGAGAAGAAAAGTGATGACGGTGCAGCCAATCACATCCCAGAGTGGGATCTTGGGGTATAAAAAAATTTCTTCGCGTGTTTCCCTTGATTATTGCGCCGTAACCATGGACAATCTTCATCATTTAACATGATGCTTGGGTCAGTCTTCACTGCGAAGGAAGGAATTTAATCAAACTTTTCATAATCTTGTGACATGTCTGTCTTCTCCTCCACTCCCACGATGTTTCTTTTCCCAGAAAGAACTATGTGGCGCTTTGGCTCATCGTATGATGTATCCGCTTTCTTATCTTTCCTTTTTCTCGGTTTGGTAGACATGTCCTTCACATAGAAAACTTGCGCCACATCATTGGCTAGAACGAATGGTTCGTCTGTGTGCCCAAGATTGTTGAGATCCACTGTTGTCATTTCGTACTGCGGGTCTACCATTACCCCTCCTCCAGTCAGATTGGCCCATTTGCACCGGAACAAAGGGACCTTCAAATCACCTCCATAGTCAAGTTCCCATATCTCCTCTATGTAACCATAATATGTGTCCTTCTCCTTGCTATTTGCCGCATCGTCAAAGCGAACACCACTGTTTTGGTTGGTGCTCTTTTTATCTTGGGCGACCGTGTAAAATGTATTCCCATTTATCTCGTACCCTTGGAAAGTCAATATAGTCGAAGATGGTCTCTTGGCCAACAAGTACAAGTCATCTTCAACATTGTCGTCATTCATGAGATGTGTTCGCAACCAACCGCCGAAAGCCTCAATGTGTGTACGTTGAATCCAGGGGTCAGACTTCTCCGGGTTCTTCGAGCGTATAATATCCATGTGTTTCTCGATATATGGGGTCACCAAGGTAGAATTCTGTAGAACTGTGTAGTGTGCTTGCGCCCAAGAATGCCCATCCCTACATATTATTGATTTTGGTCCAAGCGTGCCTTTTCCACGCAATCTCCCCTCATGCCGCGATTGAGGAACACCAATCGGCTTAATGTCAGGAATAAAGTCAACACAAAACTCAATAACCTCCTCTGTTTCATGGCCCTTAGAGATGCTTCCTTCTGGCCTAGCACGGCTACGAACATATTTCTTTAAGACTCCCATGAACCTCTCAAAGGGGAACATATTGTGTAGAAATACAGGACCCAGAATGGCAATTTCTTCGACTAGGTGAACTAGGACGTGCGTCATAATATTGAAGAAGGATGGTGGGAACATCAACTCGAAACTGACAAGACATTGGACCAAATCATTCTGTAAGCTTGGTAGGATTTCCGGATCGATTACCTTCTGAGAAATTGCATTGAGGAATGAACATAGCTTCACAATTGCTAATCGAACATTTTCTGGTAGAAGCCCCCTCAACGCAACCAGAAGCAATTGCGTCATGATCACGTGGCAGTCATGAGACTTTAGGTTCTGGAATTTTTTTCTCTGCCATATTTATTATTCCCTTTATATTCGACGAGAAGCCAGACGGGACCTTCATACTGAGCAGTCATTCAAAGAAGATTTCCTTCTCTGCTTTGGTAAGAGCGTAGCTGGCAGGACCTTGATACTGCTTTGGATGCATGCCGTCATTTTCGTGCACACGTTGCTGGTCTCCCGTGCCTCCGGTGTATCTTTTGTCTTCCCATACACGCCCAGGAAGCCTAGCAGGTTCACGCAAAGATTCTTCAACACGTGCATCACGTCGATTGCAGAGCGGACCTCTAGGACTTTCCAATATTCTAGCTCCCAAAATATAGATTTCTTCTTCCACATGGGTGCGTGTCCCTCAGCGTCAGTCGGAACAGATTGTCCGCCAGGACCCTTTCCAAATATTACTTGTAAATCCTTGACCATATCAAGTATGTCATCACCAGTACGGAGGACGGGCTTCTTCCGGTGTTCTGCCTCACCTTTGAAATGCTTGCCTTTCTTTCTTAAGGCATGCTTGGTCGGAAGAAATCGACGATGTCCCAGGTACACATTCTTCTTGCATTTGTCCAAATATATACTTTCAGTCTCATCTAAACAGTGCGTGCATGCATGGTATCCCTTGTTTGTCTGTCCTGAAAGGTTACTAAGAGCAGGCCAATCATTGATGGTTACAAATAGCAACGCTCGCAGGTCAAATTCCTGCTGTTTGTGCTCATCCCACGCACGTACACCTTTTTTATTCCACAGCTGTAAAAGTTCATCAACTAATGGCCTTAGGTACACATCAATGTCGTTGCCGGATTGCTTAGGGCCTTGGATGAGCACTGGCATCATAATGAACTTCCGCTTCATGCACAACCAAGGAGGAAGGTTATAGATACATAGAGTCACAGGCCATGTGCTATGCTTGCCGCTCTGCTCCCCAAATGGATTAATGCCATCTGCACTTAAACCAAACCATAAGTTCCTTGGGTCATCTGCAAAGTCCGGCCATTCTCTCTCGATTTTTCTCCACTGCGACCCATCAGCGGGTACTCTCAACTTCCCATCTTTCTTACGGTCTTTTTGTGCCATCGCAACGACTTGGCATGCTCTTTGTTTTGGAACAAACGTTTCAACCGTGGTATTATAGGAGCATACCACATCACCTTGGCAGGAATCCTCTTCCTGGGGCGCTCGCCCTGAACATCATCACCAGGGTCATCGCGACCGATCTTTTATCGCAATGCATTGCATACCGGGCATGCATTCAAATTCTCGTACTCACCGCGGTAGAGGATGCAGTCATTAGGGCATGCATGTATCTTCTGCACCTCCAATCCTAGAGGGTAGACAACCTTCTTTGCTTTGTATGTACTGTCGGGCAGTTCGTTGTCCTTTGGAAGCTTATTCTTCATTATTTTCAGCAACTTTTCAAATGCCTTGTCAGGTACACCATTCTCTGCCTTCCATTGCAGCAATTCCAGTGTGGTACCGAGCTTTGTGTTGTCATCTTAGCAATTTGGGTACAACCCTTTTTTGTGATCCTCTAACATGCGCTGCAACTTCAACTTCTCCTTTTCACTTTCGCAGTTTCTCTTTGCATCAGCAATGGCCCGACCAAGATCATCAGCAGGCTCATATGATGCCTCAGCTTCTTCTTCTTCATTCTCTTCCCCCATTGTAGTACCATCATATTCAGGACACCCAGGATAGTTGTCATCATCCTCTTCTTCTTCATTCTCTTCCATCAGAACCCCTCTTTCTCCGTGCTTGGTCCAACAATTATAGCCGGACATGAAACCGGGTGTAAACAGGTGGACGTGAATCTGTTTTGAGCTAGAGTAAGTCTTATCATTCTTACACACACCACATGGACAACACATAAAACCATCCCGCTTGTTTGCCTCGGCCGCACGCAAAAAACTTTGCACGCCATTAATGAACTAGGGAGAGCGTCAGTCATCGTACATCCATTGCCGGTTCATCTTCATTACACAACACCGAAAAGACCAAATTAATACAAGTTCATACACACTTATTTTCTCATAAAACAACATACAACTATCTAGATAAAACATTTAAATGCAACAACAAATGCGATCAAAATCGCAACTAAGGTAGCAATTGATCCAACAACATAATGATACCAAGCCTCTTTATTAATGGCATATTTTCTAATCTTTCTAATCTTCAAGCGCATTGCATCCATCTTGATCTTGTGATCATCGACGACATCGGCAACGTACAACTCCAATTTCATCTTCTCTTCTTCAACTCTTTTCAATTTTCCTTTCAAATCCTCGTTTTCTTTTTCAACTAAATTTAACTTCTCGACAATAGGGTCGGTTGGCATTTCCGGTTCAACTACCTCCTAGATAAAAATATCTATGTCAACTTGATGGGCATAATTGTCATTAACACGAAATGCAACAAATAGTTATAAAAGAGAATATACCACATCCGAATCGTAAACCGGACGAGGGCCGACGGGCACGGATATCATAACCATGGCACTATATATAACAACAATCATACAAGTAAGAAAATTATGCAAGTAACTATCTAAATCATACAAATAAGATTTTTTTAATAAAAATGATAAGAACACAAGAAGAGGCTCACCAAGGTGGTGCCGGCGACGGGACGGTGCGGGCGATCGACGGTGGTTAGGACGGGGACGGGAAGGCACACTAAGTAAACCACACCTACACATATGCAAACTAAGGAGTTAATTTGAGCTCAAATTGCATATAAATCAAAAAAACTACCACATAATTACACCCAAACTAAAACCCACAAATCAATATACTTATAAAGCATTGCACGAGCTGATCTAGCAATAAGAGATGAAAGGACAAAGTTGCTAACCTTTGTGGACACTTGGATGGATTGGGGTGCCTCAAATCTTGACAAATCTTGGCAAAAATGAAGGGAGGAGCTCGAGCTAGGGGAAGAACAGAGAGGGGAATTCGAATGGAGAAAACAGAGAAATGGAGTCGGGCTGGACGAAGGGTTTATATAGGGAAAGCTTTAGTCCCGGTTGGTTATACAAACCGGGACTAAAGGTCCACCTATAGTCCCGGTTTGTATAACAAACCGGGACTAAAAGGGCTCGTCGGGCCCCAGGCTGACACCAGCCTGCCACCACCCCTTTAGTCCCGGTTTGTGATACAAACCGGGACTATAGGTCTCGAATGAACCGGGACTAATGGGGCCCGTACACCCCGACCGCTCCTAGCCATTGGAACCGGGACTAATGGACACATTAGTCCCGGTCCAAAGACAAACCGGGACTAAAGTGTTAAACGGAAGGCCTGTTTTCTAATAGTGCCCCTTAACGCTAACTTACATAGTTGTTCATAGTTGACAAAGTCAGGTATCCAAAAGTCTTTTTTTCTATTTTTATTAATTTTAATGTTATGTTTTGTAAAACATAATTTAGTAATATATTTATGAATGCAAATGTATCAGGCCCCTATTTGAGATGGACCTAAACCATCACATTTTTCATCATGGCAGATGGCCGTCCTTCAGAAAAAATTCTAGCTTTTTTTTTGTTTCTCTCCTTTTGACTAAGTAGTTATCCTACGTAAAATTGCTAAGGCTGGTCGTAATGGGAGTATCATAAATAGTATCATGCATGCCAACTAGGCAATATTGACGAGGTGGCATAGAATCAAATGAAGAAAGAGAGTATTGAGTATCATATCATGATACCGTATCATATTAAATGTTTTGCTACTATGTGTCATGAAAGATAATAATGAATTATCCTATGATACTTACATATGATACTATGCATTACGGATGTAGTATCATATACTAGTATCATATGCATGATACTAGTATATGATACTTCCCATTACAACCAGCCTAAGATATCACTATTGTCACACCCTCATGGGTGATGGTGAAATTGCATGCATTGATTGGTACTTGTGATGTGTTTTCCTCTATGAACCTTGTCAAGAGACCAAAGTCTAATTTATAATACTAGATGATACCTCACGAGTTGATGCGGAGATTGATTGCAATATTTTTGAATGAAAATTCAAATAGATATAATATATTGTGTTTGATAATAATAATAATAATTATTATTATTAGAGAAAAGACACCAGTCGAGCCCCGAGAGGAGGCTCGAACCTAGCCCGACTTTGAATTAACAAAGCCATCAACCGACCATGATTACATCGATCAACACTTACAAGCAACAGAAAAAGGAAGAAATCAAGACGCTGAGGCAGAACAACCTCAGGCGGCCGATACAAGGTGAAAACCCAGACAGTGCACAAACCTAAGACTACACAAACAGCTACCAAGATGAAACTGAAGAACAGAGCTTGATCCGTTGAGGACTTCATCCACCAAAGCAGCCAACACTAGGCAAACACCACCTTGTGGAAAACAACAGGGTCAAAGGGGAATGCCCAATTACACTCCAGCATGATGAACACCCTGGGCACAGTGACATCCGTCTTTGTCGTTGTAGAAGGCCACAACCTTCTTGTCATCGACAGGCGAAGTGGTTACCCAAGAACCCGAATACACAAATGGACACCAGGTGTACCATGGGAGGGGATGCAAGATACCACATTGAGCTCCACAACAACAGTCGTTGTCATGGCACAACCACGAAGGATACGCGCACTGCAGGATAGGGACTCGAAACTGTTGGGTAACGTTGCATGGGAAACAAAAATTTTCCTACGCACACACAAGATCTATCCATGGTGATGAGCATCTACGAGAGGGAGAGTGAATCTACATACCCTTGTAGATCGCTAAGCGGAAGCGTTTAAGAAACGCGGTTGATGTAGTCGAACGTCTCCGCGATCCAAATCGCAAGTCGTCCCTCGATCCGATCACGAACTAGCGCCGAACGGACGGCACCTCCGCGTTCAACACACGTACGGCTTGATGACGCCTTCACCTCCTCGATCCAGCGAGCGATGATGAAGTAGTGGTTGAGTTCCAGCAGCACGACGGCGTGGTGATGGTGGTGAGGAACAATCTCTGCAGGGCTTCGCCAAGCGCTACGGAGATTATGACGGAGGAACTAGAGGGTTAGGGTTGCCGCACACGGCTTGGGGAAATCTTGATCGCTCCCGTGTGCTAGCCCTGCCCCTCTATTTATATGTTGAGCCTTGGGGTCTAAACTTGGAGTAAAAGCCTCCTCCAGGTCGGTTTTGCCCGCACAAGGTCGGTTTGGCCCGCAGGAAAAGAGTCCAACTCGGATCCCTGCCGAACCGTGCACAGCCGCGCACAAGCGGTAGTACCGCTTACAAGCGGTAGTACCGCTTGGGCGGTAGTACCGCTTCACACAAGCGGTAGTACCGCTCGGGCGGTAGTACCGCTTCACACAAGCGGTAGTACCGCTTACGCGGCAGCAAAACTACTTTTTGCACTTTCCAATACCTCGTGGGCTTTATCCCTTTGGCCCATATAAAGTGTTGCTGCACCCGAACACTTCGGTAAACATCCGGAACCCCTTCCGGTGAACTCCGGAACCCTTCCGGAGATCAAAACACTATTATCACATATATCAATCTTTACCTCCGGACTATTCCGGAGATCCTCATCATGTCCGGGATCTTATCCGGGACTCCGAACAACTTTCGGTCACCAACATAATAACTCAATTATACTAATCGTCACCAAACGTTAAGTGTGTAGACCCTGCGGGTTCGAGAACTATGTAGACATGACCGAGACACCTCTACGGCCAATAACCAATAGCGGGACCTGGATGTCCATTTTGGCTCCTACATATTCTACGAAGATCTTTATCGGTCGAACCTCTATGTCAAGGATTCAGTTAATCCCGTATGCTGTTCCCTTTGTTCTTCGGTATGTTACTTGCCCGAGATTCGATCGTCGGTATCACTATACCTAGTTCAATCTCGTTACCGGCAAGTCTCTTTACTCGTTCCGTAATACAAGATCCTGTGGCTAACTCTTTAGTCACTTTGCTTGCAAGGCTCAATGTGATGTTGTATTACCGAGTGGGCCCTGAGATACCTCTCCGTCATACGGAGTAACAAATCCCAGTCTTGATCCATGCCAACCCAACAGACACCCTCGGAGATACCTGTAGAGCACCTTTATAGTCACCCAGTTACGTTGCGACGTTTGATACACACAAGGTATTCCTCCGGTGTCAGTGAGTTGCATGATCTCATGGTGAAAGGAACAGATACTTGACATGCAGAAAACAATAGCAATAAACTGACACGATCAAATGCTACGTTTACAGTTTGGGTCTTGTCCATCACATCATTCTCCTAATGATGTGATCCCGTTATCAAATGACATCTCATGTCCATGGCTAGGAAACCTTAACCATCTTTGATCAACAAGCTAGTCAACTAGAGGCTTACTAGGGACACAGTGTTGTCTATGTACCCACACATGTATTTGAGTTTCCAATCAATACAATTATAGCATGGATAATAAACAATTATCATTAATAAGGAAATATAATAATAACCAATTTATTATTGCCTCTAGGGCATATTTCCAACAGTCTCCCACTTGCACTAGAGTCAATAATCTAGTTCACATCACTATGTGATTTACATTGTAATGAATCGAACACCCATGCAGTTCTGGTGTTGTTCATGTTTAGCCCTTGGAAGAGGTTTAGTCATCGGATCTGCAACATTTAGATCCGTGTGTACTTTGCAAATATTTATGTCGTCCTCCTTGATGTAATCGCGGATGGAATTGAAACGTCGCTTTATGTGTCTGGTCCTCTTGTGAAATCTTGGTTCCTTGGCTAGAGCAATGGCACCAGTATTATCACAAAACAGAGTCATTGGGTTAAGCGCACTAGGCACTACTCCAAGATCTGTCATGAACTCCTTCATCCAGACACCTTCCTTCGCCGCCTCCGAGGCAGCGATGTACTCCGCTTCGCATGTAGAATCAGCTACCACGCTTTGCTTGGAACTGCACCAGCTAACCGCACCCCCATTAAGAATAAATACGTATCCGGTTTGCGACTTAGAGTCATCCGGATCAGTGTCAAAGCTTGCATCGACGTAACCCTTTACGACGAGCTCTTGATCACCTCCATAAACGAGAAACATGTCCTTAGTCCTTTTCAGGTACTTCAGGATATTCTTGACCGCCGTCCAGTGTTCCATTCCTGGATCACCTTGAAACCTTCCGACCATACTTATGGCAAGGCTGACATCGGGTCTTGTGCACAGCATTGCATACATAATAGAGCCTATGGCTGAAGCATAGGGGATGACACTCATCTTTTCTCTATCTTCTGCAGTCACTGGGCATTGAGTCTTACTCAACTTCACACCTTGCAAAACAGGCAAGAACCCCTTCTTGGACTGATCCATTTTGAACTTCTTCAAAATCTTATCAAGGTATGTGCTTTGTGAAAGTCCTATTAAGCGTCTCGATCTATCTCTATAGATCTTGATGCCTAATATGAAAGCAGCTTCTCCTAGGTCCTTCATTGAAAAACTCTTGTTCAAATATTCCTTTACGCTTTCCAGCATTTCTATATTGTTTCCAATCAGCAATATGTCATCCATATATAATATTAGAAACGCTATAGAGCTCCCACTCACTTTCTTGTAAATACAAGCTTCTCCGTAAACTTGTATAAACTCGAACGCTTTGATCACCTCATCAAAACGAAGATTCCAACTCCGAGATGCTTGCACCAGTCCATAAATGGATCGCTGGAGTTTGCAAACTTTGTCAGCATTTTCTGGATCGACAAAACCTTCTGGTTGCATCATATACAACTCTTCCTTAAGGTAACCGTTAAGGAACGCTGTTTGGACATCCATCTGCCAAATTTCATAATCGAAAAAGGCAGCTATTGCTAACATGATTCTGACGGACTTAAGCATCGCTACGGGTGAGAAGGTCTCATCGTAGTCAACTCCTTGAACTTGTGAAAAACCCTTTGCCACAAGTCGAGCTTTATAGACGGTGACATTACCGTCCGCGTCCGTCTTCCTCTTAAAGATCCATTTGTTCTGAATGGCCTTACGCCCTTCAGGTAATACTTCCAAAGTCCATACTTTGTTTTCATACATGGATCCCATCTCGGATTTCATGGCCTCTAACCACTTCTCGGAATCCGGGCCCATCATCGCTTCTCCATAGCTCGTAGGTTCATCGTTGTCTAACAACATGATTTTTAAGACAGGGTTGCCGTACCACTCAGGAGTAGTACGCGTCCTTGTCGACCTACGAGGTTCGATAGCAACTTGATCCAAAGCTTCATGATCATCATCATTAACTTCCTCTTCAGCTAATGTAGGCTCCACAGAAACAACTTTCTGCGTTGCGCTACTCTCAGGTTGAAGTAAAGGTTCAACAACCTCATCAAGTTCTATCTTCCTCCCACTCAATTCTTTCGAGAGAAACTCTTTCTCAAGAAATGTTCCGTTTTTAGCGACAAACACTTTGCCTTCGGATCTGAGGTAGAAGGTATACCCAACTGTCTCTTTTGGGTATCCTATGAAGACGCATTTCTCCGCTTTGGGTTCCAGCTTTTCAGGCTGAAGCTTTTTGACATAAGCATCACATCCCCAAACTTTAAGAAACGACAGCTTTGGCTTCTTGCCAAACCAAAGTTCATATGGCGTCGTCTCAACGGATTTCGATGGTGCCCTATTTAAAGTGAATGCAGCTGTCTCTAATGCATAACCCCAAAACGATAGTGGCAAATCGGCAAGAGACATCATAGATCGCACCATATCCAATAAGGTTCGATTACGACGTTCGGACACATCATTACGCTGTGGTGTTCCAGGCGGTGTTAATTGTGAAACAATTCCACACTGTCTTAAGTGACTGCCAAACTCATAACTCAGATATTCTCCTCCTCGATCAGATCGTAGGAATTTAATCTTCTTGTTACGATGATTCTCAACTTCACTCTGAAATTGTTTGAACTTTTCAAATGTTTCAGACTTGTGTTTCATTAAGTAAATATACCCATATCTACTTAAGTCATCAGTGAAGGTGAGAAAGTAACGATAACCACCGCGCGCCTCAATGCTCATCGGACCGCACACATCAGTATGTATGATTTCCAATAAGTCACTTGCCCGTTCCATTGTTCCAGAGAACGGAGTTTTAGTCATCTTGCCCATGAGGCATGGCTCACATGTGTCAAGTGATTCAAAATCAAGTGACTCCAAAAGTCCATCAGCATGGAGCTTCCTCATGCGTTTTACGCCAATATGACCTAAACGGCAGTGCCACAAGAAAGTGGTATTATCATTATCAATTCTACATCTTTTGGCATCAATGTTATGAACATGTGTATCATTACTATCGAGATTCAATAAGAATAAACCCCTCACATTGGGTGCATGACCATAAAAGATATTACTCATATAAATAGAACAACCATTATTCTCTGATTTAAATGAGTAACCGTCTCGCAATAAACAAGATCCAGATATAATGTTCATGCTTAACGCAGGCACCAAATAACACTTATTTAGGTTCATCACTAATCCCGACGGTAATCGAAGAGCGAGCGTGCCGACGGCGATCACATCAACCTTGGAACCATTTCCCACGCGCATCGTCACTTCGTCCTTTGCCAGCCTCCGTCTATTCCGCAGTTCCTGTTTTGAGTTGCAAATATGAGCAACCGCACCGGTATCAAATACCCAGGCACTACAACGAGAGTTGGTAAGGTACACATCAATAACATGTATATCATATATACCTTGTTTGTTGTTGGCCGCCTTCTTGTCAGCCAAATACTTGGGGCAATTCCGCTTCCAGTGTCCAGTTCCCTTGCAATGAAAACACACAGTTTCTGGTTTGGGTCCAGCCTTGGGTTTCTTCACGAGAGGAGCAACTGCTTTGCCACTCTTCTTGGAGTTACCCTTCTTACCCTTGCCATTTTTCTTGAAACTAGTGGTTTTATTGACCATCAACACTTGATGCTCCTTCTGAATTTCAGACTCAGCGGCTTTCAGCATCGCAAACAGCTCGGCGACTGACTTGTTCATCCCGTGCATGTTATAGTTCAACACGAAGCTCTTATAGCTAGGTGGCAATGATTGAAGAACTCTGTCAGTGATAGCCTCTGGCGGAAGGGGCATCCCTAACTCAGCCAGACGGGTGGAGTACCCAGACATTCTGAGCACGTGATCACTGATAGACCCGTTCTCCTCCATCTTGCAAGCATAGAACTTATCGGAGACCTCATATCTCTCGATCCGGGCATTCTTCTGAAAGATAAACTTCAACTCCTGGAACATCTCATATGCTCCATGACGTTCAAAACGTCTTTGAAGTCCCGGTTCTAAGCCATACAACATTGCACATTGAACTATTGAGTAATCATCAGAACGAGCCTGCCAGGCGTTCACAACGTCTAGAGACTCAACTGGAGCGGGTGGATCACCAAGCGGTGCATCAAGGACATAAGCCTTCTGGGAAGCCGTAAGGATAATCCTTAGATTACGGGCCCAGTCCACAAAGTTACTTCCATCATCTTTCAACTTAGCTTTCTCTAGGAACGCATTAAAATTCAGGGGTGCTACTGCGCGAGCCATGATCTACAACATAAATATAGCAAAGACAACTTAGACTATTGTTCTAGATAATGAGTTTAGTTAATCATATTACTTAAAAACTCCCACTCAAATTGACATCCCTCCGATCATTCGAGTGTAACATGATCCAAATCCACCAACTCAAGTCCGATCATCACGTGAGTTGAGGTGGTTTCAATGCTGAACATCTTCATGTTGATCATATCTACTATATGACTCATGTTCGACCTTTCGGTCTCTTGTGTTCCGAGGCCATGTCTGTACATGCTAGGCTCGTCAAGTTTAACCCGAGTGTTCCGCACGTGCAACATGGCTTGCACCCGTTTGTATGCGAACGTAGAGTCTATCACACCCGATCATCACGGCGTGTCTCGAAACGACGAACTTTCGCAACGGTGCACACTTGGGGAGAACACAATTTATCTTGAAATTTAAGTGAGGGATCACCTTATAATGCTACCGTCGTCCTAAGCAAAATAAGATGCATAAAAGGATTAACATCACATGCAAATCATAAGTGACATGATATGGCCATGAACTTGTGCTTTTGATCTCCATCTCCAAAGCACCGGCATGATCTCCATCGTCACCGGCATGACACCATGATCTCCATCATCTTGATCTCCATCAACGTGTCGCCATAAGGTTGTCGCGCCGACTGTTGCTTCCACGACTATTGCTAACGTTTAGCGATAAAGTAAAGCATTACATAGCGCTTAATGATTGACACGCAGGTCATACAATAATTAAAGACAACTCTATGGCTCCTGCCAGTTGCCGTATTCATCGACATGCAAGTCGTGATATTCTATACAACACAGGATCATCTCATACATCACATATATCTCATCATGTAATTGGCCATATCACATCACAACATACCCTGCAAAAACAAGTTAGACGTCCTCTAATTGTTGTTGCAAATTTTACGTGGCTGCTACGGGTTTGCAAGAACCGTTCTTACCTACGCAAAACCACAACGTGGTGTAGTGATTGCTTTTTGATCTTCTAAAAGAACCCTCTTCATTGAAATCGATTCAACTAAAGTGAGAGAGACAGACACCCGCTAGCCATCTTTATGCAACGAAGTTACATGTTAGTTGAAGGAACCTGTCTCGCGTAAGTGTACGCGTAATGTCGGTCCGGGCCGCTTCATCTCACAGTACCGCCGAATCAAATATCAACTAGTAACGGCAAGCAATATGTATACACCCACGCCCACAACTCGTTTGTGTTCTACTCGAGATCTCATCTACGCATAGACCTGGCTCATGATGCCACTGTTGGGTAACGTTGCATGGGAAACAAAAATTTTCCTACGCACACACAAGATCTATCCATGGTGATGAGCATCTACGAGAGGGAGAGTGAATCTACATACCCTTGTAGATCGCTAAGCGGAAGCGTTTAAGAAACGTGGTTGATGTAGTCGAACGTCTCCGCGATCCAAATCGCAAGTCGTCCCTCGATCCGATCACGAACTAGCGCCGAACGGACGGCACCTCCGCGTTCAACACACGTACGGCTTGATGACGCCTTCACCTCCTCGATCCAGCGAGCGATGATGAAGTAGTGGTTGAGTTCCAGCAGCACGACGGCGTGGTGATGGTGGTGAGGAACAATCTCTGCAGGGCTTCGCCAAGCGCTACGGAGATTATGACGGAGGAACTAGAGGGTTAGGGTTGCCGCACACGGCTTGGGGAAATCTTGATCGCTCCCGTGTGCTAGCCCTGCCCCTCTATTTATATGTTGAGCCTTGGGGTCTAAACTTGGAGTAAAAGCCTCCTCCAGGTCGGTTTTGCCCGCACAAGGTCGGTTTGGCCCGCAGGAAAAGAGTCCAACTCGGATCCCTGCCGAACCGTGCACAGCCGCGCACAAGCGGTAGTACCGCTTGGGCGGTAGTACCGCTTCACACAAGCGGTAGTACCGCTCGGGCGGTAGTACCGCTTCACACAAGCGGTAGTACCGCTTACGCGGCAGCAAAACTACTTTTTGCACTTTCCAATACCTCGTGGGCTTTATCCCTTTGGCCCATATAAAGTGTTGCTGCACCCGAACACTTCGGTAAACATCCGGAACCCCTTCCGGTGAACTCCGGAACCCTTCCGGAGATCAAAACACTATTATCACATATATCAATCTTTACCTCCGGACTATTCCGGAGATCCTCATCATGTCCGGGATCTTATCCGGGACTCCGAACAACTTTCGGTCACCAACATAATAACTCAATTATACTAATCGTCACCAAACGTTAAGTGTGTAGACCCTGCGGGTTCGAGAACTATGTAGACATGACCGAGACACCTCTACGGCCAATAACCAATAGCGGGACCTGGATGTCCATTTTGGCTCCTACATATTCTACGAAGATCTTTATCGGTCGAACCTCTATGTCAAGGATTCAGTTAATCCCGTATGCTGTTCCCTTTGTTCTTCGGTATGTTACTTGCCCGAGATTCGATCGTCGGTATCACTATACCTAGTTCAATCTCGTTACCGGCAAGTCTCTTTACTCGTTCCGTAATACAAGATCATGTGGCTAACTCTTTAGTCACTTTGCTTGCAAGGCTCAATGTGATGTTGTATTACCGAGTGGGCCCTGAGATACCTCTCCGTCATACGGAGTAACAAATCCCAGTCTTGATCCATGCCAACCCAACAGACACCCTCGGAGATACCTGTAGAGCACCTTTATAGTCACCCAGTTACGTTGCGACGTTTGATACACACAAGGTATTCCTCCGGTGTCAGTGAGTTGCATGATCTCATGGTCAAAGGAACAGATACTTGACATGCAGAAAACAATAGCAATAAACTGACACGATCAAATGCTACGTTTACAGTTTGGGTCTTGTCCATCACATCATTCTCCTAATGATGTGATCCCGTTATCAAATGACATCTCATGTCCATGGCTAGGAAACCTTAACCATCTTTGATCAACAAGCTAGTCAACTAGAGGCTTACTAGGGACACAGTGTTGTCTATGTACCCACACATGTATTTGAGTTTCCAATCAATACAATTATAGCATGGATAATAAACAATTATCATTAACAAGGAAATATAATAATAACCAATTTATTATTGCCTCTAGGGCATATTTCCAACAGAAACAAATCTACACGGAAAGAAGTTGACAAAGATGAATGCCGCCGCCGCAACCACCAGCGCATCCCAACCCGATATCCACCCCACGGTCCAAGGACAACGCCTTCAGGAAGGGGAACGGTGTCGTAGCCCCGCCGCCATCCCGGAGCAGGACCAAAGTTTTCACCTAGATGCAGGGGGTGGGTCGGGGTGAGATACCACAACGAAGCCTCCAAGAAGTGGTCCGACGCCGCGTTGTCGTCGTCGTTGTGGCCGTCGCCGTCGGCCAAGGGTTTCCCCCGGTCGCAGCCACCGGATCCGGCAAGAAGGACCACACTGGAGCCCAGATCAAACGGGAGAGGGCGAGGAGGAAGGAGTTGGGGCTGGTCGATTCAGATTGGGCGGCCGACCGACGGAAGGAAGTCCGGCCACCGCGAGCCCCATCCATCGGGACCTCGTCGCCCAAGCAGGCTGAGGAACCCAACCGAGCACCCGCGGCCACCGGCCACTGCAGGGACGGCTCTGCCCACCTTGACCGGGGCCGCCACCCCGGCACGCTATGCCCTTCATGTGTGGTAGAAGCGGCAAGCCACGTCACCACCTTCCTCGGGGCCACGCGGGCTTGTCGACGACGGTCTCCGGTGGCGAAGAGGTCAGGACGGGGGAGAGAAGAGGCCGCCAGCGTGCTTGGGTTTGGAACCGCCCGAGTCGCCCCTAGGGAGCGACGGCGGGGGGGAGGGGGAGGGGAGTGTTTGATAATTATAAAGTTGTAAATATATATAGAACATAAGTAGTATTTCTTATGCATGTGAAGAGAAATATAATTAGTGTGAATGATGAGGTGGCATGTGTGATGAGTCAGGAAATTTACCTGGTGAGGGAGAATATAATAATAATTTCCATGTATGTTGAGATAAACTATTCGTGGGATTACGAGATGGCATGCAATGGCGAAGCTTGGGCTGGATTTAGGGTTGTGGGGGGGGGGGGGGGGCAAATGGGCTGGAGGAGTACTAATTTTAACTCAACATATGAGACAAATATTAGGGTGTATATACTAGTTTTATCATAGGCTGGGGGGGGGGCTACGGTCCAGGTTGCTCTTCACTAGGCTCCGCCACTAATGACATGTGTGCTTATTGATAGAATTGATATAGTGGGGATCAATTATTTAAAAATATATTCCCTTAAAAAATATTTAGGAATATATAAGATTAGTAAGTACTCCTATAAGAGAATTGATTCAGTTTACATTTAGAAGGGAAAATTTTGTTTTTGCAACTCTAGATTTTGCCAATTTTTCTTATGCCACTCTATATTTTGACATTTCACTTTTGCCACTGTTAGCTTTTGACAATTATCACAATTGCCAGTTAGTGGCAAAAGCAAAGTAATTTTATTTTACTTTTATCACTCTTAGCTTTTGACAATTATTACAATTGCCACTTTGAATTGTTTTGTTTTTGTCACGAAATGGCAATTGTGATAATTATCAAAAACAAAGAGTGGCAAAAGTAAAATGTCAAATATAGAGTGGCATAAGAAAAATTGGCAAAATCTAGATTGACAAAAACAAAATTTTCCCATGGAAAAAATGGACTACAAATCCTCACGATGCCTGGCTAATCACAGCAAGAAGCATGACTACGCATCAAGATCCAGTTTAATAGATAATCAAATAGATTTTGGTTTATAAAGAAATAAATAAAAAGCAAGTATAAACCAAAATCAAGAACGTGGAAATCGCCATCTCTAGTATTGGCGTTGTCCTCTCAGTGTTACTCTATGCTTCCGAAGAAGAAATTAAACAGAGGAAATATGCATCAGACTATGTCTTAAATCACAGTCAACATATGCAAAGAAAAAAAACACTTCTTTGGGGATCACCTCAGGCTCATTTGGAACAAAAATCTGAATGCTGATTCAACTCGGCAACAGGCCTACTTCTCGCTTCAGGCACCTTTCCTTTTAATCCCCTTTTTTTTTGTTACTTCACCGGTTTTCTTTTTTTTTCAGTTTCTTTTTCGGTTTTCTTTATTTTGGTCGTGTTGCAGTTTTTGTTTGTTCTTCCAACGTTTTTCTTTGCTTCTTTATCAGTTTTGACTGTTTTTTTTCTTTTTCTATGTATTCCTTATGATTTTTTCTTACTTTTTTTATTTTCACAGTTTTTTCTTAGTTTCTTAATTTTTCTTTGGTTTTCTTTGTTTTTCCTATTTTTAATGGTTTTCTTAGTTTATTTATCGGTTTTCACTGTTTTTACATTCTTTTGTATTAATATTTTTCCTTTTTTTCTTCATATTTTTTTTCTGTTTTTCCTTAATTATTTTTTGTTTCTTTGTTGGTTTTTACTGTTTTTCTTCCTTTATTTCTTCACTCTTCTTTTTTACTCCCTCCGTCTCAAAATAAGTGTCTCAACTTTGTACTAGCTCTAGTATAAAGTTGTACTAATCTTGAGACACTTATTTTGGGACGGAGGGAGTATTTGTTTTTCCTTTTATTTTTTTGGTTTTCTTCATTTCTTTCTCGCTTTTCATTGGTTTTTTTGTTTCTTTTTTGTTTTTTTGTTCCCTTATCAGTTCTCATTGGTTTTTTCCTTTTCTTTCTTTATACGTTTTCTCTGTTTCTTTCTTAGTTTCATCGATTTTCTTTCTTTTCTGCACCGTTTTCTCCATTTTAAGACTTTTGCACTGTTTCTATTTTTATTTTCCTTTGTTTTGTTTATCTTTTTTAGTTCTTATTGTGTTTCTTATTTTTATATTTGTTTTTGTCGATTTCATTGGCTTATGTTTTTGTTCAAGACATGTTAACTTTTTCAGTAGGAATTCAACATTTTTCTATACACCATAAACATTTTTTATATATAGACGTTTAACATTTTAAAATAAATGACAAAATTTTTGGACACTTATATTTTTTTATGTCTAACATTTTTCATACACATCGTACATTTTTGGTATATATCTAATTCATTTTCTAATACATGTTTAACACGTTTTAAATATAACGTGAACATTTTTACAATACACGCTCAACATTTTATCTATACACATTTTTTACTTTTTCAAATGCATGGTGAACATGTTTGAAATACAAGATTAACATTTTGTGAATACATGGTCAATATTGGTCTCTCTAATTATTCAAAAAAAATCTTGATTAAAAAAATTCAATACGAGATTAATATTTTTTAATATATGATCAACATTTTTTCTATGCACTTTTAACATTTTTCAAATGGTTGATCAACATTTTTTCTAATGCGAGACTTTTTTTAGTAGATTGTCATTATTTTCTCTATACACATTTAACATTATTCAAATGCTTTATTAGAAAATTTCAAATAATTGTTTAACATTTTTTCAATTACTTGATTAACATTTTTGAATAATGAGCAACGTTTTTCACGCATGTTGTTTATTTTTATACATGGTTAGCATTTGTCTGCATACATATAATATGTTTTAATGCATTTTTAAAATTTTATGTAAAATTATCTAATTATTATTTTGTAATATATATGTTTAGAATTTCTGAAAGTGTTAAAAAAAGTAAAAAAAGAACTAAAAAGGCAAAAACAAAAAACGTGAAAAAAGGAAAAAGAATCAAGGTTGTGGCCTACAACGAGCCTGATGCCCTTGATCTCGCTGTAAGCAAAACATCGGGTTGCCCCTTCCGACGGCGATCCCTATTTGGCACCTGAATTGCCCGTTACAGGCCATTTTGCTACCGGGCGCCTGAAGCGCAATCCCTATCTTGCGAGCTAGTCCGGCCCATTATATGTTATTTTTTATTTTTTAATCGCAAACACAAAATTGTGGGTGATGCGATTCAAACCACAAACCTCTAGGTTCTGAGTTAGCTGCACTAACCATTGTTCCGAACCTATTCTTTTCTTTTCCTTTTCCTTTTTTCATTTTTCCTTTCTTTTCGTTTTCTTTTTTCTTTTTCATTTTGGTGAACTCTTTTCAAAATCCTGGAACTTCTCTCAAATCAATGAACTCTTTTTCAAAATAGATGACATTTTATTATTTTCTATGATTTTTTTTCTGAATTGGTGAACTTCTTTTCAAAATTCATGAACTATTTTTCCAATTTATGAACTTTTTTCACAATCGACGCACTTTTTGTTTAGTTTTTACGTTTTTATTCTTCGTGTGTTCAATCCTTTTTTTCAAAATTGGTGAACATTTTTATCAAATCGTTTAAGCTTTTCAAATCTGTGAACTTTTTTCCGAAATTAGGTGAACTTTTTTTGAATTCATGATTTTATTCTCTAATTTGATGATTTTTTATTAATTTTTGAACTTTTTTGAAAAACCCGTGACATGTTTTAAAAAAATCTAGTGAGCTCTTTTTTGAATTCGTGAACCTTTTTCAAAAATCAGTGGAAAAATCAACTTTGTGAACTTTTTTCCAGAATTGACGATTTTTTAAAAAAATTCATGAGCATTTTTCAAAATCTGGTAAACTTGTTTTGAATTTGTTTTTTTTGGTATTTTGAATGAATTATCTTTGAAGCCGTGAACTTTTCCCCTTTTTCAAAAGCAAAAACAATTTTCAGCTCTAATTTTGGAAATAGATAAATAGTCAACAGTTTTGGGTCAACGGCTGACTCGCCAAACATTGAACAGTCAACCATCGAGCAATCAATCGAAGGGAATGGCTAGGGTCGCCGAGAGACCGTGTGACCCAAGGTAGATGCGATCTACCCTTCTCCTTTCTGTTTGGCAGGCCCAGTTGGCTCGCGCGTGACCGCCAGTTAAGGTTGTGGGCGCTTAAGGCACGAAAAAGGAGCCCCCCTTCCCACCGCCGGAATAACAAGAAACAAAGTGGCCATGGGCTGGAAACGCCGGCATACGAGCCCTCCAGTGGCATGCGTCTGAAAAACAGAATTTCCTATCTGACGCTTATTGCCAGGAACAGGTATGTGCCGCTTATTGCTAGCCACACAAGTCGTCTCACTAGGATGTGGGTCGTCGGGTTGATATTGCTCGAGATTCTTTTATCTTATTTTATTTATATTTTTATGCATATATTTCAGAAACTGAAATTCACTTAAAACTTAAAAACCACAAATTTGCAAAAGATGTTAGCATAGTATAAAAAATAGTTAGAACAATTTAAGAAAAGTCTATAACTTTGAAAATATGGTCGTGGCACTAAAAATATTCCTATTTCAGAAATATGCGTTTTTCTTAAATAAAATGTGTATACAATGTAAATGAATGTACATGTAATGTAGAAATATGGTTCATGCCATTGATAATATGCACAAGACATTTTCTAGATATATTCCTGCATTTCGAAAGATGATCAAGATATTTAAAAAAATGTTATATATGATGTGAAAACAAAATTGTATAGGTAAAAAAATGCACTTCCCATTTGGAAGAACAATCATATATTTTCAGAAAAATGTCCGAGAAATTTAAAAAATATATTTATACAATGTAAAAACTATTTGTTGCAACTAAAAAAATGTACAATATGTATTCAGAAAATGTTACCGTGTATTCTAAGAAGTGTTGTTAAAAAGTTTATCATGTGTTTGAGAAATGTCCAACGTGTATCCAAAAAATCTTTCACGTGTGTCATAAAAATGTACATTGTGTACTAAGAAAAAGGTAGGCATGTGTTGAAAAATCTTTCACGGGTTATACAGATTTTGGAGGACATGCTACGTGTGTGTGCACTTGACTATGGTTCCAGTTGGGATGAAAATTTGCCATATGTTGAATTCTCCTATATTAACAGTTATCAAGCGAGATACGATAGCACTGTTTGAAGCACTCTATGGACGAAAGTGCGTAACCCTGTTGATGTGGCGTGAAGTGGGCGAACGCCAACTCTTCGGGCTTGACTTGATTCGAGATGGCGAAGAGAAGGCCAAGTTTATCAAGGATCGACTGAAGATCGCTATGTCTCATCAAAAGAGTTATGTTGATCCCAACTACAAGGATGGGGAATATGCATCTGGAGATAGGGCATACCTTCGAGTATCGTCACTTCGTGGAGTTAAGAGATTCTGGATCAAAGAAAAATTGGCACCGCATTTTGTGGGGCCCTACAAGATTTTGGAACATAGAAGAGGAGTAGCTTATCAACTAGAACTACCATAAGCTCTGTCAAGAGTTCACAATGTATTCCATGTCTCGAAGTTGAAGATCCGTTGAGTTGGCAGATATTCCTTTGAACGACATTGTTCCATTGGAGGCCATTCAGTTAGAGAAGGACCTCACATATGAAGAGAAGCCTACCGGAATTCTCGAGACAAAAAGGCATGTCACATGCACCAAGACGATAAAGCTATGCAAGGTTCAGTGGACTCATCATACCGAGGAAGAAGCCACCTGGGAGCGTGGAGATGATTTGAGAGCATATCACCGGCATCTGTTCTCTAACCATCCCGAATCTCGGGGTCGAGATTCTCTTTAAAGTGGGTAGGTTTGTAACATCCCAAATTTTTGAATTTGAAATGTTATAAAAGAAACATATCATTTATGCATTTTGATCCTCATTTGCTTGTCATTTCATAGGCACCTAGCATTTTGTTTCATGCATGCAAGTATGTGGAGTTTATAAAACTTCTAATAAAGTCATGAGGACCATTTTGAAAATTTTGTTGTGACTTGTAATTGCTTAAAACAAAACTATATAAGATATATGGCATAAAAATGAGTTTTTGAATAAAATAATTTATTCCTTAGAGCTTATGATATAAATATGTGCACAATAAAAATGTACTATCTGCTAAAACTATTTTTACCCGAGTAAAAATAATATTTAGGTAATCATCAACATTGTTTGTAATTATTTCATTTTAACTTTCAGTCCACCAATTTGTTATTTATCAAAGTCGTTTATGTCTTTTGGGCAAGCCAACTAAGCGTTCTTTTAAATCATGCATGCAGTGTAGTCTGCCGGCCCAACTAGGGCAAACACTGGCCCATCTTTATTTCCTTCTCTCTCTTTTCTTTTTCTTTTTCCCTCTCCCCCTCTCTATGACCAGCGGGGCCCTCCCGGGTCATCTTCCACCTCATGCAAGCCCGAGCCTCGCGTGCCATGACCGTCGCGGTCACCGCAGGCATGCACCTGCCCAACCTCCCTTTCCTTTTCCTCGGCACGGAAGCCTCTGCCCGTGATCCTCGCGCCCCCTCGCCATTATAGCGCACATTGATGGTCGGATCGCCATCGCCGAAAATCCGACCCTGCTAGATTCGGCTGCCATGGTCGCACGCATGTGGACGCACCCTCCTATAAACACCACCCACACATGCCTCTCTTCCCCTTGCTAAAACCCCTCCTTCGGGAGCTCCCTTTTCCTCGCTCCACCCCGCCGAATCGCTCACCGGAGCTCGTAAACTCCACCGACTTCTCCACCACGACATGAGACTAGGCCGACCCCACCGCACTATTCCCACGGGTTGCCTCGAGTTGTTCTCCCCTGTCGTCTTTCCCACCTCTCCATCGCCGGATCCAATCTCGCCGCCGTCGTCTTTCCCAACTCCGACGACTTTTTCCGGTGAGCATCTCCCCCATTCTTTTTCTGGCCATCTGATCTAAATCCAACAACCCACGATGCCCATGTTAGTTAATTAAACATCAAAAAGGTACGAGCAAATCAGCAGCTGACGCGTGGCACTGTATTTTCTTATTTTTGTTTCTTTTCCAGTAGATTAGTGAAACTTTAGAAAATCATATCTTTTAAACTATAACTCTGTTTTTGATAAATAATATATCCCTGGATTGCTGAAAACATCTGATTTATTATAAAAATATGAAAATTCACTTTTGGACAAATTAAAATTTAGTTCATATTTAAATTTAGTTTTGATATATCTTTTATTCTGTACATCATATGAAAATGTTTATTTTATGAAAATTTGACCTTAGGACCTCATCTTTCTGTTAGAGCTCGTAGCATAATTTCCAGCAATGTTTAGTCACTGTTTTGTCTTCTTTGATCATCGATTAATAACTTCATTAAAATAAATTTTTACTCTTACTTAAAACTCTTAGATTGATTCGTAGAAAAACTTTATGGTTAATTGTTGTCATCATAAAGAAAATTATTAAATTAGTGTATTAACATAAACTCTAAGTCATTCATGTGAACCAAATTCCAACTGCATAAAACTTGAGTCATATGAAGTTAACTTGCTAGGTTTGTTTGGCATGAATTGTGTGTTGGATGCTTGCTCGAATGATTGTTTTGTGCCGTTGATATGTTGAATGTATTACTTAAGATATTCTATCGCGTTAGATTGTGACGAGTGTGAAGGTGAATTATACGAGGAGGTAGAATTGTGTTGCTGCGAATCAGAAGGCAGGTTGCAACCTTGAGCATACTTGTCCTATATGTTCAATATGCATGATTTTCACGTTTACTAGTATGGATGTGTAGGGTTTTATGTTACTATTTTGCAAATGTTTTGCTAGCAGTAAAGCCTTAGGATCCAATGCTATTGGACAATACGCTTAGCCATGCTTGTAGTTGGGTGGACGAAATATCATATATTTTGAAAGTACAAACGTGCTCCCTTGGAACAATGAGTTGAAAAATCTTTGGAAAACAAAACTATGCTAGTTTCAACTTCTACTTCCTGGTCGGAACGGATGGACGGGAGCGTCTACAAGCGATTGCGCCCGATTAGGGTCTTGCAGTGAATGCACCCGAACGGGGACGTGCACACGGGATTATGGTGGGGACCACCGTCCAGGAAAATTGAGATCTTTCGAGTACAGATCGAGGTATCTTACGAGTACAGCCACATGCTAATATGGCTCTGGTTTAGTTCTTTCTTAATGGGAAACCCTGGCTTTGGTATTGCTATCGATGATGGGCCTTAATTGCCAAGGAAGCGAGCGTGCTAGAACTAAGTCAAGGGGGTTGTTATGAAAGCTTTCGTCACAATTTCCTCCCTCTCGTGCAGCATAGGGTGCAACGACATATGGGGTTTATTGTGCCATGTGGATAAAGTGTACTAGCTCTGCATAGTCTAAACTAATCGATTAACCGAGCTCCCGGTTACAGGCACATTGAGAAACAGAAGTCTTGGACGGAAGAAGAATATCCCGCCTCCTTTCTCAAAGCTATTTTTTTTAAAAGGGCTGGTGGAATTTAATCACGAGTGAGTGTTTCACTTCAACCTTGCTAGAAAAATATTTTTTGTGAACCTTGGTGTAGATATCCAAGTATTCACTTAAACTCTATATTTAAAGTTACAAAATTATTTACCAAAACTCCATTTCTTTTCTTTTCTTTATAGTCTAGGAAAAATTGTCTTTCCGCAAATAAACCCTAGACACCCTCTTTTCTACCTAGCATGACTATTCCGTTATCACTTTGTTGCAACTTGCAAGTACATTCAAAGTACTTACATGTACGTGTCATGTGCAAATGATGATTTTAATCAGTGACAAGATAGGGCTATGGAGCTACACTCAACTAGTCTTGTGGCGATTGATGGGCTTAGGATTGCCATTATATTATTTCCCTCCGCTATGTTAATCGGCCTTCACCTGAGACAGTTGTAATAAATTAAAGTTTGGATCTACAATGTAATAAAACGAGGTATGTGCTTGATATTCATATTTGTACTAGGTCTGCTAGATTTTGATCCAGGGGTATTACATAAACCTTAGAAGATTTGAACCCCATCGGTTCGGATCGTTACAAAACCATTAGCACCACCATAAGACACAAATTCTCTAGTAAACTCCTCATAAAAGACATATGATGTATCAGCCAAATCAAATATTCTATTTCTAATAGGAGAACCAGGAGTAGTAGGAGATTCGTAAGTTTCAGCACTTTTAGTTTCTTTAGCTTTAGTAATAGGGTTTTTTACATCTGTGCCCCAGGTTCCTTAGCTGTACTCATTCATCCCCACGCTCTTAACTTTTGCTCACTTTTCCCCACTCCCTTGCCTGAAACCCTCAGAACTGGTCACAGAGGACGTCGTCGTCGGGTCAATGGCTTGACCGTTAACTCTGACGAGTGGGGCCGCGCTGGACTGTGTCGCCCGTTGGACCTGAGAGCGGGTTGGACCTGACAAGTGGGGCCGCGTTTGGCGGTGTCGTTGTTCGACCGTTGGGCCATGGTTTCGTTGGGCCTTTGCATGAAACGCCTGCGTGCGCCGCCACGACAGAAGCCTGTTATGCATGCACGACGTATCCAGCTAGCCTGCTGTAAGAGCACATTTCTCCATGTGTGGTTTTGGGTAATTGATGACAATCCCTATGGACTAATAGTTGCCTTAAGTTATATTCGAAGGATTTGTCCATAGGCACTTCTTGAAGTCCATCTGTTGGTTTCAAGGAGTTTATATGGTGACCAAGGTGGTATTCAAGGTTTTATCCAAAGATTGGTCATAGAGAAGATAAGATACAAGGTTGATCAAGACTAAGTCAAAGAGTGAATCAAGTTGATCAACACACAAAGTGTACAAGATGTACCGATAGGGATCAAGTGATCCCATGGTATGGTAAGCATTGTCCATTACGCTTTGTGTACTAACCCATGTTCCCTGTGAGTGTTCTTTGTGGGGTTAGGTATGTTTCCATGGGCGAGCATCAATAAGAAGATCCCATACAATCCATGGAGGATGACATCAAGTGGTGATCATCATCAAGGTTGCGGTGTGCAAGTTCAAGTGAAGCATCACGGAGAGATCATGCTTGAAGCTTGCCGTCCATTGTGGTGACAATGGACTTGTGAAGATGTGTCGGAGAGTGGCTCAACCATAGTGGAGCAATCAACTAGTCTTCATCAAGCCGGCGCAATCAAGAAAGGTGGTCCATCTTGAGGAAGTCAAGATCGTCATCATCTAGCTCAAGTGGACAATGCGCAAGGCAAAGGTTTTCCCTTGATAGGTTTTCTATTTTACCGGTCTCATGGTGATAGTTTGGAGACCGGGTTATAGGATCGATAGCCGTACTATCAAGGGGGGCTCTCAAGTGAGTAGCTTGATCATATCGTTCGTCGAGAACTCAAACCATTGCATCCTTGCATCATCTTTCTTGATTCTTATTTGTATTTTCTCTTTTTGAGGTTTTAGAGCTTGTGGTTATCTTCGTGACAAGCTCTAGTACATCGAAAACAGATTTTATATGCTTCTTCTATTGCGTTTTCGGTGTTGGAGGTTTTACCGGTCTTATTCGAGGAAGGGTTCTCACCATTTTCTTATGGGCCTTTTCTCATTTGCTTCTTATTGATATTTCTATCAAGATTGTGTTAGCCCATGTCGTTAGCTTTACAACAAACTTGGTTTCGTTGAATTCGGAGTCCGTTTGCAGAAGTTGTGGCAGTTTTGGTGTTCTTAAAAGGCTGCAGCGGTACTACCGCGGCTACTACCGCGGTACTACCGCTTGGAGCGGAAGTAATTTTTTACTACCGCTCCAGAGCGGTACTACCGCGGCTACTACCGTGGCTACTTCCGCTCCGGACCAAAATCTCGTGTTTTGTCCAGCGGTGGTATGCACGGATGTATTTTTTAGTACCGCTCGCAAGAAGTAGTACCGCTACCCTTAGCGGTAGTACCGTGAGGACGAGCGGTAGTACCGCTCCGGCGGTTCTACTGGACTTTTGCCTCCTCGCTGTTGTTTTTCCAAGGGCTTCCACTGCCCTAGCGGTAGTACCGCTCACATGAGCGGTAGTACCGCTCTGTGCGGGCTGTGAGCATAACGGTTGGATTTTTCCCCACCTATAAAAGGGGGTCTTCTTCCCCATTGAACCTTATCTCTTGAGCTCGAGTTCCCCCCCCATTGTTGACCTTCTTCGAGCTTTCTAACTCTCAATCCCTCCAATGATTCTTGCTAGTTCTTGAGGGAAAAGAGAGAGGAGATCTAGATCCACATTTCCACCAATCACTTTCTCCTCTAAGTGAGGGGAACCCCTTGGATCTAGATCTTGGAGTTCTTTGTGTTCTTCTTCGTTCTTCCTCTCATTTCCTCCATAACATTTGTTGTTGTGGTGGGATTTGGGAGAGAAGGACTTGGGAACTCCGTGTGCCCTTGCCATTGCATTTGGTGCATAGGTTTGAGTTCTCCACGGTGATACGTGGAAGTGAGAAGTTGAGAAGCTTATTACTCTTGGGTGTTTGAGCACCCTAGAGCTTGTTCCTCTTGGGTGCTTTGGCGCCCTAGACGGTTGGTGGTGCCTCGGAGCTCAATCATTGTGGTGCAAAGCTCCGGGCAAGCGTCGGGGTCTCCAATTAAGTTGTGGAGATTGCCCCGAGCATTTGAGGTCACCTCGGAGCCATAATCCATTGTGGTGAAGCTCCGTGGTGTTGTTGGGAGCCTCCAATTAAGTTGTGGAGTTTGCCCCAACCTTGTTTGTACGGGTTCGGTGACCGCCCTCAAGGGTCCCTTAGTGGAATCACGGCATCTTGCATTGTGCGAGGGCGTGAGGAGATTACGGTGGCCTTAGTGGCATCTTGGGGAGCATTGTGCCTCCACACCGCTCCGAACGGAGATTAGCATCCGCAAGGGTGTGAACTTCGGGATACATCGTCGTCTCCGCGTGCCTCGGTTATCTCTTACCCGAGCCCTTTACTTATGCACTTTACTTTGTGATAGCCATATTGTTTCATGCTTTATATCTTGCTATCACTTAGTTGTTTATCTTGTGTAGCATAAGTTGTTGGTGCACATAGGTGAGCCTAGTTGTTTTAGGTTTTGTGCTTGACATATTAAACGTTAGTTTTATTCCGCATTTGTTCAAGCCTAAACCGTAATTATTTTAAAGCGCCTATTCACCCCCCCCCCTCTAGGCGACATCCAGGTCCTTTCAATTGGTATCAGAGCTAGGTCTCTCATTATTAGGTTTAACCACCTAGAGAGTAAGGATGTCGACTAGGGGATTAGGATTCTCTGACACTCTTAGTTTCGATGGCACAAATTTTGATGTTTGGGTAATTCGCATGCTTAATCTCTTTAGGGTCATGGACCCAAATTTGGAGCGAATTGTAGATATGGGGTTTTCTCCTCCAAAGGATTCTCAACACATATCTTTAGAGGATGAGAAAAACTCTTATCTCAATGCTCAAGCTTCTAATGTGCCTTTTGATGCTTTGAGCAATGTAGTTATATTTCAACTCATGCCATTCCGGGATGCTCATGAGTTGTGGACAAAGCTTCAAGATAAATATGGCGTGTCCAAGATTTCTAGGGATGATTGTTCTCCCTCCACCTCCGGTCGTGTTGCCTTCTCAACTTCATCTACTTCACCTACATGTGGATTGCGACAAGGTAATGTTATGGTGAGTAGTGGTGTTCATTGTAATGATAATAGTGGGCTTATTGTTAATGATTCTTCATCACTATCTTATTGCAATGCTTCATCTTTGGACTTCAACACTTCGAGCACTCTAAATGTTTCACATGCTTGTGTTGATAGTCCTTGCATATCATGTAGAAATTGCTTGGCTAAATCTCATGATGATATGCTTGCCATGTCTTGTTATCATGATAAAAATGCATTGCTTTCCTCGAGTTGTTGTGCTAACAATGTAGAGGAAACCCAACACTCCATGGAACAAGATGTGGTCTTGAATGGTGCGTCAAGGGATCCTAGATCATCATCTATTATTTCTCACTTTTGCCTTATGGCTAAGGCTTCAAAGGTATCTCCTACTTTGAATCCCAATATATCCCATGATGATGATGTTGATGATGATGAAGAGAGTGATAATATTGCTTCCTTAAAAATTAAGGGAGAAATGGTTTTTAAAGTTCTTCATAAGAATAAAATTGCTCGTTCCAACTTCATGGAAATCATGTCTATTGCAATTGAGGGCAAGAAATATATTGAGGAGTTGGAAGCTCATCTCGAGGAGCATGAGGCCACCATTGATAAAATGGAAGGTCATGAGCGTGATTATGCTAATGAGATCGCGGAGCTATCTCAAGCTCTTGAAAATGAACAAACCACCAAGGAATCTCTTGAGAAGACCTTTGCTCTAGAATTATCTAGATTAAAGGAATCCCATGATAGAGCTCTCGAGGTGGCTAATGATTTTAGAACTAAAAATGATAAGCTTGCAGTTGCACATGCTAAACTCCTTGAGGACTTTGAGCACCTCGAAAATGGCTCAAGGGTCATTAAGAGTTCGCTCATTGAACTCACCGAGTCTCATGCTCAACTTGAAGCTTCATATGCTAAAGAGCTTGCCAAGTTGCCTTCTCCTTTTGTTGTTAATGATGATGCTTGTGCTACTAACTCTATTTCTTGTGAAGCATCCATTTTTAAGGAGAATGTTGAGCTAAGGGCTCAACTTGAGTTGCTATCTAGCAATTATGGGAAATTGGAAGAAAGTCATGAAAAGCTCTCAAGCTCTCATGGTGATCTTCTAGTATCCCATAATGTGCTAAAGATAGCTCATGAGGCTAGTACTACTAAGGTAACATCTAGTGAGCCTCATGTGGACATTAGCACTACATCTAGTAGAAATGCTTTATTGCCATGTGCTAGTCCTCGTAGTTCATCTACTCATAATGTTGCTACATCTTGTGATGAATTACTTCCATTGCCTTGTTGCTCTAACGATGAAGCTTTTACTTCCTCTAGTACTTGTGTTGATACTAACCATGTAGAGGAAATCAAAGAGCTCAAGGCCCAAGTCACTTCTTTGAAGAATGACTTGGAAAAGTGTCAGGAAGGGAAGTCCACACTCAACAATATCATGAGTGTGCAAAAATCCCCAAATGACAAGGGTGGACTTGGATTCAACTCCAATAAGAAGAAGAAGTCCAAAAGCTATAAGAAGAAGAAGGGCCAAGAACAAGTCAAGATTTCGGCCAAGATTATTTGCTTCAAGTGCAAAATAGAAGGGCACCATGTTATATCTTGCCCATTGAAGAAGAAGCCCCATAGTGACAAGCAACAAGGGAAGCGGCCACAAGTTCAATCTCATGCTCAACCTCAAGTTGAAGAAAGGCCTCTTCCCAAGAAGACCCAAGTCAACGCTCCTCAAGTTGAGAAATCAATTGAGAAGAAAGTAAAGGGTAGGTGTTGCTACTTATGTCGTGAGAAGGGTCACCTTGCTTCTTCATGCACGAATGGTAACTTATCCAACCCAATTATTATTGATGATATCTATTCTCTTGGGAAGGATAAGGTTGGCAATGTGTTTGCCAAGTTTGTTGGTACTCAATGTGGTGTCAAGAAAAGAACCATTTGGGTAGCCAAGCCTATTGTGACTAACCTCTTAGGACCCAACTTGGTTGGGGACCAACAAGCTCAATCTTGATCAATAGGTGATGTTGGAGGGCATTGGAGACTTGGCTACATTATGAAGAATTAAGGGATCTTCATCATTCATATTATCTCAAGCCAAGTCATTTTGACTATCGAGTTTCTATCCTATATACAATGTCCTCCTTGCGGTAACTCGTACTTAAATTGTTTACATTGTTAGTTACTTGCCCCTTTGCATGTTGTGGTTTTGTACCTTGCATGTATTTATATATGTTGTGCTTCCTACTTATTTTTCTTGAGTAATCAAGTACGTATGGTGGGTTGCACATTATGTATGTGTGAGACTTGTGTTGAGCCTTTTGCATCTAGTTTAAATCTTAGTTGGCTCTTTTGAGAGATTAATGGATTATCCCATTTTGGGGGAGTGATGTGCTTTGTGCACTTCACGACCCTAAAAATGTGTGTACATGAGGAATACCACTTAGTATTGATATTACAAGATTATCTAGCTTCTATGCGGTATGTCTTCTCATGAGAAATTCAAATTCTAAATGGTCCATTAATCATCTCTTGATTGGATTTCATTTGCCACTTGTTATTAACGTTGGGTTACCACATTATGGGGGAGTAATATGCTATGTGCATATTACAAGCCCAGAGAATGTGTACATTTGAGATATTGCCACTTAGATTTGATATTATAATTTATCTTGTTCCTAGGTGGCATGCTAGCTCTACAAGTGTCATTTGCTTGTGATTTAGGAGTAAAGATGATGTTGAATCTATTTGCAATCTACCAATGGGAATTATTTCCAAATACTTCTTGTCCTTTGACAATTGGTATTCCTTTTAAGTGGTAGAAATTGCTAATCATCTTTACATAGGTTTTTGTTTATCATTTGTCCTCCTTGCCTCTTGTGGATCTTTTTGAGCATGTCTAGTGTTTCTATAGATATAGGGAAAGTGATGATCCCATCGTGTGCATTTTGTATTCAAATGCAAATTCTATATAATGCACATCTCTTGGGGGAGATATCCTATTTTCTTTAGAACACTCTCTTTATGTGTTTATCATAAAATCTTTTGATCTTCATCAAGTGTGTGTTGGTGGGAGGCAAGCCTTTTCTCTATGGTGCTTTGTGCCATCATGAAAATTTGCGGAGGGTTTGGTTTGTTTGGAACCTAGCTCTCTTTTGGCAACTTAATACCTCTTGTTTTCCTTCAATTGGTATCTTGTTTCCTTCTATTTGGCATGTGTCAATGGATATCTCATTCCTTGATGTATCTTTTATTTGGTATCCGTCAAGTGATAATTTTTTGTTTGGTATCTTATTTTCACTTGATACCTTATCTTTCGGTGTCTTATCAACTGTGTGTTGATTTGATTCTTGAAAGCCTTGAGCATGCATATTTACTACATGTACTTTCGTTGGCATGTTCTCTTTCTTTGACCCAATATATAGGGGAAACTCCACTATGTCACAAATTGGCTAAAGTGTGCATGAAATTCAATTTCATATCTATATGCACATAGTTATGTGGAGTTTGTCCTATGTATTGTTGGTCCACTAACTCTTTGGTCCCAATGAGTTTGGGTACCACTTTGTTTGTGTTGTTGTTCTAGGAACAATTGGAGATGCATTGGATGCTCGGCTCACTTACAAGAAAGGTGTTGACACCATGTGCTTATTGGAGCCATGCTAGGATGATCGATGAAACATTATCTACTACATCAATTCAATGCTATCTCGGTAACAAGTATCTACTTCATGCATACATTAATTGCATTCAACCTTTGTAGGTTGCATCATGGCATGAAGCTCTTGATTCATTCTTGTGGTACTTGTTTCCTTTCTCAAAGCATACCAACGATGATCTCTTGTTGCTAGTTGTGATGTCTTTGATGTTCGTATGATGGGAGTTCATTTATGTACAATAAGAAAATATTAGGCCATGTGCTATGCTTTCAAGCAAAGATCTTATTGGTATATTTATGACTTCCTTTTGGATATCTTGTTCCTTCCTTCTTGTAACTATTTCGTATGTACATCATTCTTTGTGGATATATCATCATGATTGTCCTCTACCTAGAATCTTATACACATGAGAGAAGTTACATCTCTAGTTGATATCCTCTTTTCTTTCACGTCCACCGTTGCATTTCCTTTTATTTCCTTGGTGGTTTCGTGAAAGAATTTGTCTTGAGTGCGGATCTTATGTCCTTGCATCTTGATGCACTCTTTGGTGGTGAAGATTATTTTCCTCATGCTTGTCTTCATGAGGGTTTTGCCATTTCGATTGGTAACCCTCCTATTGACAAGGCTATTATTTCCTATCTTCACCATGGGTCGTCACAAGCTTTGGTTTTTAATTTTATTATTAGTAAGCTTGTGAACCCATTTGCTAGTGGTTTGTGTGTGGGAAGGATATGTCTTGCACTTTGTGTCACATTTCATCAAGACTATGTTGATGCTTAATGCTCATCCTTATATTAGTCTTCTCAAGTGCTTTGCCATGACTCACACACATCATTTTGGTTGAGCCTATTCTTAAATTGCCTCTTTTACATGTTGCTCAACCATATGTTTGGTGCAGGTGATATTCTTATTGTCTTATCTACTTGCTTGCACTTATTGTGTGTTTATATTGATTTTGGGGGAGTGATGATCCTATTTTGTGCTCTTGTATCCAAATACAAAAATTCTTAATAGTGTGCAAATCATGGGGAACTTCTCTAGTTTCTTTAGGACACTCTTTTGCCCATATCATAATATCTTTTATTAATGTGGCTCGTTGGATCATGTGATTGTTTGGCCCAATTGGTATCTTTTGATTGCTTGCTTCTCTTTTGTATGTCTTTGTGCCATACGATCCTTTTTGCAATCTTTGGATTCTCAATATAGTTTGTTTTCCTCCAACTACTTATCATTGGATATGTGTATTTTTTTTGGACTCATATTTTGAGAAAAACACACCTTTTGGAGGAACACCTATTATATTGGCTTTCTAAGCTTTTCGCCCATTTTAGCAATCGATGCCAATGGGGGAGAAGTTTAGAGAGTTTAGTTTGGAAAGCTTAGAGAGTTTTGCTTTTGTTGTTTAAGCATTTGCATCTCACATCCATGCATTGCTTTGCATTTGTGTGTGCTTGGTTGTGCTTATTTCCTTATATAAACTCTCTTGAAAGTGGTTGTCATCAATTACCAAAATGGGGGAGATTGTAAGAGCACATTTCTCCATGTGTGGTTTTGGGTAATTGATGACAATCCCTATGGACTAATGGTTGCCTTAAGTTATATTCGAAGGATTTGTCCATAGGCACTTCTTGAAGTCCATCTGTTGGTTTCAAGGAGTTTATATGGTGACCAAGGTGGTATTCAAGGTTTTATCCAAAGATTGGTCATAGAGAAGATAAGATACAAGGTTGATCAAGACTAACTCAAAGAGTGAATCAAGTTGATCAACACACAAAGTGTACAAGATGTACCGAGAGGGATCAAGTGATCCCATGGTATGGTAAGCATTGTCCATTACGCTTTGTGTACTAACCCATGTTCCCTGTGAGTGTTCTTTGTGGGGTTAGGTATGTTTCCATGGGCGAGCATCAATAAGAAGATCCCATACAATCCATGAAGGATGACATCAAGTGGTGATCGTCATCAAGGTTGCGGTGTGCATGTTCAAGTGAAGCATCATGGAGAGATCATGCTTGAAGCTTGCCGTCCATTGTGGTGACAATGGACTTGTGAAGATTTGCCGAAGAGTGGCTCACCCATAGTGGAGCATGGGGGAGCAATCAACTAGTCTTCATCAAGCCGACGCAATCAAGAAAGGTGGTCCATCTTAAGGAAGTCAAGATCGTCATCATCTAGCTCAAGTGGACTATGCGCAAGGCAAATGTTTGCCCTTGATAGGTTTTCTATTTTACCGGTCTCATGGTGATAGTTTGGAGACCGGGTTATAGGATCGATAGCCGTACTATCAAGGGGGGCTCTCAAGTGAGTAGCTTGATCGTATCGTTCGTCGAGAACTCAAACCATTGCATCCTTGCATCATCTTTCTTGATTCTTATTTGTATTTTCTCTTTTTGAGGTTTTAGAGCTTGTGGTTATCTTCGTGACAAGCTCTAGTACATCGAAAACGGATTTCATATGCTTATTCTATTGCGTTTTCGGTGTTGGAGGTTTTACCGGTCTTATTCGAGGAAGGGTTCTCACCATTTTCTTATGGGCCTTTTCTCATTTGCTTCTTATTGATATTTCTATCAAGATTTTGTTAGCCCATGTCGTTAGCTTTCCAACAAACTTGGTTTCGTTGAATTCGGAGTCCGTTTGCAGAAGTTGTGGCAGTTTTGGTGTTCTTAAAAGGCTGCAGCGGTACTACCGCAGCTACTACCGCGGTACTACCGCTTGGAGCGGATGTAATTTTTTACTACCGATCCAGAGCGGTACTACCGCAGCTACTACCGTGGCTACTTTCGCTCCGGACCAAAATCTCGTGTTTTGTCCAGCGGTGGTAGGCACGGATGTATTTTTTTAGTACCGCTCGCTAGCAGTAGTACCGCTACCCTTAGCGGTAGTACCGCTATCCCTAGCGGTAGTACCGTGAGGACGAGCGGTAGTACCGCTCCGGTGGTTCTACTGGCCTTTTGCCTCCTCGCTGTTGTTTTTCAATGGGCTTCCACCGCCCTAGCGGTAGTATCGCTCCCATGAGCGGTAGTACTGCTCTGTGCGGGCTGTGAGCATAACGGTTGGATTTTTCCCCACCTATAAAAGGGGGTCTTCCCCATTGAACCTTATCTCTTGAGCTCGAGTTTGCCCCCCCCCCATTGTTGACCTTCTTCGAGCTTTCTAACTCTCAATCCCTCCAATGATTCTTGCTAGTTCTTGAGGGAAAAGAGAGGAGATCTAGATCCACATTTCCACCAATCACTTTCTCCTCTAAGTGAGAGGAACCCCTTGGATCTAGATCTTGGAGTTCTTTGTGTTCTTCTTCGTTCTTCCTCTCATTTCCTCCATAACATTTGTTGTTGTGGTGGGATTTGGGAGAGAAGGACTTGGGCACTCCGTGTGCCCTTGCCATTGCATTTGGTGCATAGGTTTGAGTTCTCCACGGTGATACGTGGAAGTGAGAAGTTGAGAAGCTTATTACTCTTGGGTGTTTGAGCACCCTAGAGCTTGTTCCTCTTGGGTGCTTTGGCGCCCTAGACGGTTGGTGGTGCCTCGGAGCTCAATCATTGTGGTGCAAAGCTCCGGGCAAGCGTCGGGGTCTCCAATTAAGTTGTGGAGATTGCCCCGAGCATTTGAGGTCACCTCGGAGCCATAATCCATTGTGGTGAAGCTCCGTGGTGTTGTTGGGAGCCTCCAATTAAGTTGTGAAGTTTGCCCCAACCTTGTTTGTACGGGTTCGGTGACCGCCCTCAAGGGTCCCTTAGTGGAATCACGGCATCTTGCATTGTACGAGGGCGTGAGGAGATTACGGTGGCCTTAGTGGCATCTTGGGGAGCATTGTGCCTCCACACTGCTCCGAACGGAGATTAGCATCCGCAAGGGTGTGAACTTCGGGATACATCGTCGTCTCCGCGTGCCTCGGTTATCTCTTACCCGAGCCCTTTACTTATGCACTTTACTTTGTGATAGCCATATTGTTTCATGCTTTATATCTTGCTATCACTTAGTTGTTTATCTTGCGTAGCATAAGTTGTTGGTGCACATAGGTGAGCCTAGTTGTTTTAGGTTTTGTGCTTGACATATTAAACGTTAGTTTTATTCCGCATTTATTCAAGCCTAAACCATAATTATTTTAAAGCGCCTATTCACCCCCCCCCCTCTAGGCGAAATCCACGTCCTTTCACCTGCTATGCATGCACCCAGCAAGCCTGCCTGCATGCGTCGATGCGCGCCGGCACGATGCGTTGACTGAGTCTGCATGCGCCGACCGAGCCTGCATGTGCCGATGTGTGCCGCCACGATGCGCTGACCGAGCCGCTTTCCTGCACGCGAGCTGCCACGGACGCAGCGACGGTCGCTGTCGCTGGTTCTCTCTTGTCGCACGCGTGTCGCATCGATTTAGCGTGGCAATTAAAACCCAAATCCAGATCACTCTCCGAGCGAGGCGAGGATGCAGTACTACGGCCCCACCTTCCAGGTGCCACCCACCGCACCGGAGAGGCGGTACCCCGTCGGCGTCGTCTTGGAGACGACGCTCCGCGTGTGGGCAATCTCACGCTGGAGGGGTGCCAGGGAGTTTGCCCAGTGGTTCCTCCGTGCGGGCTACGCCCACCTCCCGGCGGACTCGCCGGTGATGTTTCGACTGGAGGAAGTGCGCCCAAACGCCAGCTCTCCGCCGTCAGGCCTCATCGCCCACTTCACCAACAGATTCGATGCGTACTACCTCCTCGGCAAGGTGTTTTGGTGTGGGTGCGAGTTCATCGCATTCACCACCTACAACATCTTCACGGACTTCGATAGCATCTTCCCCACCCGCAACGGTATGCACAGCCTCCCCTACTACCTCGGCGAGGACGGCATGGAGGATGAGCACTGAAGAGAAGGCGCAGTGAAGATGGTGGTGAAGGCCCGGCCGGTCTCGTGAAGCTTGTCTTGCCCGTTAGGGCTTTTTATATATTTTTATGTTATGTCGTTGGTTGTACTGTGAACTCTTTTATGTACAACGTGTTATATATTTTTATGTTATGTCGTTGGCTACCCTCGAAGCTGAACTATGTGCGTGTATGGAGGGTTTGTCGTTATCTCTTCCAGTTATGATCCAGATGGACTCCCTTGTTGCAGTGAAGTTGATCCAGGCAAAAGAGGTGGATAGATCTATCTACGCATCGCTTATTAAGGAGATTAGATACTTTATGTCTCTTCATGAATCTTGTATTACTCATATCAATCGTAGCCAAAATAAAGTTAGTGATAGCTTAGCTAAGTTTGCTCATTTAGAAGGCAGAACTATGACTTGGATAGGGTCGGGGCCTTTGGTAGCGACAGAGCTAGCTGTCATTGATTGTTTGAACCTTTCGTGATGAGTAATACATTATTTCACCCGCAAAAAAATGTTTTAGGGCACCCTATGTTTTATGTAAGAACTATGCTATGCTTGCTACTTTCTATGTTATGGATGTATGCTTGCTACGTGAGATATCGGTAGATGGATATGGTGCCGTAGCCGAGCCCTAGACATGCTCTCTAGATGGATATGGTGCCGTAGCCGAGCCCTAGACATGCTCTCTAGATGGATATGGTGGCTAATGGTGCCACCGGACTTTATTTTAGACGTGGTTTCTGATGGATATCATGATCTACATAATTAAATCTGACATGCTCTTAATAATAAATTTGCCATGTTCTACAAAAAAAATCGTGTATAAAACAAAAACAAAAACAAAAAATCATGTATACAATATTTTTCTTGCAACAAAAACATGTTTATAATACCCGCATGTCAAAAAATCAAAGTGTTGTGCCGTAGGCTATATACAGAAGGAAATTGCCACGATATGTATAAATAAATTTGACATGGGCAAGTTCAATAAAGAATTTGTCATGGTATCTACACTAACAATGACATGGAAAAGTTATTCTTAAGTTCGCCATGGCAATTATCTGTACAAAAATGCCATGGGACAAAAGTTGTACTGCTAACAATAAATCGATTTACCATCATGCACTATTTTTGTTCGGCATGGCAATAAATGGATTTACCATGGCAATAATCAAGCAAAAAAAACAGAGCCAGCGCGTGTACTATTTTCTAGGCCTCTTTTATCTTTGTGGACCTTCGACACTCAACGCAATGCGACGGCCCAACCAGAGCTTAGTTTCAATTTGGGCCCTAGAACTACGTTTTTTTTCTTCTGCGGTCGGTGTTGTCTGACGAAATTGAAGAAACTGAAAGTGTACAAAACTGACGAAACTGACATGATCCACAAATTAAGCAACACAGAGCATAGAGCACATGATCCACAAATTTAAGCAAATCCTAGAGCACATGATCCACAAATTTAAGCAAATCCTAGAGCACATGATCCACAAATTTAACCAAATCCTAGAGCACATGACACCACACTAATAACATCTCTAACGAGTGATGACCAGCAAGTAAGCAAATCCTAGAGCAACTATACAAAAATAAAATCCTAAAGCTATCAGATTCGCCTGCTTGTTCAATTGAATCATCTGCTTCAACTTCTTGTTCATCTTCTTTAATTCCCCGTTCAGATCTGCATCCCCAACTGTCAGAGCAGCACTTTCAGAGACCAAATTCGTTGGTGCTGACGGCAGATTGAGCTCCCGGGTTGGGGCCCCATTGCATTGAATCCGCTTAACGTAGTCATCCAGCCATTCAAAATGTGTGCATTTCTTCACGATCTGAAACGAAAACATGAACCCTAAATCCCAGATCCAAGGAAAAAGAATTAAAAGCAAATAGAAAAATAAATCAGAGAAAAATCATGAGATCTAACCTGCCCCTCTGGCTTGCTCTCGCATTTCACGAACTCGCGCCCATAGTTGCCATTCTTGACCTCCTTCGAAGTCAACCGTATCAGTGGCGCGCTGCGTGGGCAGTCAGGACATCGCTCCATGGGAAGTGGACCATACTGGGTCCACGAGCGGCGGGAGGCTGAAGTGGAGCTCGACATATAACCCAAAGTCGCTGGAGAAGAAGAAGCAGAGGAGTGGCTCCTCTCGTCGCCGGAGAAGAAGAAGCAAAGGAGTGGCTCCTCTCGTCGCCGCAGAATAAGCAGCAGAAGAAAGGGGAGGCAAGGGTGGGCGAGCACAACCAACAACTCTCGCGGATCGCCCCACGATCCAACGATGCGGAGCCGTCCATGTGATCCAACGGCGCGGAGCCTGCACGCAGCCTGCCCTCGGAATTCCTTCTAGAAGACCACATCTGAGGGCTGTCGCTTGGCGCTAGGGTATGATCGGACGGCTGACGTTCGGAGCTAGGGTTAGGCGTAACCCCGCGGGGTTTAGAGGGGTTTTGAGCTGGTCAACGGGGTTTCCAAGGCTTTGACTGAGCATAACTAATTTAAAAAAAATCGAAAAAATATGAAACCTTCGCCGTTCGTCATTTTATAAGACACACTAACGAGGAAAAATACTAAACTTAGTATACGGACATTTACAAAAAAAACCTAGCTGGCACGATCGAGGTCAAATGAGCACCATTAATTTAAAAAATATCAAAAAATAAATAAAACCTGCGCACAATGTTGTCTTGTGTGACATGTTACCAACCAAAAATCATAAACTTTGTCTATGGACATTTTCATGAAAAAACCTTCACACATATGAGCTATCACGTACAACATTTCATAGAGTCCAAGGAGAGGAGGTAGGGTTCCCTTTGGTTTTTGAAAATTTTAAAAAAATCAAAAAAATCACCAAAGCTTGATTTCAAAGTGAATAAGAAGGATCTGAACTTAGTTTTCCATTTTCATATTTTAAACGTGTTTTTAATGGTTTTCTATTAAAGTATATTTTTTTCAAAAAAAATGTAAAAATATGAAGATTAATTCAATAAATAGTGATACTTCGAATCTACACTATATAGATTGAATAGGTGTTAATAAAAAATATTTGGCTCATTTAGAGTAGGTCCAAAAAAACTTGATTACAAATGGGGTTGTTTACCCTAGCTTGGGAGCTCATTTCGAGCACATTTCTCATGACTACAACTTTTACCACGCAAAAGAGATTGGATTGATCACCTAACGTTTATAATAGTTCAGCAAACTTTGCAACTCACACCACAGGGCAATGGACTTCAAGTGTTGGTTCAAATTCAAAGTTTGCCTAAAATTCAAATTTTGCCTCAGTTTTGTATTCTACCTCAAATTACAAATAGAATTATTACACCTTACAAGTTTTCACAGTAGTTCAAATTGACGACAGAATCCTTATTACAAATCCTTAAAGTTCAAAGTTTATGACTTGCATTCAAGTTCAAATTCAAATCTTTGCCTTGCTCCTTGTGTTCCGGGATGGGTTAACCGTCTTGCTCCTGGTTTCCCTAGCTGGGATATTTTGTGCTTTTGAAAGCTTTGTCTTGTTGCTTCTGATCTTCACTTCTGGTGGTGGCGGTTTTGTTGAGCTTTGACTGACCGAGCAAGTGATGACCAGTTGACTGTCATCTGTGGGTTCACTAATCCTTAAAGGAACTTCAGACAAAATAACTTCCTCCTCTCTTATAGCTTCAAAACCTTCATAAGCCATGGTTTCAAATTCTGCATCAGATGATGGTTCAACCGAAGTTTCTTCCTCTCTAGGTCTTTTCTGTCCTGTGCCTCTAATTATCCTAGAGATGGGTCAAACAGAAGTAAGCTTAGCCATCGATAAAAAAGAGAACAAATGCAAAAAAAGGGAAAGGTTGCACACATACCAAGCTGCTACTTCAGTTGCTTCATTCTCCTCTAAACTTGCTGCATTCTCCTCTGCTGCTGCATTCTCCTCTAAACTTGCTGCATTCTCCTCTGCTGCTGCATTCTCCTCTGCATTTGCTGCTGCCCATTGTTCCTCTTCTCCAAATGATGCATCAACTTGATTGGTACAAATCCTAGCAATATGCCCTAGGATACCACATTTTTTGCACTTACACTGTTTTTTTACACGACCCTCTTCACCAGCTCTTATCCTATTTTTCCTTGGTCTTCCTGGTGGTCTAGTCAGTACAGGAGAATGGAGTTTGAACCCTGGGTCTACTATGTTCCATTGGTCTTTTCCCAAGAGTGCAGGCACATTTTCAGCATAAGCAGTCCTAAATTTGGCAATAGAGAAATATTCAGAGCAATACTGATCAACTTCACCATCTTCACCTCCAATAACAGTCATGAGATGTAGGGCATGTATGCACGGCTTCCCGCGGATCTGCCATTGCCTACAACTGCATTCCTTAGTTGCAAGGTTCACTGGATATCTCCATTCCCTATTTTTACTGTCAGTGTATGTCACCTGAGCCTCGTATGTCGACGGTCGAATACATTTCATCCTTAGTCCTCTTGCCTTGGCATGCAATGCCTTAATCAGAGATGGGAGCATAAGATGGCCAACATATTGTGTTTCTGCAATTCTTTTACGAAGAGCCATCTTTATCATGATCATCTGCCTGATCTTATCAAATGCTTGCCACAACAAAAGCCCTTTCACTGACTTGAACTTTGTATTGAAACACTCAGCGAGGTTATTAGTCACATAGTCTACTTTGCAGATTTCATTGAATTTGCTTCTTGACCACACCTTTCCATGATGTTCATCCATGTACTCCTTCACCAAAGGATTGTGAGCATACAACACTCTCAAATGGTGCTCATGCTTCCTCAAGCTGCATGTGTATGATGCTGGCCATAGGTTCTCATCATAAACTTTGCCTTTGAATTTCTTTTTAAAATTCTGCGCTAGGTGTCGCATACATTCCCTATGTTCCACTCCAGGGAATACAATTTCTACTGCACTCTCTAAACCCTTGCAAGCATCTGTGTGTATAACTAAACCTGAGGGTGTACCTATAATGTTGCGCAACTGCCGCAGAAACCAGACCCAACTCTCCTCGGACTCTGCCTCCAACACACCAAATGCAACTGAGAATAGCCAGTTGTGTCCATCAACTTCAGAAGCTGCTGCTAGCTGGCCTCTCCATCTTCCATTCAAAGCAGTTGCATCGACAGCCAAATAGGGCCTACAACCATTCAGAAACCCCTGCCAGCAAGCCTTGAAACAAACAAAAGCACTCCTGAAGCACTCCTTCTCCACTGTCTTCCCTTTTAGTTTGTACTGAACTGTATGCTTGTCAATCTCTACAACACTCCCTGGACTAGCCGTCTCCACTTCAGCTTTGAAGGTGTAAAGCAACTGAAAACTCTCATTCCATGGACCATTAATCCTATCAAGAGCCCTTTCCTTAGCATAGAAAATCTTCATGTAAGGTATATTAATCTTGTACTTATCAAATAGCTTCCCATGGAGTGTTGTTGGACCAATTGTTGGTGTTTCCCTCACCCAATCCGAGATTGCATCTGCTACCCACCTAGTCTTTGCAAGCTTTGATTTGTCCTTTCCCCCTCCCCCTCCAGGTGGGCAAGTGTGCCCGTGTGGTTTTTTTTATCTGAAACAAAATGAAAAATGATGTCAAATACAATTAAGAAACAGTACACATGATCTGAATATAGAATGGATAAATAATCTGAAAAAAAGATTCAGTTGTAATACCTGGATCAATTTGCTCTTTAGCATAGTGGATGCATGCAACCTCCACCTACACCTATCATAAGGGCAATGAACAGTGAATCTTCTTGGCTCACTCCTATCAACCTCATAGGAGTTTTCAGTGAGAATGCAATATGTAGTCACTGCATTACGATAGTCCACCATCGATTCGAATACGGTTCCTGGAGTAAGCTGAGGATTCTCCCTGTTCCACTCAATTGTTGGCATGTCCTCACCATCATATTCTTGTAAAACTAAGGAGTCGATGTTCTCCTCCCTCTCTTCATCGTCAGTGTCATCAAATCTAGCACGGCTGCTAGGCTCCTCTGGATATTCATATTCCATTGCCTGTTGACTGACTCTATCTACCAGTTCAGGGAATAGAGTCTCATCCTCATCATCATGTCGAGGCACTTCCTCGTCAGACTCTGCATCTACTTCTACATCAGGTGCAGAAGGGAGAGGAGAAGTGGTAGAATTAGCGGCAGCCGACATGTTGTGGCTTTCAGAACCACTAGGTTTACTTGGCCTCGACCTACAAGGAGTGCGAGGACTCTCGCTATTAGCAGAGACAGATGATGTCTGAACACCCTTCCCCTTCGGGATACGTTGTTTGCGTGCCTGAAGCACACCGATATGGATTTTACCGAAACGGCTGTCAGCATTCAAACTAAATAGCAATCCCAGATGCTCATCACAAGTTAATGGGACAAATCTCTGCTCGGTACTGTCGAAATATCTCAGTTCAACAGCATCGGCAGGGCTCCACGGATACTCACAATAGAGTGCCTCGCGAAAATCTGTGAACGAAACGCTGGTTTCTACCACTTTCGGATAGAAAAATCCAGAAATCAGATACGGTTTAGTTCCACGCAGCTCGCTAGTTTCCATTCTAACCGCCAGCCGAAAAGCAAGTGCAGGATCAACCCTATTCGATTGAAATAAGGGTAGTTAGGCCGAAAAATTTCAGAAAAAATGCACTGATCCACGCCAACGGTGGTCAAATGCAGCCTAATTTACGGATCTCCTAATCAATTTGAGAGGAAAACGATGCTTACCCAGGTGGAATCCATGAATTATCCGCCTCTGATTCGACCCAATCATCTCCACGGTCGATGGGCCGGACGGGGTGCTCCCCCGACATCGCTTCCTAATCCTAGATGGGGAGAGAGGGTAGATGCGGCAGAGGCGGCACGACGGCGGCGGAGGCGGCACGACGGCGGCAGAGGCGGCACGACGGCGGCGGAGGGGGCGGCGCGGAAGCGTCTCCATCTAATTCAGGTTACAGTGAGTGTCGGTTTTGCGGCCCCACTCGTTAGCACGTAACGGTCAAAATGTGGACTCGGCCCTACACGGCCCCACTCGTCAGAGTTAACGGTCAAGCCATTGACCCGACGGCAACGTCCGCTGTGACCAGTTCTACGGGTTTCGGGCAAGGGAGTGGGGAAAAGTGAGCAAAAGTTAAGAGCATGGGGATGAATGAGTAGAACTAATGAACCAGGGGCACAGAAATAAAAATCCCTTAGTAATATGAGCATCCGATAATTCACCAAGTGGAATAGTTGTACCAAATAGAGTAGAAGCATTATCATGAGTATCATCGATAGTAGAAACGGTATCTACTGTGTGTGATATAGCAATATGTAAAGTGTGTGGTGGTGGTATCACTAGTTGACTCAAAACAGTAGGCGAATCAATAAAGTGTGTAGGCTAGTCAGACGTGCTTGCTATAAGAACTTGCATAACATTTTTTATCCTACCCTACTATGGCAGTGGGGTCCTAATGGAAACTAAGGGTAATTAAGATGCTCCTTTTAATGGAGAACTGGAACAAAACATTAACACATAGTGAATACATGCAATCCTCAAATTAAAGTCATCCTCGTCGATATCTCAATTGTTGTCACTTTCGGATCTAGGGTTCCGAACGATAACATGTGCATACAACTTCAGATGAGATATGGAACACAAATATTTTCATGAAAACATAGAGTCAGATATGAAATCATGACAGTGGGACCCGTGACAAGCATTAAGCATAGCAAAGTCATAACAACATCAATCTCGAAACATAATGGATACTAGGGATCAAGCACTAAAAAATTTGACAATGATTACATAAGAAATCTCATAGCATCATGAAATTACTGATGAAGAAGAGTTGGTGATGACGACGGCGACGAATCCCTCTCATTGGAGCCAGAAACGAACTCGAGATCAGGGCTCCACATGAAGAACAAGAGGTGGCGGAAGCTCCGTGTCGTAAAATGCGATGATGTTTACTGTGATTTTTCTGGAATATATGGAAATTTATAGCGACGAAATCAGGTTAGGGTGATGGCCAGGAGCCCCACAAAGGCAGGTGGCCGCGCCACCTGGCCTTGTGGCGACCTGGTGGCCCCCTCCAGTATTTATTTGCTTCAATATTCTTATGAGCACTTTTGTTTCCGCACACAAACCACGATGATAGTTCCGTTGAAGACAACGTCAGTCCGGGTTAACTTCATTCAAATCATGCAAATTAGAGGCCAAAACAATAACAAAAGTGTTTGAAAAAGTAGATATGTTGGAGACGTATCACTATTCTATGTGTGCGGTCTTTATCAAGTGTTGAATTAACGGAGATGGTCTTCATTTTGTTGTCATTTGTTGTCCATTTGGTAAAGCGGTATATGATCATGAATTTCAGTCGCCACAGGTAACCCAGATGTTCGCGAAGCACTTTATAGGAGCTCGATACACTTGAAAAGGAGCAGGTTACGAGCAACACATTTTGTGGCACCCGCCACGCATAATCGAGCATGGGTTCTTGCGCTCCTGGGAGTGGCCAAACTGAACATAGACAGTGCAGTGCTAAGACGAGTCAACAGGGGAGCATCGATGGTCATTTGCAGTGATGTCAATTGCCGTTATCTAGGGTCTTTGTCAATTACTTTTGTCGGAATAATCGACACTACTATCATAGAGGCTCTTGCGTGCGTGAAGCCTTGGCTTTGGCAAAGGATCTAATCCTCACCAATATTATCATCTCGTCTAGTTGTGAAGTACTGGTGCGATATAGAAGGCAACACGGGGAATGGGGGGCATGCGGAGATCATAAAAGGGGTAAGGGCAACTCCAACGCACGACCCCAAATCGTCCGCCGCGTCCGTTTGGGGGTAAACGGACACAAACCGCGGCGGCCCAACGCGCGGGAGCAAACGGACAAATGTCCGTTTTTGGTCTGCTTTTGACCCATTACCGTCCCAAGTTTGCGCCGCGTTTGCGGCCAAACGGACACGCGCGGACGGATGCGTCGCTTGCCCTTATCCTTCCCTGGCCCGTCCGTCGGGGACAAAACCCCTTTTCTTCCTCCCCTGTCCTCGCTCCGCCCTCCGCCCCTCTCCATCACCAACGCCACCCACGTCGTCCACCTTGCTTTGCCCGTCAGTGGTACAACCCCTTTTCTTCTTCCCCTATTCTCGCTCCGCCCTCCGCCCGCGGTCGTCCACCTTGCTTTGCTGCCTGCGAAGGAACTCGACGTGCCCTTTCCGGCCGCATATCCACCATGACCACAAGGTGTGCGACGCTTTGCTCTCAAGGTACCATGGATAGCGGGGATGAGTATTTCTTTCACAACTTCGTTTGATCATCGGATGATTCGTCCTCGGCGATGAGGACATAGTGGTGGCAGCATTGGTTGTCCATGACCATATCAGTAGGATGCGGCCTCGGTTCAGGGGATCAATCCACGACCATGCTCCGGCGTTGAACCGCAATAGGGAGAAAGGGCACACCATCCTCTATCCGATTACTTTGAGAATAACACACTCTACAAACCTCATCAATTTCATCGCCGCTTTCGAATGAGGAGGCATGTGTTCAATCGTATTCGGGAGGGAGTAGTAGCATATGACCCATACTTTGACTGCAAAGAGGATGCCCTTGGGAAGCTTGGCTTCTCTTCTTATCAGAAATGCACTGCGGCTATTTGCATGCTTGCATATGGAATTCCTGGTGATCTTGTGGATGAGTACGTTCGTATGAGTGAGTCCACGTGTCTCCAATCAATGTACAGTTTCTGCAAGGCCGTGGTGGCTGTGTTTGGCACTGAATACCTGAGAGAGCCAAATGCCGCTGATACAGAGAGGTTGTTGACGATCAATGTCAAGAGGGGCTTTCCGGACATGCTTGGTAGTATCGATTGTATGCAGTGGAAGTGGAAGAACTGTCCATTTGCTTGGCAGGGGCAGTACAAGGGGCATGTGAAAGGTGCCACTGTCATACTTGAAACGGTGGCTTCACAAGATCTGTGGATATGGCATTCTTTCTTCGGCATGGCTGGTTCTCACAATGATATTAGCGTTCTTCAGCATTCTCCAGTGTTTGCAAGGCTTGCAGAAGGTTGATACGTCTCCAACGTATCTATAATTTTTGCTTGTTCCATGTTGTTATATTATCATTCTTGGATGTTTTACAATCATTTTATAGCAACTTTATATCATTTTTTGGGACTAACCTATTGACATAGTGATGCGGAGCATCCCACCATCATCCTCATGAAACCTACTCCATCAAACCAACCCCCAAGTGGTCCCATGACAAGAGCCCGTGCACGCGCTATGGAATCCGAGGTGACATCTCTCCTTGCTCAATCTCCGTTTGATCCACTCGAGACATGGTCACTACCTCAGACGGAAGTTCTCTGTATACTCAGGTGCTAGGACGTAAAACATGGGAGCAAACACGAAAGACGTCAAGCTTGGAAGGACAAGGAAGGAGCTGCAGACAAGTCCCACCTCACGGACGACCGTCCGGCGTCGGATGACTGGAACCCGGACGACCGACAAACCTCGGACGTCCGACGCCTGGAGGCCGACCCCGCCCGAAGACCCGCAGGGCTCTACAGCGCACAGACGACCGTCACCGCTAGGACGACCGACACGCTCCAGCGCACGGACGTCCGAGCCATCCCGGAAATCCGACGCCAGGTCTCCCGCTCCAAACCGTCGGACGACCGGAGCCTCCGTACGACCGAGCCCCGGACGTCCGACCACACCCGGAAATCCGGCCAAGGCGCACCCGCACTGAACTTCTAGAAGTCCGGCCTCCTCCGGACGTCCGGACCGTCTTGAGCTGTCGGACGTCCGACCCCGTCCGGACGTCCGGACCCTGTGAGCGCACATGACTACGGGCCTTGGCCCATGTACTCCCTCTTTGGCCTAAGACTATATAAACTCCACCCCCTCCTCTCTCTAGGGTTAGCTGTTGTTTAGCAAATACATTTTGTTGAGCATAGCTCCATTACTTACTTCTCCCACGGAGATTGATCTCCATTGAGAGAAGATCCAAGTGATGCCAAGACCCCTCTAAGGGAAGATCCTAAGGGATTCAAGACATCCTCCTTTGGAGTGAGGAGACTACCGGTTACGTGTATCCTTATGTTGATTGTGGATCTTGTGTCTCGTGTGTTTGTGTGTTTCTAGTGGATGTGTAATCAAAGATCGTCCTTGAGTTTGTGACTTCCTCTCGTGTTCTTCGTGTTCTTCGTGGAATCCCCCTCCAATTCGTGAAAGATCGACGCACACGGGCGTGCCCCGTATCATATTGGTATCAAGAGCCACTTTTCTCATGAATTTGGAGTCCCCCCCCCCCCTTCGTTTTCTAGCCAATTTTGTTTCGTTTTGACCTCATTTCGAAAATCCCCACAAAAATAGCCATACCAAATTTTCTTGGATTTGTTAGATTTGAGGAGATTTTGTTGATTTGGATCCGTGGATTTCGTTGTGGACAAGTGGATCTACCTTTCCCCCATCATCCCCGTCAATTTCGTCCGCAAAATCGCCGCAAATTTGCCCAAATTGTTCTTTCCTTTTCGAGTTCTTAGCTCCCTGGTGAATTGGTCCAGCCCGCAGGCTCCGGACGACCGGCCACCTACGGACGACCGGATGCCGGACGACCGACAGGGTCCGGACATCCGAGCATCTCTGACAGAACTGAATATTCAGCCGAAAATTTATTTTTCTCCTCCATTTTCTTCCACGTTGTTTCACCGCCATTTCTTCCGCAACCCATTGCATTTGAGATTTTGAGTCTCGGGCCTCGCCACTTCCTAAGGTGTTTCGGCTAATTAGGAGTGGTTCTTCATCGACATCGCCGCTCATCATCGCCCCGGATCGTCGCAACAACCTCTTCGTTCAAACCGCACCGTAAGTAAGGACGGTAACTGTGACGACTCTCTAGTTATATACTCTTGCCATTGCATTGTTACCTCGAGCCTATTTGTGTTACTTGCCTGTCGAGACTAGCCATTGAGTATTGCCGGGATATGCTACTTGTGCACTTTAGTGATACATACTCCGCATAGCTAAAATTGTGTGCATATATATTAGTATCATCTTTTGTGTTACGAATAGTTCCCGCATACATAATTGCTATCTCGGTGTGCACGTCCCGCATTGTGTCCATACAAAACAGCATTGCAAAAGAAAAGAGAAGCAAAGCTTTTAAGCAAGAGCAAAAGAGCAAGAGCATCGCAGCTTCGCATAGCATATTTGATCATCTTGGATCACTTGAGCGAGTGACACGTGCCACATACACACATAGCAAGTCGGGCATAGGAAGACGACACATTTGGTTCCTTTTAGGTTGTGCACAAGTGCGTATCACGCCCATTGGAGCAATCGCGGTAGCATCTCTCTAGTGTTGTGCAACGAGAGCATTTTCCATGGATTCAACATTTTGGCTCATCCTTGGTTCCACGACCCCGATTTTCTTCCGTGTGTGTGTTTCCGTGTATACTCATTGCTATTGATCTACATTGTCTCATTTGCGAATTTTACGAATCTCTTTCAACTTTATTGAAACTTATCTTTCGGATTGCTTGAAATTTGTGCCACTATCCTAACCAAGCTACTCCATAAGCCTTATTTGTGTAGGTGTGAGAAGGACGATCTTCGGTACCAATTCTACTATTTCCATACTTGCACATTGAGTGATCTTGATACACTTTCAACTTTTGGAACGGTAATTGGTATTGTCTTATCACCTTTCCCACTTATATCTCCTTGAGTGCTATGGATAGGTCAAGCATCCACAACCCGACGTTTGAGGAACAAGAGGACTACGATACAACATTCGTCACCAAGATGCAATTCTTCGACGCGCAAAAAGCAATGCGCCAATCGCATGACGTCTTGAACGACCGCATCGAGCAACTCGCCACCGACGTACGCGAATCCGAAGTGCGAACAAGGGACTACCTCGACCCCAAGCTATCAAGCCAAATGGAGGAAATTCGCGCCTTGATGGTCACGCGGGCTTCTTCTACATCTACATCCTCCGGACGGCGCCACTCAAGTCGTCACTCTATGGAGTACTCTTCCGGCGAGAGTCCACCTCGACCATGTTCTCATCATCGAGATGACCGCTCCGGTCCGAGTTCACACCAAGGCCGCCAAATTTAACCTACGGACAATACCTTTCATGGCAATGGACTACAAGATCGACTTCGCGAGCGTGCTCGACGACATCAACAAGAACAAGATGCATTGGAACAACAACGCCAACAACAATGCCGTGAAGAAGAAATACGCCTTCGCGAAGAACAAGCGCTCGAATCCCAACAAGCACTCTGTGATGCTACTCGTGCGTTGGAGGAACGCAACCGTCAAGCACTTCTTGAGCAAGAAGCACTTCACCAAGAACGACAAGACGAACTTCGTAGACAACGACAAGAAGAAGCCAATCGCCAAGAGGAGCACCAAGAAAGACGCAACCAAGTGCGTCCACCTCGTCGCCATCCTCAAGATCATTGCGATGAACACGACCATGATGACGAGCAAGGACAAGATCAACGTCAACACGTTCAAGCCAATGACAATGAGGATCCACATCCAAGACAAGGATTTCGGCATCACCACCACAATGATGAACAATGCTTCGGCAAGCTCAAGTTCACAATGCCAAAGTTTTCCGGAAGCAATGATCCCGAAGACTACTTATCATGGGCCCTCAAGGTTGACAAGATCTTTCGCCTCCCCAACTATGATGAAGAGAAGAAGATAGCCATGGCTTCACTCGAGTTCCAAGACTACGTCCTTATTTGGTGGGAACAAGTGATCGAGCGGAGAAGAGAAAGAGGCGAGCCACCTATCAACACTTGGGCCCAAATGAAGGATCTCATGCGAGCACGTTTTGTGCCTACACACTACAACCGGGATCTCTTCAAGAAACTACAACAACTCAAGCAAGGCACCAAGTCGGTAGAAGAGTATTACCAAGAGATGGAAATCGCTATGATCCGAGCCAATGTCAAGGAAGATGACGAGCAAACAATGGCACGCTTCTTGAATGGCCTCAACTACCAAGTCAAGAAAACTGCCGACTTTCAACCATACTCCAACCTTCTCAAACTTGTGCATCAAGCAACCAAGGCAGAACGGCAAGTGCAAGATGACTACAAGTACTCCAAGTTCTCCTCCAAGACCTACGGCTCAAGTGCCCAAGCTACTACGACAACGACACCTTCGACTACGAAATCTACAACACCTACCAGCAACAAGTCAAGCTACAAGGACAAGACGACTTCGTCAAGCCGACCAACCTCAAGCACCTACGTACAAGCCGAGAGCTTCATCCTCTACTCCAACACCGGATGCTACCGCCAAGACAAGCTCCATCAAGTGTTTCACGTGCCAAGGCCGAGGCCACAAGACCTTCGAATGTCCAACCAAACACAATATGATTCTACTCGACGACGGCATCTATGACTCTATGAGGGACGACGAGATGCAAGCTTTGGAGCAAGTGGCCATACACCGCCAAGTGAATGAAGATGAAGATTCGCAAATCTTTTGCGACAACGATCCGAGCCCCGCTCTTGTTGTCTCCAAGGTTTTGACGCTCCAACAACAAGAAGACGAGGACCAACGTTGCCACATCTTCCACACAAAGGCGGGCATCCAAGGAAAATCGGTCAAGGTCATCATCGACGGTGGGAGTTGCCACAACTTGGCAAGTGAGGACCTTTGTTCCAAGTTACAATTGGTCAAGAAAAAGCACCCTCACCCCTACAAGGTCCAATGGCTAAGTGATTCCGGCACCCTCCAAGTTGACCATACCATGGAAGTTTCCTTCAAGATAGGCGCTTATGAAGACACTTTGGAGTGTGATGTAGTTCCAATGTCCGTTTGCCACCTCCTACTTGGTAGACCATGGCAATTCGACCGTGGCGTAACACACAACGGTCGGACAAATCAATATAGCTTCAAAATGAAGGGCAAGCAATATGTACTCCGACCAATGACTCCAAGTCAAGTCATCGCCGACAAACATGCTTCATCCCATCATGGAGACAAAAGTGAGAGAGTGATCCACCTCAGAGAGAGTGAGTGCCACAAGCCAAAAATGAGCGGCTCCACGATGAGGGACATGAGAGATATAGTTCTTTTAGCCACCAAACGAGATTTGAGGGATGTGAGTGAGAGCCCATCGACCGTTCTTCACTATGTACTTGTGTGCAAAGATGACGTCGTTCGGACTAACCCTTCACAACATCTTCCTCTTGTGTTATCTAAGTTGTTGCAGGAATTCAAAGACGTTTTCCCAGATGAGCTACCTCCGGGACTACCACCAAAACGAGGGATCGAACACCGCATCGACCTCATCCCCGGAGCACCGCTTCCTAACAAGGCTCCCTACCGCGTCAACCACGAAGAAACAAAGGAAATACAAAGGCAAGTCCAAAAACTCCTAGATAAAGGGCATGTACGTGAGAGTTTGAGTCCTTGTGCGGTTCCGGTGATTCTAGTACCCCAAGCAAGATGGTAGTATGCGCATGTGTTCCGATTGCCGTCCTATCAATACTATTACTATTCGTTATCGTCATCTCATTCCTCGCCTAGATGATATGCTAGATGAACTTAGTGGTGCCACTAAATTTTCTAAGATTGACTTAAAAAGTGGTTACTACCAAATACACATACAAGAGGGTGACGAGTGGAAAACGGCATTCAAGACTAAGTTTGGTCTCTATGAATGGCTCGTGATGCCCATGGGCTTATCCGAAGCACCGGGTACCTTTATGCGTGTTATGCATTATGTGTTGCGACCACTAATTGGATATTGTGTTGTGGTCTATTTTGATGACATTCTTGTCTTTAGCAAGTCTCTTGAAGAGCATGCTACCCATGTTCGTGATGTTTTGCAAATCATTAGGAAAGAACAACTCTATTAAAACATGGAGAAATGCACCTTTGGTGTTGAGAAGGTAGTTTTCCTAGGCTTTGTAGTATCGTCTAAGGGCATTCATGTAGATGAAACTAAGATTGATGCTATTAAAACTTGGCCTACACCAACGAATTTGTAACAAATGCGTAGTTTCCTAGGACTAGGCGGTTTCTATCGTTGTTTTGTCAAAGACTTTAGCACTATTGCATCTCCTCTACATGCTTTGAGCAAGAAGAATGCACCATTTATTTGGGGTCCTACACAAGACACCGCATTCCATGAACTTAAAATTTTGCTAACTCATGCACCTTTGCTTGCTTTGCCCAACTTTGATAAAACATTTGAAGTGCATTGTGATGCTAGTGGTAATGGAATAGGTGGCGTGCTTATGCAAGAAAAGAGGCGAATTGCATACTTTAGCGAGAAACTTTCCGGCACTCAACTTAACTACCCCATCTATGACAAAGAATTGTATGCTTTGGTGAGAGTTTTACATGTGTGGGAACATTATTTGAGACCTCATGAGTTTGTTATCCATACCGACCATGAAACGCTAAAGTACTTAAAGGGTCAAACTAAGTTGAACAAACGGCATGCTAAATGGAGTGAATTTATTGAGTCTTTCCCTTATGTCATCAAATACATTAAGGGTAAGGAAAACGTTGTGGCGGATGCCCTTTCCCGCAAATGCATACTAGTTACTCAACTTGAATTGAATGTTGTTGGTTTTGAGCATATCAAAGGCTTGTATGAGCATGATGTTTCTTTTGCTACTCCATATGCTAAATGTCAAGTGAAAACTTGTTGGGAGAACTACTACATGAAAGATGGCTATCTTATGCGTGCTAACAAACTTTGTATACCCGAGTCTTCTCTTCGTTTGTTGCTTTTGCAAGAGGCTCACGGTGGAGGACTTATGGGTCACTTTGGACGCGACAAGACGTATGCCACACTATCCAACAAGTACTTTTGGCCCAAGATGTTTCGTGATGTTGCACGCTTCACAAACCGATGCTCTACATGCCGCAAAGCTAAGTCAAAAGCTCAATCCCATGGTCTTTACATGCCTCTCCATGTACCCTTCCAACCGTGGGAAGACATTAGTATGGATTCTGTGCTTGGTTTGCCAAGAACTAAAAATGGACATGATTCCGTTTTTGTCGTTGTGGACCGCTTTTCCAGGATGGCTCATTTCATTCCATGTCACAAGATAGACGATGCTTCACATATTGCAAATCTCTTTTGTAGGGACATCTTGCGACTACATGGCGTCCCCAAGACCATTGTCTCGGATCGCGACGTCAAGTTCTTAAGCTACTTTTGGAAGACCCTATGCGCCAAGCTCGAAATCAAGCTTCTATTCTCTTCGGCATATCACCCTCAAACCGATGGACAAACGGAGGTGACGAACCGGATGCTATCTTCCCTACTACGCGTGTTGATCAAAAAGAACATCAAGGAATTGGAAGAATGCCTCCCCATCGTCGAGTACGCCTACAATCGCGCAAGTCACTCCACCAACGGCAAGTCTCCGTTCAAAGTGGTCTACGGCTTCAACCCCTTGTCCCCATTGGACATCCTTCCTCTACCACTCCACGAGTGTGTCAACATGGACGCAAGTGCAAGGGCAAGCTACATCAAGAAAATGCATGAAGATACAAGGCGCACTATCGAACGTCAAGTGGAACGCGTCACCAACAAGCGCAACCTCAACAAGCACCCCATGGTGTTCAAGACTGGTGATCTTGTGTGCCTACACCTTTGCAAAGACTGCTTCCCCAACGAACGCAAATCGAAGCTACTTCCTCGAGCCGACGGACCCTTCAAGGTGTTGGCACGCTACAACAACAATGCCTACAAAATCAACATCCCCCGCGACAAGTACAACGTGAGTGATACCTTCAACGTCAAGGATCTATCCTCTTTTCATGGTGATGAAGATCTTGATCTGAGGACGGATCTTCCCCAAGGGGGGAGATGATGCGGAGCATCCCACCATCATCCCCATGAAACCTACTCCATCAAACCAACTCCCAAGTGGTCCCATGACAAGAGCCCGTGCACACGCTATGGAATCCGAGGTGACATCTCTCCTTGCTCAATATCCGTTTGATCCACTCGAGACATGGTCACTACCTCATACGGAAGTTCTATGTATACTCAGGTGCTCGGACGTAAAACATGGGAGCAAACACGAAAGACGTCAAGCTTGGGAGGACAAGGAAGGAGCTGCGGACAAGTCCCGACTCACGGACGACCGGCCAGCGTCGGACGACCGGAACCCGGACGACTGACAAACCTCGGACGTCCGACGCCTGGAGGCCGACCCCGCCCGAAGACCCGCACGACTCTACAGCGCACGGACGACCGTCACCGCCCGGACGACCGACACGCTCCAGCGCACGTACGTCCGAGCCATCCCAGAAATCCGACGCCAGGTCTCCTGCTCCAAACCGTCGGACGACCGGAGCCTCCGGACGACCGAGCCCCGGACGTCCGACCGCGCCCGGAAATCCGGCCAAGGCGCACCCGAACTGAACTTCTAGAAGTCCGGCCTCCTCCGAACGTCCGGGCTGTCTTGAGCTGTCGGACGTCCGACCCCATCCGGACGTCCGGACCCTGTCATCTCACATGACTACGGGCCTTGTCCCAAGTACTCCCCTCTTTGGCCTAAGACTATATAAACTCCACCCCCTCCTCTCTTGAGGGTTAGCTGTTGTTTAGCAAATACATTTTGTTGAGCATAGCTCCATTACTTACTTCTCCCACGGAGATTGACCTCCATTGAGAGAAGATCCAAGTGATGCCAAGGCCCCTCTAAGGGAAGATCCTAAGGGATTCAAGACCTCCTCCTTTGGAGTGAGGAGACTACCGGTTACGTGTATCCTTATGTTGATTGTGGATCTTGTGTCTCGTGTGTTCATGTGTTTCTAGTGGATGTGTAATCAAAGATTGTCCTTGAGTTTGTGATTTCCTCTCGGGTTCTTTGTGTTCTTCGTGGAATTCCCCTCCAATTCGTGAAAGATCGACGCACACGGGTGTGCCCCGTATCACATAGTGCCAAAGTGCCAGTTGCTGTTTTTGCTTGTTTTTTACTTCGCAGAATATCAATACCAAACGGAGTCCAATCGCGACGAAAATTTTTAGAGAATTTTTTTGGACCAGAAGAAGGCCAGTGGGCCAAAGAAGTTACCAGGAGGGAGACCAGGCCTCCCACAACCCACCAGGGCGCGCCAGGGGCCCCGGGCGCGCCCTGATGGGTTGTGGCCGCCTCGGGAACCCCCTCCACCGCCTCTGATGCCTATAAATACCCAAATATTCCAGAAACCCTAGGGGAGTTGACGAAAAACACATCTAGCCGCCGCAAGTTCCAAAACCGCGAGATCGAATCTAACACCATCACGGAGGGGTTCATCATCCTCATTGGTGCCTCTCCGATGATGCGTGAGTACTCCACCATAGACCTACGGGTCCGTAGGCAGTAGCTATATGGCTTCCTCTCTCTCTTTTAATTCTCAATACAATGGTATCTTGGAGATCTATTTCATGTAAACTTTTGCGGTGTGTTTGTTGGGATCCGATGAATTTTGAGTTCATGATCAGTTTCTATCCATGAATATTATTTGAGTCTTCTTTGATCTCTTATATGCATGATTACTTATAGCCTCGTATTTCTTCTTCGAATCTTTGGTTTAGTTAGGCCAACTAGATCGATTTTTCTTGCCATGGGAAGAGGTGCTTTGTGATGGGTTCGATCTTGCGGTGTCCTCTCCCAGTGACAGAAGGGGCAGGGAGGCACGCATGTATCGTTGCTATTAAGGATAACAAGATCGGGTCTATTCCTACATGAATAGATCTTGTCTACATCATGTCACCGTTCTTATTGCATTACTCCATTTTTCCATGAACTTAATACACTAGATGCATGCTGGATAACGGTCGATGTGTGGAGTAATAGTAGTAGATGCAGAATCGTTTCGGTCTACTAATCTTGGACGTGATGCCTATATAATGATCATCGCCTTGGATATCGTCATGATTATTTGATCTTCTATCAGTTGCCCAACAGTAATTTGTTCACCCACCGTGTGCTATACTCATGAGAGAAGCCACTAGTGAAACCTACGGCCCTCGGGTCTACTTTTCCAACATATTGCTTTCCGATCTATCTTTTTGCCGCTGTTGTTTTCGGATCTATTATTCCAAAAAACCCAAAAATACCTAGTTGAAATTTTTATTTGCCTTTTTTATTTTGTGTTCTTGAGAGATCTATCTATCCAATCTATCATATCCTAATCTATCTTTTTACCGTAGAGAGATTGACAACCTCTCTTTCGCGTCGGCTTGCAAGTATTTGTTCTTTGTGTGCAGGTGTTGTTTACGTAGTGTTGGTGATCCTCCTACTAGTTCGATACCTTGGTTTCATAACTGAGGGAAATACTTACCGTCATTGTGCTGCATCATACCTTCCTCTTTGGGGAAATACCGACGCAGTCTCAAGCCACGTCAAAGAAATTTCTGGCAATGTTGTCGGGGAGGAAGCGGTCTCTTCTACGTGCCAATCTCTGGCGCCGAGGAGACACCATCAGTTGGGGAACGTTGCATGGGAAACAAAAATTTTCCTACGCACACACAAGATCTATCCATGGTGATGAGCATCTACGAGAGGGAGAGTGAATCTACATACCCTTATAGATCGCTAAGCGGAAGCGTTAAGAAACGCGGTTGATGTAGTCGAACGTCTCGCGATCCAAATCGCAAGTCGTCCCTCGATCCGATCACGAACTAGTGCCGAACGGACGGCACCTCCGCGTTCAACACACGTACGGCTTGATGGCGCCTTCACCTCCTCGATCCAGCGAGCGATGGTGAAGTGGTAGATGAGTTCCGGCAGCACGACGGCGTGGTGATGGTGGTGAGGAACAATCTCTGCAGGGCTTCGCCAAGCACTACGGAGATTATGACGGAGGAACTAGAGGGTTAGGGTTGCCGCACACGGCTTGGGGAATTCTTGATGTGTCCCGTGTGCTAGCCCTGCCCCTCTATTTATATGTTGAGCCCTGGGGTCTAAACTTGGAGAGAGACCTCCACAAGGTCGGTTTTGCCCGCACAAGGTCGGTTTGGCCCGCACGGAAAGAGTCCAACTCGGATTCCAGCAGTATCGCGTACAAGCGGTAGTACCGCTTACGATAAGCGGTAGTACCGCCTGTAGCGGTAGTACCGCTTACGATAAGCGGTAGTACCACCCCAGACGCCAGCAAAACTTCCTTTTGCACCTTGCCTAAGCCTCGTGGGCTTTACCCCTTGGCCCAAATAAAGTGTTCTCGTACCCGAACATTTCGGGAAACATCCGGAACCCCTTCCGGTGAATTCCGGAACCCTTTCGGAGACCAAACACTATTATCCCATATATCAATCTTTACCTCCGGACTCTTCCGGAGATCCTCGTCATGTCCGGGATCTTATCCGGGACTCCGAACAACCTTCGGTCACCAACACAATAACTCAATTATACTAATCGTCACCAAACGTTAAGTGTGTAGACCCTGCGGGTTCGAGAACTATGTAGACATGACCGAGACACCTCTACGGTCAATAACCAATAGCGGGACCTGGATGCCCATATTGGCTCCTACATATTCTACGAAGATCTATATCGGTCGAACCTTTATGTCAAGGATTCAGTTAATCCCGTATGCTGTTCCCTTTGTTCTTCGGTATGTTACTTGCCCGAGATTCGATCGTCGGTATCTCTATACCTAGTTCAATCTCGTTACCGGCAAGTCTCTTTACTCGTTCCGTAATACAAGATCTCGTGGCTAACACTTTAGTCACATTGCTTGCAAGGCTCATTGTGATGTTGTATTACCGAGTGGGCCCTGAGATACCTCTCCGTCACACGGAGTAACAAATCCCAGTCTTGATCCATGCCAACCCAACAGACACCCTCGGAGATACCTGTAGAGCACCTTTATAGTCACCCAGTTACGTTGCGACGTTTGATACACACAAGGTACTCCTCCGATGTCAGGGAGTTGCATGATCTCATGGTCATAGGAACAGATACTTGACATGCAGAAAACAATAGCAATAAACTGGCACGATCATATGCTACGTTCGTAGTTTGGGTCTTGTCCATCACATCATTCTCCTAATGATGTGATCCCGTTATCAAATGACATCTCATGTCCATGGCTAGGAAACCTTCACCATCTTTTGATCAACAAGCTAGTCAACTAGAGGCTTACTAGGGACATAGTGTTGTCTATGTACCCACACATGTATTTGAGTTTCCAATCAATACAATTATAGCATGGATAATAAACGATTATCATGAACAAGGAAATATAATAATAACCAATTTATTATTGCCTCTAGGGCATATTTCCAACAGTCTCCCACTTGCACTAGAGTCAATAATCTAGTTCACATCACTATGTGATTCACATTGTAATGAATCGAACACCCATGCAGTTCTGGTGTTGTTCATGTTTAGCGCTTGGAAGAGGTTTAGTCATCGGATCTGCAACATTCAGATCCGTGTGTACTTTGCAAATATTTATGTCCTCCTCCTTGATGTAATCGCGGATGGAATTGAAACGTCGCTTTATGTGTCTAGTCCTCTTGTGAAATCTTGGTTCCTTGGCTAGAGCAATGGCACCAGTATTATCACAAAACAGAGTCATTGGATTAAGCGCACTAGGCACTACTCCAAGATCTGTCATGAACTCCTTCATCCAGACACCTTCCTTCGCCGCCTCCGAGGCAGCGATGTACTCCGCTTCGCATGTAGAATCAGCTACCACGCTTTGCTTGGAACTGCACCAGCTAACCGCACCCCCATTAAGAATAAATACGTATCCGGTTTGCGACTTAGAGTCATCCGGATCAGTGTCAAAGCTTGCATCGACGTAACCTTTTACGACGAGTTCTTGATCACCTCCATAAACGAGAAACATGTCCTTAGTCCTTTTCAGGTACTTCAGGATATTCTTGACCGCCGTCCAGTGTTCCATTCCTGGATCACTTTGAAACCTTCCGACCATACTTATGGCAAGGCTGACATCGGGTCTTGTGCACAGCATTGCATACATGATAGAGCCTATGACTGAAGCATAGGGGATGACATTCATCTTTTCTCTATCTTCTACAGTCACTGGGCATTGAGTCTTACTCAACTTCACACCTTGCAAAATAGGCAAGAACCCCTTCTTGGACTGATCCATTTTGAACTTCTTCAAAACTTTGTCAAGGTATGTGCTTTGTGAAATTCCTATTAAGCGTCCCGATCTATCTCTATAGATCTTGATGCCTAATATGAAAGCAGCTTCTCCTAGGTCCTTCATTGAAAAACTCTTGTTCAAATATTCCTTTACGCTTTCCAACATTTCTATATTGTTTCCAATAAGCAATATGTCATCCACATATAATATTAGAAACGCTATAGAGCTCCCGCTCACTTTCTTGTAAATACAAGCTTCTCCGTAAACTTGTATAAACTCGAACGCTTTGATCACCTCATCAAAGCAAAGATTCCAACTCCGAGATGCTTGCACCAGTCCATAAATGGATCGCTGGAGTTTGCAAACTTTGTCAGCATTCTCTGGATCGACAAAACCTTCTGGTTGCATCATATACAACTCTTCCTTAAGGAAACCGTTAAGGAACGCTGTTTTGACATCCATCTGCCAAATTTCATAATCGAAAAAGGCAGCTATTGCTAACATGATTCTGACGGACTTAAGCATCGCTACGGGTGAGAAGGTCTCATCGTAGTCAACTCCTTGAACTTGTGAAAAACCCTTTGCCACAAGTCGAGCTTTATAGACGGTGGCATTACCGTCCGCGTCCGTCTTCCTCTTAAAGATCCATTTGTTCTGAATGGCCTTACGCCCTTCAGGTAATACTTCCAAAGTCCATACTTTGTTTTCATACATGGATCCCATCTCGGATTTCATGGCCTCTAACCACTTCTCGGAATCCGGGCCCATCATCGCTTCTCCATAGCTCGTAGGTTCATCGTTGTCCAACAACATGACCTCTAAGACAGGGTTGCCGTACCACTCAGGAGCAGTACGCGTCCTTGTCGACCTACGAGGTTCGATAGCAACTTGATCCAAAGCTTCATGATCATCATCATTAACTTCCTCTTCAGCTGATGTAGGCTCTACAGAAACATCTTTCTGCGCTGCGCTACTTTCAGGTTGAAGTAAAGGTTCAACAACCTCATCAAGTTCTATCTCCCTCCCACTCAATTCTTTCGAGAGAAACTCTTTCTCAAGAAATGTTCCGTTTTTAGCGACAAACACTTTGCCTTCGGATCTGAGGAAGAAGGTATACCCAACTGTCTCTTTTGGGTATCCTATGAAGACGCATTTCTCCGCTTTGGGTTCCAGCTTTTCAGGCTGAAGCTTTTTGACATAAGCATCACATCCCCAAACTTTAAGAAACGACAGCTTTGGCTTCTTGCCAAACCAAAGTTCATATGGCGTCGTCTCAACGGATTTCGATGGTGCCCTATTTAAAGTGAATGCAGCTGTCTCTAATGCATAACCCCAAAACAATAGTGGCAAATCGGCAAGAGACATCATAGATCGCACCATATCCAATAAGGTTCGATTACGACGTTCGGACACACCATTTCGCTGTGGTGTTCCAGGCGGTGTCAGTTCTGAAACAATTCCACATTGTCTTAAGTGACTGCCAAACTCATAACTCAGATATTCTCCTCCTCGATCAGATCGTAGGAATTTAATCTTCTTGTTACGATGATTCTCAACTTCACTCTGAAATTGTTTGAACTTTTCAAATGTTTCAGACTTGTGTTTCATTAAGTAAATATACCCATATCTACTTAAGTCATCAGTGAAGGTGAGAAAGTAACGATAACCACCGCGCGCCTCAATACTCATCGGACCGCACACATCAGTATGTATGATTTCCAATAAGTCACTTGCCCGTTCCATTGTTCCAGAGAACGGCGTTTTAGTCATCTTGCCCATGAGGCATGGCTCACATGTGTCAAGTGATTCAAAATCAAGTGACTCTAAAAGTCCATCAGCATGGAGCTTCCTCATGCGTTTCACGCCAATATGACCTAAACGGCAGTGCCACAAGAAAGTGGTATTATCATTATCAATTCTACATCTTTTGGCATCAATGTTATGAACATGTGTATCATTACTATCGAGATTCAATAAGAATAAACCCCTCACATTGGGTGCATGACCATAAAAGATATTACTCATATAAATAGAACAACCATTATTCTCTGATTTAAATGAGTAACCGTCTCGCAATAAACAAGATCCAGATATAATGTTCATGCTTAACGCAGGCACTAAATAACAATTATTCAGGTTCATCACTAATCCCGATGGTAATCGAAGAGCGAGCGTGCCGACGGCGATCACATCAACCTTGGAACCATTTCCCACGCGCATCGTCACTTCGTCCTTTGCCAGCCTCCGTCTATTCTGCAGTTCTTGTTTTGAGTTGCAAATATGAGCAACCGCACCGGTATCAAATACCCAGGCACTACAACGAGAGTTGGTAAGGTACACATCAATAACATGTATATCATATATACCTTGTTTGTTGTTGGCCGCCTTCTTGTCAGCCAAATACTTGGGGCAGTTCCGCTTCCAGTGTCCAGTTCCCTTGCAATGAAAGCACACAGTTTCTGGTTTGGGTCCAGCCTTGGGTTTCTTCACGAGAGGAGCAACTGCTTTGCCACTCTTCTTGGAGTTACCCTTCTTACCCTTGCCATTTTTCTTGAAACTAGTGGTTTTATTGACCATCAACACTTGATGCTCCTTCTGAATTTCAGACTCAGCGGCTTTCAGCATCGCAAACAGCTCGGCGACTGACTTGTTCATCCCGTGCATGTTATAGTTCAACACGAAGCTCTTGTAGCTAGGTGGCAATGATTGAAGAACTCTGTCAGTGATAGCCTCTGGCGGAAGGGGCATCCCCAATTCAGCCAGACGGGTGGAGTACCCAGACATTCTGAGTACGTGATCACTGATAGACCTGTTCTCCTCCATCTTGCAAGCATAGAACTTATCGGAGATCTCATATCTCTCGATCCGGGCATTCTTCTGAAAGATAAACTTCAACTCCTGGAACATCTCATATGCTCCATGACGTTCAAAACGTCTTTGAAGTCCCGGTTCTAAGCCATACAATATTGCACATTGAACTATTGAGTAATCTTCAGAACGAGCCTGCCAGGCGTTCACAACGTCTAGAGACTCAACTGGAGCGGGTGGATCACCAAGCGGTGCATCAAGGACATAAGCCTTCTGGGAAGCCGTAAGGATAATCCTTAGATTACGGGCCCAGTCCACAAAGTTACTTCCATCATCTTTCAACTTAGCTTTCTCTAGGAACGCATTAAAATTCAGGGGTGCTACTGCGCGAGCCATGATCTACAACATAAATATAGCAAAGACAACTTAGACTATTGTTCTAGATAATGAGTTTAGTTAATCATATTACTTAAAAAACTCCCACTCAAATAGACATCCCTCTGGTCATCACGTGAGTTGAGGTGGTTTTAATGGTGAACATCTTCATGTTGATCATATCTACTATATGACTCATGTTCGACCTTTCGGTCTCTTGTGTTCCGAGGCCATGTCTGTACATGCTAGGCTCGTCAAGTTTAACCCGAGTGTTCCGCATGTGCAACACTGGCTTGCACCCGTTGTATGTGAACGTAGAGTCTATCACACCCGATCATCACGTGGTGTCTCGAAACGACGAACTTTCGCAACGGTTCACACTCGGGGAGAACACAATTTTATCTTGAAATTTAAGTGAGGGATCACCTTATAATGCTACCGTCGTCCTAAGCAAAATAAGATGCATAAAAGGATTAACATCACATGCAAATCATAAGTGACATGATATGGCCATGAACTTGTGCTTTTGATCTCCATCTCCAAAGCACCGGCATGATCTCCATCGTCACCGGCATGACACCATGATCTCCATCATCTTGATCTCCATCAACGTGTCACCATGAGGTCGTCGCGCCGACTGTTGCTTCCACGACTATTGCTAACTCATAGCGATAAAGTAAAGCAAAAACGGCAAAAAAATTAAAGACAACTCTATGGCTCCTGCCAGTTGCCGTACTCATCGACATGCAAGTCGTGATATTCTATACAACACGTGATCATCTCATACATCACATATATCTCATCATGTAATTGGCCATATCACATCACAACATACCCTGCAAAAACAAGTTAGACGTCCTCTAATTGTTGTTGCAAATTTTACGTGGCTGCTACGGGTTTGCAAGAACCGTTCTTACCTACGCAAAACCACAACGTGGTGTAGTGATTGCTTTTTGATCTTCTAAAAGAACCCTCTTCATTGAAATTGATTCAACTAAAGTGAGAGAGACAGACACCCGCTAGCCATCTTTATGCAACGAAGTTACATGTCAGTTGAAGGAACCTGTCTCGCGTAAGCGTACGCGTAATGTCGGTCCGGGCCGCTTCATCTCACAATACCGCCGAATCAAGTATCAACTAGTAACGGCAAGCAATATGTATACATCCACGCCCACAACTCGTTTGTGTTCTACTCGAGATCTCATCTACGCATAGACCTAGCTCAGATGCCACTGTTGGGGAACGTTGCATGGGAAACAAAAAATTTCCTACGCACACACAAGATCTATCCATGGTGATGAGCATCTACGAGAGGGAGAGTGAATCTACATACCCTTGTAGATCGCTAAGCGGAAGCGTTAAGAAACGCGGTTGATGTAGTCGAACGTCTCCGCGATCCAAATCGCAAGTCGTCCCTCGATCCGATCACGAACTAGTGCCGAACGGACGGCACCTCCGCGTTCAACACACGTACGGCTTGATGACGCCTTCACCTCCTCGATCCAGCGAGCGATGGTGAAGTGGTAGATGAGTTCCGGAAGCACGACGGCGTGGTGATGGTGGTGAGGAACAATCTCTGCAGGGCTTCGCCAAGCACTACGGAGATTATGACGGAGGAACTAGAGGGTTAGGGTTGCCGCACACGGCTTGGAGAATTCTTGATGTGTCCCGTGTGCTAGCCCTACCCCTCTATTTATATGTTGAGCCCTCGGGTCTAAACTTGGAGAGAAAACCTCCACAAGGTCGGTTTTGCCCGCACAAGGTCGGTTTGGCCCGCACGGAAAGAGTCCAACTCGGATTCCAGCAGTATCGCGTACAAGCGGTAGTACCGCTTACGATAAGCGGTAGTACCGCCTGTAGCGGTAGTACCGCTTACGATAAGCGGTAGTACCACCCCAGACGCTAGCAAAACTTCCTTTTGCACCTTGCCTAAGCCTCGTGGGCTTTACCCCTTGGCCCAAATAAAGTGTTCTCGTACCCGAACATTTCGGGAAACATCCGGAACCCCTTCCGGTGAATTCCGGAACCCTTCCGGAGACCAAACACTATTATCCCATATATCAATCTTTACCTCCGGACTCTTCCGTAGATCCTCGTCATGTCCGGGATCTTATCCGGGACTCCGAACAACCTTCGGTCACCAACACAATAACTCAATTATACTAATCGTCACCAAACATTAAGTGTGTAGACCCTGCGGGTTCGAGAACTATGTAGACATGACCGAGACACCTCTACGGTCAATAACCAATAGCGGGACCTGGATGCCCATATTGGCTCCTACATATTCTACGAAGATCTATATCGGTCGAACCTTTACGTCAAGGATTCAGTTAATCCCGTATGATGTTCCCTTTGTTCTTCGGTATGTTACTTGCCCGAGATTCGATCGTCGGTATCTCTATACCTAGTTCAATCTCGTTACCGGCAAGTCTCTGTACTCATTCCGTAATACAAGATCTCATGGCTAACACTTTAGTCACATTGCTTGCAAGGCTCATTGTGATGTTGTATTACCGAGTGGGCCCTGAGATACCTCTCCGTCACACGGAGTAACAAATCCCAGTCTTGATCCATGCCAACCCAACAGACACCCTCGGAGATACCTGTAGAGCACCTTTATAGTCACCCAGTTACGTTGCGACGTTTGATACACACAAGGTACTCCTCCGATGTCAGGGAGTTGCATGATCTCATGGTCATAGGAACAGATACTTGACATGCAGAAAACAATAGCAATAAACTGACACGATCATATGCTACGTTCGTAGTTTGGGTCTTGTCCATCACATCATTCTCCTAATGATGTGATCCCGTTATCAAATGACATCTCATGTCCATGGCTAGGAAACCTTCACCATCTTTTGATCAACAAGCTAGTCAACTAGAGGCTTACTAGGGACACAGTGTTGTCTATGTACCCACACATGTATTTGAGTTTCCAATCAATACAATTATAGCATGGATAATAAACGATTATCATGAACAAGGAAATATAATAATAACCAATTTATTATTGCCTATAGGGCATATTTCCAACACCATCAACATCTACCAGGTTCCTAATCACAAATCTCATCTCGCAATTACATTATTTGCCATTTGCCTCTCGTTTTCCTCTCCCTCACTTCACCAAATTTGCCGTTTTATTCGCCCTCTTTTTCGTTTGCCTTTTTCTCGTCAGATCTCTTGCTTGCTTGCAATCTTGTTTGCGTAGTCACGATGACTCAAGAAAACACCAAATTGTGTGATTTTTCCAATGCTAATAATAATGATTTTATTAGTACTCCGATTGCTCCTCCCGCCACTAGTGCGGAGTCTTGTGATATTAATGCCGCTTTGTTGAATCTTGTCATGAAAGATCAATTTGCCGGTACTCCTAATGAGGATGCCGCATCCCATCTAAACATATTCGTAGAATTGTGTGATATGCAAAAGAAAAAGATGTGGACAATGATATAGTGAAGTTGAAATTATTTCCTTTCTCCTTGCGGGATCGTGCAAAAATTTGGTTTTCTTCTTTGCCTCGCAATAGTATCGATTCTTGGAATAAGTGCAAGGATGCTTTTATTACTAAGTATTTTCCGCCCGCGAAAATTATTTCCCTTAGGACTCAAATCATGAATTTTAAGCAATTTGAGCATGAACATGTTGCACAATCTTGGGAAAGAATGAAATTGATGCTAAGAAATTGTCATACTCATGGTTTAAATCTTTGGATGATCATAGAAAAAATTTATGCGGGATTGAATTTTGTCTCTATAAATCTTTTAGATTCCGCTGCAGGTGGTACTTTTATGGAAATTACTTTGAGTAAAGCTACTAAATTGCTAGATAATATTATGGCAAATTATTCACAATGGCATACTGAAAGAGCACCTACTAGCAAAAAGGTTAATTCGGTTGAAGAAATTAGTACCTTGAGTGAAAAAGTTGATGCTTTAATGAAGTTGGTTGCTAGTAAAAATGCTCCTATTGATCTTAATGATGTGCCTTTGTCTACTTTGATTGAGCAAAATAGTGATTCCATAGATGTGAATTTCGTCTCGCGAAACAATTTCAATAACAATGCTTATAGAGGTAATTTTAATCCTAGGCCTTTTCCTGGAAATTCCTCTAATAATTATGGTAATTCTTCTTACAATAATAATAGGAACCCCTCTGATCTTGAGAGCAATATTAATTAATTTATCAATGCGCAAAAGGCTTTCAATACTACGATAGAAGAAAAGTTGAATAAGATTGATGATATGTCTAGAAGCATTGATAGAATTTCTCATGATGTGGAAAATCTCAAGTTGAAAGCTTTTGCACCTAAGATTGATGAATCAATTAAAGCTTTATATGTCTCTATGGATGAAAGTAAGAAAAGAATCGCTATGCTTAGAGCTAAAAGAGAATTTTTTTTAAAAGCGTTTTCTAGTGATTGCTTTCAGAAAAATGATGAAGATCTTAAAGTGATTGGTGTTTCTTGGGCTGAAGTAGAGTCAACTTTAGCTAGAAGGCGTCCCAATGATTTGGAGGGTGAAAATCTTGATGAAAAAATTAATGAAAGTGGGTTTGAAGAGTTCAAAACTTTAACTAGTGATGTGCCTACTATTTTGGATTGCAAGGACTTTAATTATCATAGTTGCTCTTTGATTGATTGTATTTCTTTGCTGCAATCCATGTTAAATTCGCCCCATGCTTATGAACAAAATAAAGCTTTTACTAAACATATCGTTGATGCCATGATGAAATATTTTGAAGAAAAGTTGGAGTTAGAGATTTCTATTCCTAGAAAATTACATGATGAGTGGGAACCTACCATTAAGGTCAAGATTAAAAATTATGAGTGCTTTGCTTTATGTGATTTGGGTGCTAGTGTTTCCAATATTCCGAAATCTTTATGTGATGTGCTTGGTCTCACCAATATTGAAGAATGTTCTCTTAATTTGCACTTGGCGGATTCTACTATTAAAAAGCCTTTGGGAAGAATTAATGATCTTCTTATTCTTGCAAATAGGAACTATGTGCCCATAGATTTTATTATTCTTGATATTGATTGCAATCCGTCTTGTCCCGTTATACTTAGTAGACCGTTTTTACGGACTATAAGTGTCATGATTGATATGAAAGAAGGCAATATTAAATTTCAGTTTCCACTAAGAAAGGGTATGGAACACTTCCCTAGAACAAGAATTAAGCCACCATATGAATCAATCATGAGAGCATCCTATGGAGCAAAAACCAAAGATGACAATACTTGAATCTATGCATTATGCCTAGCTAGGGGCGTAAAACGATAGCGCTTGTTGGGAGGCAACCCAATGAATAAATTTATTTTCATTTTTTTCTTTTTGTTTTTGAGTGTTGACACAATTATGCCTCTGTTATGATTGTGTTTTTATGTTTTATTTAGTGTTTGTGCCAAGTAAATCCTTTAGGATGATTCATAAGATGAGTAGAAAAAACGCTGAATCTAAAACAGAAACTTTGCCTCCTGTGTGCGAATTTTCATTTTTTTACTGGAGCGTAATAATGAGCTAAAATTTTAACACAGTGTTGCTATACACATTCTTTACGTTTTCCTAATTTTTCAGAATTTTTAGAGTTACAGAAGTATGGTTAGAGTACAGATTACTACAGACTGTTCTGTTTAAGACAGATTCTGTTTTCGTTGCATTGTGTGCTTGTTTTGATGAATCTATGGTTTGTATTGGAGGGTATAAGCCATGGTAAAGTTAAAATACAGTAGGTATAATGCAATAATAAAATATGAATGGGTTTGCAACATTACTTAAAGTGGTGATTTGCTTTATTATACTAACGGATCTCACGAAGGTTTTGTTGAGTTTTGTGTGATTGAAGTTTTCAAGTTTTGGGTGAGATCATGATGGATGAAGGAATAAGGAGTGAAAAGATCCTAAGCTTGGGGATGCTACAGCACCCCCAAGATATATCCAAATAGAAACAAACAACTAAGCTTGGGGATGCCCCGAGTGGCATCCCCTCTTTCTTCTAACGACAATCGGTGTTTTACTTGGAGCTATATTTTTTTGTCACATATCATGAGTTTTGCTTGGAGCGTCTTGTATCATTTGAGTCTTTTCTTGCTTTGCTTTTTAGTTTGTCACTAGTATCCTTGATCGACACACCTATTTGAGAAAGCCAAAATTATGCTGTGATTTGTTAGAATTGCTCTATATGCTTCACTTAAATTTTTTGAGCTATGGAATTGCTCTAGTGCTTCACTTATATCTTTTTGAGCACGGCGTGCTTTGAAATTTTGAATAAATACTCTCATGCTTCACTTAGATTAATTTGAGAGTTAGTAAATTTTGAAGAAATCCTCTCATGCTTCACTTATATTATTTTGAGAGATGAAACCTTTATGCTCATGTTCTTCACTTAAATTTGTTTGAGCTTGTCAAAAGCAATGGCAATATATGAAACTAGTCCCAAAGTGATAGATATTCAAGGAGGATATAATAAAAACTTTCATGAAGATCATTGGACAAATTAAACTTGATTCTTTGTAATAGTTTTGAGACATGATGATAGTAATATGTGAGTCATGTTAGTGAGTAATTATGCTTTAGTAAGAATATTGGTGTTAAGGTTTGTGATTCCCTATGCAAGTACGAAAGTCAACAGTTATGCAATGAAATTACATCCTACTTATGGTGCATTATTCGGTGTTAGTTATGCTCAATGCTCGTTTATGCGAATTTTCGTTTCTTGGTTGGTTGCTTCTCAATCTATTTGCTAGCCTCCACTTGTACTAAGTAGAAATACTACTTGTGCATCCAAAATCCTTAAACCCAGTTTTGCCTTATGAGTCCACCATACCTACCTATATGCGGTATTTCCATGCCGTTCTAAGCAAATTTGTATGTGCCATCTCTAATTTTCAAAATAAATTTCCTTTTTGTGTGCTCGTACCGCTCATGAAACGGTAGGGGGTGTCCAATATTTTTCCATGCTAGATGTGTTATTCTCAAGATGGGTGTTTATTCACTTGTCATTGCACGAGAGTACGGCGGTAATAGGGATGCCCGGTCCTGAAATGAAAAAAAAAGAAAATTTACTTTTTGTTGTCAAATAATAAATTCCTTGGAAAGTGTTGGTATGGAAGGCAACCGTGGATACGGCCAGCCATGGATTGTGAAAGAATGGTGGAAAAAGGAATAAACTTTACTTTATGTTTGGAAACCGCCTATGATATATCTAGCATGGAAAGTATTGTGAACTACTTTGTCGTTTTCGTTGACAGGAAAGGCATGCCACTCAAAATATTTTTCTCTCTCAATTTAAACATTGAGCTCTGGCACCTCTACAAATCCCTACTTCCCTCTGTGAAGGGCCTATCTATTTACTTTATGCAATTTTTATTATTTTTTATTTGAGTCTCCATCTTCTCTTATAAAGCACCAACTAGGGGGCACTATGATCATACTTGAGTATTGGGTGTAGTTAATATTTGAGTGTGTTTCATGAATGGATCAATGATTGAGCATGATGGGCTAGGGATAACTTTCTTTAGTGTTGATATTTTGAAAGACATGGTTCTTGTTGGCATGCTTGAGTATTAAAGTCTTTATGTCAAAACTAGACTATTGCTTTGAACCATCTAAAAGTCCAAATGTCCATGCTACAAAAGAAAAGAATATGTGATGAACATGTTAGGCAGCATTCCACATTAAAAATTCTGTTTTTATCATTTAACTACTCGAGGACGAGTAGGAATTAAGCTTGGGGATGCTAATACGTCTCCAACGTATCTATAATTTTTGCTTGTTCCATGTTGTTATATTATCATTCTTGGATGTTTTACAATCATTTTATAGCAACTTTATATCATTTTTTGGGACTAACCTATTGACATAGTGCCAAAGTGCCAGTTGATGTTTTTGCTAGTTTTTTACTTCGCAGAATATCAGTACCAAACGGAGTCTAATTGCGACGAAACTTTTTGGAGAATTTTTTTGGACCAGAAGAAGGCTAGTAGGCCAAAGAAGTTACCAGGAGGGAGCCCAGGCCGCCCACAACCCACCAGGGCGTGCCAGGGGCCCCGGGCGCGCCCTGATGGGTTGTGGCCGCCTCGGGAACCCCCTCCACCACCTCTGATGCCTATAAATACCCAAATATTCCATAAACCCTAGGGGAGTCGACGAAAAACACATCCAGCCGCCGCAAGTTCCAGAACTGCGAGATCCAATCTAACACCATCACGGAGGGGTTCATCATCCTCATTGGTGCCTCTCCGATGATGCATGAGTAGTCCACCATAGACCTACGGGTCCGTAGGCAGTAGCTAGATGGCTTCCTCTCTCTCTTTTGATTCTAATACAATGGTCTCTTGGAGATCTATTTCATGTAAACTTTTGCGGTGTGTTTGTTGGGATCCGATGAATTTTGAGTTCATGATCAGTTTCTATCCATGAATATTATTTGAGTCTTCTTTGATCTCTTATATGCATGATTACTTATAGCCTCGTATTTCTTCTTCGAATCTTTGGTTTAGTTAGGCCAACTAGATCGATTTTTCTTGCCATGGGAAGAGGTGCTTTGTGATGGGTTCAATCTTGCGGTGTCCTCTCCTAGTGACAGAAGGGGCAGCAAGGCACGCATGTATCATTGCTATTAAGGATAACAAGATGGGGTCTATTCCTACATGAATAGATCTTGTTTACATCATGTCACCGTTCTTATTGCATTACTTTGTTTTTTCATGAACTTAATACACTAGATGCATGTTGGATAGCGGTCGATGTGTGGAGTAGTAGATGTAGAATCGTTTCGGTCTACTAATCTTGGACATGATGACTATATAATGATCATCGCCTTGGATATCGCCATGATTATTTGATCTTCTATCAATTGCCCAACAGTAATTTGTTCACCCACCGTGTGCTATACTCATGAGAGAAGCCACTAGTGAAACCTACGGCCCCCGGGTCTACTTTTCCAACATATTGCTTTCCGATCTATCTTTTTGTCGCTTTTGTTTTCAGATCTATTATTCCAAAAAACCCAAAAATAACTTGATGCACTTTTTATTTGCCTCTTTTATTTTGTGTTCTTGAGAGATCTATCTATCCAATCTATCATATCCTAATCTATCTTTTTACCGTAGAGAGATTGACAACCTCTCTTTCGCGTCGGGTTGCAAGTATTTGTTTGTTGTGTGCAGGTGTTGTTTACGTAGTGTTGGTGATCCTCCTACTGGTTTAGTCATTGTTGATGATTTTTTAAGATTTATGTGGGTATTCTTCCTTGATGATCAATCGTATGTCCAAAAGATCTTCAAGACCTTTGCTAGGAAATCGCAAAATCAATTGGAAGTGAAGATCAAGAAAGTTCGGAGTGATAATGGATCGGAGTTCAAGAACACAAATGTGGATACTTTCCTTGATGAGGAAGGTATTGCACATGGAGATCGCCTACTTCGTTAAGATCAACCTGAGTGAGGGCAAGGAGATCGCCTACTTCATTAAGATCTACCTGAGTGAGGCCAGCCTATGTGGACATAAGCCATGGTAGGATAGGTAAGGTTTCTTCTTCGTGGACCCTTCGTGGATGTGAGCACTTCGTGGACTCGATTCCTCCGTGGAATCCACAGCCATGATCTTTTGAGATCGAAGTCTCCATCAACGTGGACGTATGATAGCACCACCTACCAGAACCACTCGTCAAAAATATTCCATGTCAACCATTGTTTGTGAATCTCTCTAACTCTAACCCTTACGTTCTTCCACGTGCATGATCTCTAGTTTCCACTCCATGTGCTCTAGAAATGCATGTGTAGGGTGTACTTGTTGTTATGTAGCTTGTGCCAAAATCTGCCGAAATGTTAAAGATCTTAAAATTGATCATTGTCTTGCGCTACTTGTCTATCCTACAAAATCATGAACCAAATTCAAAAAACCTCAATCAAAATCATTGGCCCAGTCAAAATCGTAAACCAAATCCGAAATTGTACACCTCATGTAGTTGCGGAGACACATGCATGAAGTGGCGATCATATTTTGGGTCTCCGGTTTGTACCATGGTATGTCTAGGAGAATTCGCCATTTCATCTTCAGAACACCAAACTATCTCTCGTTGACGTTTGCAAAGAAGAATGATGATGATTGAATGTCTCGTGTCTCCCCATCGAAGGGTGCTGTTGAAACTCTGGTACATGGTATCGTTGCCCTTTGTATGGTGCTAGATATCCAAGCTTTTTTGGATATTCAGAGTCCATAATATAGTATTTATCTACACTAAGACATCAAAAGACATTAGAAATTTATAAGATAGGCATGTGTACATAAAAAAATGCATACATACAAGAGATCACCTATGGGGTGCGGAAAATTATCGTAACGAACTATAATATCGCTCCACACATGTGTACCATGAACATATCCGGTCCATCCAGAAACAACAAAAGTGAACCTGATATCAAAATCATAGACTGCCATGACATCTTCACTTGTGAGCCCTTTATTGTTCATGTGTTGGGGCTCCAACTCCTTGGGCACAATGACTTCAATGTTTGTTCCATCTATGGTTCCAATAGCATTTTTTAAATGAGTTCAGAACTTTGTTTTTCTTAGTATGGGGTACTAGCAGCAGATCATCTAACAGATCTCTAACAAATAACAGCATCATTCATCCATTTATCCAGCAATAACTCATCCATCTATCATACAGAGGTGGAGAAAAGAGGAGAGAAAGAGATGAGGAGGAAGGCATGCTCACCAATGAGATATGGGAAGGGATGAGACAACCTCGGGCGACGCCATTCGACAAGCTCAGGCGAGGCGGGTCACAACAGTGTCCTTCGTCGAGAGAGGGAGGGGTGAGGACGGAGGTCCGCAGAGAGGCTTCTCGCATTTGGTTATGCCGCCTGGAGGCGGTTGGGATGAATCCTATCGCGCGCGCGCGCGGGGGGGGGGGGGGGGGGGGAGGGGAGGCTGGGGGATGGAGTGAGCGAGAAAAAAAAAGGGGTGGTCGAACGTGCTCTCCTTACTAGCCCAAGTGGCATTTGAAGTGTAATTCAGCGCTCAAAGAGGGGTAGTTACAAAATTCGAATGGTTTTGTTTTGCGGGAGCTCCCAGAATCATGGTCCCTAGGTGATTTTCCATTGCATTGTCGATTCTAGCGATTCTAAGACTTTTTGGGATAATCAAATCAAGTTCTCTTCCTATTGTTGGTTCTCCAGCCGCGGTTGTTGTGAATCACCTCAAAAGAATTGGCCCTTGATCTTGACATGTTGGTTGGGCATAGGTCATGCCGACCTGACCACTCAAGACGGGAACAGTTTGTATTTTGTGGGGATCTAATCAAGATGCCATCACTGTCCTTAATGCAATCAATTCATGGGTTGTTCTTAGTGCGTGGTCAAATCAAAGGGGAAACAAACGGCCTCTTGTCTTCAAACCAACCCGTTGATTGATCATTGTTTCTGTTACACTCACTAGTCTCCCAGCACTCTTGATGGCTTGTTCAGAAAAAGGTAAAATGATTCAGAGGAGACAGTTCGGTTTCACCAGGAGTTTGTGATGCAAACAAATCGTCGGAAGAAACATTTTCAAAGATCGATCACGACCGACGACGACGATAAAGCCCGTCGCAGTGCCGCACAAAGTCGTACATATTCCCGGTGCTGCCACCAATTGATTCCACGGACCCTTGACTGTACGTGGTGCTTGCTCATCCTGCTATCCCCTTATACAAATCCACTACGACCACCGGCTGCCGGCCTACGGGGGAGACAGTGCACCCACGAAACGCGCTAAAAGCAACGTTAGCATAGCCGCCCCACCATTGATTTTCTCCTGCAAAGTGCAAAACCGAGCACCATTTGCTCACGGACCAATACATACAATAATAAGATTAGCACTGCTAACACCGATCTAGCCGGCCATGGGGAGGACGCATCCAGCGCAGAGGACCTGTCGGGGGAGCCACCCTTCGTAGATCTTCGTCTCTCTCTCCCTCTCTCTCGATCGCACGCGCCGGCTCTGTGGCGCCTGTCTGCCTTTATATATAAACCCACATGCGGCGGAGCGCATCGTGTGGGTAGACGAAGGAGAGGGAAGGAGGCATGCATGTGGCGCACAGCGGAGCAAGGTGACAAAGGAGCGCACTGTTGCATGATCCCTACAACAAAGGCCAGCAGAGGCTCAGCTCATGTCGCCACAGATCTGGCCGTCTGGCAAGGGCTAATCATTGCACCATAAATTTCCCATCTACACACAAGCATTATGTACAGGCCATGGGCGGATTCAGGCCCCAGGCAGAAGGGGCGACGGCCTGGGGCGTGAGGCCCATCTTCTTCGTTTACTGTAGCACGATAGCTACAGTAACTGCTACAGTTAAGCAGGCCCGGCCCTGAGGAGGGGCGAGAGGGGCGGCCGCCCCAAGCCCCCGGACGCCAAGGGGCCCCCAACTTGGTTGTTGTTTTGTAATGGGCTGGCTAAAGTCTCTTTGGGAAGCAAACGTATCACGATCTGATTTTTTATCACCTATGCTGAGATCTTCTGCTAATAAAAGGAAACAACACGCTGACATCGCTCGTTCTTTCCAAGAAAAAAGGGATCGCGCTACCAAGTATCAACTACAGCGCTTAATCTTCAGGATTCCTCTATGCGCCGCGCTGCCTTATGGAGAGGCGGAGGTGATTATCATGGGTGGCGGCATTAGGAATTCAAGGGCTGGGCAAACCAGGTAAGTCCCCGCCATGCTTATTTCCTGGATCCGTGATCTAGGCGTTCTTTCTCTCCTGATTGGGCGTAGGCTTTAGTCCTACCCTTGCTAATTCTAGTTACGAGAATTTTGAGTTGAAGTCATGTTCAACATCTAGGGTGAACGCCTATCTGGTCCCAATTCAGAGTCCCAAATTAACTCCGATTTCATCAAATTGGTCTAGCTCCGATGAGGAGTTGTACTTAGATATACTATAGACTTGTAGAAGTCAACCAATGTGTCCGACCTGACAAGATAAATACGGGAGTAAGAATCGCTAGCAACATCCTAGTACCTTATAATTTCAATTCAATCTACCTTATAATTTCATTTACGTGACCCTCATGTGTGAGGCCAAATGTTTGACTCAGCTGTATTTTCTTTCATCTTGTAGAATTATGGGATCAATTAGCTCACAAATATTATTTGGAAATGCTCTATCAAGAAATTCTTGAAAGCTTGCTATGCCACTGTTTCTTCATCAGTTAACATTTCGTTGATATCTTTTCACTTGTACCCTAATCAGCAAATTAAGGGCCCCATTTTCTAACTCGCCCAGGGCCCCTGAAATCTCAGGACCGGCCCTGCAGTTAAGGAAGGTTGCTTGGGCCTTGGCCCAGTTCGCCTGGGCCTGACCCATTCCTGGGTCCGCCACTGGTACAGGCCATGGGCACGCAGGCAGAGCGAGGTGGTGGTGGAGGAAAAAACAAAGCTTGGAAGAAGAAGAAGAAGAAGATAAAGAAGTGTGAGGTGATGGGGATCTAGTGGTACGTAGTGGACAGCTGCTGCTAGCTATGGATCGAGAGCGGATCACTTATGAAATAAGAAGAAGAAGAAGAAGAAAAGAAGTGAAATTAATTAATCCAACAGCTCTTCTTGGCCACTATGCTGTACCACCTCTTAATTAATTAATTAATTGCGTACTAGTGGTGCACCTCTCATAGCTCCTGCAATGGGTCAAACGGAAAATCTGTGATGAGACAACACATCACTTCATCCAACAGCTCTTAATTAATTAATTAATTGCGTACTAGTGGTGCCACTATGCTGTACGTACTACGTGGCTAACGTGGACTGCAAAGATTACTAGATAGAGATGACCGGCGGACGGACCTGCTTGGGCGCGGCCATGTCGGTGGCTATCTTGGCGTCGGCGTCGACGGCGACGACCTTGTCGCTCTTCTTGGCCGCGGCGGCATTACTGGCGACGCCGCCGCCGACGCAGAGCGACTTCCGGAGGCCGAGCATCTCCCTCCACCGGCTGGACCCCTTGGGCGTCGTGGACGCCCTCTCGTCGTCGGCGCCGCCAGCGCGGAGCTCGTCGCGGAGCGTGGAGGGCGGGCGTCCGCCCTCGACCTTGAAGGGGAGGATCCTGCCCTTGGAGAAGAGCTGGTCGGCGGCCATCATGGGGTGGCTGCCCACGGAGAACTCGAAGTTCTGGTCCTCCTCCTGGCACCGCAGGCCCATGGCCCGGTTCTGCACCGGCGGCGGCGGCTCCATGGAGAAGTCGCTGGAGAAGGAGATGCGCGGGCCCGGCTGCCCGCCGCCGAACGCCACCGCGCCGCCGTCCGGGTTGTACATGTTAACGCATGCCATCGCTCGCGCGCTCGATCAACTGGCTGGCTCGTCGTGGTCTCGTGGACCGTGTGTCTGCTCCGGCGAGGCTTTTAAAAGGTGGTGGTGGTGGTGGTGGTCTTGGCGTGCGAGCTGAAGAAACGGGGCACTGTTACGGGTCACTGGGTGAGGAGGTGATGGTGGATTTGGCTGGATTATATAGAGTGGAGGGGAGCTCAGCTGCTGCTGCTTGGGGTCGAGCTTTGGGTGGATAGATGTGCGCGGCAATTGTTTAGCACCGCCTGTAGTAAACGGTGATGATTGAGATGCATGGCGAGCTGTTTTCTCCATCGGTGAACAATGGATTAGCGCCATAGGTGAAATACAGTACTCCCTCCGACATAGAGGTTGCGTCAATTAATTCAGACGGAGGGAGTGGTAGTTTTTCCTAGAATTTTTTTGTGAAGTATACTGAGTACAACAATGTCGGCATTTCATTGAAAATAATGTCGGCATGGCCATACCAGTGGCGGAGCCAGGGGTCTTCCTTGGACTTCCATGGAATACCAAAGAATTTCTAATCCATAGGTATATTATTGCTAGCTTGTTGTATATTTTCTTTCATATTGCTATTACGTTGCACAAACGAATACCAATGAATACCAAGGAGAAAATTCCTGGCTCCGCCACTGGGCCATACGTATGTGGGCATGCGGGTTAACTCGAACCATATGAAACGTAAGGTTTGGTCATGGCTTTTTGTAGTTATGCTTTGAAGACCAGTCACTTATTTGACATTGCCTGAAACTTGACTCTCGAGCGAAGGCACCCGAAACTTGAAACCCAGTTGAAGTCTCGAAGATGCTTCTGAATTCCAACGGGCACCCGTCAGAGAACCCCACCACCACAGCATCACCGGCTGCATGGCACAGCACAACCGCTCAAACTTTTTCCCACTGCACAAAGCAGAGCACACGGGGTCGTTCTGGAACGGACTGTTGATTTTGTTTCTCCGCGTCAGGCTCAGGTCCAGGATAAGAAGAAGGCCGCTTGTTGATACGCGATCTTGGGAGGACAGATCGCGAGTCCCAAGGCGGATCGGGGGCCATGGACGCGTGCGTGCGTGCGGCGCTTATGGGGGGAGAAGAATCGCAGGACCGTCGGTGTGCCAGCACTCCCAGCAGCTGTTCTTCCTCGTTTGGATGCGCGCTGCTGGCTACTTGCTTGCTTGGGCGTGTGGCAAACGCCGGTCTTCGGGCCTCGCCGTGGTCAAACAATGGCTGCCCGTCCAGCTTGCGATCGACATTATCATCATAATCTAATCCCGGCACGGTGGTTGGGTGGAGTGAATTCTGGCAATGCCGCAACCGCACTTGATTCCCGGCCCTTTTACCACCGGGAAAGCAAGCGCACGTGCGGTGCATGAGCCGGATGCGGCAAGGCCTGGCTGCCGCACCGACCAACGCCACTTGGGTTCACCTCACAGCTTGACACGTAACCCTTCCCGAATTATTTGCGGATCAAGACCTACCAGTACATGTCTGTCGTCACGTGAACGATGGTGTTTTTACTGAGACCAAATGACTACAGGAAAATACTGAACGGGGAAATTTTTGGGTTATATAATAAACTTAATGAAGGATAAAGGGTGTACATCCAGGGAAATCGACGTTTTGTCTGTATGACAGTAGCGTCATCAAGCAACATGAAATAATTGAGACCAGGGGCATGATCATTTCTTCGAATGAGCCAAGGGGCATGATTATAGTGGGGCTTGCGAGGAGTATGGTGCAAGGATACCAACCTCTCGTGCACCCCCCAAGTGTAGAGTAGTAGAACAAATTAGACCCATCCATAATTGCAGGGGGAATTAGCTAAGGCCGGCGCAGACAACAGTCCTTTTCCTCATTGAACACATGATGATCCACCACACGGCACAGGGCCATACTGGCGTGGCAACTGTTGGGGATCATGCTGAGACAAGAGGATCGTAAGGCTTTTGTTCATGAAGCGCATACCGAGGAACAAGAAATCCGTACGGTCTTTGAGTCCGACTGGCCACGGTGCGGGGGCGTAGGTTCGGTGGTAGCTTTCTTCCCCGTGGATTCGGGACCAGCGGCCCCTGCGGAAGACCTGGCGTATAGGACCTGAAGAACAAGACCAGATGAGCCCAGAAAGCGATCTCCATAACAAATGAACAGATATGTGCTGTTGAGGGAGAAAGCAACATCAATGGTAATATCACCAGATGACAGGGTAAGCCCTGTTCATGGCAGAATGGAGTACGAATGCCCAAGCAAAGAATCAGATAAGCTGGCATTCTTTAACGAGTCTACATGGCCACATATCATCACTGGAGTTCAAAATCCAGTTAAAATGTCACGCGCTACAAAACAAAATCTAACACACCCAAAATGACTGCAACTGTAATTCCCCCCGAAATTTAAACCGTCAACCCTAGCTGTGGCATTTCTACGAATTGAAACTTCTCGTTATCTATCTACAAAAGGATGAAGAGGAACACCTATAGCCTGGCAGATATTGTAAAGTGCGCATGCACATGCCATATTAACAAAAGAAAATGCTAACAGGCTTAAAGATGTCCGGGATTGGGATCGGTTGGGCACCAGCAGGAGGGAGGGAGAAGGTAGGTAACAAGATCATTTGACCGATACTTGACCGGTTTGTTATTTAGCCAGAGTGAGCTGGCGACATGGACCTCTCAGAATAGGACCATGTGATCCCAAAGGATCCTCTCCCTCCTCGCACTGGCTCCGTCTCCATGACCAATCATAATACGGGTCCTCCGTCCTGTGCCTCCTACAGGTCACCTCACAGCGGACCGGTCAAGGAGTTCTTGTTCCTTAGTAATGCCTGTCCTATTTCTATTAAATCACAAACCATAGTGTCCTAGTGGAAACGGGACCATTTTAAACACTCGTCTAGTCTCAGGTCACCTCACAGTATACCATGCTAGTGGGTGGAGTGTAACGTGCTTGAATGGCAAAATTACCAGCAACAAGATACTCCACATTCAGATCATGAAAAGCTGACGTTTTGGACAGGTCTCCGACACATAACATGGAGCATTAATTTCTATTTACAAACATATTGGTAAAATCAAACAAAAGTTGATATCGTGGTAGTACTTTTCAAGGCAAGTCTGCACATATGATTTCCAAGTATTAAGGCTAAATATTGTAAAAGATATCTGTAGTCAATGTTTCAGAAGTTTTAGTAGGCTTATTATGTCCAGAGGGACGTTTTTTATGAACTGGACGTAATAGCCACCTCTAGCAGGGTGCTTGCTTTTTGTATATATTACAACTCTCGCATATAAGAAAGGATAGCAGATTAAGCCTTAGTTAGGTTACTTGTGTAGTTGGGTGATGTGATGTGCCATGTCACAAGAAAAGGGGCTGAGATTTCAAAGATAAAAACTCTTAACCTACTGCTTGATATATGACATCGAAACCTGATCTGGAGTCCACCCAGCCTTGAATACAGCATAAAGTTTTGAAGCACCCATCTAATCATGTTATCCTCACTCCCCCCTTAGCAGACAAGGAAAGATATAAAACATGACATGTCAGGGAAGAGAAACTTTTCTAACATATTTCAGAATGACCCTTAAGAATGTCATCGAATTTAACACTTGCCCCCATTACTATCAGATAGATGGGTTGAATTGGGATCTTCGTGTTGGTGTGACGTACTAATATCGAGGACAACAGAACTAGGGTTATATGCTGGAAATACTGGACCATCTAATCTAAATAAACAGTTTGAGGTGAGATCTAATTTCCACAGCAATATCATTGGATAAAAAGGGATTCCGTATGAGTTCTGTAAGAACACGGAATCAAAAGTTCAAATTATGTGCATTTTGTGCAGATTATGTATTACAAATAGAATTCCGTTTTAGCTACTGATGAGAAACCATCTGATCAGAAGTTCAGAACCATTTTAGGAAAAGCAGATCATTCATGGGGAGAAAAGCATGTGCGTTCGATTTTGTTAAGTTGCTTGAAAACCTAACCACATAATGGTCAAAGTTTTAGTATAAGCAAAGCTCTTAAGATCAAGAGAACCCATGTGAGCACATGAACAGCACCAATTCTTTTCTTCCAGCAATGCATTAACTTTTGTGACTGCACATGTGAGTGGTGGGAATGAAGACCAGCCTCATTGTGACTCAACTCACTACCTTTAATCCTACAGATCTCAAGAAAAAAGGAAAGAAAAGAACATATTTCCTTTTAGTTATAACTAAAGGTGAAGATCACCCATCCTTTTTCTCTGGCTACATATCTCATGCATGTAGCAATTCTAATGTCAAAATACAACAAATCATATTAAGGGTGTTCTGGGGGAAACGTCCAGCTTATATTGCAGCGAAGTTCTATTTTGAGTAGATTGAAGAAATGTGAGCCCTGTATAAGCAGGAATTTCCATTTTTCAGTTTACACTTGATCAAGATGATACTAAAATAGCTGCTAGGCTGGATCTACGAGTACTTTGATTTGACTATGCTAAGGGGGTGACCACAACAGTGCAAATGCCAAGATTTTAATATACTAACTTGAGAGTGGCTGTCACCCACATGGTAAGGCCTAAATAACAGAAAGCTGGAGGTGAAAGCAAACAACCCAGTGCCCGATTTGTTTGTCAGAATAACACACTCAAATTGCCCGGCTGGTCTTCTTTGCATACTGCAGATCTCACAAATTCATGAACTTTTATTACGGTAACGGCTACAACCTAAACATCTCTCAGATCCTGGGAGCTAGCGGAGGTGCTAAGCTCAGAAGCATTTAGTACAATAATAAACCCAAAACTATTTGAGAACTGCATATATATCGAGGAGCTAACATTGCTAGAAGTGCTGGCCTAAAAACAAATGTGAGCTATACTATGGCCAGTTGTGGAAGCTGTACACAGACTAAGACAACACAGTCAAAACAGCCAAAAGATTATTTACCACAGCATCACATGAAGTGAAAAGTAGATCTATAGACAAGCTCATGGATGCCATGAGTTTAGAGTAAACCAGCCTCGCATTGCGCGATTGTTTTACGTATGAAAAACGAAAACAGAAGTAAACCTTTGATGGTAGTGTGTTACAATGATTAGATTTGCAGTGCAGCCCTTCGTCTTGAAATGATCTGCAAGTTATCAGCAACCATGTCAGTTTTTTATACTCTGATGGAAAGACCAAGTGATGAATAATGTTCTGTTGAATCGAGGGAGGGGAGAGTACCTTCAGACAGCACACTGTTTTCTGTCTGGTGGTTCACGTGAGGTTGAATGTGTGTGGCGGCCTTACTGGGAACGGGAGGACTGGATGCCTCTTCTAGGTCAGCTCCTCCTCATGGGCTTGGGCCCTAAGTGACACGGCTGATGGGCTTGGGCCCATACCGGTCCAACACTCCCCCTCAAGATGGGTGGTAGATATCTATCATTCCCATCTTGTCACATGCCAAGTTACACTCCTTTGTTCCCAATCCCTTTGTCAAGCAATCTGCAAACTGCTGCCCAGAGCTGACATGACCAAGGCTGATGATCCCAGCATCAAGTTTCTCCTTAATGAAGAAGCGATCAATTTCCACATGCTTTGTCCTATCATGTTGAACTGGGTTATTAGCAATGGCTATAGCTGACTGATTGTCACACCACACCTTCAAGGGGCCCTTCCTCAGAAGTTTCAGCTCGCTCAGTAGGTACTTCACCCAGAGCATCTCACACAACCCTTGAGATAATGCTCTATACTCAGCTTCTGCTGTTGATCTAGACACAACTGTCTGTTTCTTGCTTCTCCATGACACCAAATTTCCTCCCACAAACACACAGTAGCCAGAAGTTGATCTTCTATCATCTTGACAACTGGCCCAATCAGAGTCACTATAGCCATCCACCTCAAGATGTCCACTCTTCGCAAACCACAACCCTTTACCCGGAGTCCCCTTCAAGTATCTCAGAATTCTGTGCACAATATCAAGATGCCCACTCCTTGGTTCATGCATGTATCTGCTCACCGCACCCACGGCATACGTAATGTCAGGCCTTGTATGACACAAGTACAATAACCTCCCAACCAGTTTCTGATAATCTTCCTTATTCACCAGCTCACCTGATTTTGCTGTCACTTGATGATTTTGTTCAATCGGAGTAGAGGCTGCACGACATCCCATCATGCCCATGTCACTCAAGAGATCCAAGGTGTATTTCCGTTGGCACATAGAGATTCCCTTCTCTGTCCGAGCCACTTCAATGCCAAGGAAGTATTTTAGGTTGCCCAAATCCTTTACCTCAAACTCCTTACTCAGACACCCCTTCAATCTCTCTATTTCCTCCTTATCATCTCCAGTGATGATAATGTCATCCACATAAACTGCAAGGATGGTGATCTTCCGATCACAGAGTGAGTGTCTGTAGAACACCGTGTGGTCTCCATTACATTGACCATACCCCATAGCACGGACAGCACGTTTGAACCTATCAAACCATGCCCTTGGTGATTGCTTCAGTCCATACAAGGATTTCTTCAGCTTGCATACCTTCCCCGTGGTCTGTGAAGTACCAAAACCTGGTGGTATCTCCATGTACACTTCTTCCTGCAACTCACCATGCAAGAAGGCATTCTTGACATCTAATTGATGCAATTTCCACCCAAAGTTTGCAGCACAGGAAACCAATATCCTTACTGTGTTCATCTTTGCCACTGGAGCAAACGTCTCGTCATAGTCAATTCCATAAGTTTGACTATATCCTCTGGCGACCAATCTGGCCTTATACCGTTCCACCTTCCCCTCAGGATTCTGCTTCACCGTATAGATCCACTTACAACTCACTGCTTTCTTTCCTGCCGGCAATGTGGTTAGCACCCACGTCTTGTTTTTCCTCAGTGCTTCCAACTCTTCTATCATCGCTTCACGCCACTTCGGATCTTGCTTTGCAGCCTTCCAATCCTTTGGGATTGACACAGTTTGAAGAGAGGCAACAAACGCTCTATAGGAAGGAGACAAAGCCTCATAAGACACAAAATTTCCAATATCATGATCATCAAAAACCTCTGGTGGTAAGGCCTTCTGTGCCGCTTCACGTGTCCCCTTTCGCAACGCAATAGGCAGTTCCACTGTGTCAGATGAGCTTGCACCACTGCCTTGATGCTCCCCCTGCACTGACTGCTCCCCCTGCACTTGTTGCTCCTCCTGCACAAGTGGCTGCCGCCGAGAATATACCAGACGAGTGTCAGATGAGTCATGCACTTGTGGCTCTCGTCGAGAGTACACTAGGGGGGTCTACTGCCACCGATCTCGAACAGGGAGCTGAAGATTACCAATCTGAATGGAACCCACTGTTGGCTGGACCTGAACCTGCACATCACTATCAGTGAGAGTACCAACCGGAATTGTACCCTCAATTGGCTGGACTTGAACCTGCACATCATCATCAGTGTTGGTGTCCACAGAATCCTCCTGAGTGTGAGACGCAGCCTTCTCCCCCTCTTGACCATCCTGCACAGAGTGTGAATGGTCAAGCCCTTGAAACAACACACTTAGATCTGTGGGCTCACCATAGAATGGCTCAGACTCCCTGAAGGTGACATCCATACTTACAAATCTGCGTTTCTCAGAGGGACACCAACATTTGTACCCCTGCTGACTAGAAGCATAGCCCAGAAAAACACACTTCACTGCCCGCGGATCTAGCTTCCCAACAGAAGGTCGATGGTCACGAACAAAGCAGGTACTGCCAAACAACTTTGGGGGAACAACAAACTTATTTTCTCCAAGCAGCAATTCACACGGAGATTTCATGCCAAGTATCCTTGAAGGTGTCCGGTTGATCAGGTATGTGGCTGTCATAACAGCTTCACTCCACAAGAACTTGGGCACATTCATGGTAAACATCAACGACCGAGCAACCTCAAGAATATGTCGATTCTTCCTTTCTGCCACTCCATTCTGAGGGGGGGTGTCCGGACAAGAAGTTTGATGAAGAATCCCTTGGTCAGACAAGAAGACCCCAAAGGTGTTGTTCACATATTCTGTGCCATTGTCAGTCCTGATCACCTGCACCTGCGCCTTAAACTGATTCTTCACCAAGGCATGGAAATTCTGAAAACAGCTAAACACCTCATCCTTGTGACGCATCAAATAAATCCAAGTATTACGAGTATAGCAGTCGATAAAGGTAACAAAATACTTCATTCCATGCATTGACACAACTGGGCTCTTCCATACATCCGAATGAATAAGCATAAAAGGAGATATGCTCCTAAGCCCCTTACTCACATATGTGGCTCTTGTGTGTTTTGCATATTCACAAGCATCACATGTCAGCTTGCCCTTGCCTATTCCACACATAACATCCGGAAATATTCTGCGCATCTTATCAAAAGATACATGTCCCATCCTACAGTGATGGATCATCGCCTGCTTCTCCTTGTCCTCCATGGTCGCAGTACACACCAAGTCCGGCTGCACCTCCTGGTCCATATACCAAAGCCCCCTACGCCTGGTGCCAGTCCCAACCGTCTGTCTCATCTGTCGCTCCTGAATCTCGCAACCGAATTGGTCAAGGATCACACGACAGTCTATTTGATCAATGAGAGCACTGAAAGAGACCAAATTGACAGGAAAAGCTGGCACATGCAAAACTGAGGATAAGGAGATGGTCGGAGTGCACTTTACTGTACCAACCCCTATGACAGGTTGTTTTGTGCCATCAGCAGTTTGCATAGTGCCCGTGTGAGAAGGAGGATGCTTATTGTAAGACTCAAACACGCAGCATTTGCCCGCAACATGCTGAGATGCTCCAGAGTCTAGAACCCATTCTGAACCATTCGCATTAGTAGCAAGAGATGCCTTTTCCGGATTATCTTCATCAGTGGAGGCCCAGTGAGCACAGCCTCCATAGCGAGCATTCAAGCCTGCAGTTTGGAGCTGTGATATGAAAGCATGGAGCTCCTCCAACTCAGCCCTCAATTTAACAGTCTGAGCATCCTTCTCACGTGTCGCCCCCTCGGCTGTGTCCTTGTCAGCCTGGATTTCCTCCACCTTCCTTTTGAAGCTCTCCAATTCCTCCCTGAGCCTCTCAACCTCTGCTACAGTCATGCTGTATTCCTTCTCTGACCCGGCACCGGCCTTCTCTGCACTGTCCTCACCACTCTTCTCTAGCTCCACATCACCCCTTCTCATGTCATCATTCCCTAGAGACTCCTTGACTGCATGGTGAGCACCAACCGCAGCTATGGTATCATCCATCTCCTCCAAAACAACAGCATTCTTGATGCTGCCAGCAGCACCATCAGCCCCTGCAAAACGCGCCTCAATGGTCACAAGACGGCACCCCCTGCCGACCTCCTGCTCCATCAGGAAGAGCCTCTCCTTGAGTGTGAGGCTCTCCCCCTCAAGCCCTTCTTCTCCTCTACAATCAGCAGCAGCAGCTGCACAGCAGACTTCCTCTCCTCTGCAAACAGCAGCAGCAGCACTAGCAGAAACACACTTCCAGCAGAAGCAGCAGCAATCCAGCGCAGTCCCGGGCTCCCAGCTGCCTCCTCTCCTCAAACAGCAGCAACTGCAGCAGCACAACACCCAGCAGCAACAGCACTCAGCCTCAGTTCCCCTTCATTCCCCAGCAGCTCCAACAGCAGACCACCAACAGAAGCAGCTTGACCTGCCTCTCTGCCTCTCCAGTCAGCCGCAGCAGCAAGCACCTCTGCTCCCACATCCACACAGCAGCAGCAACAATTCCGCACAGCAACAGCCCCAACAAGCACGCACGCACACCTCCTCCTTCTCCCCTGCTCCTCCCGCAGCGCCTCAGCCCGCGCAGCAAGCAGCAGCCGCAGCTCGCCTCACTCTCCTCGAGGAGAACAAGCAGCACCTCCGCTTCCTCCCCCTGCCGCGCAGCACCTCCTCTTGGCAGCCACGCCCGCGCCTCGCGCGCAGCCTGGCCCGCGTCTCCCGCGCGCAGCCGCCACTCCTCGCCTGGCCCCGCCGGACCCCGCCACCTCGCCGGCGAGCGGCTACGCCACCGCCCGGTCTGATACCATGTTGAATCGAGGGAGGGGAGAGTACCTTCAGACAGCACACTGTTTTCTGTCTGGTGGTTCACGTGAGGTTGAATGTGTGTGGCGGCCTTACTGGGAACGGGAGGACTGGATGCCTCTTCTAGGTCAGCTCCTCCTCATGGGCTTGGGCCCTAAGTGACACGGCTGATGGGCTTGGGCCCATACCGGTCCAACATGTTCTGTCCACTTGAAAAGGAGGTTACCTTCTAAAAGTTACAACCGTTTCAATTTTTGAATAAATATATTTGATATGCGTTTTACAGAGGGATGCAAGCTGGGGGGGGGGGGGGGGGGGGGGGGAGGGGGTGGAGACGTTTCTTATATGATTTCTTACTCACCGTAACCATATGCAGTATATACACTGAACGAAGGAGACGACAGTATTTACATGATCAACAGATGCCATTCAATGGAGAAGTTGGATGGTTCAAACAAAATCATCATCAGATATATCAGAAGCAACATGAAGTCTTTTAGTCTGAGGTTGATGATCTGATGAGGGGTTGGGTTTTTTCAACGGTTGCAAGCAAACTGGAGATGTCCTCTTGGATTCAGTTGGAGATCTCAAAGAGGAATTCTTCAAATTGAATCCCATCATCTTCAAATTCTTGCCAAGTAAAGATTGCCTTCCAGGTTTCCTCGGAGAATTTATTTTCACTGCTTCTTTGTCTCCACTAGCTGTCGCTCCATTTGGTTGATGAGCTGTTGATCGCACCATAGATTCAACTGGAACAAGTTTCCCATCAACCTGATTGGTGAAAACAAAAGAAACCTGCAAGATAAACATGTCATTTGTTAACAAATGGCAGCAGTTCATCAGAATCACGTTAATCAACCTTAACTCCTAAGCACAATCTATAGTATTCCAAACTTTCTTTTCCTCATAATTGGATAAAAAACTGGTAACTGTAAGAACAAGTGTATCAAGTGGAAGTGGTAGAATCTTACAACAACTGGAAAAACTAAAAAAGTAACGAAGGTGTGAGATTTGTGAGCTCTAACACAAAGACCTATATAACTACTCCCTCCGATCCTAAATATAAGGCCTTTTAGAGATTTAAATATGGACTACATACGGAGCAAAATGAGTGAATCTACACTCAAAATAGTCCATATACATCCATATGTAGTCCGTATTGAAATCTCTAAAAGGGCTTATATTTAGAAACGGAGGGAGTAGATGCATAAGAGACATTAACTAGGCTATCACCTCGTCACCAGCAGAACACTGGAGGATGGTATCAGGTACAGTTGATGGATCAGAATGATGGCCCCAACTTCGTAAATCTTCTTCAGAAGGTTGTTCGATCTGAAAAGGGTGCGAATGGAGCAGCGCAGCAAAGTACTTGAGATTTGAAGCAACTACAGAGTGCATTCTAACAGAAAAGGATGTCGCATAAACTACCTGTTGATTTGAACTATTCATTTTCTGCACACATCCAGAGATCTCTCTAAAGCCACCAATATCAGTATACAACTTTTCTTTTGATGTCGAAACTATATCATGTTTAGCGGCATGTAAATCCAAACCATTACCATCTAACAGCATACAGTGATCCTTGTTACAGCGATCGCACTTCAAATTTTCATGTATTTCAGACCTGCGAGACCAAATGAAAGGAGAAGGATGATATATAATATCTATACCTACTATTAAAGTACGGAGTGCTTCTGCCCGTACGTCATCGAAATTGCCATTAAAGTTGCAAAATATTACCACCAATGCCACCTATAAGTAATAAAAAACGTTTCACACAAAAAAATATCAGACTGGGCCTGCCCATGCAAGAACCTCCTATACAGCGCTCTGTGCACTAGGAGAAGACACAACGCACCTGTTTGGGCCGGCCCATGTATGAGCAACCAGTTTTTAAAATTTCGTTTTTCTTTCCTGTTATTGTTCTTTTTCTATTTTAAATAATTTGGAAATTCAAAAAACTTTCGAAAATTAAAAAAATGATAAGGTTGAAATAAAATGTTTAATAATTCATAAATATATGTGGATTCAGAAAATGTTTATGATTTAAAAAAAAGAAATTTTTAAATAAATGTTCGGGAAATGTTCATGATTTTTTAAAAAGTTAAAGTATTAAAAAATGTTAAAGAAATAGAATAAAAAGTTTCCAATTCAAAAAAAATCATGAATTGAAAATTTTCATAAAATTCAGAAAACTGTTCGTAAGTTAAAAAATAGTTTATTGATTAATAAAATGTTCGCTGAAAAGATAGGCATTTCAAAAAAAATCATCAATTACGAAAATTGTTCCAACAATTTCGAAAAAATGTTCGTAGATTCAAAAAAATATTTTAAAAATGTTCACATTTTTTTTGAAAATATTTATAAATAGTCTAGAATGTTCATAAATTCACAAAATGTTCATGATTTTAGAAATTGTTCGTAAATTTGAAATTTTTTCATGATTTCAATTATGTTCACGAGTTTGAAAAAACATTCATGATTTCAAAAATTGTTCACGATTTCACAAAAATGAGAGTGATAGTGTATCTCGGTGATGCAGCAAAATGTGGTCATGGTCATTGGAGATTATGATTTTTTTTCTCCCGTTGCAACGCACGGGCCGTTTTGCTAGTAAACTACATATAGACGGAACTAATGAATTTGGATATTGGCTTTTACATATTTTGAATATTATTCAATGGTAATAACTAATAACAGAGTATTTAGGCCTAACTTAGAAACGAATCTGGTTTCTATGAATAGCATATTTGCAACAGTTTTTGACATTTTGTTTGCAAGCCAATGGTAGTTTGACTACTTATTACACCCTCAACCTAAATCAAATGATCATGAACTCCTTTTATCAAACAATTTATGTAGCAAGGCCTTATGTTTTGCATGATAATATGCAAGAAACTGTGACCTTGATCCCAACAGAATGGTGACTGCAAACACAACTTAATTACACTTATGTACATGACTGGCAACTGATCCAAGCTATAATGGAGAAGCAGAGTTCACCTGACTTGATCATGCAAAGTAAAAAGATCGCGCAGATCTTCTGCTGAAAGAGAATTTCCCTGCAAAAGTGAAATGAAGACGTGAGAAATTAACATATTTGGCACTTTCAAGGATCGAGAAGAAAACTCCAGGTACCTGATCCTGCATTTTGTCGTCAGCTTGTTCCTGCTGAATAACTCTTTGGAGGCCTTCTTTTGCCATTTGACGCTGATATACCTATAGATGAATGTGGCATATCATATTGTCAGCAGAAGAAGTAATCAGCAACTCAGTATTCCTTCACTTGATAATGAAAAAAAAAAGTAAAAAAGGAATGAAAAAAAATGGAGCTGTCAACCTTCTCCTCAATGGTTCCAGTGCTCAAGAACCTGTATATGTACACTCTCTTCTTTTGTCCATCTCTCCATACTCTAGCAGCAGCCTTTGCAAATATCAAAAGATGAAAAGGTTCAACTCAGGCAAGGTGTGTGGAGTTAAACAGAACCATCAAGAGTGATAAATCACAGATATTAACCTGCTTATCATTGGCAGGGTTCCAATCTGGGTCAAAGAGAACCAATCGATTTCCACCCACCAAATTAAGCCCACAACCGCCTGCCTTGCTACTAAGTAGAAAGGCAAACTCGTCCTGCCAAATACAGTAATTTAGAATATAATGATAGGTTATAAGTTCTTCGTTCAGGGTACAAGGTTGATGTTACGTACTCTAGATAGATCATTGAATTGGTTCACCAACTTTTGCCTTTTATTAATGGATGTTGATCCATCAAGTCTGACATATGGATATCTTCTTTCCCGACATAATTGTGCAAATAAATCTAATGTCTGCACTTTTAGACAATGATAATAGTTAATTACTCCTGCTCTGCAGACTGCAGGTATCCAAAGAGCAAATTAATTATAACAAGTATCTTTTATGAACAGAAACTAGTTTACACGCACATTCTAAAGACTGTACTCTCTCGTTTGATGACAGACATACAGAGAATATGTAGTACACAAAACAAGTAGGAAGAGGTGCAAAAATAAGGTCACGTGCACTTGTGCAGAAACTAGTACTCCCTTCGATCCAAATTAATTGACGCAGCTTTAGCACAACTTTAGTTTAAATATATGATTTTGACAGTTCAAGAAGGAAACCAAACATGTATCCAATATATAGGTTTAAGGTAACTCTATCACTTCACCCTTAATTCCAAGTACCATGTTCTTGACTTTGTGCTGTAGGGCTTCTGGTTGTAAGATACTCCCTCCGTACACAAATATAAGAGGTTCCAACTTTTTTCTGAATTGTATGTATATAGACACGTTTTAGTGTGTTTGTTCACTCATTTCAGTCCATATGTAGTCCAAATTGAAATATCCAAAACACCTTATATTTGTGAACGGAGGGAGTACATACCTTTTGACTTTCGTAGTTCTTATAATTATTAGTATATCCACAGGATATGGTCTGACCATAAACATGATAGTAAAGGCAATGAAGATTTGGGAGTAATAATGGCTTACTTGTTACTACCATCCCTTTATTTATTAGAAGTGTTTCACAATTTAACTTGAAAAAAAAATGGTTTTCAGTAGCCACTAGCCAGTGTAAAGAATGCTAGCACTAGCAGGCCTAAGGCTACAAAGAATGTAGAACCTTCAAGACAACATAGACAGTAATAAGTGCACTCATGTTCGACTTATTGTTGTAGGACCCCAGGAAAGTTTTCGAGATACGAATTTTGTCATCACCAACAATACCTTCATATTTTCTTATTTTTGAAGCATACAGATGGGAGCTTAGCCAATTTATTAATGAGAGGATCGTAGTTTAAATCTTACAACATCCATCGCCAATGGACCCGCCAAGACCAACAAAACCTTACTACAATGATACTGTGTTATCAACATAATACATTAAAAACATCTTACCTGAGTGTAATTTGATACAAGGACAATACGGTCATCAGTTTTCAGTCGGAGGTGCCCCAGCAATCTAGCCAACACATGCATTTTGCCAGATAGTTCTACCCACATTCCTCCTCCACCAGTCCATGATCCAGATCTTGCATAAAAGAAACGATACAGATAAGTTGGATTTGCTTGAGAAGCTAGTGAGAAAAGTTAGGCATACCTTCCTTGAAACAGTTCTGGGGGGAAAAAGCATAGACAGTCATCGAAACCGGAGCCTCCTGACTTGCTACTCTTTATGGTGTCATAAATTAGCTGCAATACCAAGATAACCAAGCAACATATGTTTGTCATGCTAAATATAGTTACCAAAAAAGTGAAACTGATGCAGGCTGGCTATGAAGAACAGTAACACAGGCAACAACAGCCTAGAATTTCCCATAACGTATCAAATCACATTAGTAACTTCCTAGCTGCCAGGTAACCAGGAAATAAAAAGTCAGTGCAAGAACTTGGTTACCAAGCCTATTCCACATTCTACAAGGAATATGTGGTCAGCTTATAAAATTGTCAATCTATGCAGGATACATTATCATGAAACAAGCTTTAAAACTGTCAACGGACATTTTCTTGAAAAGTACATAATTACATTATACAATGCAGATGCAGGGTAGCACTTGACAGCAATATAGAAGTATGCAATGTTGTACTTAAGCCTATGGTGCTTGAAAGAGAGATCCATTACTAGTTACTACTACAAATGTTAGAGTTGGTGACGGTGGTGGTGGGGATTCATTCACCCTCTTCAACCTCCCGGGTCATTGTTTATAAGGCGTCCCGCCTTGGACGCTAATGCGGCAAGGTGCCCTGGCAGTGTCTTACAATTATGCACGCTTTAGGCGCTTATGAGTCGCTTAGGTGTCAGGGCGGTTGGTTCTCGCCTTAGGTCGCCTTATAAACAATGCCGCAGATACATACCTTAACAACATAACTAATGCTTTTTTTGAAGCGGGGAAGGAAAAACAGATACTTCAACACAAATCGTGACAGGAGTCAAGACAAAGCTCAATCCAGCGTGGCAGCGATGCTGAGGATGTAGTGTAGGTCAAGCAGGGCCACAACATCATGATGCCAGGTGAGGACATCGACCAAGTGCAGCGGCGGAGCCAAGGGCGTGTAGAAGGCGGAGCCAGACGAGACAGCTCAATGTGTTGGGGTTTAGCAAGATACGGACATTAACTAATTGCAGTAAAAAATGATTGTAATAAACTCTGATCCTACTGTCGAAACTACTTTCACTGAAAGAGATATATCGTGGAGCGAAACATTAAACTGAAATTATTTACCTTTGGATGATTGCATAATTTCTTAAGAGCAGTAATATATGCCAAAACTTTAGTACTCTTTGCCTCTTCAGATATCAAGCGTTTAACCTGACAGGGTCAACCACAGACTCCTGTAAATATAACTTGGACTACCTTACATGTGCCTACTGAATATTGCTTGAAACTCAGAATGGTACAAAATTTCCTTACATTTTTGGAGTGTATGAAGTGGTTGTACAGTGTCATCTGTAAAGGAGTCAGCTTGCAGCATACTACTTCAACAATCTATACATAAGCAGGGTTAAGTAATGTAGACGAGGCACAATTATATAATGTAGAAAGAAGGAAGAATCACTATAAAAGACAAAATGGATAGCAGGTACACAATTCTTTTGGTGTTTTCTGAATGTGTGATGAACATATCCGGCCAAATATACACTGGACAGAACATACCTTTGGTGGCAAGTGATTGGACAGCAGGGCATTTGTTCGTTTCAATATAAACTGAATATCATTGAGATGCCATCAGAAGAATTCAGAAGGTAATTAACCTAGAGCCCATAAAATTGTAGAAGAAAATGCATGGAAACAATTCTAGAGGAGATTATAACATAAATGTGGACAATACAGTTGTACATAATTATGTAGTGCAGAGTGCAGACAACCTTCTTCAGAGGAAAAGGACTTGCCTGATTTACTTTTGCACTAAGCTCTCCAGATCTCTCGGATCCCAACTTCTTTTCTTCTGCAGTTGCTGTGGGTTCTCTTCCACGAATTATTGGTGCCTTCAGTTAGGGGCAGATACTGTTAGAGTTAAATACAGAGGAAAGGAAGATAGAATGCAACTAACAGGAATAGCACATGATTTTAGATGCACAACACACAAAGAAACTTGAATAATAAATATCTGAGAACACAGTGATACTAGTTGTAATTCATACTCCCTCCGTCCCGAATTACTTATCGCAGAAATGTGTAGAAATGGATGTATCTAGAACTAAAAATACGTCTAGATACATCCATTCCTGCTACAAGTAATTTGGGACGGAGGGAGTATTTAGCAGTATAACTTGTGATTTTCATAAAAAGTACATACTTCATAATATCGGCGAAAATATGCGGCATCCCCCAGAACTCCTGGATTTGTAAAATTTACCATTGAAAAGAACTCTTCCAAATCATTCTGCAGAGGAAAATGAATATATCAAAATTCAAAACGATGGTTCCAGCTACAATATGGAAAAGAATGGGAAAGCAAAAACCTACCTGCATTGGGGTACCTGATAACAGGATACGCCGTGTACAGGGAAGGGCCGCCAGTGCCTGGTGCATCAAGTGTTTTGATGAATTCAGGCAGAGCAAAATCGGAGATGAACTTAAGTGCAAACGACTCGTGTATGTATGAAACGCAACTGAATTGGCAAACTGATATACCTTATTTGTTAGTGTCTGGTCATTTTTCAGCCTGTGAGCCTCATCACATATGAGAAGGTCGCAGCTTCCTGGTATTTCAAATTTTGACGAATGCATGCGGAAGGTCTCGTAAGATATGATAAGTACCTGATGACAATCCCAAACATATAAATTCACCAGACGTTGTCATGAACATGCAATTCTGATTGCAATTAGTAAGCATGGTAAATAGAAAATAGCAGAAAGGAGAAGAGTTTGGGTAAAAGAAAACCTGAAGCCGGCTCAAGGGCTTTAAGAAACTTCCTATTCCAGAAAGAACGTCAGCACGCGTGCTTTCACACAGGGCAAGCAAGTGCACTTTGCCTTTTAACCATTTACTTATCTCAGATTCCCAGTTGCTAACTAGGCTTGTGGGGGTTACAATGACAGCCCTTTTAACCATTGGCTTACCCTCAAAGCCTTGAGCGAGAAGGGTATATAGTAAAGTTATCGACTGTAAAGTCTTTCCCAACCTGGAAAGTGCAAGGAAGTGTCAGAAGTAGCTTTTATGTAACAGTGAGTCAGTGACTAAATAAAAGGATGGAAAGACAGAAGCATTGCGTATTTACATCAAAGTAATAAAATGGACAAGAGGGAGGGCATGAATTGTTCCAGCTTATTACCCCATGTCATCAGCTAAAATGCATCCAGTGATTCCATCGTCACTTAGCAACCCAGAGACACAATCAAACATAAACTGAACTCCTTCCCTGCATTACAACACAATCATGTGATTTACTTTCTTCATCTCCAAGATTCAGAACAAATCAGCATTGTTAGTTATTGTTTGCACCTGCTTAGCCTAAAAATAAAGCTACAGTGCAATATGTAGTATCTATAGGTGAATGTCTACAACTTACAGAGAGTACATGTTCTGCACAAAGTTAATGCTGATTGTAATTATCATGGGGAAACCATAAAAATGATAAAATAGAGGGTTCACTGCAAACAATCAAGCATGTAAAAAATGAATATATGAAAAACATTAACAGGATAATATATTACCTTTGATGAGGACGAAGGTAACGTACAAGCAGATGATCAACTTCAATTGCAGTAAAATTGTTATTCTCTTTGTCACATTCCTCGGGTTGCCACAAAATTAATGGCTCTATGCCAGATGGAAGAGGTTCCTCTTTCTCTGAGGAATCATCACTAGCAATGGTAGGCAGCTGCTGAAGATTGTTTGGAACTGCAAATGGCTGTACTGAACCCCACGGGACAAATCTTTTACGGGCTGAAAGGCGCCGAGCAAGAAGCTCACTATTTTCACTATATCCGTTTCCACACGGAGGTTTGAATGGTTTTCGAGCTATCGCTGCCGCATCAGAAACTGAAAGGATGCGTGGAATAAGTGGCTGCCTTCGGACAACCAGGTTTCCCCTGACAAAAACCAGGAAAAAATGCATAAATATCTTCAAACAAGAGAGTGCATTTGTGATGCTATAGTCGATTAAACCAAAACAAATTTCAGTGTGTGCAAGGCAATCTAAGAGAAAATGACTTGTAACTGAGAAAAAGGCTTAAAGTGAACATTAGCAATACATCACGTAGCGCAATATTGTTCCAGCTGACCATACTTTCTCTGACCAATACAGTAAGATTTCAGGATTCTTTCATGTAGAAGGCTAGTCCTATTGTACATGGTACTCACTGTCATATCTCTATGCTTAAAATCATGAGAGATGACTAGAGTATCCACACTACAGAGCACTCTGTTGCACATGGCTACCTACTGTTTACTTGGTATGCACAATGAGTTATTGACTAAGTCCATTCTGTCCACATATGAAAAGAGTTACAAGACGGAATACAGAAGGTTAAATCTCTCTGTCCATATTTGCCAGCTTCATGTGATCTCCTCCAAGTCATTCAGCCGTATGCATACTCACCAGCCACCGTATTTACGCGAATGGCAATATTCAGCTTGAAGCCGGTACGGAAACTTGAGTGACAGGTATAGCTAGTTAGTGAGAGGGGTCGGATCAAAGCATCAACATTCAGGCTTGGATACTCCAGAACAAAGTTCTCGGGAGATAACCCTGCAGATTACATGGGAAACAACCAATCGAGTGGGATGAAAAAGAGAGATCCTTCTATCACATTGTAAGTTACAGGGAGATTATAGTATTTAAATTCTAGCCTGTTTTTCCAGAACAGACCACGGTGTGGGGAGAGGAATTTGACTTGGGTCTCTTATGCTAAATTCTAGAGGAAGTGGATCAAACACACCCAAGCTGAGGCACATTGTTCAAATGTACTCTAACAGGGCGTGGATTAGTGCATCACTGGGGACTCTTATGCTGAATTGGCATCTGAAACCACAAGCATGTCCCACTACAATTCAGGAGCATCCATCGACTAGTCTCGTCACCATAAAAAATCCACTAAGATGCGTCGATACACTAATGCGAACCCTAGCCCCTAAGAATCCTCTAAGATGCGTCGATACACCACCAGCGCACAGCACGGACACGCACACTTGGGCCGAAATGGTAGGGCCGGAGAGTACCTGACGAGCGCGTCCACGTTCTGCGACTTCCTCTCCTCGTCCGGCTCCGCAGCGCCCCGGCGCCCGCCCCGGACTGGCCGCCCGCCGTCGCCGTCGCCGACGCCGTCATCGCTGTCGTCCACTTCCTCACCCTCGTCCTCGACGCCGCCCGCGTCGCTGCTGTCCGCCACGTACTCGTCGTCGGCTGCCTCCGCCCCGCGCTCCACCTCGGACTCCGACTCGTCGGAGTCGGAGGAGAGGGTGACGACCTCCTCCTCCTCGTCGGAGTCGCTGCCGCGGCGGTCGCGCTTGCTCCTCGACGGCATCGCGCCACCTCCGGCGAGTGGGATGGTTCGAAATGGGCACCGAATCGTGTGGATTTTCCGCTCGGAGTTGGGGGATTTGGGGAATTTTTAGGAATGGAGAAGCGGGGTTTGGAGGCGCTGCAAAAGTTTTGGCGGTATGGAGGGGGAGCAGCGTGTCGGAGAAGGTGCGGGAGAAGAGGGAGAGGGGTGGTTGGGCTGGATCGGAGGATCTGTTTCTGAGGGGTTCAGCCCATATTTACGGCCCAAATAGGTTAGCTTCTCCAATGAGGCTTTGGGGGTCCCCCATTCCAAAAAAACGTCCCTCATTGCAACAAAGTGTCTGTTCTAAAGAAAAGATACACCATCAAGTCAAAAAAAAGCAGCGGAGTGTCGGATAAACGGACTTGGAAGGGTGCCATTTTTTTGTCGCATGTGTTTTTTTTATCTCAGTCCGGCAGTTTCCGCCCTCAAAAAAAAAGTCCAGCAGTTTTCTTTTGGGTCTTTTGGGGTTTTTTATTCTGTTTTTATTCCTGATATATTTTATTAGTTTCTAATTTTACTTTTAATTAATTTATTTTTAGAGTTTTTTGTAACATGTGAACATTTTTGTAAATTCATGATTTTTACAAATGCATATGCATTTTAAAATTATGATAATATTTTTCTTCAATTTGAAAACATACTAAAATTTCTCGTGAGTGATTTTTAAATTCATGATGTTTAAAAAACAAGTGTGCCCTTTTTCTAAACTAGAACGTTATTTTTTTATATGTGATTATTTTTAAAATTCCTATGAATTTTATATTAAAAATCATGTTGTTAAAATCAATCTAAATAATCGATAACCATTTTCTAGGATAATTGCTGAAAACCTAGAAAGAAGAAGAAAGAAAGTCGGGAGGAAATTGCTCCGTCCGGCCTAATAGGCCCCCCATGTGCGTTTATGTTGTTTTGTCTATCTTCATTGCACTTGTGCACGATATATTTCTCCAGATAGCTCATGTACCCACATGTATATTTACGTATGTAATTTTATTGGGCATTGCATTAATTTATGTGGAGTATGTCCCAATTTTTGTGGAGATATGTTGTCTACTTGTCTTTGTTGTGCTTATTGTGTCCACGGGAACTGACACCATGACTCCATGGGTCTGCGACTTTTGGTCTAGTGGAACGAGGCCCTGATCAGGCATGTGTATTGTCCAATGCATTAGCCATTTTGGCGTTGCGGTCATGTCAAGTAAACATGATGATATGTTGGGTTGGCCCAGCTTGAAAAAGCGCAGACCCCAAATGACAAGCCCGAGCTCTGCTCGAAACCTTAAAATGTCCCTTTTCTCACGCGAGTGCTATATCTCGCATTAAGCGAGTGCTCCTTTCGTCTCACTCAAGTTTTTTGCCCTGCGAGGTAGCGAGTGGGCCGGCCCATTTCTATCTATTATTTTTTTCTTCGCTGGTTCGTTCTCCAAAAGCTCGGTGGCTTGGTTCGTTACGTTTTTTTTTCTCTTTTTCGGTTTTCTTACCTTTTTCTTCGTTTCTTCACTGTTTTTTTGTTGTCTATTTTCTTTGCTTTGTCATCGATTTTCTTCCTTTCTTTCCCGGTTATCACTGGTCTGTTCTTTTTCATTCGTTTTTATTTGTTTCTTTTCTCGGTTTTTCATTAGTTTTTTGCTTCTCTTTCTTTGTTCCGTTTTTATGTCTTCCTTTCTTGGTTTTCATTAGTTTTTTTATTCTTTTTTCATTTGTTTCTTCTTCTTTCTGGTTTACTTTGTTTCTTTTTCGTTTTTCGTTTTTTGGGTTTTCTTTGTTTCTTTTGGTTTCATTCTACATTTTTGGAATATGTAGAAAATATTTTTTAATACACATTTAACATTTTTCAATACAAACTTAACACTTTTTTAATAGATTCAACATTTTTCTATAAACATTTTTTAAATTCTTGATTAAGTTTTTCAAATGCTTGATTAATGTTTTTCTAAATACAAGGTTAACATATTCTAATACATGGTCAACATTTTTCTATGCATGCTTATCAATTTTCAAATGCTTTATTAACATTTTCTAAATGCAACATTAACACTTTTTTAACACATGGTCAACATTTTTTCCAAATACATTTTAGAGTTTTCAAATGCTAGATTAAAATTTGTGAAATACTTATTCAACATTTTTTTTTCAAGTGCTTGATTAACATTTTATATACATGATCAAAAAAATCATCATTTTTAACACATAGTCAACTTTATTTTCTATACACAGTTGATATTTTTCATATATTGGTTCAAGATTTTCTCAAATGCTTGATTAACATTTTGCTATACATGGTCAGAAAAAATAATCATTTTTAATACATGGTCAACATCTTTTCTATACACATTTAACATTTTCCAAATGCTTGCTTAACATTTTTCAAACACTTGTTCAACATTTTTTTAAATCTTGATTATTATTTTTAAAATACATGAACAAAAAAATTCATGCATATTTCAATTTTTATACATTTTCTGTATATGTGATAAACATTTTGTCTATACACGTTCAACATTTTCATATGCTTGGTCAACATTTTTCAAATATTTTATGTAGAGTGATATTTGTAGTATGTTCATTCAGAATATTTGGAAGTACACGCAAAAGTAAAAATAAAAATAAAAAATAAAAAGTTGAAAACAAAACAAAATAGAGAACGAGGCTATTGTTTCTTGCTCGCCTGGTTGGCCCAACTCGCGGCACCTAACCTTCAGCCAGGGTTGCCTGAATTCGAGACATAGGGACACCCCTTTTCCCAAGCCTGGACTGTCTCAAAGCCTGAAACGGTTCCTTTTCTCAAGTTGAGCATGAATCGGACGTTCCTTTTAGTGTGCACGCGTGCAAGCTTGGCCCGAAATCTGGAAAACTGAAGCTTGAGCCCGGGCCCAACTTTCTTTTGAGTTGTATAAGAGCGTCTCTAGCAGACCCCTTATATCGCCCCGACACGCAAAATAACCGTCAGTTTATGGTTTTGCGCGAAAAAGTGGTCCGAACAATCATCGTAAATGCGTCCGACCCTCAATTTCTTTTAAGTGGTGCGGTAAATTGCCCCCTCCGACCCGCGAAAACACAGTTTCACCCCCACACCCCGTCGGTGCCCTGTATCTCGCGAAAATGGTTGGCGGGAAGGACATTTTAGCCCGCGAGCGTTCCCCACCCCAATCCTGCGGGCACCCGGCACCGTCGCCGCCCGCCCGCCGCCTTCGAGTCCGGCCAAATCCGCCGACGGAATCACGCTGCCAAGCCGCTCCAAACCCTAGTCCATCGTGGCGGTTCGCCGCCGTCCCGGATCCGCCGAGCGGAGCCGTCCCCGGGTCGCCGCCACCGAGTTGACACCCGCCCCGGATTCGCCGAGCCGAGCCGCCCCCGGATCGACCTCCGCCGGTGAGTACTTTTCTGCCCCCTTCTAGTTTGACTTACATAACGATTTGTAGATGATTTTTCGTTCATGGGCGCTCGGGTGCGATTTGTAGATGGATTTGAGCCCTTGCGAGGAATTTTTGCTCAGGTATTTGTCCTCGTCCGACGACTCGGACGTATAGTCGTTGCTCGAGAGCCATCGGCAGCAGATGGTGCTGGTGGTGGTGCTCGCGTTGAATGAGCTCGAGGATCGGAACCGAAAGAGACGGTGAGGATCGACCGTCGGTCGTCTTTGCATCCCTCGCAACCGCCATCTCGGGAACATGATGTTGATGCAAGACTACTTCGCGGACAATCCCACGTATCCTCCGCACCTCTTCCGGAGAAGGTATCAAATGCGCCGATCCCTCTTCGTAAAAATAGTGCAAGCTTTGCGATGCCAATTCTCGTATTTTTACTCAAAGGAGAAACACAGTGGGATTGAAGGGTTCTAGCGCATATCAAAAAATCTCGGTTGCTATGCGGGTGATTGCATATGGCATTCCCGCTGACTATGCTGATGAATATCTTCGCATTAGAGAAGATACTACATTTGAGTCAGTGCATAGGTTCGCCAAAGTGATCATCCGCGTCTTTGGTCCTGTCTATCTTCGTGCACCCAACGAGGAAGACACAAAAATGTTGATGGCAGCAAATGAGAGGCGAGGTTGGCCTGACATGCTAGGAAGCATAGATTGCATGCATTTGAATTGGAAAAACTGCCCGAAGGCATGGCACGGGCAGTATTGTGGCAAGTCTCGTGATGCAACAATTGTGCTAGAGGTTGTAGCATCCGAGGATTTATGCATTGCATTTTTGGTATGACGGTACTCTCAATGATATCAATGTGTTGCAACGGTCTCATTTGTTTACTAGACTTGCTAGTGATGATGCTCCTGCTTGCAACTACACGGTGAATGGGTATGAGTACACAAAAGAGTACTATCTTGCAGATGGTATTTACCCTTCTTGATGTACATTAGTCAAGAGCATCAAAAAGGCAAAAACTAGGAAGCATGTGGAATTCGCAAAGGCACGAGAGGCTGCCCGAAAAAGACATTAAAAAAGCCTTTGGGGTTTTGCAATCTAGGTTTGCTATTGTTTGTGGTCCTGCTCGTTTTTGGGACAAGTGAAGAACATCATGACACGTTGTGCCATTCTTCACAACATGACCATCGAAGATGAGAGAGACATGGACTTGAAGTTCTTCTACGACAATATCGGTAGCCATGTGAAGCCAGCTAGAGACCCTGACCGCATACAAGCATTCCTTCAGACATGTCGGCATATTGAAGACGCAAACACCCACTATCAGCTTCAGGATCTCATTGAGCATTGTTGGCAAAGGCATGGGCTGTAAAATCTGCCATTTTTACACTCATTTCATTTAATTCATCTGTGATTTGTATCATTGAATCATTGTTCAATTCGGGACAACTCTTATATTGACTTATTGTTTAATTCAGTGATTTGAATAATTATTGTAATGTGGATGATTGTTACATTATAATATTCACATTTTACCTTATGTTGAATTCATAATTATGTGTAATATGTGACATATGTGTCAAATTCAGAAAATACCACGTGCTTTTGCGGGCTGGCGGGTGCTTCTGTTCGGCCGCAACACCCGCCAGCCTGCAAAGCACGCTTTTCGCGTACTGTAAACGCAGTCCGCTATATAAGGGGTCTGCTAGAGATGCTCTAGGATGAAGCACAACCTTGGGCCCAGCTTTCTTTTGAGTTCTAAGATGAAGCCCAAGCCCGAAGGCAAGCCCGTCCCTGGTTTTGGGGTTTTTTGGGACGGGCTGCCCACAATCAAGTTTAGCGTCACCATTGGGGTAAGTAAATATTAGTAGGCACACGGGCAACCCGTTGCATGGAAGGAAAGAGGAAGAGTTAGGACTATGGGCCTGTTTGGATGGTGTCCACGTTGAATTGTGCCTGGCCTGGACAGTGTCTAAAAAGTGCGTGCAAATTGTTTGGTTGCTGCCTGGAAAAGTTGTTGCTAGCCTGGCCTGGTGATCTGACATTTTGCTTAGCCTGGGGTGTAACCCAGGCAATCTACTTGGCCTGGACCAGGCGCTCAGAAAGTGACGCCTGATAGCTGCCTGGGCACGTTTTTTCAGCCTTATTGCTCTTACGAGCCTTCAATCCCTTTCAATCATGCTAGTAAATATTAAAATATTCATCAGGCCAGGCCACCAACAAAACACATCCTATCCAGGCTAGCCACACCAGGCACAAACACATGGAAGTACTAGGCACAACACAGACAACCTCTTCATCGAGGCACGAAGGCCAGGCCACTAACCAAACATCCCCTAAGTGCTCGAGTTAGGTTGTTGACTCGGAATCGTAAATCGAAGAAGTATTCCTGTGACCTGGTCGTATGAATGATTTCTTTCTCAATACCAGAGCTAAATAATTAGGCATCCACTCTTGTATGCTCATGCACTGGCGGAGCTACGTGGGGACAATTCCGAGCTGTGGCCACCCCTTTCCAAAATGCAATTTCTTTATAGGATACACGATTGGCCCAGTTTTGTGGCAGGGGAAAGCGAGATGCTGAGCCCTTCCATGGACAAAGGAATCGTGAGCGCGTAGGAGGAGTTTGTTCCCATCCTGCTATTCCCCTCTCCTTTCCTCTCCTCCAGTCGTCCTCCATGGTGGTTCGTGTCAGTGCCAGTTCTTCTTCCTCCCCCCCAACTGCTCCTCCTGGAGTCCCCTAAGTGGCCATGGTAGCTCCTGTTAGGTCTTCTTCCTCACACTCCCCATAGTCCCCTCCATCTCCTTAGTGTGTGTTCTCCCTCTTTTTACCAAGATTTTTCTTGTCAAATCAGGCAATGAACTAAATCTGTAGGCTATATAATGCTTAAATACCCCATTCTAAATATGAACAGGTACTCTGCTATTTTGTAGAGAATTCTATCTATAGATACTCTTCACTGATTCTAAGTACCTGATACAGACATAAACTTCCATTTTTTGTGTATTTACTTGCAGTAAATCTGAACCAATTGGCCCCCTCTTGTTTTTGGTTCACGCTCCGCCACTGTGCTCATGATCATTTTTCTCACCCATATGATAACATAGTAGACATCCGACATGCTACCTTGCAAGGGGGTTGGTCCTGCCCACAATGGATCCCATGATTTAGGTTCTCGCTTATTGGGTACGACACTCGCATGCCTCTTTAAAATCTTTGAGCTTAGTGCAACTTCGATAGGCTTGTAAATTGTAATTCTACATTTTCCAGGATATTATATATTCAATAATGGGGCTGGAGTTGACAATTTCGATTGAATTATCGGAACTCTCCGTTGTTCTTGTCCTTTTCAGTTTATTCGATTTGATAATTTTTGTTCGGTTGATCTTGATCATTAATAATCAGTCCGTTTCCTTAGAAAAAAAAAACATGTCATCAAGTTGTGTGCGGTGGCATGATGTCCCGTTGTTGTGCAGCGATCAGGAGCTGTTCGTGCTTATATGTAACAGGAAGTCCAGCAGAAGACAACATAGCAACGGTCAGACAACTTCCCCAAATGTCATTATTTACACACACACAGACCACGTTTCTCTGTTTCCATGTGGAGGAAGCGTTCTGGTTTCTGAAGATGCCGGCACGTGCACCTGTTCATTTTTCAGAGACGCTGAAGCAGGAAAGACACACAATACAAAATTCACTTTACTGATTATTTACAACCTAACCAATCAATCACACCCAAGCCAGCTAGTAGTACGTATCTGCTGCTAGTCGTGGTAGCAGGGGAAGGAACGGAGGATAGAGATTATTCAGGCCTGAGAAGCTGCTAGGCGTCGAGGTCGGCGGCTTTGAGGTGGAGGTTGTTGCGCGCGAAGGCGTAGAGCCTGCCCATCTCGTCGCCGTCGACGAGGCCGTTGCGGTTGGCGTCGGCGTCCCGCAGCGCCTCCCTGGCCTTCCACCAGGCGAACCACAGGTCCAGGCTGCGCAGCGCCTCCCGCAGCTCCTCCCGGCTGATCCGCCCGTCCCCGTCCGCGTCGAACTGCGCCAGCCACGCCCGGAACTCCTCCACCGTCGTCTCCTGCGGCAGCGCCCTGTAGTCGTACCGCATGAACGCCATCCTCGATCTTTCTTTCTTTCTTCTGCTCACAGAGAGACAGTGTGTACGTGTTTGCTTCTCCGTCCCCGCCGTTGATGCCCGTCTATATATACCCGAAATCCATGGCGATGACCACGTACGTACGTTGCTGCTCCGGTTGCCTCACGTTTCGGCGCACGTTTGATGCGAATTCCGGCGTGCTGTTAGGCCGGACAGAACCGACTATCGGTGAAGATATCGCATGCTTTTTTGACAGGCGACTACTCTACCAGATTCGATGCTTGCTCGAAGGACATGGTGGCAGGCTCGGGCGAGGTCGGTCGCCACGAATCGGATGCCTTCGACTTTGACGGCACGTACAGTACATTTTTGCTGCGGACGCATGCAGTGATTATTCTATATCGTTGTAGTGTTGCTTGTGCCCGATTGCTTGGCCCTCACGGCGAAAAAGATCAAGAGAGACTAGTCCACCGAGCAATCGTGTCCAACTCATGCGGCGATGACCCACCAGGTGCCGCTGGGCTTATGATATTGTCAGTCGTGACCAACTTGAGCAGCATTCTCTCTCTCTCTCTCTAGAAGATAAGATGGGACTTTGTTGTTATTAGTACAAAATAAACATTTGTAAGCTTCCTTCCGAGAAGCAACAAATACGGTCAATGCTTAGCCATTAGGTGAGCCGTAAGCGTCAATAGTTTCAGCAAATCAAGGTTGATACCGCCATGTGCCTGTGCGCGACGTCCGAACCACGTAACACTGTGACGTCAGCTGTCCCGCCATTGCGAAACCAGCGGGTGGCCGCTGGCAATCCAACGGCACAGAAGCTCACCACGCTACAAGTACATAAATGAAATACAGCTACGGAGTAGATTTTGTTTTTTTCCTTTGACAACGCAGCTAGCTGTTGTCAGACTTAAATAAACAAGATTAGAGCAAGTACGTGTACATTATTGGTTAATATTTAAGCTCCCAAGGTTTCGCATGTGGCCGCTCGGGGGAGCTGTCTTCAAGACAACTAGACGTCTAGACAGGCAGCGCGGACCAACGAGCAAAAATACTATATCCATCCCGCGTACTCCAAAAACTTTGCTGTCACCTCGTTTGGTTAGACTTGAATAGTTTTGAAATCTAGCCCCTTTTTAAAGCTTTCATAACGATGGTTAGCTCCCGGATAGCAACTTTTGCTGCATGGCTCGTCGACAAGTTGGCAAGATGGATAGGAAACCGGGAAAAGTATACGATGAGCAAGACCAAGACTCACTTTTCTCTTCTTTTTTTCTTTATTTGCGAGTTGGCTAGCAAGACCGAGACTTCTGTATGATATTTATACCCCTTTTTTCTGATTTTTTTTATCTTTATACCGGAGAACTGTTCAAATGTGCATGGTAGATGATATGTCACCATGCTCAGAAAGTACTACGAATTGTGGTGCACCATGCACACACCAGTTAGCGTCCGAAGCATCCAAGATATTTACTCACTGTGGTGCATTATTTTTCAGTGCGTGTCTGGACTGGAAGGCTGGTCACATACCAACTGATTATTACTATCATTATCATTAATAGTAAGAGATACCAACTGATTGTTACAAAATAAGAATAAAGAAAAGACCTGTGGGGGACTCGTCAGTGATTCCTTTTAAAGAGGAACCAGGTCCTTTCTTTGGCTTTAGCACAGGCATAAACATAGCTCGTCCTTGCTCCCAAGCAATGTATCCCACCACCCCCTCCGACGCGTACGACAGGTTCAGCAACGGCCCTCCGCCCACGGCGCCGCCGCCGCAGCAGCAGCCCACCTACAACCACGCCATGAACCAGAACCACCACGCGCACCCCGCCGCCGGGCTGGCGCGCTGGTCCACCGGCCTCTTCCACTGCATGGACGACCCCGGAAACTGTAAGCGGCCTCTGTCTTTCCCCTCTTGCTCAGTTCAGATTTTCAGACTCCGGAGCCGAGAGCTATTACTAGATAGCTGGTAGCAATGGTCTCCCATGGCCGCTGAGTTGAGCTTATCCATGTCTTTCGTGCAGGTCTCATCACGTGCCTGTGCCCCTGCATCACGTTCGGGCAGATCGCTGACATCGTGGACCGAGGAACCTGCCGTGAGTTCTCCCCCCCTTCCTTCAACTTCTTCTTCTTCTTCTTCTTCTGGCTCGGTCGATCCACCAGCTTAGCCCAGCTCTCGTATGTTTGGTGTAGCGTGCGCCGGGAGCGGGGCGGCCTACGCGGCCATCTGCGCGACGACGGGGATGGGGTGCCTCTACTCGTGCGTCTACCGCACCAAGATGCGGGCGCACTACGACCTGGACGAGGGGGAGTGCCCGGACTTCCTCGTGCATTGGTGCTGCGAGTGCTGCGCGCTCTGCCAGGAGTACCGGGAGCTCAAGAACCGGGGATTCGACATGGGCATCGGCTGGGACGCCAACATGGAGCGCCGCAACCGGGGCGTCACCGGCGGCCAGGTCATGGGCGCGCCGGCCACGCCCGTCGGCATGATGAGATAGATAGACGACGGCCGCGGAATCTCAGGGTTCTCTCTCTCCTCCGGCGATTCATCCATCGTGCTCCTCTGATGTGCCATTTCTCCTTGTGTTATTCTGGTTTGGGGATCGTTCGATTGACTGTTTTGTTCTCTAAGTAGCGTGTGCATTGTCTATTAGTACTAGCTTGCTTGATGTGCCGAATTATGTTGATTCTATGTAAATTTGTGACGACTTATGCAAGGGGTGATGGATTTGATGATTGATCGAGGAGTAGATAAACAACATACGCCAGAGATATTACCCCCATCCCCTTTCCTATGTGTCGAGACGACCTCTTGTGCACAAGTCTTGTTGACTACAAATGCAGCGTCAACGCTAGAGTTTTTCGTTCAGTGAAACCCCGAGCACAATGCAGCGGCACGCACACGCTACTCCGACAGAACCTCGAGCATTCACCGCTGGGCAGCACGTGCGCGTGCCACCAGTGTCCTCTGCGCCTGGTCGTCGAACTCTCTACAAACCCCACAACACAAGCACAGTGTTAGCAGAAAAAAAAAAAAGACAAGCACAGTGAATGAAGCGAGAAGCCATGTGGCCGACTGATCGGGCCATGACACGATGCCGGCACGACGCGACTGGCCCAGCTGACACCACCGCGTCCATCATCAATCAATTATCGTGTAGTATGGGCCGAGGAAGGCAGTGCGCCACTCGTGCTCGCATTTTAAAATAAATAAAATAAACCCACGACGACCTCATCTTAAAAGAAAAAAAACACGACGACCCAGGGTCACCGGTCGTCTCACCGCCGGCCAACACGTTCGGTTCGCCGGCAGGTCCCCCCGACTTAACTGCTGTTGATCTTAGCCGTCCATCCGGCCTTTTACTTGCTTCAGCTATAGCCGCCCGATAACTGACGAAGTGTTGCCTGATACTCGACAGCCACGGGTTCAGTTAGGGCCTTGGCACCGGTTCCCACGCTGTCCTCCGGCTCCGGCCAGACCTTCACACCGCCGACGTCAAGCAGCCTCATCCCGAGCGCCGTCGTCCAGCTCTTGTCCGACCCAGAGCGCCGTCGACCTCATCTTCAAGCCCCGACTGCCGACATCGTCTTTCAGCTCCCTGCTCCTTGTTCGAGCTGCTGCTAGTCAACTACCCCCGTCCTCCTCCTTGTTTTTTGCGAATCAATAGCGTTCATTAATTAATCAACGGGCATACAATTGTTCTGCGGGCAAACAGTTAACTAGGTACGTAGAACAATTGCACCTAGTTAGCTGTTTGCCTAGTTTGCTGTTCTGCAGGCAAAAATCAATTGTTCTGCAGGCAAACTGCTAACTAGGTACTCCAGAAGATCAACGGGCATACAATTGTTCTGCATACAATTAATTAATCAACGGGCATACAATTGTTCTGCAGGCAAACAGCAAACAGCTAAGGAAGGGAGTAGTAGAAGAAGATGAGCCCTTTGAGCCGCCAGACGGCCCGGTCTTGCTGTCGCTTGAGCTTTGCAAGCCGAGCCGCCTCCGTCGCTTTCTCCTTGGCCTCGCGCTCGGACTCCTCGATGGCAAGCCAGAGTGCCTTGTCGTTCTTCCGGCGGAGCCGCCGAACGACCGTCTTCTTCGTCGTAAGCGATCGGCGGTAGACCCAAGCGAGGAGCCGCTCGTCCTCGTTAGGATTCGCCGGAAACCCGTGGCGGTGACGGCTGACATATTTTTCCGCCGCGTCCCTCTCCCTTGCCCGCTGCGTCTCGCGGCGGGAGACGCATGCCTTCGATTCCGGCGTGCGCGTCCGGGCCGGCAGGGCAGGCACAAGCACCCACCCCTGCCCATGTGGGGGAGCACCAGCCGGCGGGGGCAGGTGACGACGTGGGGGAGGCGTGGACTGCGCAGCCCTCTTAGCCTTGCACGGGTTGGGAGGGGCTAGCGCCAGCATCCTCGTTGCGCCGGCGGGGGAGAGGCGAGACGACATATCTAGAACTGGCCCCCGTGTCCACCTTGGACCTCTTGAGGGCACTGCGGAGGGCTAGCTCCTCGTCGACATCGAGTTTCGGAGCGGCTGTCGAAACTCGACATGGTTGCCGAAGTCGTCGGACTGGATCGAATCGGAGAAATCAGAGGAGGAGAAGAAGAGACGGAGCAAGAACGGAGTGAGGTAGGGTTTCCGGATTGGGGATATTTGTGGGGACGGAGTGGGGTCGGGGTGGGCCGGGTTGACGTGACGAATGCGCCATATGAGCCCTAGATTTGGGATGGATATGAGGGGCGTCGGACAGCCCGGGCGTTTGAGGCCCGTTTGAGATGCCCGTCTAGGTCGCATTTTCGCGGCCGGTCAGTGACCGGGCCGTCCGCCCGGGCGTTTGAGGCGGGTTTGAGACGCCTGGCTGTAGATGCTCTTGTTGAAAATATGACCTAGAGACAATAATAAAGTTGTTATTATCATATTTCCTTGTTCATGATAAATGTTTATTATCCATGCTAGAATTGTATTGATTGGAAACTCAAATACATGTGTGGGTACATAGACAACACTGTGTCCCTAGTGAGCCTCTAATACACTAGCTCGTTGATCAAAGATGGTCGAGGTTTCCTGACCATAGACATGAGTTTTCATTTGATAACGAGATCACATTATTAGGAGAATGATGTGATGGACAAGACCCAAACTATGAACGTAGCATATGATCGTGTCGAGTTTATTGCTATTGTTTTCTGCATGTCAAGTATATGTTCCTATGACCATTAGATCATGCAACTCACTGACACTGGAGGAATACCTTGTGTGTATCAAACGTCGCAACGTAACTGGGTGACTATAAATGTGCTCTACAGGTATCTCCGAGGGTGTCTGTTGGGTTGGCATGGATCAAGACTGGGATTTGTTACTCCGTGTGACGGAGAGGTATCTCAGGGCCCACTCGGTAATACAACATCATATTGAGCTTGCAAGCAAAGTGACTAAAGAGTTAGCCACAGGATCTTGTATTACAGAACGAGTAAAGAGACTTGCCGGTAACAAGATTGAACTAGGTATGGAGATACCAATGATCGAATCTCGGGCAAGAAACATACCGATGAACAAAGGGAACGGAGTACGGGATTAACTGAATCCTTGACATCGAGGTTCGACCGATAAAGATCTTCGTAGAATATGTAGGAACCAATATGGGCATCCAGGTCCCGCTATTGGTTATTGACCGTAAAGGTGTCTCGGTCATGTCTACATAGTTCTCGAACCCGCAGGGTCTGCACACTTAACGTTCGGTGATGATTTGGTATTGTTGAGTTATGTATGATGGTGACCGAAGGTTGTTCGGAGTCCCGGATGAGATCCTGGACGTCACGAGGAGTTCCAGAATGGTCCGGAGGTAAAGATTTATATATAGGAAGTTGATGTTCGGGCACCGGAATAGTTTCGGGGTTCGCCCGGCTTTCATCGGGAGTGCCGGAAAGGTTCCGGGGGTCCACCTGCCCCGGAGGGCCCCATGGGCTGTGAAAGGGTGCGCACCAGCCCCTGGTGGGCTGGCCGCACCTCTCACAAAGGCCCATGCGGCTGGAGGGTGGAGGGCCAAGTCAAAGGGGGCCGCCGGCCCTTGCCATGGGTGGCAAGGCAACCCCCTTGGCCGCTGGCCCTATCTAGGCCGCCACCCCCTAGGGGTGGGAACCCTAGGGCGCCGGCCCCCTCCTCCTCTCCCCCCTATATATATGTGAGGGGAGGGAGGGCTGCAACACCTTAAGCCACGGCGCAGCCCTCTCTCTCCCTCTAGATCAGTTTCTCCACTAGATCGATCTTGGTTTTGCTTAGCGAAGCTCTGCCGGATTAGCTCCACCACCGCCGCCGCCACGCGGTCGTGCCACCGGAGAACTCATCTACCTCTCCACCCTTGCTTGCTGGATCAAGGAGGCGGAGATCGTCATCGAGCGGTACGTGCGCTGAACGCGGAGGTGCCGTCCGTTCGGCACTAGATCGTGATTGGATCGCGGGACGGATTGCGATTTGGATCGCGAAGACGTTCGACTACATCAACCGTGTTTCTTAATGCTTCCCGCTTAGCGATCTACAAGGGTATGTGGATCCAATCTCTCCTCTCGTAGATGGTCATCTCCTAGATTGATCTTGGTGAAGCGTAGGAAATTTTTTGTTTCCCATGCAACGTTCCCCAACAGTGGTATCAGAGCTAGGTCTATGCGTAGATGACATCACGAGTAGAACACAAAGGAGTTTGTGGGCGTTGATATTCAGATTGCTTCCCTCAGTCTTTTCTTGATTCAGCGGTATTGTGGGATGAAGCGGCTCGGACCAACCTTACTCGTCCACGTACGAGAGACCGGTTCCATCGACTGACATGTAACTTTGTTGTATAAGATGGCTGGCGGGTGTTTGTCTCTCCCACCTTAGTTGAATCGGATTCAACAAAGGCGGTCCTTGTAGAAGGTGAAATAGCAACTTGTATATCACTGTTGTGGTTTTGCGTAGGTAAGAATCGTTCTTGCTACCCATAGCAGCCACGTAAAACATGCAACAACAAATTAGAGGACGTCTAACTTGTTTTCGCAGGGTATGATGTGATATGATATGGCCAAAGACATGATGTGATATATGTGATGTATGAGATGATCATGTTTTTGTAATAGTTAATATCGACTTGCATGTCGATGAGTACGGCAACCGGCAGGAGCCATAGGGTTGTCTTTAATTAATTTGTGTCATTTGCTTTACTTTATCGCTATGAGTTAGCAATAGTTGCAGAAGCAATAGTTGGCGTGACAAACCTCATGGCGACACGTTGATGGAGACCATGGTGTCATGCCGGGTGTAGGATTGAAAGTATGTCTAGAGGGGGGGTGATTAGACTACTTGACCAAATAAAAATTCTACCTTTTCCCAATTTTAAGTGTTGGCAGATTTTAGCAATGATAGTAAGTCAAGTACACCCTACACATGCATGTCTAAGAGTATAGCAACGGAAAGTAACAACAAGCATGCATAGTAGAGGGTAGGAAGGAAGATCAAACGCAATTTGAAGACACGAAGATTTTTTCCCGTGGTTCCGATAGGTGGTGCTATCGTACATCCACGTTTATGGAGTCTTCAACCCATGGAGGGTAACGGTCGCGAGAGTCCACGGAGGGCTCCACCCATAAGGGTTCACGAAGTAGCAACCTTGACTATTCCATAACGGCTTCCGTCCACGAAGGACTAGCCTCACTATGGGTAGATCTTCATGAAGTAGGCGATCTCCTTGCCCGTACAAACTTCTTGGTTCAACTCCACAACATGAAGTAGGAGGCTCCCAAGCGACACCTAACCAATCTAGGAGGCACCACCCTCCAAAAGGTAATAGGCTCGGTAATGTTGATGAACTCCTTGCTCTTGTGCTTCAAGATGATAGACTCCTCAACACACAATCACTCTCTCACAGATTTGGCTATGGTGGAAGAGATTGATTTGGTGGAAAGCAACTTGGGGAGGCTAGAGATCAAGATTCATATGGATAGAGTGGAATGGCTTGATCTCAACACATGAGTAGGTGGCTCTCTCTTAGAAAATTGGATGGGGGCAAGTATGGAATAGTTCTGAGTGCTTCTCTTTCGTGTGGGTGGTGGTGAAGGGGTATATATAGGCATCCCCAAAAATCCAATCGTTACACCTAAAGTGACCAACTCGGTGACACCGAAGTATAAAACTCGGTGGTACCGAGTTGCTCCAAAGGTAGTAACTTTTGAATCTCGGTGAGACCGATATATAATTCTCGGTGGTACCGATAAGATGACCAACGGTCAGATTACACAACTCGGTGAGACCGATTCTCAAATTTCGGTGGTACCAATTCTTGACAACGGCTAACCAGAGAGTTGGTCCAAAAACTCGGTGAGACCGATTCACAAAACTCGGTGGTACCGATTCTTGAGAATAGCTAACCAGGAAGTTGGTCCAAATCTCGGTGAGACCGATTGGCAAAACTCGATGGTACCGATACTTGAAAATAGCTAACCAGAAAGTTGGCAACTGAACTCGGTGGCACCGATGCAGAATCGGTTGCACCGAAGGGCTAGGGTTTGGCATGGGTCTGTCTGAGTTTGGGAATCGGTGGGACCTAGTGGAAATTCTTGGTGGCACCGATTTTCATGATAGGCTTGGACAGACTTTTGTGGAAGAGTTTGTGGGTGTTTTTGGTGACTATCACTTGTGCACGTGGAGCATCTTGTTCACCAACAGTACCTTTCCCCCTTTTAATAGTATTGGCTTTCCTATGGACTCAAAGTGATTTCTCACAAAGTAAAATGTAGAGTCCTCTTGCTTGAAGCTTTGCCAATCCATTTCCTTGCATCTTGGGGTTTCTCCACAATCCTTTTGCCAACCTATCATTGAACTTTTCCTGAAATATACTTAGTGGAAATATTAGTTCAATGACATATATGTTGTTATTAATTACCAAAACCACCAAGGGAGCAAATGTGCTTTCACCGGTGACGATGGAGATCATGCCGGTGCTTTGGAGATGGAGATCAAAAGCACAAGTTCATGGCCATATCATGTCACTTATGATTTGCATGTGATGTTAATCCTTTTATGCATCTTATTTTGCTTAGGACGACGGTAGCATTATAAGGTGATCCCTCTCTAAAATTTCAAGATAAAATTGTGTTCTCCCCGAGTGTGCACCGTTGCGAAAGTTTGTCGTTTTGAGACACCACGTGATGATCGGGTGTGATAGACTCTATGTTCGCATACAACGGGTGCAAGCCAGTTTTGCACGTGCGGAACACTCATGTTAAACTTGACGAGCCTAGCATGTACAGACATGGCCTCGGAACACAAGAGACCGAAAGGTCGAGCATGAGTCATATAGTAGATATGATCAACATGGAGATGATCACCATTGAAACCACCTCATCTCACATGATGATCGGACTTGGGTTGGTGAATTTGGATCATGCAACACTCGAATGACCGGAGGGATGTTGAAAGAACATGTGCTGCCCCCATGTTTGGTTTTGGTAATTGATGACAATCTCTATGGACTAATGGTTGCCTTGAGTTATATTTGAAGGGGTTGTCCATAGGCATTGCTTGAAGACCATTTGTTGGTTTCAAGGTTATTAGAAGAAGAATGTGTGTTGACCAAGGTGCTATTCAAGGATTTATCCAAAGATTGGTCATGTGAGTGTTGAGCCTATTGCAAGCATGTCTTGAAGAAGAAGTTTGTGTGAACATTCATGTTTACCTTCAAGACATCATCCTAATGAAGAGAGTTGGAAAGATTCAAGGTTGATCAAGACTAAATATGAAGAGTGATTCAAGTTGATCAACACACAAAGCGTAGAAGATGTACCGAGTGGGATCAAGTGATCTCACGGTATGGTAAGCATTGTCCATTACGCTTTGTGTACCAACCCATGTTCTATGCGAGAGTTCTATGTGGGGTTAGGTATGTTTCCATGGGCTTGCGTCAAGAGGAAGATCTCATTCAACCCATGGAGGATGACATCAAGTGGTGATCGTCATCAAGATTGCGGTGTGCAAGTTCAAGTGGAGCATCACGAAGAGATCACATGCTTGAAGCTTGCCGTCCATTGTGGTGACAATGGACTTGTGAAGATGTGCCGAAGTGTGGCTCACCCATAGTGGAGTATGGGGGAGCAATCTACTAGTCTTCATCGAGCCGGCGCAATCAAGAAAGGTGGTCCAACTTGAGGAGGTCAAGATCGTCATCATCTAGCTCAAGTGGACTATGCGCAAGGCAAAGGTTTGCCCTTGATAGGTTTTCTATTTTACCGGTCTCATGGTAGTAGTTGAGAGACCGGGTTATAGGATCGATAGCCGTACTATCAAGGGGGGCTCTCAAGTGAGTAGCTTTATCGTATCTTCGTAGAGAGCTCAAACCATTGCATACTTGCATCATCTTTCTTGGTTCGTGTTTGGTGTTTCTCTTTGTGAGTTTTTGAGCTTATGGTCATCTTCATGACAAGCTCGAGTTCATCGAAAACGGAGTTCATATATGCATCTTCTATGATGTTTTCGATGTTGGAGTTTATGCCGGTTCTTCATTCATAGAGGTTTCTCATCTCTATATGTTAGGCATATCTCCCCTGTCGCTGTTGGATAGTGCTTGTCGTTATCTATCCAACAAGCTTGAGTTTGCTCAATTCGGAGCTCATTTGCAGAAGTTATGGCAGTTTCAGTCTCTGGGCAGTTTTCTTGTCACCCAAGCGGTAGTACCGCTCGGTACCACGGTAGTACCGCTTATGCGGTAGTACCGCTGTGGTCTACCGCAGCAAGTACCGCTTGTGGGATTTTCTTCTGTTGCCTAATTTATTTGTGCGGTAGTGGCACGGTAGTACCGCTTGGGCGGTACTTCCGGTTTCTACTACCGCTCCTAGTTCCGCTTGGGAAATTCCTTCTGTGCACGTCTCTGTTGCCGATATTTGTTAAACGGAAGTAGAGCGGTAGTACCGCTTAGTGCGGTACTTCCGCCCTCCACTACCGCTGCTACTACCGCTTGTGTTTCGAAGAGTGTGCAAGCTTCTATTGCTCTATTCTCCTTAGCGGTAGTAGAGCGGATGTAGGGCGGTAGTACCGCTTGCGGCGGTAGTACCGCTCCAGTACCGCTCCACTACCTCGTTTCTGAGCTGTTCTGCGAACCTTTGTGGTAGTACCGCTTGTGGGTGCGGTAGTACCGCTTCGTGCGGCACTACCGCGCTCCTGTGCTTGCTGTACTCACTGGCTTCGGCTGGTAGTACCGCTCTAAGCGGTAGTACCGCTCCTTGGAGCGGTAGTACCGCTTGAGTGCGTCCAGCACAGGTAACGGTTCGATTTGGTGGGGGCTATAAAAGGGGTCTTCTTCCCCAACTGTTTTCTTATCCTTTGAGCTCGTTTTTGCCCCCCATTGCTGATCTTCTTGAGCTTGCTAACTCTCAATCCCTCCAATGATTCTTGCTCCTTCTTGAGGGAAAAGAGAGAGGAGATCTAGATCCACATTTCCACCAATCACTTTCTCCTCTAAGTGAGGAGAACCCCTTGGATCTAGATCTTGGAGTTCTTGGTGTTCTCCTTGTTCTTCCTCTCATATTCCTCCATAGCTTTTGTTGCTTTGGTGGGATTTGGGAGTGAGGGACTTGACCACTTCGTGTGTTCTTGCCATTGCATTAGTTGCATCGGTTTGAGTTCTCCACGGTGATACGTGGAAGTGAGAAGTTGAGAAGCTTATTACTCTTGGGTGTTTGAGCACCCTAGGGCTTGTTCCTCTTGGGTGCCTTGGCGCCCTAGACGGCTTGGTGGTGCCTCGGAGCTCAATCATTGTGGTGTAAAGCTCCGGGCAAGCGTCGGGGTCTCCAATTAGGTTGTGGAGATCGCCTCGAGCAATTTGTCGGGTACCGGTGACCGCCCCCAAGGGTTGCCAAAGTGTACGGGTTCGGTGACCGCCCTCAAGGGTTGCCATTTGTACGGGTTCGGTGTCCGCCCTCAAGGGTCCCTTAGTGGAATCACGGCACCTTGCATTGTGCGAGGGCGTGAGGAGAATACGGTGGCCCTAGTGGCATTGTTGGGGAGCATTGTGCCTCCACACCGCTCTAACGGAGATTAGCATCCGCAAGGGTGTGAACTTCGGGATACATCGTCGTCTCCGCGTGCCTCGGTTATCTCTTACCCGAGCCCTTTACTTATGCACTTTACTTTGTGATAGCCATATTGTTTCTTGTTATATATCTTGCTATCACTTAGTTGTTTATCTTGCTTAGCATAAGTTGTTGGTGCACATAGGTGAGCCTAGTCGATTTAGGTTTTGTGCTTGACAAATTAACCGCTAGGTTTATTCCGCATTTGTTCAAGCCTAAACCGTAATTATTTTAAAGCGCCTATTCACCCCCCCCCTCTAGGCGACATCCACGATCTTTCAGATGTCAATTTGAGTGGGAGTTTTAAGTAATATGATTAACTAAACTCATTATCTTGAACCATAGTCTAAGTAATCTTTGCAAAATTAATTTTGTAGATCAATGGCTCGCGCAGTAGCTCCCCTGAATTTCAATGCGTTCCTAGAGAAAGCCAAGCTGAAAGATGATGGAAGTAACTTTGTAGACTGGGCCCGTAATCTGAGGATTATCCTAACGGCTTCCCAAAAGGCTTATGTCCTTGATGCACCGCTCGGTGCGCCACCCGCTCCAATATCGTCTGCATACGTTGCGAACGCCTGGCAGGCGCGTTCTGATGACTACTCAATAGTTCAGTGTGCAATGTTGTATGGCTTAGAACCGGAATTTCAAAGACATTTTGAACGTCATGGAGCATATGAGATGTTCCAGGAGTTGAAGTTTATTTTTGAGAAGAATGCCCGGATCGAGAGGTATGAGACCTCCGATAAGTTCTATGCTTGCAAGATGGAGGAGAACGGGTTTGTCAGTGAACAGATACTCAGAATGTCTAGGTATTCCAACCGTCCGGCTGAGTTGGGAATTACTCTCCCGCCAGAGGCGATCACTGACAGAGTTCTTCAATCACTGCCACCTAGCTACAAAAGCTTTGTGTTGAACTATAACATGCAAGGGATGAACAAGTCAGTCGCCGAGCTGTTTGCGATGCTAAAAGTCGCTGAGTCAAAAATCCAGAAGGAGCATCAAGTGTTGATGGTCAATAAAACCACTAGTTTCAAGAAGAATGGCAAGGGCAAGAAGGGTAACTCAAAGAAGAGTGGCAAAGCAGTTGCCCCTCCCATGAAGAAACCCAAGGCTAGACCCAAGCCAGAAACTGAGTGCTTTCATTGCAAGGGTACTGGCCACTAGAAGCGGAATTGCCCCAAGTATCTGGCCGACAAGAAGTCGGCCAACACCAAACAAGGTATATATGATATACATGTTATTGATGTGTACCTTACCAACTCTCGTTGTAGTGCCTGGGTATTTGATACCGGTTCGGTTGCTCACATTTGCAACTCAAAGCTGGAACTACGGAATAGATGGATGCTGGCAAAGGATGAAGTGACGATGCGCATGGGAAATGGTTCCAAGGTTGATGTGATCGTCGTCGGCACGCTCGCTCTTCGATTACCATCGGGATTAGTGATGAACCTAAATAAATGTTATTTAGTGCCTGCGTTGAGCATGAACATTATATCTGGATCTTGTTTAATACGAGACGGTTACTCATTTAAATCAGAGAATAATGATTGTTTTATTTATATGGGTAATATCTTTTATGGTCATGCACCCAATGTGAGGGGTTTATTCTTGTTGAATCTCGATAGTAATGATACACATGTTCATAACATTGATGCCAAAAGATGTAGAGTTGATAATGATAGCACCACTTTCTTGTGGCACTGCCGCTTAGGTCATATTGGTGTAAAACACATGAAGAAACTCCATGCTGATGGACTTTTGGAGTCACTTGATTTTGAATCACTTGACACATGTGAACCATGCCTCATGGGCAAGATGACTAAGACCCCGTTCTCTGGAACAATGGAACGGGCAAGTGACTTGTTGTAAATCATACATACTGATGTGTGTGGTCCGATGAGCATTGAGACGCGCGGTGGATATCGTTACTTTCTCACCTTCACCAATGACTTAAGTAGATATGGGTATATTTACTTAACGAAACACAAGTTTGAAACGTTTGAAAAGTTCAAGCAATTTTAGAGTGAAGTCGAGAATCATCGTAACAAAAAGATTAAATTCCTACGATCTGATCGAGGAGGAGAATATCTAAGTTATGAGTTTGGCAATCACTTAAGACAATGTGGAATTGTTTCACAGTTGACGCCACCTGGAACACCACAACGTAATGGTGTGTCCGAACGTCGTAATCGAACCTTATTAGATATGGTGTGTTCTATGATGTCTCTTGCCAATTTGCCACTATCATTTTGGGGTTATGCGTTAGAGACAACTGCATTCACTTTAAATAGGGCACCATCTAAGTCCGTTGAGACGACGCCGTATGAACTGTGGTTTGGCAAGAAACCAAAGTTGTCGTTTCTTAAAGTTTGGGGATGCGATGCTTATGTCAAAAAGGCTTCAGCCAGAAAAGCTCGAACCCAAAGCGGACAAATGCGTCTTCATAGGATACCCAAAAGAGATGGTTGGGTACCCCTTCTATCTCAGATCCGAAGGCAAAGTGTTTATCGCTAAGAACGGGTCATTTCTCGAGAAAGAGTTTCTCTCGAAAGAATTGAGTGGGAGGAAGATAGAACTTGATGAGGTTATTGAACCTTTACTTCAACCAGAGAGTAGCGCAACGCAGAAAGATGTTTCTGTGGAGCCTACATCAGTTGAAGAGGAAGCTAATGACGGTGATCATGAAGCTTCGGATCAAGTTACTATCGAACCTCGTAGGTCGACAAGGACATGTACTGCTCCTGAATGGTACGGTAACCCTGTCTTAGAGGTCATGTTGTTGGACAACGATGAACCTACGAGCTATGGAGAAGCGATGGTGGGCCCGGATTCCAACAAATGGTTAGAGGCCATGAAATCCGAGATAGGATCCATGTATGAAAACAAAGTGTGGACTTTGGAAGTATTACCTGAAGGGCGAAAGGCCATTCAGAATAAATGGATCTTTAAGAAGAAGACGGACGTGGATGGTAATGTCACCGTCTATAAAGCTCGACTTGTGGCAAAGGGTTTTTCACAAGTTCAAGGAGTTGACTACGACGAGACTTTCTCACCCGTAGCGATGCTTAAGTCCGTCAGAATCATGTTAGCAATAGCTGCATTTTTCGATTATGAAATTTGGCAGATGGATGTCAAAACAGCGTTCCTTAACGGTTTCCTTAAGGAAGAGTTGTATATGATGCAACCAGAAGGTTTTGTCGATCCAGAGAATGCTGACAAAGTTTGCAAGCTCCAGCGATCCATTTATGGGCTGGTGCAAGCATCTCGGAGTTGGAATCTTTGCTTTTATGAGGTGATCAAAGTGAGTGGGAGCTCTATAGCGTTTCTAATATTATATGTGGATGACATATTGCTGATTGGAAACAATATATAATTTTTGGAAAGCGTGAAGGACTATTTGAACAAGAGTTTTTCAATGAAGGACCTAGGAGAAGCTGCTTTCATATTAGGCATCAAGATCTATAGAGATAGATCAAGATGCTTAATAGGACTTTCACATAGCACATACCTTGATAAAGTTTTGAAGAAGTTCAAAATGGATCAGTCCAAGAAGGGGTTCTTGCCTGTGTTACAAGGTGTGAAGTTGAGTAAGACTCAATGCCCAGTGACTGCAGAGGATAGAGAAAAGATGAGTGTCATCCCCTATGCTTCTGCCATAGGCTCTATCATGTATGCAATGTTGTGCACAAGACCAGATGTCAGCCTTGCCATAAGTATGACCGGAAGGTTTCAAAGTGATCCAGGAGTGGAACACTGGACGGCGGTCAAGAATATCCTTAAGTACCTGAAAAGGACTAAGGAAATGTTTCTCGTTTATGGAGGTGGTCAAGAGCTCGTCGTAAAGGGTTACGTCGATGCAAGCTTTGACACTGATCCGGATGACTCTAAGTCTCAAACCGGATACGTATTTATTCTCAATGGAGGAGCGGTAAGCTGGTGTAGTTCCAAGCAAAGCGTGGTAGCTGATTCTACATGCGAAGCGGAGTACATAGCTGCCTCGGAGGCGGCAAAGGAAGGTGTCTGGATGAAGCAGTTCATGACAGATCTTGGAGTTGTGCCCAGTGCACTGGACCCAATGACTCTATTCTATGACAACACTGGTGCCATTGCTCTAGCCAAGGAACCAAGGTTTCACAAGAGGACCAAACACATAAAGCGACGCTTCAATTCCATCCACGATTACATCAAGGAGGAGGACATAAATATTTGCAAAGTGCACACGGATCTGAATGTCGCAGACCCGTTGACTAAGCCTCTTCCACGAGCAAAGCATGATAAACACCGGAACTATACGGGTGTTAGATTCATTACACTGTAAATCACATGGTGATGTGTGCTAGATTATTGACTCTAGTGCAAGTGGGAGACTGTTGGAAATATGCCCTAGAGGCAATAATAAAGTTGTTATTATCGTATTTCCTTGTTCATGATAAATGTTTATTATCCATGCTAGAATTGTATTGATTGGAAACTCAAATACATGTGTGGGTACAGAGACAACACTGTGTCCCTAGTGAGCCTCTAATACACTAGCTCGTTGATCAAAGATGGTCGAGGTTTCCTGACCATAGACATGAGTTGTCATTTGATAACGAGATCACATTATTAGGAGAATGATGTGATGGACAAGACCCAAACTATGAACGTAGCATATGATCGTGTCGAGTTTATTGCTATTGTTTTCTGCATGTCAAGTATCTGTTCCTACGACCATGAGATCATGAAACTCACTGACACCGGAGGAATACCTTTTGTGTATCAAACGTCGCAACGTAACTGGGTGACTATAAAGGTGCTCTACAGGTATCTCCGAGGGTGTCTGTTGGGCTGGCATGGATCAAGACTGGGATTTGTTACTCCATGTGACGGAGAGGTATCTCAGGGACCACTCGGTAATACAACATCATATTGAGCTTGCAAGAAAATTAACTAAAGAGTTAGCCACGGGATCTTGTATTATGGAACGAGTAAAGAGACTTGCCGGTAACGAGATTGAACTAGGTATGGAGATACCGACGATCGAATCTCGGGCAAGTAACATACCGATGAACAAAGGGAACGGAGCACGGGATTAACTGAATCCTTGACATCGAGGTTCGACCGATAAAGATCTTCGTAGAATATGTAGGAACCAATATGGGCATCTAGGTCCCGCTATTGGTTATTGACCGTAAAGGTGTCTCGGTCATGTCTACATAGTTCTCAAACCCGCAGGGTCTGCACACTTAACGTTCGGTGACGATTTGGTATTGTTGAGTTATGTATGATGGTGACCGAAGGTTGTTCGGAGACCCGGATGAGATCCCGGACGTCACGAGGAGTTCCAGAATGGTCTGGAGGTAAAGATTGATATATAGGAAGTTGATGTTCGGGCATCGGAATAGTTTCGGGGTTCGCCCGGGTTTCATCGGAAGTGCCAGAAAGGTTCCGGGGGTCCACCGGGAGGGTCCACCTGCCCCGGAGGGCCCCATGGGTTGTGAAAGGGTGCGCACCAGCCCCTTGTGGGCTGGCCGCACCTCCCACAAGGGCCCATGCGGCTGGAGGGTGGAGGGCCAAGCCAAAGGGGGCCGCCGGCCCTTGCCTTGGGTGGCAAGGCAACCCCCTTGGCCGCCGGCCCCATCTAGGCCGCCGCCCCCTAGGGGTGGGAACCCTAGGGCGCCGGCCCCCTCCTCCTCTCCCCCTATATATATGTGAGGGGAGGGAGGTCTGCAACACCTTAAGCCACGGCGCAGCCCTCTCTCTCCCTCTAGATCAGTTTCTCCACTAGATCGATCTCAGTTTTGCTTAGCGAAGCTCTGCCGGATCAGCTCCACCACCACCGCCGCCACGCTGTCGTGCCGCCAGAGAACTCATCTACATCTCCGCCCTCGCTTGCTGGATCACGGAGGCGGAGATCGTCATCGAGCTGTACGTGTGCTGAACGTGGAGGTGTCGTCCGTTCGGCACTAGATCGTGATTGGATCGCGGGACGGATTGCGATTTGGATCGCGAAGATGTTCGACTACATCAACCGCGTTTCTTAACGCTTCCCGCTTAGCAATCTACAAGGGTATGTGGATCCAATCTCTCCTCTCGTAGATGGTCATCTCCTAGATTGATCTTGGTGAAGCATAGGAAATTTTTTGTTTCCCATGCAACGTTCCCCAACAGCTCTTACTTGACTCCGTCCCTGAGAGCATTGACCGCAATTGGAATGCAGCACCCCGTCAGAATTCTGGACCAATTGTTCTGACCTCAAACTCGAGATGGCATGGGCTTTCGATTCAGTATCTTGGCCATTTATCCTTGGAGGCTCTCGAGCACCTGTTCTCAGGGCCTCGCTGGCGAGATTGGGTTTTCATCCTCATATCCACCGCCTCTTCTCGGGTTTTGATGAATAATATTGCTGGGCCACCAATCGCGCACGCGAACAGGATTCGCCAGGGTGATCCAGTATAATTCACCATCGCCATCGATACGTTAAAATCCTTCTTCAATGCGCTACCCAGCTTGGGGTTCTCTTACGCCTTACCCCTCATCATGTCGCGTCTGGCATCTCCCTCTTCGCAGACGACGTGGTTATATTTTGCCATCCCGACACCGAAAAGCTTCACGCCGTGCACGCTGCTTAACACCTTTGGTGCGGCGGCCGATTTGTGCATCAACTGCAACAAATGTTTGGCTACGCTAATTCAATGCTCGCCAGTGGTCCCAGTGCAATATCTTGGACTTCCGCTCTCTATCTGGAAGGTTCCCTCGTCACAGATACTACCTCTTGTTGATAATCTTCTCAAGAAACTGGCGACTTGGAAAGCTTCCATGCTCCCCCGCGGGGAGCGGCTTGCGCTTGTCCAACATGTGCTCTCGGCCATGCCAGTCCATATTCTGCTGGCCTTGGCCATCTCGCCTCCCATCCTCAAGAGGTTCACCGAGTTATCCGAGGCTTTTTGTGGCATGGCCTCAAGGACATTAGTGCGGGCGCATGCTTGGTTAATTTACCCAAGGTATGCCGCCCTATCGAGCTGGGCGGGCTGGGCGTCCGTGATCTTCAGCGTACTGGTGTCTCGCTGCGCGTCTGATGGCTTTGGCTACAGGCTACTGATCCATCACGACCATGGTCGTTGATACTTCCTTTTTGTATGATACGATAACGAATTAGAAAGTACCCCACACCTATTTCCCCAAGAAGTGATCTGGGTTATCGAACCGTCGATAGGAAGGTTCCCTTGAAGTGATGGTCTCTAGCAAGCAATTTTTAAAGGATTAATTCCAGCTTTTGACCGGATCAATCAAGCTAGTAGTGATGTAACACTTATAATAAAAAGAAGGTACGAGTATTGAGGTCTTAATGCTTACAACCATGTATTTGTGTTGGGACCAGATATGATATTAATTTGTGCTCTGAAAGTCACCCATCGAGATGTGCTTGTTACGAACTGAAGTGGGGGATGTGTCCAAATAACATCTTGACCGACACGAGTCCTGCATCAAGAATCAATTGTCCTACTGCAAGCCCTATCCGCCGCGCATGATTGCCTCGATAATTAAGATTATAATAATCAAACAAGAGCTTTGGATTTTTAATGACCACACCTTTTGAATCCCCAAGTATTGGATCCATGTTACCGTACTAACCCCTTCTATCACTGGTGTTCAGAATAACAATTCATGTTCTCCTTGCTCCTAGCCTCACCTTTACTCGCCCTCCACGATCCTGGGTATTTGCAGGGATGAAGAACGCGGACAAGACAAGAGACATTTACGAAACGATTTTATGTCACACATATGAGATGTTAATTCAAAGCCCTTCCATTGACCCCCACAATAAATACAAAGGGTTGCAAGCACTACAAGAAATATGCTAACTTGCGACCATCAATATTGGTCACTGAATGGTCATTGTTTTTCATTTACGACCTTTTTGTGACCAAAAAGAGTTGGTCAAAAGTTGGCCGTCTTTAATGAAACTTAACGACCAAAACAAAAGGTCGTTGGTCCTACGACCAATTGTTTTGTTCGCTGGCATTCTGCCCAGGCCACGTCAGATCCAACGTGGCTAGCTGACGTGGCAAAATTACGACCAATTGAATTGGTAGTTGATAAGAATCAGCCCGGTCCAATTCGACGTCTATATAGGCCGAGCCCATTAATTCAGCCTATTTATGTTTTTTTTACGTATCAGTTTTGGTCAGCTACATGGGCCAGGCCCAACATTTCAGGCTTTTTATTTTTGGGTTGTGGCCTTTTTTTCAAATGGCTCCCAATTGTCAGGTTCTTGTAAGTGGGTCCCAAGTGTTTTATTATGGTTTGTGGGTCCTTGTTGTCATGGTCATGTTCCTCAGATTCCAATATGCCAGTAATTAAACAACCAATATTTAAATTGAAATAGACAGAAAATAGAAGTAATACTTCAAACAACAAGAAGCAATCTGTTACATCATATAACACACATACAAATGCGATCACGGTATAACAAGCTCTACAAGTGTACAATCTGTCACATCAGCCAAGTTCGTGCTTCAGTTTGTTCCAATAGGATGAACATCAAGGGCTTTATTACTCCTTGAACTAGCTCCAATGAGCTAGAACTATGCTTCTTCCGACTTCTTCGTCTTGATGCTCGCGGCGAAACATGAAAGACCAGCATCTGCACGTTATAGAAATTGTTAGGAACAAAATAAAAGCAAATCTAATAGCATATCTAACAGTAGATACAAAATAATGAAGGCCAATCTGTGTGCATAAATACACAACAGAACACATAAACGCATCCATCAAAATCTTCTTTCTAAACATTTGCATCAAATCAACACAAACACTAAATTAATTAACACGCACGAAAGGAAATAGCTAATACAGGGCAGGTATATGGGTATTAAAACAAACAAGAAAGGAACGACAATCTATTTGAAGTACTTCAGGTTTGAGCCATTTTCAATACTACAATTAATATATTACAGCCAGCATTTCAATCCATGGACACCACATGATAGAAAAGGTACTAAGGCACTTGCTACTTAAAACCAAAGGAAGGTACAGAGCAACCCACAACGGGGTAGCAACGACATGAAGATAATCACTTAACAAGCAGCACGAACATGAATAAATCACATAACTAAGTACAACCTAGTATCCCAGCTGAGAGCGAACATGTATTCATTTACCTTGGAGCTAGAACCAGCAGCAAGTAGGTTACCACTTGTTCCACCAAAGGAGAAGCTAAACATTTCGTGCGAGGGGCCACCATTTAGCAAAGATATCTGGCAGATATTCAGAGAAAAGTGAATGTAAATACTAGTCACCTATACAAGACCAAAACTATGCCAGTCACCTATACGGTCATGTTGAGAAATAGCTGAAGCACTAGTCACCTATACGGTACAATGATTGTAAATACCAGACCAAACCTATGCTGCTGAATCAAGTAGAGGAGATTATGCCCAGTATCAACAGGACACAATAAAACTAAACCACAGTACGAAAACAGCACTCAGAAGGACTGTGCAACATGGCTATTCGCCTATTTTTGATTCACAGAAACAGGGGAAAACTTCTACACACTAGATGAGCAAGACATGGACCTGGCATTCGTGTCGATGCGCTCGGCAGTGGCTCAATAACCAGCAGCCCAATCCCTGGTTGCCGCCGTCGGAGGAGCAGGAGTAGGCCGGTCTGGTTGTCGCCGCTGCGGTGCCACATCTACAGATGGTCCTTTTCCCGAAAGGCGAGCTGCGCCAAATACACAGCCGGTCAGCGACAGAGCCGCACCAGAAGGCCTGCACCAGACCAAGATGATCAAATCCCTCTCTACTACAAACTGGTCATATATTACAATAATGGGTAAATTGATACTAACAAATAACATACTTATTCATCTCAGCCAAGCCACGACACTTTCACACCACCATGCTAAACCACTGTTGCATCATAGATAAGAGTTCTATCAGATCTCTTTAAAAATTTACTCGCCATTTTACTAGTTTTCTTGTACCAAACGTGTTGTTTCTTATACACTGCATACATATATGTGTGAATGGTCTGTTCATGCTGAATATAAGATGATCTCAAACCTTGAAGACATGATTTTTGACAACATGCATGATCTGCTAGATGTGAACTAACACTGCAGGTATTTAAATAACAGAATTTACAAAAAAAAGTGTGCATCAACAAGATGGAGCAGAATATAATTCATGAACCTCATTAGATGATATACTACTTGGTAAGAGCAAATACAAACTTCTATTGGGTCTTGTACACTCTTTCTTATTTTGTCAACATCGACTAACCCATTTCAAGAAAGAACGACCGAAGCTTTAGGAGAAACAAAATGAAGTAAGCATCATGATTTCTTAAAGAAATTTGTTCATATACAAGGAAAACCTTCGACCATCAAGAAACACATCATATATTGACAACACATCATATATAAGGCAACCACTAGTGAACCCACATTAAAAAAGACTGAACTATTAAACAATCGATGACAGCAACTCTACGGCATGCAGCAATAAAATGCAAGTGGCTAAACATAGTAATCAATTATTAGTCTAAATATAGCTTGCCACTCCCTCATTCAGAACCTAGCAGAATACTTGAACCACACATGCATGGCGATTGCTTGTAAACCCTCATTCAGAACCTAACAGAATACTTGAACCAAATATGCATGGCAATATATACTGAACCAGTCAACCAAACATGCAGAGATGGACTCGATGGATCACATTGACAGTTAACTGAACCAAACAGAGACAGTCTCAATCGAGTGATCAGATCTGCAGATTCAACATGAAAGCAACACCGGATCAGGTGGATTATCAGCAATGCAATTATGAATGTCCAGGATTTCTTGGCACTCTCTTCTACTTGTACTGAATGTCAGAGCAAAACAATTGAAGCAAGCAATGCAGAGATTCAACAATTATGCAAGCAAGCAATTGAAGCAAACAATACTGAACCAAACAGAGGTGGATTCGATGGATCGATCAGACTTGCGGGATCAACAATTATGGCAACGATGACTGGATTAACTGCAGAGATGGATGGATGGATGATGTACCTCGAGCATGCGCCATATGCTGGGGTCGACGGCCTTGAAGATGGATGATGTAGAGTGGCAGGAAGATGGCGTCCCCGGCCGCCAGCGACCGCGCCACCTACGGCAGCTCCGGGCCCCTGCGCGCCGCCCCGACGCCCGCTGCCTTGAGCAGCCCAGCCGCGAGCGCCCCCGGCAGACCCAGCTTGGCCAGCCATCTGAACAAGAAAATATTCAAGCCATCTGAACAAGAAAATATCACGCCTCGCCTGACCCGATCACCACCGGAGCTACACGAGAAAGAAATGTCAAGAGACGACAAGGAATTCGCCGGGGAGCCCGGCAGCCCACACAGCAGCTTCTCATAAGCTCAGAAAAGATTTCATTTCTAAATCTCATGATATCTGGTCGAGTGGTTGGAGGCTGGAAAATTCACCATCGAAGGCTAGAGAGGGCAAACCATAATTTGTTGTATACAGAGCTTGAGGCTTGTGTGAGAAACATAGGCACAAACGGCAATTAGTAACTTGACTGTATACTAGAGATTTTTTGCATCTAAATGGAAACAAATGCCTTGCCCTTGCATCCTCTCGGATTTCTCTGCATCTACATGAACGAACAGAGTAACTTGCCTACAAGCTAATATATTCATGTGCCTAGGTGAACACATATTTGACTTTCCTGCTGTAGTTTCTCTGCAAATCTGTTGAACAAATTGCCTACATCTGAAAGCTACATCCCATGTACGCACTGATGCCCCAAGAAAACTCGACGGGGATGCTTGTACGGAGAACCAGACCTTACACCCTACCCTGTCCGTGAGATTCTCAGTGAAAAAACCTGGGATTTCACACGCGGGAGTCGCACAAGGTGACCCCCTCGCCCACCATGGATTGCGACGATGCGTCGAAGAAGAATCCCCTACCCCCATCCGCGTGGATACTTAGGAAAGTTAGAGCGTTGGGAACTGACCTTCTCTTGCAGATGTAGCAGTCGCTATCGTTCGCCGCCGCGCGCCACCGGCGTCACCCACCTCTTCCTCCCTCTTCGGCGTCACCCGGGGCCTTGGGCGGTGAACTCGCCAGAGGAAGCACCAGCGCCGTCACCACCCGACGCGGAGCAGCGGAGGAGCAGTCTGTTACGTCCGCTGGCTGCCGAAGCGAGGCGCGTGGGCGGGCCCTGGACGGAGCCGAAGTACCCCGAGGAGATTGCGGCGGCAGCGGTGGCCATGGCCCTGAACGTTGCCACGAAGCTGACAGGGGAGGGGAGGATGAGGGGAGGCGAGGTGCCGTGCGTGGAGAGTACTGGAGGGACCTGCCGGCGACGGCGATCTGGATCGGGGAGACGGAGGCGGCGGCCCGTGCTTTCCCCATCTGGATCAGGGGTGAGTGGAGGAAGCGGGGGGGGGGGGGGGGGGGGGGGGGGGGGGGGCTGCCGTTGGATCTGGAAGCATCCGTTTGATGCACGATCCGCGTGAGATGACTATGGACCAATCAGAACACATTACACACATATAGCGTTATGACCTTCTAAATTGGTCGTGCTTCGACGGCCGCTTGGCTGCTTCGATGATGTTGCGACGGCGTTGTTCGACGGTCGTGGTGGGTGCTTCTGCTGCCGTGGTGGTGGTGTGCTTCGAACGGCCACGACAATGCTTGAACGATGTGCTTCGACGACCGCTTGGCTGCTTCGATGATGTTGCGACGGCGTCCTTCGACGGCCGTGGTGGGTGCTTCGGCTGCCGTGTCGGTGGTGTGCTTCAAACGACCATGCCGATGCTTGAACGACGTGCTTCGACGACCGCTTGGCTGCTTCGATGATGTTGCGACAGCGTCCTTCGACGGTCGTGGTGGGTGCTTCGGCTGTCGTGGCGGTGGTGTGCTTCGAATGGCCACGCCGATGCTTGAACGACGTGCTTCGACGACGGCTTGGTTGTTTCGATGATGTTGCGACGGCATCCTTCGACGGTCGTGGTGGGTGCTTCGGTTGCGGTGGCGGTCTGCGTCACATGATCGTATGGAATCAGATGTCAAACAATGTTGCATAAGAAATGTTGTCAAGCAAGAGGCGGTCTCCGCCACACGACCAAATTTGACCTACTTTTCACAAGTTTGCATCTTGGAATAACAAAACAATGTTGCCTAAGAAAGTTTTCATTTTCTTTGCATGAAAATTTCATTTTTCATTTTTCATGTGCCGAAAATGAGTTTTTTTGTGAAGGACCTACCATATATTTGTTGCAAAATTGGACCAAACCAATTTTATAAAATACTAGGTCATATTTAATGTACAATTGACCAAATGGTTGGGTGTCAAAAGCTTTGATCCATCTCTCGTGAAAAAAAAAACAAATTTCCGTCGATTTAGTAGGAAGCGGGTCAAATTTGAACTGCAGCTCCCTCATAGTTTGCTCTTTATTTTTTCCAAAAATCATTTCTAGGTATATAAGTATCTATTTAATAAGAGGAATACCAATTTTTTTTAAATATTCAATGCCTAGCTAGGAACGGTCATGCCCGCCGTTTTGGATCTGGAAGCATCCGTTTGATGCACGATCCGCGTGAGATGCCTATGGACCAATCAGAACACATTACACACATATAGCGTTATGACCTTCTAAATTGGTCGTGCTTCGACGGCCGCTTGGCTGCTTCGATGATGTTGCGACGGCGTTGTTCGACGGTCGTGGTGGGTGCTTCTGCTGCCGTGGTGGTGGTGTGCTTCGAACGGCCACGACAATGCTTGAACGATGTGCTTCGACGACCGCTTGGCTGCTTCGATGATGTTGCGACGGCGTCCTTCGACGGCCGTGGTGGGTGCTTCGGCTGCCGTGTCGGTGGTGTGCTTCAAACGACCATGCCGATGCTTGAACGACGTGCTTCGACGACCGCTTGGCTGCTTCGATGATGTTGCGACAGCGTCCTTCGACGGTCGTGGTGGGTGCTTCGGCTGTCGTGGCGGTGGTGTGCTTCGAATGGCCACGCCGATGCTTGAACGACGTGCTTCGACGACGGCTTGGTTGTTTCGATGATGTTGCGACGGCATCCTTCGACGGTCGTGGTGGGTGCTTCGGTTGCGGTGGCGGTCTGCGTCACATGATCGTATGGAATCAGATGTCAAACAATGTTGCATAAGAAATGTTGTCAAGCAAGAGGCGGTCTCCGCCACACGACCAAATTTGACCTACTTTTCACAAGTTTGCATCTTGGAATAACAAAACAATGTTGCCTAAGAAAGTTTTCATTTTCTTTGCATGAAAATTTCATTTTTCATTTTTCATGTGCCGAAAATGAGTTTTTTTGTGAAGGACCTACCATATATTTGTTGCAAAATTGGACCAAACCAATTTTATAAAATACTAGGTCATATTTAATGTACAATTGACCAAATGGTTGGGTGTCAAAAGCTTTGATCCATCTCTCGTGAAAAAAAAAACAAATTTCCGTCGATTTAGTAGGAAGCGGGTCAAATTTGAACTGCAGCTCCCTCATAGTTTGCTCTTTATTTTTTCCAAAAATCATTTCTAGGTATATAAGTATCTATTTAATAAGAGGAATACCAATTTTTTTTAAATATTCAATGCCTAGCTAGGAACGGTCATGCCCGCCGTTTTGGATCTGGAAGCATCCGTTTGATGCACGATCCGCGTGAGATGCCTATGGACCAATCAGAACACATTACACACATATAGCGTTATGACCTTCTAAATTGGTCGTGCTTCGACGGCCGCTTGGCTGCTTCGATGATGTTGCGACGGCGTTGTTCGACGGTCGTGGTGGGTGCTTCTGCTGCCGTGGTGGTGGTGTGCTTCGAACGGCCACGACAATGCTTGAACGATGTGCTTCGACGACCGCTTGGCTGCTTCGATGATGTTGCGACGGCGTCCTTCGACGGCCGTGGTGGGTGCTTCGGCTGCCGTGTCGGTGGTGTGCTTCAAACGACCATGCCGATGCTTGAACGACGTGCTTCGACGACCGCTTGGCTGCTTCGATGATGTTGCGACAGCGTCCTTCGACGGTCGTGGTGGGTGCTTCGGCTGTCGTGGCGGTGGTGTGCTTCGAATGGCCACGCCGATGCTTGAACGACGTGCTTCGACGACGGCTTGGTTGTTTCGATGATGTTGCGACGGCATCCTTCGACGGTCGTGGTGGGTGCTTCGGTTGCGGTGGCGGTCTGCGTCACATGATCGTATGGAATCAGATGTCAAACAATGTTGCATAAGAAATGTTGTCAAGCAAGAGGCGGTCTCCGCCACACGACCAAATTTGACCTACTTTTCACAAGTTTGCATCTTGGAATAACAAAACAATGTTGCCTAAGAAAGTTTTCATTTTCTTTGCATGAAAATTTCATTTTTCATTTTTCATGTGCCGAAAATGAGTTTTTTTGTGAAGGACCTACCATATATTTGTTGCAAAATTGGACCAAACCAATTTTATAAAATACTAGGTCATATTTAATGTACAATTGACCAAATGGTTGGGTGTCAAAAGCTTTGATCCATCTCTCGTGAAAAAAAAAACAAATTTCCGTCGATTTAGTAGGAAGCGGGTCAAATTTGAACTGCAGCTCCCTCATAGTTTGCTCTTTATTTTTTCCAAAAATCATTTCTAGGTATATAAGTATCTATTTAATAAGAGGAATACCAAATTTTTTTAAATATTCAATGCCTAGCTAGGAACGGTCATGCCCGCCGTTTTGACCGCATTTTGAAACGGGCATGGAAAATTCAAAAAAAATCAAAAAATTGGAAAACCTTCACATTGTGTCATTATATGTAACCAAGTTACGAGGAAAAATAATAAACTTGTGATACGGCAATTATTTTTAAAAAGTGTTCTCAGAAATGAGCTATCATGTGTAAAGATTCCTCGCTTTCAAGCCAAATGATCAATCTTATGGCCACATTCATGGCATAGTTTGCTCAAATGATATCATATTGTGCACAAGGGTGCATATTGGAATGACAAACAATGTTGCCTAAGGAAGTTTTCATTTTCTTTGGACGGAAAATTCATTTTCCATTTTTCAAGTCCCCAAAATGAGTTTTTTTGTGAAGGACCTACCATATATTTGTTGCAAAATTGGACCGAATCAATTTTATAAAATATTAGGACATATTTATTGTACAATTTACTATATGTTTGGGTGTCAAAAGATTTGAGCCACCTCTCGTGAAAAAGACAAATTTCCACCGATTCAGCGGGAAGCGGGTCAAATTTGAACTGCAGCTCACTCATAGTTTGCTCTTTATTTTTTCCAAAAATCATTTATAGGTATATAAGTATCTATTTAATAAGATAAACACCAAAAGTTTTTAAATACTCAACGCCTAGCTAGGAACAGTCATGCCCGCCGTTTTGATCGCATTTTGAAACGGGCATGAAAAATTAAAAAAAAAATCAAAAAATTGGAAAACCTTCGCATTGTGTCATTATATGTGACTAAGTTACGAGGAAAAATAATAAACTTGTAATACGGCAATTATTTAAAAAAAAGTGTTCTCAGGAATGAGCTATCATGTGTGAAGCTTCATGGCTTTCAAGCCAAATGATCAATCTTATGGCCACATTCATGGCATAGTTTGCTCAAATGATCTCATATTGTTCATAAGGGTGCATATTAGAAAGAAAAACAATGTTTCCTAAGGAAGTTTTCATTTTCTTTGGACGGAAAATTCATTTTCCATTTTTCGAGTGCCCAAAATGAGTTTTTTTGTGAAGGACCTACCATACATTTGTTGCAAAATTAGACCGAATCAATTTTCTAAAATATTAGGACATATTTAATGTACAATTGACTATATGGTTGGGTGTCAAACGATTTGAGCCACCTCTCGTGCAAAAGACAAATTTCGCTGATTCAGCAGGAAGCGGGTCAAATTTGAACTGCAACTCCCTTATTGTTTGCTCATGATTTTTTTCCAAAAATAACTTCTAGGTACATAAGTATCTATTTAATCAGAGATACATGGTTTGGTGGCGAGACATCTAGGTTTGGACGGTGGACGATGGCCCCAACTCCAGAGCGCGCAAACTGGCATGCCAGTCGCGTGGTCACCGCGTGACCTTAGCGTTTCCACGCGTTTTGGGCAGCCTAGGCATGTCGGATGGGTTGGGAACTCCCTCAGTAGGTGCTAGGAAGAATAATACAACAGAAGAATCTCACGAGGAGACTGAACTAAGCTCAAACATGAATTAGCAGCCAAGTGTTTGATTAGCGGCGGGGGGAATGAACATGGCTAATGGGCCTGAGTTTTGGCTAAGGATGATCATCTACTAAGGAGACTGTCTTGGCAAATTTTCAGCTCAAATGGAGGAGCCTAAGTGGCACTTGCTTTGCAAAGTACCACACTGGACAGAAATATGAATGTTGAAGCTGGGCTCAAATTAATGAATGGATTGAGCTGTAATTTGGTGGAGGATAGTCATTTGGGCATAGGAAGACACTGTAAAAATTTGATACCATTTGAACATGCCAAAGTGGTGCTTCGTTCACAATACTCTTCTCTGGATAGAAAATAGAAATTTATTCTGGGCCCACATAGATAATTGTATTGAGCTGAAATTTGGAGGAGGATGATAATCTGGGCATATGAAGGAGCTGTACAAATTTCATACCATTTGGATAAATAAAAATAGTACTTCCTTCACAATGCTCTCCACTGAACATAAATTTGGGAAAACTATTAAGGAAAATTGGTTACATTAAAATCGGATAAAATTTTGTGTAGGGAGGTTCTATGGGAAGGGTCATGTCCTGGTAAATTTTCAGCAATTATAAAGCAATATAAAATATAGTTTCTTGACAAATTGAAAATATCACCAGAAACAAAGATTGGATGGTGAGCTCACATGGATTATTATATGAGGATAAAATTTTGTGTAGAGCTATGATTTGGGCATATAGAATATGTGGCAACAATTCATATCATTAGGAGATACCTAGCTAGTATTTACTTCACAAAGCTTCTAGCTGAAAAGAAACTTTGGAAATTTGTTGAGGAAGATTTATTAGGCAAATGGAGCTGAATTTTGTCATGAGCCAATGATTTGTATAGTAAAGAGTGCCCAAAAATTTTCAGCTCAAATGGAGGAGACTAGGTGGCACTTGCTTTGCAAAGTACCACACTGGACAGAAATATGAATGTTGAAGCTGGGATCAAATGAATGAATGTATTGAGATGAAATGTTGTGCATGATGGTCATTTGTGCATAGGAAGGCACTGTAAAAATTTCATACCATTTGGAGAAATAAAAATGGTACCTCCTTCACAATGCTCTCCACTGAACAGAAAATTAGGAAAAATATTGAGGGAAATTGGATAAATTAAATGAGCTAAAATTTGGTGTAGGGTGGTTATATGGGAAGGGTCATGTCCTGGTAAATTTTCAGTAATTATAAAGCAATATAAAATACAGTTGTTTCACAGACTGAAAATATTACTAGAAACAAAGATTAGATGGTGAGCTCACATGGATTGTTTATATATGTTTAACATTTTTCAAATACATGATTAACATCTTTTCATATATTCCCAACAAAAAAACATCTTTTCATACATACGTTTTGATGTCTATATTTGGTTTTTACACATTATACATTTTTTGTATACATATAAAAAGGAGGTGGCCTTAAGTACCAATGCATCCACGTTCACAACCTCATGACCATTTATATTGGTCGTAATCAAGTAGAAATAAGGTCGTCGACCATCGTTGTCTGCTTTATGACCATTTGGTGTAAGGCAATTTCAGGGTTTGAGCCCTTCCTAGCGAAATGGCCGTGGATTTACGACCAATTCAGTTGGGGTCACTAAGAGAAGGTCACAAGTTGACATATTTCTTGTAGTGAAGGTCTATCCCTCAACCCATACCTTGACGAATGATACGTCTCCAACATATCTACTTTTCCTCACTCTTTTGCCCTTGTTTTGGACTCTAATTTGCATGATTTGAATGGAACTAACCCGGACTGACGTTGTTTTCAGCAGAATTATCATGGTGTTGTTTTTGTGCAGAAATAAAAGTTCTCAGAATGGAAAGAAACTTTCTAGAGATTTATTATGGAAAATATAAAAAATACTGGAGCCAGAAGCCACTGTAGAGGGGGCCCAGGGTGCGCAGCACCCACCAGGGCGCGCCAGCCCCCTCCCGGCGCGCCCTGGTGGGGGCTGGGCACCTCGGGGCCCCACTTGCCCTATCTCCGCCACTATAAATTCCTAAATTTGGAGAAAAAATAGGAGAGAAAGAATTATCACGTTTCACGAGACGGAGCCGCCGCCACCTCCTGTTCTTCATCGGGAGGCCAGATCTGGAGCCCGTTTGGGGCTCCGGACAGGGGAATCTTCGGTCTTCGTCCTCATCAACCTTTCTCCATCGCCAATTCCATGATGCTCCCCACCGGGAGTGAGTAATTTCTTCGTAGGCTTGCTGGTCGGTGAGGAGTTGGATGAGATTCATCATGTAATTGAGTTAGTTTTGTTAGGGCTTGATCCATAGTATCCATTATGTTCTGAGATTGATGTTGCTATGACTTTGCTATGCCTAATGCTTGTCACTAGGGCCCGAGTGCCATGATTTCAGATCTGAACCGTTTATGTTATCACCTCTATATCTATGTTCTTGATCCGATCTTGCCTTGTCATATGCACCTATTACGTGTTATGATCCGTCAACCCCATAGTGACAATATTTGGGATACTTCGCGGTGATGACCGTAGTTTGAGGAGTTCATGTATTCACCATGTGTTAATGCTTTGTTTCGGTTCTCTATTAAAAGGAGGCCTTAATATCCCTTAGTTTCCTTATGGACCCCGCTGCCATGGGAGGGTAGGACAAAAGATGTCATGCAAGTTCTTTTCCATAAGCACGTATGACTATTTACGGAATACATGCCTACATTACATTGATGAACTGGAGCTAGTTCTGTATCGCCCTAGGTTATGACTGTTATATGCTGAATATCATCCAACGAGTTACCGATCCAGTGCCTACGACCTTTCCACTTATTGCTCTTGCTAAGTTACTACTGTTGTTGCTGTTGTTCCAACTGCTACAAAACTACTGCTACTACTGTTACCGCTACTGTTACTATTACTACTGCTATCAAAACTACCATATTACTGTGCTACTGACCACTCTGCTGCAGATATTTAATCTCCAGGTGTGGTTTAATTGACAACTCAACTGCTAATACTCTCAAGTATTCTTTGGCTCCCCTTGTGTCGAATCTATAAATTTGGGTTGAATACTCTACCCTCGAAAACTGTTGCGATCCCCTACACTTGTGGGTTATCAAGACCTTTTTCTGGCGCCGTTGCCGGGGAGCATAGCAATATTTGTTGAGTCACTTGGGATTTATATCAATTTATCACTATGAAGAATTTTAAGGATCCAAGGACCAAGATTTTTCCCTCTACTACGAGGGAAGGTAAGGAACTGCCATCTAGCTCTGCACTTGATTCACCTTCTGCTATGAGTAAGCTTGCAACACCACCACATGCTAGTAATCCTGATATGTCGCAAGTTATTGATGATTCTACCTCTGCTATGAATGATGCTTATGATGATGCTAGTACCATGCTTGATGATAATGTGCCGCTAGGAGAGTTTCTTGATGAACAAATTGCTAGAGCTAAAGAAAATGAAATTGCTGAAACTGATGAAGCTTATGAAACTGATTATGATTATGAAACTCCTATTAGTCCTAGTTCTCCTAAGTTTGAAATGCCTAAGATACCTAAAGGTTATGTTATGGACGAGGAGATATCTAGAGAAATTCTTTCTTGCAAGGATAGAGACGATCTTAAGAAACTGCTATGCAAGTATAAGGAAAAAACTTTGAATGCTAGAATGAAATGTGATCCTAAGTTTGCTACTTCACCTATCTGTGTTACTGATAAGGATTATGAGTTCTCTGTCGACCCAGAGTTAATTACTTTGGTTGAATCTGATCCTTTCCATGGCTATGAAACTGAAGTTGTAGTGGCACACCTTACTAAGCTGAATGATATAGCCACCCTCTTTGCTCATGATGAGAAGATTCGCTACTATTACATCCTTAAGTTGTTTCCGTTCTCATTAAAGGGTGATGCTAAGACATGGTACAATACTCTTGCTCCTGGTTGTGTGCGTAGCCCCCAGGATATGATTTACTACTTCTCTGAAAAATATTTTCCTGCTCATAAGAAACAAGCTGCCTTACATGAAATATTTAACTTTGTGCAAATTGAAGAAGAGAGTCTCCCACAAGCTTGGGGGAGGCTTCTCCAGCTGCTTAATGCTTTGCCTAATCATCCTCTCAAGAAAAATGAAATACTTGATATCTTTTATAATGGACTAACCGATGCTTCTAGGGACTTCCTAGATAGTTGTGCTGGTTGTGTTTTCAGGGAACGAACTGTTGAACAAGCTGAAGAATTATTGAATAATATATTGAAGAATTATGATGATTGGACTCTTCTTGAACCACCGCCTAAACCCACTCCGAAGAAGAGGGGTATCTTATTTCTCAGTCCTGAAGATATGCAAGAGGCAAAGAAAGCTATGAAGGAAAAATGTATTAAAGCTGAGGATGTTAAGAATTTGTCACCTATTGAAGAAATACATGGCCTTGACACAGCACCACCTCCATGGGTGGTAGAGGTAAATTCTTTATTAAAGTTTAATAAAAGTGACATTCCTCATAATAAACCTCCTAGTCAATGCTTATATGAGTTTGATAACTATATTATGAAGCAAGATCATTTCAATGCTCATGTTCTGAAACAATTGAAATACAATTGTGATATGATTGCTCGCTTGAGTGACTTGCTATTTAGAATCAGTAATGATGTTAGAGGTGTAGGAAAGCATGCCTCTATGGTTCAAACCCAATTAGAACAAGTAGCTAAGTCTCAAAAAGAATTGCTTGATGAAATGAATAATAATATGCATGACTTTGCTGCTAGAGTAGTAACTAGAGGAGGTAGAATGACCCAAGAACCACTTTATCCTGAGGGTCATCCTAAAAGAATTGAACAAGACTCTCAGAGAATTGATCCTGATGCACCTAGTCCTTCTAAGAACAAAAAGAAAAAGAAAAATGATAGGACTTTGCATACCTCTAGTGAACCTGAGACACAAAAACCTCCCGATAATAATGATGTCTCTATTTCCGATGCTGAAACTCAATCTAGTAGTGAACATCAACCTAGTGATAATGAAAATGATAATGATGATGTTCACGATGATGCTCAACCTAGTAATGATAGAGAACCAGATAAAGATGTTGAAATAGAGCCTGCTCCTGATCTTGATAACCCACAACCTAAAAATAAACGGTATGATAAAAAAGACTTTGTGGCTAGGAAACATGGTAAGGAAAGAGAGCCATGGGTTCAGAAACCCATGCCATTCCCACCTAAGCCATCTAAGAAAAAGGATGATGAAGAATTTGAGCGCTTTGTTGAAATGATTAGGCCAGTCTTTTTGCGTACCCGCTTAACTGATATTTTAAAGGTGGCCCCTTATGCAAAGTATATGAAAGACATCATCACCAATAAAAGAAAAATACCTGAAGCTGAAATCTCCACCATGCTTGCTAATTATTCTTTTAAGGATGGAGTACCTAAAAAACTTGGAGATCCTGGAATACCAACTATACCTTGCTCCATCAAAAGAAACTATGTTAAAACTGCTTTGTGTGATTTGGGAGCCTGTGTTAGTGTTATGCCTTTCTCCTTATATAAAAGACTTGATTTGAATAAACTTACACCTACTGAGATATCATTGCAAATGGCTGACAAATCAACAGCCATACCTATTGGTATTTGTGAGGATGTGCCCGTTGTTGTTGCAAATGTTACTATCCTAACGGACTTTGTTATTCTTGAGATGCCCGAGGACGACAACATGTCGATTATCCTTGGTAGACCCTTTTTGAATACTGCAGGGGCTGTTATTGATTGCAATAAAAGCAAAGTCACTTTTCATATCAATGGTAATGAGCACACGGTGCACTTTCCGAGGAAACAATTTCAAGTGAATGGTATAAATGTTATTGAAGAATCTCCGACCATCACTATTGGAAGTTTTCAATTACCTCTACCTACTGCCAAAAAGAAATATGATATACTTATTGTAGGGGATATGCACATCCCCATTGAGCTAACTTAGTGTTTTACGAAAGTTCTTAGGTTTCATGCTAATCGGAAGTGGTTGTTAATAAGACTTGATCAACCTTATTAATGGATCATTTTTGAGAGGTATGAGGTTGATGAATCTAGTAAGCACAACTCTCTGTTCCCACCTTTTATTTTTCTGTTTTAGTTAGTTTAATAAAATAAAATGCCATGATTATCCTGTTTTCTGTTTTCTCCGTGCAATAAAAAAAATGATCCAAAAATAAAAATTCTCAGATTGCCCTGAAAATTTAACACGAATTTTTTCTGAATATTTATGAATTTTTGGTGCAAATAACACCTGAGGGGAGTGCACCTGGTGCCCACGATACACCAGGGCGCGCCCTGGTGGGTGGTGGCCCCCACGTAGGCCCCCTCACTTATCTCTTTAGCCCACATTGTCACCTACCTCCAGCAAAAAATCACCACAGCCACCATTTTCGTGTTCTTGCTCTCAAACCCGCGGATTTCGATCTCTTTGCTCGAAGCTCCGTTTCTGAAACTGTTTGGAGGGATTGCTACTTGGTATGTGACTCCTCCATTGCTCCAATTAGTTTTTGTTTTAGTGGGTTATTTTTAGAGTAATTAGCTACTCTTGGTGCTGCTGTAGATGAGCTTGCATGTTGAATTCTTAGAGTTCTAAGTAGTTTGAATGCTCAATATGGCCTCTATGCATGCTTGGGAGTAGTTGCTAACAATCTTAAAAAGTTTTGTTGACAAAAAATTTCATGGACTAAATTTTTTCAGAATTTTTATAGGAATAAAAATGCAATTCTTTAGGAGTTCTTCGAGGAGGAGATCCTCGGGAGCCTTGTCAAGTGGAAGCTCAGTTCGACAGTCTTATGTTGAACCAAGCGAAAGCTCGATGCGAGATGCCGCTGCCAAATCATGCTTGTGGCCTTGCGACGAGTTCATGGAAAGTGCAGGTATTAAGGAGGAATTTTATCAATTTATCCACAACACAGGGCTTGCTTCCTTCATGGCAGATAAGTGCCCCCAACGTCTCGAACTCACGAAAACCTTCACAAAGAAATTTAAATATTTTCCTCGTGAGTCTAGAGTCTCATTCAACCTGTACGATCATTCCTTTACCATGCCATTAGAAGTGTTTAGCGATGCATGTAAACTTCCATATGAGGGTTCCTTCAATGAACCAACAAAATCCGAGTACGAATCATTTTTAGTAAATCTTTGCTTTGGCGAAGATAGGGGGGTTGCACAAGGGAGAATTAACATCATCCATTTGCCATCACTCCAATATTTTGCGCTCTTTAACGGTAAATGTGTTGTAGGCAAACAAGACTGTAGCACCTTATGTGCTCATGATTTGAGCCTCTTGCAAACTGCCATAACTGGGAATAAGGATTATAATCTTGGTGCAATTGTTGCACGGAGGTTGCAGCTTAATGCTGCTAGTGGTAATTTTTATGGAGGAATTTATGCCTCCCGTGTAGCTGAGAGATTAAATGTTTCACCTTGGCCTAATGAACCCATCCCACCCACTCAGTATTTAGACTTTGATGCTATGAAGCGTCATAAGTTCCTTACGGGTACGGCCACCAACTATACCTATAACTTGAGATTTTATAAGAAACCTGGTGTGCCTGTTGTTTTGCCTGCTCCTGCTCTCTTTGATTTTTACACTAGGGGAAGATATTATGTTCTTGAGAGCGAAGCTTATGAGTACAACGCGGAGGTTGAAGCTGCCAGGAGGGCTGTGGAGTCTGCTCCGAGGTTTTCAATGAGCCACCGCCCAGATTATTATTCATATGGATGGTGATTACCAAGCTAGGCCAAAAGCCTAAGCTTGGGGGAGTACGTATTTCCACCGACATTACATTCATGCTCGCACATTTCATTCCAGTTGTCGGTGTTCATACTTTTTCATTGTAATATCCATGTTAGATTTGTTTTCTCGCTTTCTTCTTGTGTGTTTGAAAAACTTTGAGAAAACCCAAAAACATTTCCTACTTCTTTTTAGTTTTTCTTTCTAGCTTAGTTTAATTGTTACATCAAAAGAAAACCCAAAAATATTTCTCGCTTCTTCTTTTACTTGTTGGGAGCTTTCCCGTGTAAATATTTTTCTTGTTTTTGTTTTTCTTCTTTAATTTGCTTCCTTCAAGAAAAACCAAAAACTCCAAAAATATTTCAGTGTGTTTCTCTGAAATTCTTTTTATTTGAGTCGTACCTAGGAGAAGACCACGATGAAATTGTTGAGTGGTTCTCATCTGCATTATCGTTTACCTAACAAAGAACCCATGTTACTTTGTCTTCTCCTCTTGAATAAAATGTTTACAGATTCCAGCTTAGTCCACGACATTCTTGCACTATTATTATTTTCTTATCATTCGGTCGTGCAAGTGAAAGGCAATAATGACGACATTTGATGAATTGACTGTGGCAGAGAAAGGCGGGTATGAACTCAACTTGTTTTTGTTTTTGTAAATATGTTTAACCTAGTATCCCTTGATTCAACTCATTATGATCAAACATGTTGCAATGACCATTAGAGATTATAGTTGTTCATGCCATGCTTAAGTAGCTAGGAGTGGATAATGATTTATCTTGGGTGTCAACATGCATTAAAATGGTTGTGATGCGGTATGACGATATGGTATCCTCCTCTGAATGTTTCAAGTGGCTTGACTTGGCACATGTTCATGCATGTAGTTGAATCAAAACCAACATAGCCTTCATGATATTTATGTTCATGGTGTCCATATCCTACTCATGCTAGTATTCAATGTTGATTATATGTAATGCATGTTCATGACCGTCTTCGCTCTCTAGCTGGCCGCTTCTCGATCTAATTGCTAGCCTTCGCCTGTACTAAGCGGGAATACTGCTTGTGCATCAAAACCTTTAAATCAAGTTATGCCAGATGAGTCCACCATATCTACCTATATACGGTATTACCCTGCCGTTCCAAAGTAAATTTGCATGTGCCACCTCTAAAATTTCAAATAAACATCTGTTTTGTGTGCCTGGACAGCTCATGGAGCGACAGGGGGCGGTCGGTATCTTCCATGCTAAGCGGGTTATTCTCATGACGAGTGTTTATTCACTTGTCCTTACACGAGAGGGGCGGTAATAGGGATTCCCAGTCCCAAAATCAAAAATCAAAAATAATTAAACAAAACTCCCCCAGGAATGTTGTTGGTTTGGATGGTACCCGTGGATGCGGCTCGCCGTGGAGTGTGATTGTTGGTGGATGGGGAGTAAACCTTTACTTTTACTGCTTGGGAACCGCCGCTAATTTGTTTAGCATGGAAGATATTGATAACTCTTGGTCGTGACGTTGACAGGAAGGGTGGGCCTCCCAAAATTATATCTATCTCTGTTTTAAACTTTGAGCTCTGGCGCCGCTACAAATCCATGCTTCCCTCTGCGAAGGGACTATATATTTACTTTTAAGTTGAGTCATCACCTTCTCAAATAAGCGCCAGACCTGAGAGCACTATTGTCATCTTGATGCATTGTGTATAGTTGATGTTGGGTGCAGCATGACTGGATCTTTCCTACCATGAATTACAATGTTTAGTCGCTGCTTGAACTTTGGAGGTGCTCTGCATTTATGTTTTGCGGTCTCAGAAAGGGCTAGCGAGATACCACTATTGCCATATTGTATCACGATTGTTTTGACAAAATGTTGGCGCTTGAGATATCTTATTATTGCTCGCTAGTTGCTTATGTTATTGATATGAGTAAATATAATTCCTAAGAGTTATTATTAACATGGTTAGTCATAATATTTGCTGAAAACCTGGGTGCCACTTAAGCATATATATGTAAACAAGAACAAAAGAGTTCATAAAAGTTTTTCTTTCTCACTTTCAGTTTATCAACTGAATTGCTTGAGGACAAGCAAAGGTTTAAGCTTGGGGGAGTTGATACGTCTCCAACGTATCTACTTTTCCTCACTCTTTTGCCCTTGTTTTGGACTCTAATTTGCATGATTTGAATGGAACTAACCCGGACTGACGCTGTTTTCAGCAGAATTGCCATGGTGTTGTTTTTGTGCAGAAATAAAAGTTCTCGGAATGGAACGAAACTTTCTGGAGATTTATTTTGGAAAATATAAAAAATACTGGAGCTAGAAACCACCGGAGAGGGGGCCCAGGGTGCGCAACACCCACCAGGGAGCGCCAGCCCCCTCCCGGCGCGCCCTGGTGGGGGCTGGGCACCTCGGGGCCCCACTTGCCCTATCTCCGCCACTATAAATTCTTAAATTTGGAGAAAAAAATAGGAGAGAAAGAATTATCGCGTTTCACGAGACGGAGCCGCCGCCACCTCCTGTTCTTCATTGGGAGGCCAGATCTGGAGCCCGTTTGGGGCTCCGGAGAGGGGAATCTTCGGTCTTCGTCATCATCAACCTTTCTCCATCGCCAATTCCATGATGCTCCCCACCGGGAGTGAGTAATTCCTTCGTAGGCTTGCTGGTCAGTGAGGAGTTGGATGAGATTCAGCATGTAATCGAGTTAGTTTTGTTAGGGCTTGATCCCTAGTATTCATTATGTTCTGAGATTGATGTTGCTATGACTTTGCTATGCCTAATGCTTGTTACTAGGGCCCGAGTGCCATGATTTCAGATCTGAACCGTTTATGTTATCATCTCTATATCTATGTTCTTGATCCGATCTTGCCTTGTCATATGCACCTATTACGTGTTATGATCCGTCAACCCCATAGTGACAATATTTGGGATACTTCGCGGTGATGACCGTAGTTTGAGGAGTTCATGTGTTCACCATGTGTTAATGCTTTGTTCCGGTTCTCTATTAAAAGGAGGCCTTAATATCCCTTAGTTTCCTTATGGACCCCGCTGCCACAGAAGGGTAGGACAAAAGATGTCATGCAAGTTCTTTTCCATAAGCACGTATGACTATTTACGGAATAGATGCCTACATTACATTGATGAACTGGAGCTAGTTCTGTATCGCCCTAGGTTATGACTGTTATATGATGAATATCATCCAACGAGTTACCGATCTAGTGCCTACGACCTTTCCACTTATTGCTCTTGCTAAGTTACTACTGCTGTTGCTGCTGTTCCAACTGCTACAAAACTACTGCTACTACTGTTACCGCTATTGTTACTATTTCTACTGCTATCAAAACTACCATATTACTGTGCTACTGATCACTCTGCTGCAGATATTTAATCTCCAGGTGTGGTTGAATTGACAACTCAACTGCTAATACTCTCAAGTATTCTTTGGCTCCCCTTGTGTCGAATCTATAAATTTGGGTTGAATACTCTACCCTCAAAAACTGTTGCGATCCCCTACACTTGTGGGTTATCAACGAACTACTCAAACATGAAGATCGGATCGCGAGAAGAAACATTGAAGAACACATCTTGAGGATTGATTGATTGCAAACATGTCTTACAGTGGTTGCATTGTGCGATGAACGATTACAAGTATGAACTAGATGGAGATGAACTATGGTGGTGGTGATGGTGGCTATGGAGATGAAATGGCGGCGGCTAGGGTTGATGAAGGGGATGAGGATGGCTCTGTTGTTGAAGACTTGCGCAGTGCTCGATATTCTGTTGACATTTCGACCGGCCCCCCTTTATAAAAGTTATGCACGTAGACGAGCTGCCTCGGAATCCACACTATACGACCGCTCATACGAGCAGTCGCGGTCATATGGAACGCCGTTTTTTTCTCTGGCGGCTCTGGTGTGCCTCCTGTTGGTTTCCTCTATCTCCTCCTTTACCCCTTTCTATGTATTGAGTTGATTTAGTCCATTTATAACTCGTTTCCTGTAGATTCACAATAAATAGAGGATTTGTGAAATCCTTTGCATTCATTAGTCATTAGTATACATATCAAAGCAAATATCTTAATTTAAAGAAATGTGCCGGTTTAAACAAAGGTGAAATGAGTGTAGAAATACCACCCATCAGTCGCATGTGCCGCTGCCTCATGACCCAGAAGTCCACAATTTCTTCCACGTATCAACCAGCTGGATGCCTGGGGATGGTCATTCTTGCAAGTTCTAGACGTATCACTGGCTTAATGGCCAATCAACCGCTCTCATGGCTCCCTCTCTTTGCCCTAGTACCGCGCTTGCGTAAGTGACGTCGCACCGTTCGTGACGCTCTCTCTGGCCGGACCGGGATTCTGAACATCCACGGGGTCCTTGGGCCGACTGCTCTCGATGGATACATCGACGTTTGGCGACTACTTCAGCATGTGACTCTTATGGACCAACCCGACTCTCTCTTATGGTGATGGAAGAGCTCTGGCATCTACGCCACTGCCTCTTGCTACAATGACTCTTCCTTGGTAGCACAACCTCCCCCTTTTGGAAGCTGATCTGGAGGAGTTGGCCCCCCGAGCATGATGTTTTTCCTTTGGCTGGCTGCTCAATATCATTATTGCAGGGTAGATCGACTAGCTCGACACAGGCTTCCTCATGACCAAGTCTGCATTCTATGCTCTCAAGATCGGAAGACCCTAGACCACCTCCAGTTTTTTTTGAAAAGGAGGATGACCCCCGGCCTCTGCATCTGATAGATGCATGCAACCATTTTATCAATTATTCACGAAGACCTTACAAAGTAGTACATCAATATGTCTGAATCCGCCATCTTAACAACATCTGTCGCTACTCCTATCCACTTGATGAAGGGGTGCATAGATACGGAGCTGCATACCCAAACCTCTCACCTAAGCCTAACATCTAAATCCGGAGGCCCCAGCCAAGCCCCATACCGGGTCTGGGGCACAGACCGGTTCGACGCACTCTCATGGGTCGTCATCGCAGCCTTCCACCGATCCATCTTCAGAGCAGGTACTGATGCATCGACCTTGCCAGGCCTGCCGTCGACGCCGCCACGGCGCCAAAAAGCACCACCGCCCTGTGCTCGTCCATCTAGTCACATTCGTCGTCAAGATCTAGCTGCACCATGTCGCCAAAACTCGTCGTCATCGACGCGGTAGAATCAACGCTGCTCCTCCTGCCAACCTCCAGACCATCGCCGCTGCTGGATCTACGTGGAGCCCACAATGTACAGGATCTCTCCCCCGAACACTTGAGTCTCCCAAGACGACGCCTCCATGGAGGTTACGACGTGCAGGACGCCGCCGCCACCCAATCCAAATGGATTTTAGACTTTCGTCCGGGAGGGGTTCGGAGGTGGATAGAAGGGACCTCGGCTTTGCCTCCAAGGAGGGTAACGACGTCGAGGGACGTCGCCGGTGCCGGGTCGAACCAACCGACTAAAGTTTCCTCCAGTCCCCATCCTATACCACCAAATCTCCACCTGCTTCGGATTCGATAGCGAGCCGTGACCGAAAGCAGCAGAGATGAAAGTGCCATGGGGCTCAACCCACCAGGAAGGAGGATCGAGGAGAACAGCCATCATAGATGTATCCAGGTGCCGAATCCAACAATCCGAAGTGGCCAGCGATGAACACTACCACCCCGCGCCGGCCGATGGCATCGAAGCGTTGGATCCAGAGAGATCCCATCTGAGCCCGACAACGCCCATGACCACCCACCACGCAGCCACCATCGCGCCACGAGCACCCATCCAAGACGCCGCTGCCGCGCGGCACACGTCGCGCTGCCGGACCCCACGCTAGTCCGATGCCTCCTCATGATTTGGCCGTACCGCGCCAACCGTGATGCTCGAAGGGGGAAGAAGCCCCACCGCCGCCTGCCAGCCAGGCTTCGCCCAGCGGTGCTGCTGACGGCGGCAAGGAGGGAGGAGAGGCGGGCGGGGTTCTGATACGTCTCTAACGTATCTATAATTTATGAAGTATTCATGCCATATTTACAACAATTTTATATGGTTTGGGTATGATTTGCATGGAACTAACCCAGACTGACGTTGTTTTCAGCAGAACTACCGTGGTGTTGTTTTTTGTATAGAAATAAAAGTTCTCCAAATGCAATGAAACTTTTTGATGATTTTTTTGGAACAAAAGAGACACTAGAAGCTTCGTGGGAGGGCCAGAAGAGCCATGAGCTGGCCACAACCCACCAGGGCGCGTCAGACCCCTCTAGCACGCCGTGGTGTCTTGTGGGCCCCTCGTGGCCTATCTTCACGTGAAACCGACGCCCAAAAATCCTATATATTCAGAAACCCCCATAAATAACCCTAGATCAGAAGTTCCGCCGCCTCAACTCTCTATATCGACGAAAAACCAATCTGGAGGCGTTCTCGTACCCTCCCGGAGAGGGTAGATCATCTCCGGTGGCCATCTTCATCATCCCGGCGGAGGCCATGACGAGGAGGGAGTAGTCCACCCTCGGGGCTGAGGGTTTGTACCAGTAGCTATGTGTTTAATCTCTCTCTCTCTCTCTCTCTCTCTCTCTCTCTCTCGTGTTTTTGATTTGGCACGATCTTGATGTATCGCGGGCTTTATTAATATAGTTGGATCATATGGTGTTTTCCCCTCTCTATCTTGTTGTGATGAATTGAGTTTTCCCTTTGAGATTTCGTTATTGCCAGATTGAATACTTTTATGGATTTGAGAGCACTTGATCTATGTCTTGGCACTCAACTCGCGGATTCCCAAGGTGACATTGGTGTAATCTATGCATAGGGGTTGATGCACGTTTTCGTCCTACTTTCTCCGGTAGAAATCTTGGGGCACTCTTTGAGGTTCTTTGTGTTGGATTGAGTATTATGAATCTGAAATTGTTTGATGCGTATCGTATAATTAACTCATGGATACTTGTGGTGACATTGGAGTATCTAGGTGACATTAGAGTTGGTTGATGCGTATCATATGGTGTTATTTTAGTACGAACTCTTAGATAGATTGATCAGAAAGAATAACTTGGTGTTATTTTAGTACAAACTCTTGGATAGATCGATCGAAAAGGATAACTGTAAGGTGGTTTCGTACCCTACAAACAATTTCTTCTTATGTTCTCTGCTAGATAAGAACTTTGGAGTGATTCTTCGTTGCACGTTGAGGGATGGTTATGTGATCCAATTATATTAGCATTGTTGAGGGATTGCACTAGCGAAAGTACGAACCCTAGGCCTTGTTTTCAAGCATTGCAATACCGTTTGTGCTCACTTTTGTTACTTGCTACCTTGCTGTTTTTTATTGTCACTATTACAAAAATCAATATCTACTATCATTACTACACTTGTATCACCATCTCGTCGCCGAACTAGTGCACCTATACAATTTACCATTGTATTTGGTGTGTTGGGGACACAAGAGACTTTTTATTATTTGGTTGCAGGGTTGTTTGAGAGAGACCATCTTCATCCTATGCCTCCCACGGATTGATAAACCTTAGGTCATCCACTTGAGGGAAATTTGCTACTGTCCTACAAAACTCTGCGCTTGGAGGCCCAACACGAGTCTAAAAGAACAAGTTGTGTAGTAGACATCAAGCTCTTTTCTGGTGCCGTTGCCGGGGAGGTGAGTGCTTGAAGGTATATATTTAGATCTTGCAATTAAATCTTTTAGTTTCTTGTTTTTCACTAGTTTGGTTTTTATAAAAGAAAACTACAAAAAATGGAGTTTAGGTTGCATCATTTGTATCGTCTTTATAATGTCTTTCGTGAAAATAAGGATTCAGAAAATTGTGCTCAATTGGTAGAGGAAGAAATTATGAAAATACTTAATGAGAATTCCTTGAATGATGATCATGATTGTAATGTTGATAGTATGAATTCTCTGAATATCCATGATGCTAATGATATGCAAAGCCACAAGCTTGGGGATGCTATGTTTGATGAAGATGATATTTTTAGTCCCCCAAGTTTTGATGAGAAAATTTATTATGATGATGGCATGCCTCCTATCTATGATGATTATTGTGATGACATGTATGCTATAAAGAGTCATAGTAACCATGAAACTTTTCATCATGATTTTAATATTGAATGTGGTTATGTCAATCAAGTGTCTCATGATAGTTATTTTGTTGAGTTTGCTCCCACTACAATGAATGAGAAGAAAATTGCTTATGTGGAGAGTAATAAATTTTCTATGCTTGTAGATCATGAAAAGGATGCTTTATGTGATAGTTATATTGTGAAATTACTTCATGATGCTACTGAAAATTATTATGAGGGAGGAACATATGCTTGTAGTAATTGCAATAATATCAAGTTTCCTCCCTATGTGTTCAAAGTTTTGAAGTTATGCTTGTTTTGCCTTCCTATACTAGTTGATTATTGCTCCCATAAATTGTTTGCTCACAAAATCCCTATGCATAGGAAGTGGGTTAGACTTAAATGTGCTTATCATGAGATTCATGATGCTCTCTTGCATGTTTCAATTACTATTCCTATGTGAGCATCATTGAAATCATCATGCCTAGCTAAAAGGCTTTAAAGAAAAGCGCTTGGTGGGAGACAACCCAACACTTTTCCTTTCTGTTTTTGTGTGTTCACATGATTAAGATACTGTAGTAATCATGTTTTGTGCCTTTTATTCAATAATGTGCCAAGTAAAGCCTTTGGGATAGTATGGATACTTGTTGATTTGATTCTGTGCAAAAACAGAATTTTTTGCCTCCATTAAAGAATTTGTCTGATTTTACTGGAGCGTCAAAAAATTCTGAAAGTTTTACACAGTATTTTTATTCAAATTATATAAGTTGTACTAATTTTTAAGAATTTTTAGAGACAGGGAAGTATGGCTATACTACAGATCTTCACAGACTGTTCTGTTTTTGACAGATTCTGTTTTGCATGCATAGTTTGCTTGTTTGAGTGTTCCCATAGCTTATATTCAGTGATATAAATTATGTGAATGGTATAATACAATAGTTATTATGTGAGAACAATTATGAATCTTGTCTTGACAGTACCTAAGTGAATGATCTATATTTATTACACTAACCCTTCTCACGAAGTTCCGTTAAGTTTTGTGTGATTGAAGTTTTCAAGTTTTGGGTGAGATACCGATATGAGGAGAATAAGGAGTGACAAGAACCTAAGCTTGGGGATGCCCAAGGTACCCCCAAGGTAATATCCAAGGAAGACTCAAGCGTCTAAGCTTGGGGATGCTCCAGAAGGCATCCCCTCTTTCGTCTTCAACATTATCGGTATATCTTACTTAGAGCTATATTTTTATTCGTCACATAATATGTGCTTTACTTGGATCGTCATTATATTTTGTCATTTTATGCTAGGTGTTATTTATAATCTTGTTTTTCAATAAAAAGTTCCAATAATTGCCTTAGGATGCTTGCATTGCATGTTTGATGTGTGCTGTGTAAAAACAGAAACTTTCTCTGTAGTGTTTGAATTTTCATATTTTACTGGAACGTGGAAAGTTTCTGAAATTTTTACACAATATTGTAATATAAATTATTTATCACTTCCTAAATTTTCATAATTTTTTGAGTTACATAAGTACACTGTTTTCATAAATTTCTATAGACTGTTCTGTTTGGATAGATTGCTGTCATAGTTTTGTTATCTACTTATCCTATAGTTTCCATAGCCTATATTGGTAGGTATAAATTATGGAAACGATAGTAAACAGTAGATGATGTTTGGAAATTATTGTGCAACTTGTCTTGTCAGTACAAGAAGTGTGGACTTATTATTATGTGCACTAACCTATCTCACGAGTTCTTTTCAAGTTTTGTGTGGATGAAGTCTTTGAGACTTAGGTGAAACCGGGATATGAGAGGATTGAACGATATACAAAATCTCAAGCTTGGGGATGCCCAAGCCACCCCAAGTAAATATTTAAAGAAGTCTCAAGCATCTAAGCTTGGGGATGCTACGCATCCCACCTCTCTTCTTCAACAAATATCGGTTAGCCCATGTTGCGCCTAAATTTTTATTTGTCCACATGATATGTGTTATTCTTGGAATGTATTTTTGTTTTGTTTGCTGTTTGAATAAAATACTCAGATCTGGAAATATTTAGAGAGTCCTCACATAGCCACTTAATTGTTTGACTACTCATTGATCTCCACTTATATCTTTTGAGAGTAGCTTGTCATTTACTCTTGTGCTTCACTTATATCCTATGAGTAAATTGTTGAATGAATTGAATACCATGAAGTTGAAATTATATGTTCATATCATGCCTAGTAGTAGATATGTTCATATCATGCCTAGTAGTAACTTCACATTGAGTTTAGAAAGTGAAATCTTTTGAAGCTTGACAATCACAATATTTGTCATACAAGCAATTCGTGAATGATTAGTGTAAGGAAGAGAACTTTCACATACAAATATATTATCTTGGACATCTTCTATGATTGTGAATACCCATTAATTATTTTCAAACTTGAGCAAATTAGTTGAAGTTGGACAAGGAAGACAACGTAATGAGTTATGGTTGTGTATATCGATACGTCTCCAACGTATCTATAATTTTTGCTTGTTCCATGCTGTTATGTTATCATACTTGGATGTTTTACAATCACTTTATAGCAACTTTATATCATTTTTTGGGACTAACCTATTGACATAGTGCCAAAGTGCCAGTTGCTGTTTTTGCTTGTTTTTTACTTCGCAGAATATCAGTACCAAACGGAGTCCAATCGCGGCAAAACTTTTTGGAGATTTTTTTTGGACCAGAAGACATCCAGTGGGACAAAGAAGTGCCAGAGAGGTGGGCTGTGGAGAGAACAACCCACCAGGGCGCGCCAGAGGCCCCGGGTGCGCCCTGATGGTTGTGCCCTCCTCGGGGCCCCTCTCCACCGCCTCTGATGCCTATAAATTCCCAAATATTTTAGAAACCCTAGGGGAGTCAACGAAAAACACATCCAGCCACCACAAGTTCCAGAACCTCGAGATCCAATCTAACACCATCACGGAGGGGTTCATCATCCTCATTGGTGCCTCTCCGATGATGCGTGAGTAGTCCACCATAGACCTACGGGTCCGTAGGCAGTAGCTAGATGGCTTCCTCTCTCTCTTTTGATTCTCAATACAATGGTCTCTTGGAGATCTATTTGATGTAAACTTTTGCGGTGTGTTATTTGGGATCCGATGAATTTTGAGTTGATGATCAGTTTCTATCCATGAATATTATTTGAGTCTTCTTTGATCTCTTATATGCATGACTACTTATAGCCTCGTATTTCTTCTTCGAATCTTTGGTTTAGTTAGGCCAACTAGATCGATTTTTCTTGCCATGGGAAGAGGTGCTTTGTGATGGGTTCGATCTTGCGGTGTCCTTTCCCAGTGACAGAAGGGGCAGCAAGGCACGCATGTATCGTTGCCATTAAGGATAACAAGATGGGGTCTATTCCTACATGAATAGATCTTGTCTACATCATGTCATCGTTCTTATTGCATTACTCTGTTTTTACATGAACTTAATGCACTAGATGCATGCTGGATAGCGGTCGATGTGTGGAGCAATAGTGGTAGATGTAGGCAGGAGTCAGTCTACTTATCTTGGACGTGATGCCTATATAATGATCATCGCCTTGGATATCGTCATGATTATTTGATCTTCTATCAATTGCCCAACAGTAATTTGTTCACCCACCGTGTGCTATACTCATGAGAGAATCCACTTGTGAAACCTACGGCCCCCGGGTCTACTTTTCCAACATATTGCTTTCCGATCTATCTTTTTGCCGCTTTTGTTTTCAGATCTATTATTCCAAAAAAAACAAAAATATATTGCTGCAGTTTTTATTTGCCCTTTTTATTTTGTGTTCTTGAGAGATCTATCTCTCCAATATATCACTACCTAATCTATCTTTTTACCGTAGAGAGATTGAAAACCTCTCTTTCGCGTCGGGTTGCAAGTATTTGTTCTTTGCGTGCAGGTGCTGCTTAGTAGGTGGTGGTGATCCTCCTACCGGTTCGATACCTTGGTTTCATAACTGAGAGAAATACTTACCGTCGTTGTGCTGCATCATCCCTTCCTCTTTGGGGAAATACCGACGCAGTCTCAAGCCACGCCATATATTTGCATAGAAGTTATATTGTTATGGATCCTCCAACACGTGGTGTTTGCTTATGATCTTTTGCTAGCCAAAAATTCGTTCTAAGTAGAGATACTACTTGTGCATCCAAAAACCTTTAAACCCAGTTTCTTTCCATGAGAGTCCACCATACCTACCTATGGATTGAATAAGATCCTTCAAGTAAGTTGTCATCGGTGCAAAAAGGCAATAAAAATTGCTTCTAAATGTGTTTGATCATTTAGTGTAAGAGAAAATTGAGTGTTGTACGAACTTGTGATGGCAAAGTAATAAAAGCGACGGACTGCATAATAAAGGTTGCTATCATAAGGGGCAATATAACGTGACGTTCTTTTGCATTAAGGGATTGTGCATACAAAACAAAAAAGCGCATGGCAACCTCTGCTTCCCTCTGCGAAGGGCCTATCTTTTACCTTTCAGTATTTACTTTTATGCAAGAGTCAATAGTATGCATTCTCATTTCAACCTCAATTATTCTCTAGTTGGCAAGTATCATGTGGTGGGGAAAGATCTAGGCACATATGGCAAGTCAAATATATTTGATCATGACTTATTATTGTTGACAATTATCTCTATGATAAATGAGTTGGGAGGCGAAACATTAAGCCGCTATCTTTCTCTGTGTTAGATGCATGCCATTTGTTCTAAAAATATGCTTTGAGCACTAGAAATCATAGAAGACTATATGATGATTGAGTATGTGGAGCTCTTACTTAGACTTTGTTGAGAATAAATTGAATTGCAATTGTTTGGTGACTAAGAACATAGGTTGTTAAGTTGCAAGAGAATTCATTGTTTGAACCATAACATGTGAATTGGTTGCTACTTTATCATGATGAGTTTTATGAGAAAGAGTTGCTGTTATGATGCTAGGAAAAGTGGTTGAAATTATCATTGATCAAACTTATGCACTATGCTAGCATTCACACTTCATAAATTATTTTCTTTTATCATTTACCTACTCGAGGACGAGTAGGAATTAAGCTTGGGGATGCTGATACGTCTCCAACGTATCTATAATTTATGAAGTATTCATGCCATATTTACAACAATTTTATATGGTTTTGGTATGATTTGCATGGAACTAACCCGGACTGACACTGTTTTCAGCAGAACTACCGTGGTGTTGTTTTTTGTGCAGAAATAAAAGTTCTCCAAATGCAATGAAACTTTTTGACGATTTTTTTGGAACAAAAAGGGCACTAGAAGCTTCGTGGGAGGGCCAGAAGAGCCACGAGGTGGCCACAACCCACCAGGGCGCGCCAGACCCCTCTGGCGCACCGTGGTGTCTTGTGGGCCCCTCGTGGCCCATCTTCACGTGAAACTGATGCCCAGAAATCCTATATATTCAGAAACCCCCAGAAATAACCCTAGATCAGAAGTTTCGCCGCCGCAACGCTCTGTATCGACGAAAAACCAATCTGGAGGCATTCCAGTACCCTGCCGGAGAGGGTAGATCATCTCCGGTGGCTATCTTCATCATCCCGGCGGAGGCCATGACGAGGAGGGACTAGTCCACCCTTGGGGCTGAGGGTTTGTACCAGTAGCTATGTGTTTAATCTCTCTGTCTCGTGTTCTTGATTTGGCACGATCTTGATGTATCGAGGGCTTTGTTAATATAGTTGGATCATATGGTGTTTTCCCTTCTCGATCTTGTTGTGATGAATTGAGTTTTCCCTTTGAGATTTCGTTATTACCGGATTGAATACTTTTATGGATTTGAGAGCACTTGATCTATGTCTTGGCACTCAACTCGCGGATTCCCGAGGTGACATTGGGGTAATCTATGCATAGGGGTTGATGCACGTTTGACAGGGGGATAACCCCGGGGTAGCCTCAGGCGGGTCATTACTCACGCCTTTCAAAAACGACTACAGGGTGGGCCGCCTCCCCCTGTAGTCCGGCTCCGCAAGGCCGGCTGCGACGAGCCGGCCGGCATGAGGCGGAGTTGCCAGGCCGCCTAGCCGGCAGGTCAGCGCCCGTCATGTCGCCATGCTCCACAGGACGTTGACTAGACGGGCAACGTGTCAGCAGTGCCTCTGGTACCGCGGTCAGGACACGCGTGGCCACAGTGGCATCCGTCGCACCAGAGGACAGCGCCTGCATGGCTACAGTAGAGACAACAGTGCCTCTGACCCCGGTCGACTGCGACCGGGCGGTCGGCGCAGTGCCCGCATGCCTCCAACCACTCCATTACCTGCCCCGGCGTGGCTATAGCGCGGCCGGCCGTACCGCTGACCGCGGCTGGCTACCGCAAGACGACGCCGCGCCGGTCGGCCCGTACTACGGCGCGGCAGGCACGCGCCGACAGCGATGGCTCGACGGCGGGCCCCCCTCACCGGCTCCCGATGGGACCCTGCAGCCGGCGGGCCCTACGGCGACAAGACTCTTCGGCGGGGGGCTCCCCTGGCCAGCGAGAGAGGCCGCCAGCCGGGTCCCCCCCGGCACCTTACATGCATATTGTAATCCGGGGGGCTGGCCTATAAAGCCCCCCGGAGCCACCCCATGCAGGGAGAGATTGACACACCCGCATCCACACACATAGAGAGGCAAAGAGAGCCAGCATGCCTCTTCTTCCTCCTCTAGCCAAGAGCTCAAGGAGCACCATTGTAGCCCGCTCGGTTCTTCAACCGGACTAGCAGGACTAGGGGTGTTACCTCCCATGGAGGGCCCCGAACCTGGGTACATCGCGTGTCTCACACCGCTTGTCCCCAATCCCGTCACCGGAGCCCGCCGGCGTCCTTCGGCCCCAACCACTCTCGATAAGCCACCCCATGGCATCTGTCGTAAGAAAACGACGACAACGTTTTCGTCCTACTTTTTTCGGTAGAAATCTTGGGGCACTCTTTGAGGTTCTTTGTGTTGGATTGAGTATTATGAATCTGAAATTGTTTGATGCGTATCGTATAATTAACTCATGGATACTTGTGGTGACATTGGAGTATCTAGATGACATTAGAGTTGGTTGATCCGTATCATATGGTGTTATTTTAGTACGAACTCTTAGACAGATCGATCGGAAAGGATAACTTGGTGTTATTTTAGTACGAACTCTTGGATAGATCGATCGGAAAGGATAACTTTAAGGTGGTTTGGTACCCTACAAACAATTTCTTCTTATGTTCTCCGCTAGATAAGAACTTTGGAGTGATTCTTCGTTGCACGTTGAGGGATGGTTATGTGATCCAAGTATATTAGCATTGTTGAGAGATTGCACTAGCGAAAGTACGGACCCTAGGCCTTGTTTTCAGGCATTGCAATACCGTTTGTGCTCACTTTTGTTACTTGCTACCTTGCTGTTTTTTATTGTTACTATTACAAAAATCAATATCTACTATCATTACTACACTTGTATCACCATCTCTTCGCCGAACTAGTGCACCTATAAAATTTACCATTGTATTTGGTGTGTTGGGGACACAAGAGACTTTTTATTATTTGGTTGTAGGGTTGTTTGAGAGAGACCATCTTCATCCTACGCCTCCCACGGATTGATAAACCTGAGGTCATCCACTTGAGGGAAATTTGCTACTGTCCTAAAAAACTCTGCGCTTGGAGGCCCAACACGAGTCTACAAGAACAAGTTGTGTAGTACACATCAGGTTTAAGTGGCGGCGGCTAGGGTTTCCCCCGGGTCGCCCACGGGGGCGACACGAGGGGGAGGGGGAGACGGGCGGAGTCACGGGGACCACCTCCAGGTTGGATGTGTCTTTGCCCATGTTATCTGGCACAAGGTGCTATATATCTTGGTGTTGCTGTCGGGGGGATGACCCCCGGGTAGGCAACGGAGCCCGAATCCCTTTCGGAAAATCATCAGAGCAAGACAAGTCCCTCTGGCCGGCTGGCCAGGCACGTCGGCTTCCCAGCGCGAGCCGGCTTGGCGTGGCAACCCGGCCTGGCCGGCTGTCCCATGCCGGCTGGCCGCGAGGCGGCGAAGCCTTAGCGACGAAGCAAGCGGTGCTACAGCGCTCCTCCCTTTACCCTGACAGAGCAGGTGAGGCTGCAGCTTTTCTTGCGCCCCCGCCCGAGGCGGGCGGTGTCAGTGAGGCGCGGTCCTGTAGAAACGGCGGCGCCGACCTCCCTCTGACGATGGACAAGACGCGCCACAGTGCCTCGAACCCAGACTGACGAGACAAGACCCGTCACGATGCCCGCGCCAGGCAGGTGCGGCGCACCTGGCGACCCGGCACCCGGCGACCCGGCATCCCGGCATCTGGCAACCCGGCGACCCGGCCACCGGATCCTGGTTAATGACACCAGGGGCCCGCGCCTCTGGTACGTTACCGTTGTAACCCTGGGGTTCGGCCTATAAGACCCCCAGGGAGGCCTCCGTGCAGGGGGATCGGGTTTTAGTGGCTGAGAGTTCGAGTGAGTACGGTAAGATCAGTTCTCACCCTAGCTAGCTCTCTCCAGATCACGAACACTCGCACGGGAGAGGCAGAATGGTGGCTTCGCCCCTTCTCCCTCCTCCGTCTAAACAGCTCCAGGAGCGACTCTGTAACCTCTGTGCTTATCAGCTCACACGGCAGGAGTAGGGGTGTTACTGTTGGGGAACGTTGCATGGGAAACAAAAATTTTCCTACGCACACATAAGATCTATCCATGGTGATGAGCATCTACGAGAGGGAGAGTGAATCTACATACCCTTGTAGATCGCTAAGCGGAAGCGTTAATAAACGCGGTTGATGTAGTCGAACGTCTTCGCGATCCAAATCGCCGAGCGTCCCGCGATCCAATCACGATCCTTCCGATCTAGTGCCGAACGGACGGCACCTCCGCGTTCAACACACGTACGGCTTGATGACGCCTTCACCTCCTCGATCCAGCGAGCGATGATGAAGTAGTGGTTGAGTTCCAGCAGCACGACGGCGTGGTGATGGTGGTGAGGAACAATCTCTGCAGGGCTTCGCCAAGCGCTACGGAGATTATGACGGAGGAACTAGAGGGCTAGGGTTGCCGGCACACGGCTTGGGAAATCCTGATGTGTCCCGTGTGCTAGCCCTGCCCCTCTATTTATATGTTGAGCCTTGGGGTCTAAACTTGGAGTAAAAGCCTCCTCCGGGTCGGTTTTGCCCGCACAAGGTCGGTTTGGCCCGCAGGGAAAGAGTCCAACTCGGATCCCTGCCGAACCGTGCACAGCCGCGCACAAGCGGTAGTACCGCTTCACACAAGCGGTAGTACCGCTTGGGCGGTAGTACCGCTTCACACAAGCGGTAGTACCGCTCGGGCGGTAGTACCGCTTTACACAAGCGGTAGTACCGCTCCGGCGGTAGTACCGCTTCACCAAGCGGTAGTACCGCTTACGCGGCAGCAAAACTACTTTTGCACTTTCCAATACCTTGTGGGCTTTATCCCTTTGGCTCATATAAAGTGTTGCTGCACCCGAACACTTCGGTAAACATCCGGAACCCATTCCGGTGAACTCCGGAACCCTTCCAGAGATCAAAACACTATTATCACATATATCAATCTTTACCTCCGGACTATTCCGGAGATCCTCGTCATGTCCGGGATCTTATCCGAGACTCCGAACAACTTTCGGTCACCAACATAATAACTCAATTATACTAATCGTCACCAAACGTTAAGTGTGTAGACCCTGCGGGTTCGAGAACTATGTAGACATGACCGAGACACCTCTACGGCCAATAACCAATAGCGGGACCTGGATGCCCATATTGGCTCCTACATATTCTACGAAGATCTTTATCGGTCGAACCTCTATGTCAAGGATTCAGTTAATCCCGTATGCTGTTCCCTTTGTTCTTCGGTATGTTACTTGCCCGAGATTCGATCGTCGGTATCACTATACCTAGTTCAATCTCGTTACCGGCAAGTCTCTTTACTCGTTCCGTAATACAAGATCCTGTGGCTAACTCTTTAGTCACTTTGCTTGCAAGGCTCAATGTGATGTTGTATTACCGAGTGGGCCCTGAGATACCTCTCCGTCATACGGAGTAACAAATCCCAGTCTTGATCCATGCCAACCCAACAGACACCCTCGGAGATACCTGTAGAGCACCTTTATAGTCACCCAGTTACGTTGCGACGTTTGATACACACAAGGTATTCCTCCGGTGTCAGTGAGTTGCATGATCTCATGGTCAAAGGAACAGATACTTGACATGCAGAAAACAATAGCAATAAACTGACACGATCAAATGCTACGTTTACAGTTTGGGTCTTGTCCATCACATCATTCTCCTAATGATGTGATCCCGTTATCAAATGACATCTCATGTCCATGGCTAGGAAACCTTAACCATCTTTGATCAACAAGCTAGTCAACTAGAGGCTTACTAGGGACACAGTGTTGTCTATGTACCCACACATGTATTTGAGTTTCCAATCAATACAATTATAGCATGGATAATAAACGATTATCATTAACAAGGAAATATAATAATAACCAATTTATTATTGCCTCTAGGGCATATTTCCAACAGTTACCTCTCCAGAGGGCCCCGAACCTGGGTACGTCTTGTGTCCCACACTCGCTCGTGCCAACCTCGCCTCCGGAACCCACCGGCGTCCTATCGTAGCCCCACCTCACAAGCCATCTCATGGCATCTGCCGTGAATCACGCACCCCCTGCGAGAATACCACGACAGTTGGCGCCCACCGTGGGGCTGCTCGCGGCGTCGGCCGGAGTCAAGTTCCGAACGAGGTCCTTCACCAGCTCCAGCGAGCGCATCGTGCACGGTTTGGTCCGTGCGCCCCGCACGGCCAAACCGGCCGGCTGCAGCGCCGCGCTGGGCGCGGACGTCGCCGGCCCCGCAGGCTGCTTCATCGTCCCCTTCGGCGCGCTGCGCGTCTTCATCGCGCTCGTCCCCGACGTGTTTCCCAGCGAAGTGTGCAATTGCGCCGACTCACCTGTCCCCGTTAGCTGCGCCGTCCCCGACGACGTCGCTGCTCTCTACGTTCACGCGGAGGTGCTCACCATCGGCACCAGTTCCGGCTCCCCGCGCGCCAAGGAGAAGGCTGCCGCGGCCGCCGTCTTGGCTGCGGCTCCGCCTCGCCGGACTGACCCGCTCCACGACACGATCCGGAGTCTGCAAGCCCCCATCACGCCTGACGCCGACGCGGCTGCTGCGGCGGCCCAGCTCAACGAGGGCCGCCAGCATCTGCTGCTCGAGGCCACGGAGCTTGTGGCAACCCGGCGCCGGTTGGAGTCCGCCCAGCGAGAATTCGACAGCGCGCATGGCCTCACTCCGCCTGCCGTCGAGCCCAGCCGGGTCGCGGAGGTGCGGATCCACGGGGGCGCACTCGGCCGTGCGCTAGGCGCAGGCCAACCCGTCTACGACACCCCCGTCAAGAACATGCGCGCGGCGCAGGCCGCAATTGCCGATCTCGAGTTTCTGGAGGGCGAGGAGCTGCTGCAGCAGCAGCAGCGCATCCGCGACCTCATCACCGCAGCGAACGAGCAGCAGCAGCGCTTCGACCCGGCCCAGCCATCCGGCTCCTCCTCAAGAGGAACCGGGGACCCGGAGAGGGCTCTCCGGGATGCGCGGCAGACGTCTTCGCACGCCACTAGCGCAAGCCGCTCTGGCCGGCACCGGTCCGGCCGGATCCGGCACAATCGCGCCACCACCGCTGGAGACGGCAACGCTGGCGAAACGGCCGGTGACGGCCGGGTTCAGCAGCCGGAGCCTCCCGTGCGGCCAGCTCGGCGACCCGAGCCAGCCCCAGAAGCTCCTGCTCCCCGCGGTCCCGCGGCCGGCTGAATCGGTCCCCGCGTTCCCGTGGCTGACCGGCTCAGCCCCCGCGAGCCCTACGACGAAAGCGACGCCCGTCACCGCATCGACCGGCTGGCGCGCTCCACGGCCCTGGAGGAGGAAAGCTCTGTTGGCCCGGCGTGCTTCGGCCCCCGCATTTGCGAAGAACCCTTCCCCAAAGGCTTCTCGCTGCCCCGCGACTCGCCAAAATACACCGGCGCCACCAAGTCGGAGGACTGGCTAACCGACTACACCATAGCTGTTGGCATAGCCGGCGGTAACCGGCGTGTGGCCGTCCGTTATGTCCCCCTCATGCTGCTCGGTTCGGCCCGGACGTGGCTTAACAGCCTCCGAGCCGGCAGTGTGAACTCCTGGCTGGATTTCGAAGACGCGTTCGTTCGCAACTTCACCAGCACCTACACGCGACCCGGCAAGCCTCGCCAGCTCTCCATGTGCGTCCAGAAGCCGGGCGAGCCACTGCGCGACTTCCTCATTCGGTGGACGGAGCTTCGCAACTCCTGCGAAGGGGTCCACGAGGTCCAGGCCATCCAATACTTCATCGACGGATGCCTAGACGGCACTCTGGTCAAACACCGGCTGGTGTGCGACGAGCCGGAGACCCTGGCGGAGCTCATGGCCGTGGCGGACAAGTACGCTACGGCCGACTCCGCGATGGATGTGAAGATCACGATCGGCGCGGACGGCAAGCTTCTCCCGGCCCAGCCGGCTCCCCCCAAGCCGGCTGGTGACAACAGCCAGCGCCGGCAAGACGGCAGCAACAACGGCAAGCGCCGGAGCGACCAGCCGGCGCCTCGCTACGACCACCGGCAAGTCGCTGCCGTGGAGAGGGAGCAGCCGGCCGAGCAGGGCCCCAGCCAGCGCCCGCGCACCGGCAAGGCCGTCTGGCAGCCCAAGCTGACCTTCGAGCAGATGCTCGACGCCCCCTGCAAAAACCACGGCGGCGCGAAGCCATCGACGCACACGCTCCGGCAGTGCAGCTTCACGCAGCGCCTCTTGAAGGGCAACCTTCCACCCCCGCCGCCTGGAGCCGGCTCGCAGCAGCCGTCGCTGCCGCCGCCACCCGGCGCCCTCGCCGACAACCCTTTCCCGCGCTCGGACGCATCCTACGTCGTCTTTACCAGCGAGGGGGATGACAAGCACGCCAAGCGCAAGCACGCGGCCGAGGTGAACGCCATCGTCCCTCCGGTTCCCAGTACATGCACTGGTCCGACCGACCGGTGAGCTGGACCCGGGAGGATCACCCGGCCGTCATGCCCACGCCGGGCGGCTACGCCCTCGTGCTCGACCCCACCTTCGTCTCCGAGAAGCGCACCTGCCGCTTTTCGCGGGTGCTGATCGACGGCGGCAGCAGCATCAACATCCTCTACCGCGACACGATGACCAAGCTCGGCATAGAGGCGCGACAGCTGGAGCCGACCCGGACAGTGTTCCACGGCATCGTGCCGGGACACTCCTGCTCCCCGACCGGCCGGCTCCGGATCGACGTCCTTTTCGGCTCCAGTAGCCATTTCCGTCGCGAGCCGATCTGGTTCGAGGTGGTCGACCTGGCCAGCCCCTACCACGCGCTGCTGGGCCGGCCCGCAATGGCCAAGTTCATGGCGGTCCCCCACTACGCCTACCTGAAGTTGAAGATGCCGGGTCCCAAGGGCCTCATCACCATCATCGGCGACTACAAGAAGTCCCTCGAGTGCGCCAAAGCCGGCTCCCAGCTGGCCGAGTCGCTGGTCATCGCCGAGGAGAGGCGCCAGCTCGACATGATCGTGGCGCTGGTTAACGCGCAGTCAGCTGTGCCGGCTCCGCCCAAGCCGGCCGACGAAGCCTCCTTCAAGCCGGCCAAGGACATGAAGCGGGTCCCGCTCGACCCGGCCGACCCCAGCTCCAGCAAGTACGTCGTCGTGGGTGCCGGCCTTGACAGCAAATAGGAAGGAGAGCTCGTCGATTTCCTCCGTGAGAATCTGGACATCTTCGCATGGTCTCCCAAAGACATGCCGGGTGTCCCGAGGGAATTCGCCGAGCACAAACTTCACGTCCGCAAGGACGCCAAGCCCGTCTGGCAGCCGCTGCGCCGTTTCTCCGAGGAGAAGCGAAGAACCATCGGCGAAGAGATCGCCCGGCTGCTCAAAGCCGGGTTCATCATGGAAGTATTCCACCCCGAATGGCTGGCCAACCCGGTCCTCGTCCTGAAGAAAAATGGTACTTGGCGCATGTGTATCGACTACACCAGCCTGAACAAGGCATGCCCCAAGGACCCGTTCGCTCTGCCGCGGATCGACCAAGTCATCGACTCCACAGCCGGCTGCGAGCTCCTGTCCTTCCTGGACGCCTACTCCGGCTACCACCAGATCAAGCTGGACCCGGGCGACGCCCTCAAGACGTCCTTCATCACGCCCTTCGGGGCGTACTGCTACGTCACCATGTCGTTCGGGCTGAAGAACGCCGGCGCCACCTTCCAGCGCTGCATGTAGAAATGCCTGCTGCCCCAGCTCGGCAGAAATGTGCACGTCTACGTCGACGACATCGTGGTGAAGACCAAGAAGCACCTCACGCTCCTGGCCGACCTCAAGGAAACCTTCGCCAATCTGCGCCGGTTCCGGATCAAGCTCAACCCGGAGAAATGCGTTTTCGGCGTGCCGGCTGGCCAGCTCCTCGGCTTCCTCGTCTCGGCGCGCGGCATCGAGGCCAACCCGGAGAAGATCAAGGCAATCGAGCGCATGCGCAAGCCGACCCGGCTGCGCGATGTCTAGAAGTTCACCGGCTGCTTGGTCTCTCTCAGCCGGTTCGTCAGCCGGCTGGGAGAGAGGGCCCTGCCCCTGTATCAGCTGATGAAGAAGACGGCGGCGTTCGAGTGGAGCGACCAGGCGGACGAAGCTTTCCGCGACCTCAAGCGCATGCTGTCAACCGCGCCCGTCCTGGCTGCGCCGGCTGAGAAAGAGCCACTCCTGCTATACATCGCCGCCACCTATCGCGCGGTCAGCACGGTGCTGGTCGTCGAGCGCCCGGAGGAGGGCAAGGTGCAGCCGGTCCAGCGTCCGGTGTACTACCTCAGCGAGGTGCTCTCCGCCTCCAAGCAGAATTATCCCCACTACCAGAAGATGTGCTACGGCGTGTACCTTGCCGCCAAGAAGCTGAGGCAGTACTTCCAAGAGCACGCCATTACCGTGGTGAGCACGGCCCCCATCGGCGAGATCGTGGGCTGCCGGCATGCCTCTGGCCGGGTGGCCAAGTGGGCCCTCGAGCTAGCCGACCACACAATCCTCTACAAGCCGCGCACCACCATCAAGTCCCAAACGCTGGCCGACTTCCTCGTCGACTGGACCGAGACGCAATACCTGCCTCCGGCGCCGGAGTCGACTCACTGGCGCATGCACTTTGACGGCTCCAAGATGCGCAACGGCTTGGGAGCCGGATCGTGCTGTCCTCCCCCAAGAACGACCGGCTGCGGTACGTGCTCCAGATCCATTTTGCCGCCTCCAACAACGTCGCCGAGTACGAAGCTCGAGTGCACGGCCTCCGGCTGGCCAGGGAGATCGGCATCCGGCGCATCCTCTGCTACGGCGACTCGGACCTGGTGGTGCAGCAAGTTTCCGGCGATTGGGACGCCAAAGACGCCAACATGGCCAGCTATCGTTTCCTGGTCCAGCAACTCTCCGGCGGGTTCGATGGTTGCGAGTTCCTCCACGTCCCACGCGCCGACAACGAAGCAGCCGACGCCTTGGCCAAAGTAGGCTCCGCCCGGCAGGCCATCCCGTCCGGCGTCTCCCTCGAGCACCTGCGGAAGCCATCCATCAAGCCGTCTCCCGAGTCGGAGTCCATCTTCGTCCCGGGCGACCCCAGCGCGCCCCCACCCGGCCCTGGGATTCCCGGCCCAAGCTCGAGGACTGCCAGCACCAGCCCGGGGACTGCCGTCTCCAGCTCGGGGGCTGCCGGCTCCAGCCCGGAGACTGCCGGCTCCGGCTCGGGGGCTGCCGTCCCAGGTCCCATCCTGGCGACCGTCCTCACGATGGTCGCGGCGCCCTCCTGGGCTCAGCCAATCCTTGCCTTCTTGGAAGACGGCGAACTTCCCATCGACGAAACTGAAGCCCGGCAAGTGCAGCGGCGGGCGTCCGCCTACAACATCATCAACCACGAGCTCATCAAGCGCAGCACGACGGGCGTGTTCCAGCGCTGCATCGAGCAGAGCAAAGGGATCGAGATCCTCCTCGACATCCACCAGGGCGAGTGCGGGCACCACGCCGCCTCGAGATCCCTGGTGGCCAAAGCATTCCGGCACGGTTTCTACTGGCCCACGGCCCTGCAAGACGCCTAGGAACTGGTCCTCAAGTGCGAGGGCTGCCAACGCTTCAGCAAGCGCAGCCGCCAGCCGGTTTCGGCCCTCCAAACCATCCCGATCACATGGCCCTTTGCCGTCTGGGGACTCGACATGGTGGGGCCCTTCAAGACCGCCCGAGGCGGCATGACACATCTCCTCGTCGCCATCGACAAATTCACCAAATGGATCGAGGTCAGGCCGATCAAGAAGCTCGACGGGCCCACGGCCGTCCGATTCATCAAGGATATCGCGGTCCGCTACGGCATGCCGCACAGCATCATCACCGACAACGGCACCAACTTCGCCAAGGGCGCGCTGGCTCACTACTGCTCTGCATCCGGCATCCGGCTCGACCTGGCCTCCGTCGCCCATCCCCAGTCAAACGGCCAGGTCGAGCGGGCAAACGGCCTCATCCTGGCCGGCATCAAGCCGCGACTCGTCGAGCCGCTCATGCGCTCACCCGGCAGCTGGCTCGACGAGCTGCCGGCCGTCCTCTGGAGCCTCCGGACGACGCCGAACCGCTTCACCGGGTTCACCCCGTTCTTCCTCGTCTACGGAGCTGAAGCCATCATTCCAACCGACGTCGAGTTCGACTCACCCCGGGTGGCAATGTACACCAAAGCCGAAGCAAAAGAAGCACGCGAAGACGGCGTGGATCTGCTCGAGGAGGCGCGCCTCTTGACCCTCAGCCGGTCCGCCATCTACCAACAAGGCCTGCGCCACTACCACAGCAAGAAGATCAAGCCCCTCGCGTTCCGCGAGGGCGACCTCGTACTCCGGCTCGTCCAGCGAACAGCCGGGCAGCACAAGCTGGCCTCCCCCTGGGAAGGCCCCTTCATCGTCAGCAAGGCTCTCTGCGACCGGAACGCATACTACCTCATCGACTCGCAGAAGCCGAACAAGCGCAAGCGAGATGCAGCCGGCGAGGAGTCCAGCCGGCCCTGGAACGCGGAGCTCCTCCGTCCTTTTTACAGTTAAACCCATGTATGTATGCATTACCATCTTTTGGACTTAATCAAAGCAGGCAGCTCCCCCGTTCTTTTGTTTCCTGCCGAGTCGGCGCAGCCGACTCGGGGGCTCGGGGGCTCCCTTTTTCCCGCTTTATTCTGTGTCTACACACGATCATGTTTTTTCTAATTCCCCCACCGAGTCGGCATAGCCGGCTCGGGGGCTCGGGGACTAGCCGGCTAGACCACGCCCCGCCTTTTTTCCTTAGTCCGTCTCGGAGTGTACGATCCGCCAAAGCCCTCTCTTCGCCAGCCACAGCCGGCTCCCGGCTGTCCGGCAGGCAAGAGCCAAAGGCCGGAAGCATCGTTACGAAAGAACGACTAAGGAGACAGCCCGACACGGCCAACCCGGCTTAACCCGTTTTATCTCGCTTGTTCGCCGCACGACCGGCTGTGCGCCAGGCGGCCTCGCCGCCTGCCGCCAGCCGGCCCAGTGGATGTTTCGCTCGCGCTCAACGTCCGAAAAAGCCTAAGTACTGTGCGTTCGCTCTCAAAGCCGAGTTCCCGTCCTAGCCACAATCCGCAACCCGGCTGTCCGGCTAGCGGGAAGGAAGCACAGAGTAACGACAAACAGGAAAAGGCCCAAGGCCGAACAGCAGAAAGTGAAATCACCGCGACAATTGGCGCCAAATCGCATGCCAAATTTATATATAGCATGGGCCTCCGGCCACAAGTTCATTACATTGAACTACACCCCCAGTGGGTGACCTGCTACCTAACAAAAGTTTGATCACAGAAAACACAAAGGCCCTAAGCGGCACCCGCGTCGTCTTCGGCCGGCCTCGGCCCAGCCAAGGTGGACGCAGCCGCCGGGTTGGGTCCAGCGCTCTCCGCCGTCCTCTCCGCCGTGGCGTCGTCGTCCGCGTCAGTCTCGTCGTCGGCATAGGCGCCCGTCTCGGCCGAGCTGCCATCCGGGTCGTCGAGCAGTAGGCCGAGCGCGTCGGCAGGGAGCTCCTCGCCGTCTTCCGTCCGCTCGACGACGAACTCGTCGTGCGGGGCGAACGCTGCCAAGTAGCTGGCCCGCCTAGCGATCCGCTGCGCCCGCGCCACCAAGTCCTCCTCCGCGCCGGCCCGCTGCGCCGCCAGACGGTCGAGGTCCACGCCTGGATACCATGACACGACGAAGCGCAGCGCCGTCTCCGCGCCGGCCCGGGCCGCAGAGGCCCTCCACGCACCGAGTCGCTCCACGCCGGCCTCCAGCCACCGCGCCAGCCGGGTGACGCTGTTCGGCGCCACCGCGCTTGGCCAGAGGCCGCTCGCCATGCCCAAGCCGGCCTCGAACAGGTGACGCATCTGCTCCTCCACGGCCCGAAGACGGGCCTCGCCAGCAAGAACAAGCTCCGAGAAGGACCAGGCGGCGTACGCGTCGATCTCCGCCCCCAGCTCGCGCTGCTCGGCCCGGTGGGCGTACACGGCCACTTCGGCCGCCTCCTGTGTCTCCGGGAAGACTCCTGGCAAAGGAAAGAAACAAGTCAGTCAAAGAGGGCAACTTGCCGGTTTCGCCAGCCGGCCCGAAGAAAGAGATGATACTTACGGGCGAAGGTCTCGTCAAGGTGCTGCGCCTCGCCCAGCATCCCGCTCTCCCGGATCTCCGACGCGCGAGCCTGGGCCTCGAGATCCTTCTCGAGCTGGGCGATCTTCCTGCCGGCGTCCGCCAGCTCCTCGGCTGCCTTGCCGCGCTCCTCCGCCAACCGGCCCAACTCCGCCTGATGGGCCTCCTCCGCCCTGGCCTTCTCGGCCACCATCCGGTCCACCTCGGCCTGGAGCCGGTCGCGGTCGCCGACGGCGAGGTCGCGCTGCTGGCCGGCTTCCGCAAGCCGGCCTCGAAGGCCTGGCACCTCGGCCGCATCGGCTGCGCGACAAGTTTCCCGGTCAGGTGCCGGATGCAAGGATTAGAAGGAAAAGTCAAGGTTCTAAGATTCGACCCGGCTGCTTCGCAGTCCGGCCCGAATCTCGGGGGCTACACCCAGTGGGTGCGCTAGCGCGCACCCACTGAAGTCACGAAGGCATACCTTGGACCCGATGCAGCTCCTCCTCCGAGGCGGCGAGCTGGGTTCTGGCCTCGCGGTACCGTTCCCGGAGCCGGTTGAACGCGCTGGCCCGCAGGTCGTACAGACGCTGCGCGCAGACAGAAGATTAAGATGATGCAAAAGACGGCCATAAGATTCGACCCGGCTGCTCCGCAGCCCGGCCGAACCTCGGGGGCTACACCCAGTGGGTGCGCTGGCGCGCCCCCACTGATTCAACAATCAAGATAGAAGAAAAAGCTCACCGCGATCGCCTGCTCCAGCTGCCGTGCCCGGTCCAGCTCCTCCCGGAGGAAGGCCTGCAGGCACTTGTCCCGGCCGCGAAGTTGCGAGCGCAAGGCATCCGCCGCATCGTCCTCCCGGGTTCGCGGCCCCACCACGGCCTCGCTGGAGCTCGCCCACGGAAGCTGAAGTGCGGTCCCGGTGCCGGATCCGCTTCCACCCGGCCGCTCGGGGCCCATGGCGGCTTGGGGCGGCACGACCGCCAGGGTGCCGGTGCCTCCTGCCGCGGCCCCCGCGGCCGGCGTCGGCTGCGCTTGGCCGGATGGCGCGGAGTCCGCCTCGCGCCTCTCCCCGCCGTCCTCGCCTCCCTCCGCCGGGTTGGCCCGGGGCGGCATGTCCATGACGATCTCCTCGTCAACGTCCGACCCGCCGCCGGCCGGCTCCGCCCTCGTCTCTGGATCGCCCGCTCCCGCCGGCTGCGGCTCAATGACCGTCACCGCCGGCGCCGAGCCTGTCTCCATCTCCGGCCAGGCCGGATCCTCGGTAGGTCTGGCCCGCATCGCGGAGGCCCTCTCCCACGCCTGGGCCAAGGCCTCCCGCATCGCCTTCTCGGCCTCAGCCCGGTCCCGCCAGGCGGCACGCGTCGCCGCCTCAAGATCCTGGCCGGACTGGCGGGCCTCGAGTTCTTCCTCCCCGGACTGACTCGGCGGAGGGTCGACGGCGCTGCTCCTGGTCTTCCTCCAGGTGACCTCGCCCGCCGCGGCCTCCGTCGCCGCCACCGCCAAGTCAAGAGCCGACCTGTACGCGGCGGATTCGTCACGGCGAAGGCATAAGGAAGGAAAAAGATAATCCACAAGACGACAGTTGGCGCCCCACAAATAAGGCAAGGAGCACTTACCCGATGACCGTCGGGGGCTCCCGCCTCGGCCCTACGGACGGGGCGAGCCGGCGCTTCTTCTTCTCGACGGCCCTCGCGCGCGCCGGCTCCGCCGCCGGGCGTTTCGCGGCCGGTCTCGCCTCGACCACCTCCTTCCCGTGCGGCCGGCTGGCGGTCGCTGCCGCGCGAGCCGGCCCGGCGCCAGCCGCTTTCCGCAGCCGTCTTGGGGGGTCGACGCTGGCGTCCTCCCCAGCCGAGGGCGCTGCACCGTGGGCATCGGTCAGGCTCTCCTCGTCGTCATCCGGCCAGTCCCGCAGCAGATCAGGAGGCGGAAACTTACCTGCGACCCGCGACCCGCCGGCTGCGGCGTCGGTCAGGCGCGCCTCGACCGCCCCCTCCTCCGACTCGGCGCCGGCCTCCTCCGCATCCGAGTCAGGCAGGTCGGCCAGCAGGATCTGGGCGTTCGGCCCGTCGTGGTTCCGCTGGCTGGCGAACAGCTGCGGCCACCCTGCGGCGTCAGGACGCAAGAATAACGTCGAAGCGGCAAAATATAAAGACCAGGGACTCACCGCAGGCGCCGGGTTCTCCCGGTGATAGGGCGCCTTCCCGAGGCTCCACTCCCCCTCCTTCAGCGCGGCCTTGGAGATGTAGTTGACCCGCTGGACGATCCCAGCCGGCGTCAGCTCCTCGGTCGACGTCCGGGTCGGGTCGTGCCGGCCGCTCATGTCGCCAATCTGGCGTGTCCGGCGCTGCAGCGGCAGAACCCGGCGGGCGATGAAGGCCGCGATGAGATCAGCCGGCTTCAGCCCTTCGTTCTTCGTCAGCTCCCTGACCCGGCCGCAGATCTTCTCCATCTCCTTCGACGGCTTCTTGGGGCGGTACCCCAAATTCGGCTTCTCGAGCGGCGGCGCATCAGAGAACGGCGGAAGATTGATGACGTCGACGGCCGGGTCGGCGTTCCGGACGTAGAAAAACGTCGACTGCCACTTCTTGGCCGAGTCCTCAAGCGGCAGCTTGGGAAACGGCCCGTTTGGCCGGCCGGTGACCACCGCTGCGCCGCAGTCGGACATGGCGCCGGCTGACGCTCCCTGCTGCTTGAGGAAGAACATCATCGGCCACAGCTCCACAGTTGGCAGCATCCCGAGATAGCCTTCGCAGAGCGTGGCAAAGTCGGCTACCTGCAACACGGCGTTGGCGCCGAGATGATGCGGCTGCAGCCCGAAGAAATCGAGCCACGCGCGGAAGAAGAGACTCGCGGGGAGGCCGAGCCCGCGCTCGAAGTGCGAGAAGAAGACCACATGCTCGCCCTCCTGCGGCGCCGGCACCCTCTCCGGGCCCGGTGCGCGCGCGTGCAGCGCCTCCGCCGGCGGCAGCCGCTTCGTGCGGCGGAGGTACCGGATGTTTTGCTCCGTCACGATGGAGCCCTCCCAAGAGCCTTTCGGCAGCGCCATTGGGGAGGGTTTTCCGCGGGCGGCGAGATTCGGCGATGGAGAGGAGGAAGAGAGGAGGAGGGCGGCGCGCTGCGGGCTTCGGGTCGCGGCGTGTAGCAGGCGTGGGCGAGGCGACGACGGCGGCAGCACTTCGCTCGGGCACGGCGGAGAAGGAGAGGAAGCAGAGGAGGAGCAAGGGGCAGGGGTGCGAGCGCGGGCGTCTCCGTCGCACTCCCCCCTTCTCATTTATAACCACGCGAAATCGTGGGGGAGTGGGATCGGCTGCGCCCACAATCCCCACTCCCCCGCACTGCGCGCGCGCGTTTCCCCATGCGCGGTAATTACGCGGGGAAGCGCAATCGCCAACGGTCGCCATAGTGAATCCCCCGCGCGCGGGCCGAGGGAGTGTAGTGGCGGGCCCGAGCCGCGGTCACGTCTCGTCGCGCGCGTGGGCTGGCAGGCCTCGCCCACCGCAAAGCCGCACGTGGCAACCCGTCGATCTGCGGCGGGCGCAAATCGGCATACGAAGCAAGACCCATCTGGCGGGCGTTTCCGTTTACCGCTCAGGCCGGGGTGCTGCGACCCGGCCCCTGGAGGCCGGCCCCCCAGCGGGTGTTCCCGGCGTCCGCTGCCGCGAAGCCGGCGAGCTGCCAGGCGAAGCCGCCCGGCCGGACTCCGGCGCTTCATCAACAGAGCCGGCTCCTCGGGGTGGTAAGCTGCGAAGGGTCCCCTGCCTAAAGCCGGCGAACCTTCACAGCTTCGGGGACTACTGTCGGGGGGATGACCCCCGGGTAGGCAACGGAGCCCGAATCCCTTTCGGAAAATCATCAGAGCAAGACAAGTCCCTCTGGCCAGCTGGCCAGGCACGCCGGCTTCCCAGCGCGAGCCGGCTCGGCGTGGCAACCCGGCCTGGCCGGCTGGCCCATGCCGGCTGGCCGCGAGGCGGCGAAGCCTTAGCGATGAAGCAAGCGGTGCTACAGCGCTCCTCCCTTTACCCTGACAGAGCAGGTGAGGCTGCAGCTTTTCTTGCGCCCCCGCCCGAGGCGGGCGGTGTCAGTGAGGCGCGGTCCTGTAGAAACGGCGGCGCCGACCTCCCTCTGACGATGGACAAGACGCACCATAGTGCCTCGAACCCAGACTGACGAGACAAGACCCGTCACGATGCCCGCGCCAGGCAGGTGCGGCGCACCTGGCGACCCGGCACCCGGCTACCCGGCATCCCGGCATCTGGCAACTCGGCGACCCGGCGACCCGGCCACCGGATCCTGGTTAATGACACCAGGGGCCCGCGCCTCTGGTACGTTACCATTGTAACCCTGGGGGTCGGCCTATAAGACCCCCAGGGAGGCCTCCGTGCAGGGGGATCGGGTTTTAGTGGCTGAGAGTTCGAGTGAGTACGGTAAGATCAGTTCTCACCCTAGCTAGCTCTCTCCAGATCACGAACACTCGCACGGGAGAGGCAGAACGGTGGCTTCGCCCCTTCTCCCTCCTCCGTCTGAACAGCTCCAGGAGCGACTCTGTAACCTCTGTGCTTATCAGCTCACACGGCAGGAGTAGGGGTGTTACCTCTCCAGAGGGCCCCAAACCTGGGTACGTCTTGTGTCCCGCACTCGCTCATGCCAACCTCGCCTCCGGAACCCACCGGCGTCCTATCGTAGCCCCACCTCACAAGCCATCTCATGGCATCTGCAGTGAATCACGCACCCCCTGCGAGAATACCACGACAGTTGCCTTACACCCCCTCCCCCCCGCAATGGCGTTGTTGGGTACTTTGAGTGGCTTTCATCGGCGGTGGGTTCCTCTCCTATGGCCTTGCGCAAGGGCTTAACCTCGCTGGCCATCCTTACGGCATGGTCCATCTTGAAGCACCAGAACGCAGATATCTTTGATGGCATCCAACCTTCCTCGACACGATTACTGGCCATCATCCAAGATGACGCACGTGTATGGGCCGCTGCCGGCGTGAAGGGACTGCATGCAACCATCCCTGTAACCCGAACTAGTGTATTTGGGGCTGGGATCCCCCCCTTTTTCTTTCTGCCCACTTTGTACCCCATCTATAGTCGGGTAAAATCCCTGTAACTTCTATTCTCTATCAATGTAATGATACACTCTCGAGCGTATTCCAGAAAATGTTTTGTATATAATTCCTTCATTCCAGACATTATCCAGTTGTGCTGGTGCTAAACTGCCATCATGGATGCACAACTCTACATTGTTAGAACATCTGAGTGAACTTTCTTTGAGTAGCTACAAGAACTGTAAGAATCTTCCACCATTATGGCAGCTGCCTTCCCTCAGGTACTCGAGTTTGAAGGGATTGTATAGCTTGAGTAGTATATGTGCTAGAAATGACGGTACCACTGGTGCAGCGACGTGCTATACAAATGGTTTTTAACCCCTTTCCGCGACGTAGTTTTAAACCGTCGCGTTGCCTGCGTGGGCGATAGGGGGGGGTCCATCCCACATGACACAGAAAAATCATCTGCGATGGTGGCCAACGAACGCAAACGTTTGGCAAAACTAAGCGTATGGGATGTCCGCATCTATCACAAACGAGAGTCACCAGTCAACCGTTTGAGATATGGCATCCTTCCCATACGGCTCATCCTTGCAACTCGTGTGAGAACAGGCTAACATCGCACACGCTATTCTGTAGCGCACCGTTTACGATGTGCGACGAATCGCAAACAGTTCATAATTGCAAAGCGTGTAGGATAAGGAGTATATCACGCACACTTATATTGTCCGAACCGTTTGCGATATTTAACTAAGACGATAATTTAACCGTCATACAAGTATCAGACAGGTTTAAGAAACGTCTGAATGTCGTACACGCGTCCGACAGGATAACTATCGCACGCGCTATTCTGTGGTCCAACGTTTGTGATGCATACTATATCACAAACAGTTTATCATTTTAAAATGTGTGCGACAGAGATTCCATCACCAATGTTGAATTCAGTTGCACCGTTTGTGATATTGTTTGAAATCACACACAGTTTGCAAACGGCAACTGTGTGCATGGGCGCACACGTTTTCTATCTGTGAAACGTGTCGGATCATGATGTATATCACAAAGGAACTTCCAAACCGTGTGCGGCGTAATGACCCGCAGAGCATTTTTTATTATTTTAATCACTACAATTTAAAATTGTACATAATTTGAATTTGAAAGTAGGGAATATATTTTTACATATACATAGATAGGTTCATCAACCAATGCATTATTCCATTCACAGGTACATACGTTCAAGAATTACGTCAACGAAAGAATTAGATAAGCACCAAATAAAGAATGATGAACGACGGTTGAATACTTGTATTAAAGACGGCAAAGAAAGAGGCAAAAGATATTCTGGTTGCTGTAAAAGGTGAAGCGGAATGCCCGTAGTGTGCCCTCCTCCATGTCGAATGCACACACGACTCTAGCCCAATCCCTTGTGATGGCCGACCGCCCATCCTTCAATATCTTCATGACTTCCAGATAGTCATTCTAGTTTGGTAGAAATACATGTACATTTGCATGTCCAACAATCATGTAGTCTGAGAGGCGATCTTAGGTAGACTGTGTTGGGAACCACTTCAAAGGAAAAAAGATACAGAAATTGTCATCTAACAACTCATTATGTGCAGTAAAAAGGGTATAGAGTTCTGAGTTAATATACTGCATATCACTGTTGTCTTGGACAAACTGTAAATAAATAGTTTAATTGCCACATTTTGTCCCATTGTACTAACAATCTTTATTAGTTACCTCACATGATGCTCTCTCCGTCCCACTATATAAGATCAAATTACATCCAATGTACTAACATATTGGATGTATTAGCGTCTTATATTATGGGGCGAAGGGAGTATAACATGGGAAACAAATATAGCCATGTGAACCAAAAACCATTAAAATAGGCATATGCTCACTACATCAGGCTTAACAACAACCAAATAAAGTTATTCATAATGGTATTGTTGAATTTGCATAGAACAAAGCTTGCACTTAAACATCAAATTGTATAATTGAACATCACAGAGTGAAAAAAACAGGGGTTGTATTACCTACACCAGGCTTAACAGGAAACAAATATGGCCATTGAACTGGTATTAATCAAATTGTACTACACATTGTGAATAACCAAATAAACAAGGCATACTACAACAACCAAATAGTCATTCATATCGGTATTGTTGAAATTGCATAGAACGTACCATGTGCTTAAACATCAAATTCTATGATTGAACATCACATTGTGAGAAAGCCGAAATAAACAGGGGCGTGTTAACTACACCAGCTTTAACAGGAACCAATTGTATGATTGAACAACCAAATCTAGCAATTGAAGCTGGACATATGTCCACTACAAACAACCAAAAACAACTAAACAAGGTATATGCTCACTATAGACAACCAAACGTAGGCGTTCGTGAAATTGAACTGAACAATTCATACTCCAGCGTAGGGCGCACTTGTCGAAGACAAGTTGTCGTCCTCAATGAGGCCTGACTTGGCAGCTGACGATGCCAAAACACTGCCATAGAACACGACTTTCATAAATGACAGAAGGGTCTCATTGGCGATGAAGGCAAATTCCTGACAGCAAAGCAGAGTAGATCAGAGGCCTACTACAAACAACCAAATATAGGTATATGCTCACTACAGACAACCAAACATAGGCAGTGAAATTGAACTGAACAATTCATACTCCAGCATATCAAATTGCACTTTTGAACATTACAATTCATACTCCAGCATAGCAAATTCCTGACAGCAAAGCAGAGTAGATCATAGGCATACTACAACCAAATATAGCAATTGAAACTAGGCAAATGCTAACCACAAACAACCAAAAACCTTTAAAGGAAGCATATGCTCACTACAACAGACTTAACAACAACCAAACAGTCATTCATATCAGTATTGTTGAAATTGCATAGAAGATAGAACGCACCGTGTGCTTAAACATCAAATCGTATGATTCAACATCACATTGTGAGAAAACTGAAATAAACAAGGGCGTGTTAAATGCACCAGCTTTAACAGGAACCAATTGTATGATTGAACAACCAAATTTAGCAATGAAACTGGACATATGTTCACTACAAACAACCACATATCACGGTAAACAAGGTATATGCTCGCTACAAACAAAAAATATGTATGCTCACTAGAGACAACCAAACATAGGCAGTGAAATTGAACTGAGCAATTCATACTCCAGCATATCAAATTTCACTTTTGAACATTAATTACATTCATACCCCTTGGAAGAGCCTGGACTGGGGGTGCGCACCGTGCGCTCCCTGTTGTGGCAGCTGAGCTCCTTCCCTTTGGAAGAGCACGTCTGGAGGGTGACGTCCCTGATGTCGTGGATGGGCTATGTCCCCTTGGAAGAGACGGATAGGGCGCCATTGTCGTCGTTGTCGTCGTCAATGAGGTATGACTTGGCAGCTGACGATGCCGAGCCACCGCCACATATATAGAACGCGACCTTCAAAAATGACAAAAGGGTCTCGATGGCGATGAAGGCAAAATCCTGACAGTGAAGCAGAGTATATCAGTGGCGGGGGGGCATGGAGGAGATCCAAGGAGGTTGAACCCGAAGGGGTGGGGGTGCGTCACTTAACGTGTGGCATAGCCCGCGTCAAGCCATTGCTCTCGACAAGCTCGATATCGTAGCCAGCTGCCAGGACATACAGACATGCGCGAGCCCGCTTATTAAATGCCTCGAGCCAGTCATTGTAGTTAGCTTCTCGGGGGGGCCTCGGCGGCCACCACGCCGTCGTCCATCGGACAGGCCTCGATATACCTCTTTTTGGCCATTCGCTCCTCCAGCTCCCCGGGAAGCATAGACGGGCTGAGGCTGCGACGCTCTGGAGTGTGGGTGAGGATGGGGATGGGGATCTGCGGGAAAGAGGGTGTTTCGCAGGCTGACACTACGGGGTGGACCAGAGTTGTGCGTGCATTCGACATGGAGGAGCACTACTGTCGATTGCACGGACGACTCTAGTCCAACCCCCTTGCGATGGATCTTCATGAGGACTTCGAGATAGTCATGGGAAGGCCTGTAGAGGATGATGGTGGAGTCGGGGGCGGCGGCGGCAAGCTAGCTAGGGTTCGAGCGAGGGAGAGGAGTGGTGCGTGCGGGAGCGGAGGTTTTCCTTTTTTACGTAATCTGAGCAGAGGTTTTGTGGTGGGGAGGGGGCAGGTGGTGTTTGAGGAAATGTCATGCGGCTACTGAAAATTTTACTTGGTGGGAATGAAATGCCAGGATGCCGGGGCTACTGAAAATTTAGATTACGGGATTGAAGCGGCGCGGCCAGCGCGGGAGCAACAAACATCACACACAGCAGAAACATAATAAGTGTGTGCTATCAAATAGGAAAAACCCGCGGAAACACCATTTTTCAAATGGCTCAAGGCGGTAGATATTTTTGCGAGTGAAGTCTCGTGGAGCCCAATCGTGTCCGGCGCTAACCAATGGACCGTGATGATGTGCCAACGTAGGAGGGAATGGTTTCTGTTGAGTGTACAATCGCAAATGGTTGTGACATTTGAATCGTTTGCTATTTACTCCTAGAATAATAATATATATATGAGCATTTCGCCAAAAAAATTTATGGGAAAGGGGTCAGAACACATACACGCGTGCATGTGGAACAAAAATATGTATGCACAGGGTGGTTTGATCGTTCAAAATACCCAACGCGCAACTTTGATGTGGCACATGTCTCCTCCGTCGCCACTTTGTGTTGGTGGGAGGGGGAATCGTAGCTACGAATACATGCCACCAAACAGGTCTCGCGTCTCACCTATGCCGTAACACGAAAATGAAACATATACATAAATCCAGCATGGTCAAACCACCCCATCTCTCTTTCGGTCAATGGTGGACTATGGCCCATGCGCCTCGCAACACGGACATCCCGGCCAAAGAATCAACATTTTGGTCAAACCTCTCCCGCTGTCGGTCGAAAGGATGGACGTCCACCGAGGCCCATGAATGGGCGTGACACCGATAACCATGCGGTGGAGTGTCGAAGACAACCATCACCTGCAGGTGGCGCAAACATATGTACACAAATGTTGTGTTGCGTTGGAATTCATTAATATATATACCTCATGTGCAACTTTGATGTGGCACATGCTTTGGAACCGAAAAGCCCCCCCAAGAGAGTGTTCATGACACGTACAACTAGTATGCCGAGCGTCGATGGGAACGATTCACGCGTACGCACGCGTGCGCTCAGACTTGGGTAAGGAAACTCAAATGACACACACACACACACACACACACACACACACACACACACACACACACACACACACACATATATATATATAATATACCATAACACAAACCAATTGAAGAATCCACCATGTTAACCTCTCTCTCGTTGTTAGTCAATGTGATGGATGTCCACGCGGGCCCACGAATGGACTTTCCAACGACAACCACAAGAAGAAGTATCCAAAGACAATCACCATCTAAGCGTGGATCAAACAATATGTATGGAAGTGTTGTGTGATGTTAATTTACATACTCAGCACACAAACTTTGGCGTGGCACACCTTCCTCGGGAATCTTAAAGTCCGCACGGAAAGCGAGGTTCACGACGCTTAGTGTATATATATACCCCCCATTCGAGCTGATGTGTCACATCCCTAGTTTTGCTTGCACTAAGATCCATGTTGAGTTGCATCATGTTTAAATTTTCTTAAACAACAAATGGGGATGATCAAAAGCCCTAGCACTATTTGAATGCAAATAGGTTCACCTAAAATGATTTTCAATAAACCAGAATGGCTCTCCAAAAATGTTCATCATCTCTGGAAATATGTGGAAACATCAACCAGTGGCGAAGTATATTTTTCCTTGTCATTTTTGTTTACTGAATTAAACCAATAACTATTTGAATTGGAGTTATAAAATGCTATAAATATTTCTATAGCTCCAATAAATTTGAAAACTTAGCCAGGGCCTTTGGAATATTTCAATTAGTGCCCAGAGAAAGTTTCATATTTTTTTAAAATGGTTTAATGCCTAAACTAAATCAAGACATACTGCAGAAAGTAGAAAACAGAATATAAATAAAAAGGAAAAGGGGAAACGTACCTGAGGCCCAGGAGGTGGCCGGCCCACTGGCCCAACGCCAGTCATCTCCTACCTCTGCCAGAAGGCACAGGCAAAGGAGGGCACGGCGAGGCTGCCACGCCACCTGCCTGCCTGCCCCTTCCCCGGCCAGCGAGGCGTCGGGGATGACCCCGCGAGAGGCGTGTGGGTCGATTCCATGCCCCGACATTTGCCCCCTCCCCTCTCTGCTCTCTCTTCTCCCCTCGGACCCGAGACGCCATGGATGCGCCACCGTCGATAGCATAGCCCCGGCCACTCCTAGCCGTCGCCGTTGTGTCCAGAAGAGCCGCAGCATCGTCACCGTCCTCTCCGTGGAGCCACGCGAGTGCGGAAGCACTACACCGCCACCATCGAGCTCACCTTCGTCTTCGGGAGCCGACCGCCGTCGACGTCGATTCGCCAGGCACCGCGCGTCCCCGACCTCGCCATCAGCTCAGCGGTGAGGCCCTGGTTCCTTTCCCCCTAGCCCCATCACCAGTCTCCCGTCCTAACCCCGCTAGCCACTGAGCCCGAGAGCTCTTGCCGCCGGCGACATGGCGGCCGTGGCCAGAGCACTTGTCCTGCTCGTTTGAGCACTCCGGCGTGCTCGTATGGGTCCGTAGATGCTTCCCCGACCACCAGCTCGCTCGAACGACCTCCACATCGCTACACACACCCAAGCCGAGCTCCGGCCGCCATAGCCATCGTCGCCGGCGATGCTACGGACCACCCGCGCCGTCCCACCTGCTGGGATGGAAGCGGCTTGCTCCCCGCTTCCAAACGCGCCGTCCTGCGCGCCAAATGGTGGTCGGAGGAGCAACTCCGACGAGAAACCACCGTTGGGTTGGTCGCCGCCGGCCAAACTCTGGCGGGGCTGGCGTGGCAATGCCATTAGCCGCTAACCCCCCTGCTAATTAACCCTGCAGAGGCTGACAGCGGGCCCCACGGTGGGTCAAACCTCGGGTCAACGCGGGTTTAACCCCTGCTTAGCCTCGGGTCACTGACCGGCTGGCCCCACATGTCAAAATTGACCTGAATCGGCCAGTTGACCAGGATGACGTCATGCTGACATTTGGCTGATGCCATAAATGCATTTCTGGGTTAAATAAATTCCAAAAAATGCTAAAAACATAGAAAATTAATATAAATTAATCTATAAGTCACATGAAAATAATTTATATATGAAAATTTATCAAAAAAATTCAATGAATCCATTTGTTCCATTGTCATGCATGATAGAGCAACCTAAATAGGAGAACTTGGACATTTTGTTCAAATACAATATGAAACCTCACATATGGAGTTGAATTTGAACCTTGGGTTCAAACCTACTTCATTTAACTATGTTGCTATATGCATTAGGTCAAATCACGTCATATTGCCATGTCATATTCATGCATCATACTATTGCATTTGATGTGTATTGATTTGTTCCCCTTCGATGGTTGTTCTTCGTGTTAGGCACTGTTCCGGAGGATACGGTCGAGTATCCATCTGAGGAGCAGTAACGTGTCGACACTTTATCAGGCAAGCAACCCCCTTGAACATCTCCGATACAATCCCACTCTCTTGCTCTTGCTCTCACTTATTGCATTAGGACAAAACGTTTCAAGTTTTACTTGTTCTGGTAGTTGAACCCATTCCTCTGCATGACCTGTCATTGTCACAGTAAATAGCTAAACCAAGCAACCTAGCATACCTAGTAGATGCTTGAGCCATGTTGTACCATCACCCTGCTTTGCTTGCTATGCTCAGAGTTGTGTCAGGTCTGATTCATCAGGGAGATGAACTGGGGTGAACTGGTTGTGTTCTGATCATAAGAGTTAAGTGGTGAACCTGATTTGGTAAGGGTAGCGATGAGAGGCCATGTAGGAGTACATGGCGGGTTGTCTCATTGGGACCGTCCTTAAGAACTGAGTCTTGTGTATGTTATCCAAGACTAGCTACTACCGCGCATTGGGCCCCAAAACAATGGACCCTCTCGACTTATTAATCGACCTGATCTCTGTCCAGGAGTTGCAAGTAGTTTCTGGTGTTTGTAGGCCGTGCTAGTAGTCTACTGAGTGGCACCCCGTACAGGTGGGCTTGGGTCAGACTAGGCACCGTGGCCCAGTGTACCAAGCGTAGTTCTATCCGTCAAGGTGGGCTTGGGAACCCTGCACACATCGTTTGGGACCGTGATGGAAACCTCGGCCGGACATCCGTTGCAGGTTCAGTCTCAAATAGGCGATAAACCTGGGTTAGAGTCTTGTGTGGTTAACGGTCGTGGCCGACTCCCTCGCTAGGCTTCCGCTTGAAGGTTGCCGAGGTGCCTTTTTACGTGCACATAGCGATAAGTGGCGGAAGCGTGTGTGACAAAGTACACCCCTATAGGGTAATCACCTATTCGAATAGCCGTGTCCGCGGATATGGACTACTTGGAGACTTATATGGTTCATATACAACTTTAATGGTTACTCATAAAAGCTTCAAGAGAAGTGTGAGTACCGTGGATGGCACTCTCGTAGGAAGACGGGAGCGGATCCATGGTGGTGTATTGTTGTGGTGATAGTGGACTCGTGTGCGCTTTCTCAAAATTATTCAAAGTACTGGTTGTCGTAGTACAGGATAGCCAAGAGTCAAAGTTGGCTTGCTGCAATAAACCCCACAACCCCCTTGTTGATACCGATGCATATGTAGTTAGTTCTGATGTAAGTCTTGCTGAGTACCTCCGTACTCACCGTTGCTTTATTTATGTTTTTACAGAGGAGACACCAGTCTCGCTAGTGGTTTCTACGATAAGATCGATGCCGACCAAGTAGCTTGGGAATCCCAGACAGAGGTCTGGTTCCTATGGAGGGTCTTCTAGATAGACAGGCTTCCTCAGCCTTCTTCTTTTCTAGATGTCTGTACCGAGACATGTTAAGCTTCCGCTTGTTGTTTGTATGACTTGTGTGTTGGGTCATGTGACCCCTGCTTGTAATATCACACTATGTTGGCTCTTATGAGCCTTTAATAAACACTTGTCATAGAGTTATGTTGTGATGCCATGTTGTATCTACACATATCATGCATATTGCGTGTATGATTGAAATGCATTGGTATGTGTGGGATTCGACACCTAGCTGTGTGCCTTTAGTAGCCTTCTTTACGGGGAAATTCCTCTTTGTGCTTCCAATGAGCCTTGGTAGCTTGCTACTGCTCCGAACACATTGATTGACCGGCGTGTATCCTTCTTTGATGTTGTGTCTGTCCCTACGGGGAAATGTCACGCGGTGTAATGGAGTCCGTGTAGCTCGCTACGACTCGTCTACACACGCTGATGACTGACACCTGCATTGCTGGGTTACGTATGTCTGTCCCTGTACGGTTGTGCCACTTGGTTCTATAGCTAGTCATGTCGACCCGGGTTCTCTGACATATGATTGCTAGCGACATACTCATATACGTGAGCCAAAAGATGCAAACGGTCCCGGCCAAGGTAAGGTGGCAGCCATGGGGATTACCGTGCGTGAGGCCGCAAAGTGATATGATATGTTACATGCTAGATTCGTATGGCTTCGGATCAGGGTCCCGACAGCATTGGTATCAGAGCTTGACTGACTGTAGGATTACCAAGCCAAACTGGTCGATGTTGAGTCTAGCAGCTCTTTAGTTATATAAGGGAATTGATTGTGGAAGGGAACGTAAGGCTCTTTTTACTCCTTTCCCCATGTTATTCTGATTCTGAGTCACCCTCTTCTTTTCTACGGGGATTAAGAACTAGGCTTCTTACCTATCTACCAGGATCTCGAGTTACTATTCCGTAGACTTATAGGAATGGTTGATCTGATTCGCATTCCAGTCCTCGAGTGTTTCTGTGTAGCTGTATGTTCAGAATCTTGAGATTGTGATGTTGATGTGTCGTGGCACCTAAATCTTTTGTAGGATGTCTCATTTCTGAGCATTCACAACCGTTATGTTGTCCAATTTTCCCTAGGATTTCTATGGAGATCAAATGCTTTTGCATTTCCTTCTATCTATCTGGTATGCCATCCTGATTAATCCTAGTTTCTCATCCTCAGGATGTCTCTCAATAACCGAGCTGCCACTGGCCACAAGAAGGGCCAAGGACGTGGTACCAGAGATGCCGAAGTTCTGCCGGATTCACCTTCGTTGGCATAGTTTATGCTAGACGTGGAGAAGGACAAGCGTGAGTCAAATCGCTTGCTGGCTCGTATTGAGGAAAACACCGCACATCAGTGTGCTGGGACAGTGACCATCCGTGATTTCATCAAGTTATACCCACCCACCTTTCATCACTCCATTGAGCCACTCGATGCAGATGACTGGCTCCGTAGCATCACAAATAAGCTGCGTTCCGCGGACGTGGCTGAGGCTGACAAGGTCACCTATGCTACATATCACCTGGAGGGTCCTGCTAGTATATGGTGGGAAAAGTATGAGACTATAATTCCAGCTGGCCAGATTCCTACCTGGGAAGAATTCACAGAGGCTTTCCGCGAGCATCATATTCCTCAGGGTCTTATGGACCGAAAAAGGGAAGAGTTCTGTAACCTTACTCAAGGTAAGATGGCTGTAGATGCATACAGTCGAGAGTTTGAGAACCTTGCCCGTTATGCCACAGAAGAAGTGTCCACAGACGCCAAGAAGCAAGCTAGGTTCAGGAAGGGTCTCAACCCAAAGTTGCGTCGTGATCTTCACCTGCATCATTGCGACACCTTCCAGACTCTTGTTAACAAGGCCATCAACGCGGAGACAGCTCAACTCACTTATGAAGAGTCTCGCAAGCATAACCATGATTTGGCTTCTACCTCCGGCTCTAGATCTCAGAAGCGCCGGATTTGGGTTCCGAACTCATCACTTCCACCTGGATATGCACCGAGGCCATCCTATGTGGCGCCTCGTCCAACTCAGGCAAATGCTCCACCCAAGCCTGTTGGTGGACCCCCTGTCAATGCGGTTCCACGTTCAACTTCTGTGATTTGTTATAAGTGCGGAGAACCAGGCCACGTTGCTCGAAATTGCACTCAGTCCAATGTTGCCCCACCCCAGTCTGGAAAGTCTATTGTCCGTAATAAGCCACCAGTCAAACCGATCCATGCCAAGCCAGCTGTCATTGACCGTGGTTGTGTGAACCACGTCACAGCCGAAGAAGCTCATGAGGATCATGATGTTGTCCTTGGAACGCTCCTCGTAAATTGTCATCCAGCATCAGTTCTGTTTGATACTGGAGCATCACATTCCTTCATCTCGGAAGGCTATGCCCGGCTGCATGACATGTCATTTTGCGATATGCCAACTACTCTTGAAGTTCAGACTCCAGGGTCTAGATGGAAGACCACGAGAATAAGCCATGGAAATGAAATCCTTGTTGATAGACTTGTATTCCTTGCTTCGCTGATAGCTTTCAAGTCTTCAGATATTAACATCATCTTGGGTATGGATTGGATGACAGCTCATCATGCCAAGATTGATTGCTCCACCAGGTCTGTTCAGCTTACGCACCCATCTGGCAAGATAGTCAATGTTTCAACTCGAGTTGCAAAGCGTCAGCTCTATTCGCTCAATGCCAACCCTCTTCCTGAGCTTGAAGATATTCCGGTAGTCAGAGATTTTCCGGATGTCTTCCCAGAAGAGTTGCCAGGTATCCCACCTGACAGGGATGTAGAGTTTGTGATAGACCTCATCCCAGGAACTGTTCCAATTTCAAGAAGACCTTATAAGATGGCACCCTTGGAGCTTGCCAAACTTAAGAAGCAACTAGATGAGTCCTTGCAAAAGGGTTTCATCCGACCAAGTTCTTCTCCTTGGGCTTGCCCCATCCTCTTTGTGAAGAAGAAGGATGGAATGGACCGAATGGTTGTAGATTACCGACCCGTCAATCTGGTCACCATCAAGAATAAGTATCCGCTCCCCAGGATCAATGATCTGTATGCTCAACTTGCTGGATCCTCAGTGTTCTCCAAGATGGATTTGACGTTAGGCTACCATCAAATCAAGATCAAGAACGGAGATATTCCCAAGACAACTTTTGTCACTCGTTATGGATAGTATGAATACACAGTCATGTCTTTTGGACTAACCAATGCTCCAGCAACATTCTCCCATCTGATGAACTCAATCTTCATGGAGTACTTGGATAAGTTCGTTGTGGTTTACCTCGATGACATACTGATCTATTCAAAGAATGAAGCAGAGCATGCTGAACATCTCAGACTTGTGCTAGAAAAACTCAGAGAGCACCGTCTTTATGCCAAGTTCTCCAAGTGTGAATTTTGGTTACCAGAAGTGACCTATCTAGGTCATGTGATTTCCGGTAAGGGAATTGCAGTCAACCCCGAAAGAGTTCAGACCATTCTTGATTGGACTCCACCTGAAACAGTTAAGCAAGTTAGGAGTTTCCTTGGTTTAGCAAGCTATTGTCGTCACTTCGTTGAGAACTTCTCCAAAGTTGCCAAGCCCCTGATGGAACTCCTCAAGAAAGATAAGAAGTTCGAGTGGACCCCACAATGTGAGCACAGTTTCCAAGAACTGAAAAGACGTCTGACCTCTACTCCCGTGCTTGTGCCACCGGATTTCTCCAAAGACTTTGTCATCTATTGCGATGCTTCAAGACAAGGACTCAGATGTGTTCTTATGCAAGACCCACAAGTGATCGCCTATGCATCCCGGCAGTTGCACCCTCATGAGGAAAATTATCCAACCCATGATTTGGAGCTTGCAGCAGTAGTCTATGCACTCAAGACATGGCAACATTACCTCCTTGGTAATCGTTGCGAGATTTACACCGATCATCAGAGTCTGAAGTATATCTTCACCCAACCAGATCTGAATCTCAGACAAAGACGATGGTTAGAGCTGATTACGGATTACGACTTAGGAATTACTTACACACCAGGCAAGGCCAATGTCATGGCTGAAGCATTAAGTCGTAAGTCGTACTGCAACAACCTTATGCTGCAAAAAGGTCAACCCCGTCTGCATGAGGAATTCTGCAAGCTTAACCTTCACATTGTTCCTCGTGGATCCCTTTCTACGTTGGTTGCAAAACCTACTCTGGAGGATCAGATCATTGAAGCTCAGAAGATTGATCCAGGGATATCCCGCATGAAGAAAAACATCAAGAAAGGAGTTGCAGGTTGTTTCTCAATTAACAACCAGGGAGTCGTATTCTTTGGGAACCGCTTGGTGGTTCCCAAGGTACGAAACTTGAGACGGTTGATCCTTAAGGAGGCTCATGAATCCCCTCTCACAATTCATCCCGGCAGTACCAAGATGTATCAGGACCTATGCCAAAGGTTCTGGTGGACTAGAATGAAAAGGGAAATCGCTCAATTCATTGCGAGTTGCGACGTTTGTCGTCGCGTTAAGGCAGAGCATCAGAGGCGTGCTGGCACCCTTCAGCCTTTAGCTATTCCTGAGTGGAAATGGGATAAAGTTGAAATGGACTTCATCACCGGATTTCCCAAGACCAAGAAAGGAAATAATGCCATCTTCGTGGTTATTGATCGCCTCTCCAAAGTGGCTCATTTCCTTCCTGTCCAAGAGATTATCACTGCTAGTCAGTTGGCTGACTTATACATCTCTCGAATAGTGTCTCTTCATGGTGTTCCATTAGAGATCAATTCAGACCGTGGAAGTGTTTTCACTTCATGATTTTGGGAAAGTTTCCAGAATGCTATGGGAACCCATCTCTCCTTTAGCACTGCTTTTCACCCTCGGTCAAGTGGTCAGGTTGAAAGAGTCAATTAGATACTCGAAGACATGCTCAGAGCTTGTGTCATCTCATTCGGAATGGATTGGGGGGAAGTGTCTTCCATTTGCCGAGTTTGTGTATAACAACAGCTACCAATCCAGTCTGGGCAAAGCTCCATTCGAAGTTCCTTATGGACGAAGATGTCGAACACCTCTAAACTGGTTAGAAACCAGGGAAAGACAATTCTTTGGACCAGACATGATCCAGGAGGCAGAAGAGCAAGTTCGCGTTATCCGCGAGAATCTCAAGACAACCCAGTCTCGTCAGAAGAGCCAGTATGATCGCCATCATAAGGAAGTAACTTATGAGGTGGACGAAAAGGCTTACCTCTGGGTTACTCCTCTGAAGGGTACCCATCGTTTCGGTATCAAGGGAAAATTGTCTCCTCGTTACATTGGTCCCTTTCGCATTCTTGCTAAACGAGGAGAAGTTGCCTACCAATTGGAACTGCCCCCTCAGCTTTCCAGAGTCCATGATGTCTTCCACGTTTCTCAACTCAGGCGTTGCTTCAAGGATCCTATCCGCGAAGTGGACCATGAAACACTTGATCTTCAAGATGATCTTTCATATCGAGAGTATCCTGTTCGTATTCTCGATCAAGCTGAGCGTGTCACCCGGCGTCGGAACATCAAGTTTCTCAAGGTTCAATGGTCCCATCATTCTGAGAGTGAAGCTACTTAGGAGCGAGAACATCGTCTTCGACTTGAGTATCCGGCCCTCTTCTCGACGACTCTTGAATCTCGGGGCGAGATTCTTTCAAGTGGGGGTGAGTTGTCACATCCCTAGTTTTGCTTGCACTAAGACCCATGTTGAGTTGCATCATGTTTAAATTTTCTTAAACAGCAAATGGGGATGATCAAAAGCCCTAGCACTATTTGAATACAAATAGGTTCACCTAAAATGATTTTCAATAAACCAGAATGGCTCTAAAAAAATGTCATCATCTCTGGAAAAATGTGGAAACATCAACCAGTGGTGAAGTATATTTTTCCTTGTCATTTTTGTTTACTGAATTAAACCAATAACTATTTGAATTGGAGTTATAAAATGCTATAAATATTTCTATAGCTCCAATAAATTTGAAAACTTGGCCAGGGCCTTTGGAATATTTCAATTAGTGCCCAGAGAAAGTTTCATATATTTTTTAAATGATTTAATGCCTAAACTAAATCAAGACATACTGCAGAAAATAGAAAACAGAATATAAATAAAAAGGAAAAGGGGAAACGTACCTGAGACCCAGGAGGTGGCCGGCCCACTGGCCCAACGCCAGTCATCTCCTACCTTTGCCAGAAGGCAGAGGCAAAGGAGGGCACGGCGAGGCTGCCATGCCACCTGCCTGCCTACCCCTTCCCCGGCCAGCGAGGTGTCACGGATGACCCCGCGAGAGGCGTGTGGATCGAGTCCATGCCCCGCCATTTGCCCCCTACCCTCTCTGCTCTCTCTTCTCCCCTCGGACCTGAGACGCCATGGATGCGCCGCCGTCGATAGCGTAGCCCCGGCCACTCCTAGCCGTCGCCGTTGTGTCTAGAAGAGCCGCAGCATCGTCACCGTCCTCTCCGTCGAGCCACACAAGCGCGGAAGCACTGCACCGCCGCCATCGAGCTCACCTTCGTCTTCGGGAGCTGACCGCCGTCGACGTCGATTCGCCGGCCACCACGCGTCCCCGACCTCGCCACCAGCGGCATCAGCTCTGCGGTGAGGCCCCGGTTCCTTTCCCCTAGCCCCATCGCCTGTCTCCCCTCGTAACCCCGCTTGCCACCGAGCCCGAGAGCTCTTGCCGCCGGCGACATGGCCGCCGTGGCCAGAGCACTTGTCCTGCTCGTTTGAGCACTCCGACGTGCTTGTATGGGTCCATAGATGCTTCCCCGACCACCAGCTCGCTCGCACGACCTCCACATCACTGCGCACGCCCAAGCCGAGCCCCGGCCACCATAGCCATCGTAGCCGGTGACGCTAAGGACCACCCCACGCCGTCCCACCTGCTGGGATGGAAGCGGCTTGCTCCCCGCTTCCAAACGCGCAGTCCTGCGCGCCAAATGGTGGTCGGAGGAGCAACTCCGGCGAGAAACCACCGTCGGGTTGGTCGCCGCCGGCCAAACTCCGAAGGGGCTGGCGTGGCAATGCCATTAGCCGCTAACCCTCCCTGCTAATTAACCCTGCAGAGGCTGACAGCGGGCCCCACGGTGGGTCAAACCTCGGGTCAGCGCGGGCTTAACCCCTGCTTAGCCTCGGGTCACTGGCCGGCTGGCCCCACAGGTCAGATTTGACCTGAATCGGTCAGTTGACCAGGCTGACGTCATGTTGACGTTTGGCTGATGTCATAAATGCATTTCTGGGTTAAATAAATTCCAGAAATTGCTAAAAACTTAGAAAATTCATATAAATTAATCTATAAGTTAGATGAAAATAATCTATATATGAAAATTTATCAGAAAAATTCAATGGATCCATCTGTTCCATTCTCATGCATGATAGAGCAACCTAAATAGGAGAACTTGGACATTTTGTTCAAATACAATATGAAACCTCACATATGGAGTTGAATTTGAACCTTGGGTTCAAACCTACTTCATTTAACTATGTTGCTATATGCATTAGGTCAAATCACATCATATTGCCATGTCATATTCATGCATCATACTGTTGCATTTGATGTGTATTGATTTGTTCCCCTTCGATGGTTGTTCTTCGTGTTAGGCACTGTTCGGGAGGATACGGTCGAGTATCCATCTAAGGAGCAGTAACGTGTCGACGCTTTATCATGCAAGCAACCCCCTTGAACATCTCCGATACAATCCCACTCTCTCGCTCTTGCTCTCACTTATTGCATTAGGACAAAACATTTCAACTTTTACTTGTTCCGGTAGTTGAACCCATTCCTCTGCATGACCTGCCATTGTCATAGTAAGTAGCTGAACCAAGCAACCTAGCATACCTGGTAGATGCTTGAGCCATGTTGTGCCATCTCCCTTCTTTGCTTGCTATGCTTAGAGTTGTGTCAGGTCTAATTCATCTGGGAGATGAACCGGGGTGAACTGGTTGTGTTCTGATGATAAGAGTTAAGTGGTGAACCTGATTTGGTAAAGGTAGCGATGAGAGGCCATGTAGGAGTACATGGCGGGTTGTCTCATTGGGACCGTCCTTAAGAACTGAGTCCTGTGTATGTTATCCAAGACTAGCTACTACCGCGCATTGGGCCCCAAACCAATGGACCCTCTCGACTTATTAATCGACCTGATCTCTGTCCAGGAGTTGCAAGTAGTTTCTGGTGTTTGTAGGCCGTGCTAGTAGTCTACTGAGTGGCACCCCGTACAGGTGGGCTTGGGTTAGACTAGGCACCGTGGCCTGGTGTACCAAGCGTAGTTCCATTCGTCAAGGTGGGCTTGGGAACCCTGCACACATCGTTTGGGACCGTGATGGAAACCTCGGCCGGACTTTCGTTGCGGGTTCAGTCTCAAATAGGCGATAAACCTGGGCTAGAGTCTTGTGTGGTTAACGGTCGTGGCCGACTCCCCCGCTAGGCTTCCGCTTGAAGGTTGCCGAGGTGCCTTTTTACGTGCACATAGCGATAAGTGGCGGAAGCGTGTGTGACGAAGTACACCCCTGCAGGGTAATCATCTATTCGAATTGCCGCGTCCACGGATATGGACTACTTGGAGACTTATATGGTTCATAGACAACTTTAATGGTTACTCATAAAAGCTTCAAGAGAAGTGTGAGTATCGTGGATGACACTCTCGTAGGAAGACGGGAGCGGATCCATGGTGGTGTATTGTTGTGGTGATAGTGGACTCGTGTGCGCTTTCTCAAAATTATTCAAAGTACTGGTTGTCGTAGTACAGGATAGCCAAGAGTCAAAGCTGGCTTGCTGCAATAAACCCCACAACCCCCTTGTTGATACCGATGCATATGTAGTTAGTTCTGATGTAAGTCTTGCTGAGTACCTCCGTACTCACCGTTGCTTTATTTATGTTTTTGCAGAGGAGACACCAGTCTCGCTAGTGGTTTCTACGATAAGATCGATGCCGACCAAGTAGCTTGGGAATCCCAGACAGAAGTCTGGTTCCTATGGAGGGTCTTGTAGATAGACAGGCTTCCTCGGCCTTCTTCTTTTCTAGATGTCTGTACCGAGACATGTTAAGCTTCCGCTTGTTGTTTGTATGACTTGTGTGTTGGGTCATGTGACCCCTGCTTGTAATATCACACTATGTTGGCTCTTATGAGCCTTTAATAAACACTTGTCATAGAGTTATGTTGTGATGCCATGTTGTATCTACACATATCGTGCATATTGCGTGTATGATTGAAATGCATTGGTATGTGTGGGATTCGACACCTAGCTATGTGCCTTTAGTAGCCTTCTTTATGGGGAAATGCCTCTTTGTGCTTCCAATGAGCCTTGGTAGCTTGCTATTGCTCTGGACACATTGATTGACCGGCGTGTATCCTTCTTTGCTGCTGTGTCTGTCCCTACGGGGAAATGTCACGCGGTGTAATGGAGTCCTTGTAGCTCGCTACGACTCGTCTACACACGCTGATGACTGACACCTGCATTGTTGGGTTACGTATGCCTGTCCCTGTACGATTGTGCCACTTGGGTCTATAGCTAGTCATGTCGACCCGGGTTCTCTGACATATGATTGCTAGCGACATACTCATATACGTGAGCCAAAAGACGTAAACGGTCCCGGCCAAGGTAAGGTGGCAGACGTGGGGATTACCGTGCGTGAGGCCGCAAAGTGATATGATATGTTACATGCTAGATTCGTATGGCTTAGGATCGGGGTCCCGACACGATGGGAGAGACATTCATGCGTACACTACACGCACTCAAATTATACCATGTAATCTCACACCCATGGCCTACCGCAAACATCGACCAAAAAAGAATCCACAATAATTAACCTCTCTTGTTGTGGTACAAAAGTACTTGAGGCCACACATGGGAGTGACACTGATAATTGTGCGAGGGGGGAGGTGTCCGAGGACAACCACCGCCTCCATGCTGCCCTAACATATGTACGGAGGTGTTGTGTGATGTTTTGAATACCCAATGCACACCTTTGATGTGGCACCTTCGCAAACCGGAAAAAACACACGGAGGTTCACAACGTGTACAATGAGCACGCACGTGCACACATGCGCCCAAACTTTCGTCCGGAATCTCACCATGATCTTCGCCGAAACACGGACTAAGATGAATCCACCTTTAATCAAACCCCTCTCGCCACGCCATCCAAGGTGATAGACCGCGCGGGGTGATGTATACCATGCAACTTTATTCTTGTAGACTTTGTTGGGCCTCCAAGCGCATAGTTTTGTAGGACAGTAGCAATTTTCCCTCAAGTGGATAACCTAAGGCTTATCAATCTGTGGAAGGTGTAGGATTAAGATGGTCTCTCTCAAACAACCCTGCAATCAAATACAAGAAATCTCTTGTGTCCCCAACACACCCAATACAATGGCAAATTGTATAGGTGCACTAGTTCGGCGAAGAGATGGTGATACAAGTGCAACATGGAAGGTAGATATAGGTTTTTGTAATCTGAAAATATAAAAACAGCAAGGTAGAAAACGTAAAACAACGAGAAAACGTAGTATAAATGCTTGGAAATAAGGCCTAGGGTTCATACTTTCACTAGTGCAATCTCCCAACAATGCTAACATAGTTGAATCATGTGATCATCCCTCAACGTGCAACAAAGAATCACTCCAAAGTTCCTATCTAGCGGAGAACAATATGATGAAATTGGTGTAGGTAGTAGAACCACCTCAAATTTATTCTTTCCGATCAATCGTTTGGGCTATTCCTATAAGTGTCACAAACATCCCTAGAGTTCGTACTAGAACAACACCAATGATACATATCAATCAACCCTAATGTCACCTAGATACTCCAATGTCACCTCAAGTATCCGTGGGTAAATTATGCGACATGCATCAAACAATTTCAGGTCTATCATATTCAATCCAACACAAAGAACTTCAAGGAGCACCCCAAGATTTCTATCGGAGAATGTGGTATGAAAGCGTGCAATCAACCCCTATGCATAGATCCCCGAGGTCACCGGAATCCGCAAGTTGATGCCTCAACATATATCAAGTGAATCAATAGAATACCCCAATGTCACTACGGGTATCCCACGCAAGACGTACATCAAGTGTTCTCAAACCAAAATATTCAATCCAACATAACGAGATCTCAAAGGGAAAGATTCAATTCATCACAACATGATAGCAAGGGACAAACATCATATGATCCAACTATATTAACAAAGCCCATGATACATCAAGATCGTGCCATCTCAAGAACACTAGAGAGAGAGAGAGAGATTGAACACATAGCTACTGGTACATATTCTTAGCCCCGAGGGTGAACTACTCCCTCCTCGTCATATGGCCTCTGCCGGGATGATGAAGATGGCCATCGGATGATGATTTCCCTCTCCGGCAGGGTACTGGAAAGGCTCCATATTGGTTTTTCGTCGATACAGAGAGTTGCAGCGGCGAAACGAAGAGTCTCTGTTTATTTCCGGGGTTTCTGGGATTTATAGGTTCAACGTTGGAATCACGCGCAACGGAGCCACGTGGGGCCCACCACATATCAGGGCGCGACCTAGGGGGCGCCCTGATGGCTTGTGCCCCACGCGTGGCTCCCCTCCGGTGGTTCTTTGCTCCAATATGGTTTATTTCCTCGAGAAAAAATCACCAAAAAGTTTCGGGCGATTCTGAGAACTTCCATTTTCTACACAAAAACAACACCACGGTAATTCTGCTGAAAACAACGTCAGTCCGGGTTAGTTGTAAATAAATCATGTAAAGTGTATCAAAACTATATAAAAGTATTGTAAACATAGGTGAATATGGCATGAATACTTCATAAATTATCGATACGTTGGAGACGTATCACGGGGGCAACGAATGGGTGTGTCGGTGGTAACCGCATGTGTGAGTGTATGAGGACCACCACCGCATGCATGAGACACAAACATATGCATGAAAAAGGTCTTGATCGGGATGCTTTAAATATATACCCAATGCATGACCTTTGACGTGGCACGTGCCTCACCTGAAGCTGGCAATGGTTAAAACCGTTACCCGCATCCCCATGGGTAATTACTCTATTAATTAAGGCACGGAGAAGTGCCAGCTTGAATTCCCATGGGGAAGATGGTGGGTCAAATACCTTACCCAGCATGCAGGACGGGGATGTGGATGGGATATATATATCATTACCCGCCTTAACCATGAAGTACTTATTACATGTGGTCTCTGAAATTAATAGACCCCACGTAATTAATTTGCGCCCTCGGTCACCCAAATTTCCACAGATCCCACCCCATGTGGCCCAAAAATCCCTAAGAAAATACCATACTTAGCCACAACATATTGTTTATTGCGTTGAAATACTTTTTTTTACTGAAATACTATCGAATGTTGTTCTTAAATGCGTGTTGGATTTCCCCACGGGGATAAAGAAGTGGCGACGGGGATGGAAAACTTTTTATACCCGCGCACGGGTACGGAGACGGGTACAGGAATGGGAGGGCGGTGATGGGGACGGGGAAGAGACTCCACACCCGCCTAAGTAATCCTCATTGCCATCTTGATGCCTAACTAACCAGACAACCCCTCGTGATGGCGCGTATACGACGCGTATTGTGTGCCGGACCCCCACACCCCCACTCGTCCCACCACACCACCGCCACTTCGAGGCATGCATGTCAAACTTTTTCTGTAGTGCACATGTGACAATAGGAGTGCAGTCTTAAAATTTGATTGTTAAAGAACATTAAGACATTTGTATACATTAAATTGATTCCTTAGGTATTTAATTTGTAAATTTCAAATTTGAACTATATGCACACGCGATTGTGAGCCCAAAAGGATTAGATTTTTTTTGTCTTGGGTGCATGTTTAGTCCCCATGGAAGGAAAAACAATAAATTTCGAACATCTTGGGGCCGCAAACATTGACTCTTGGGTTTTAAATTCCAGCAAACGCCCAACTAAGCTAGAATTCATGAAACATTGACATGATTTCATGATAGGGAACTTATAGGTCGTGGTAAATAAATCGTCCAATTTGAGAGAAGTTTTCATCTAAGCTTCTAGCAAACGGGGGCTTAGTAATAGATGCAACACAAAACTGTCACGTTAACATCACAAACGGTTTATTAATCCAATCTTTTTTCTTTAGTCCGCGTATTAGCGTTGGTTAAAGTCAAGCTTTGTAAACTTTGACCAAAGTTATAGACAACAATATTGACGTTTACAATTAAAAATTAATACCATTAGATTCTTTATTGAATGTACTTTCACATCATATATATTTGTCATGGTTATTATTTCTATTTCTTTCTACAAAGTTGGTCAAACTTTATCAAGTTTGACTTCAGTCAACTCTAATATGCAGACTAAATAAAAATGGAGGGAGTAAGTGTCGTAGCTTCGCAGAATAACAATACACGCCCCGCGATCCGTGCAAGCAGATATGATTTGACGGGACGCATGCTAGCAGGTCGCCACGCAGGCTGACCGGGATGCGTGCGAGTAGGTGTGTGAATTGATGGGAGGCGTGCTCGCTGCGCAGTTTCACACGGAGACGTGCCGTCAGGCATGTGAATTGATGGTGCGCATGCCAGCAGTCCGGCGCGCAGGCGGCTCACCGGGAGGCGAGCCGTCCCTTTAAACCGTTTCCCGCCTCCCTCTCAAGTCCCAACTGCCCTTTATTAATGGCGCCCGAGCCACTGGTTTTAACATTCTCGCTACACACAATCCTCTCTCCCCCCTGCATCCTCGCCGCCGTTCTCAATCATCATCAGCGGCCTCACTGCACCATGGGAGGGAGTAACCACGTCGGGGCCGGTGAAGCACCCGAGCACAGCGTGAAGGTGGGCACAGAGATTGCCGTCGTCGGAGATGACGTATCGCACGGACAACAGCGCGGCCTTGACTTTGTCGCCGCCATCGTGCTTCCCAAGCCGGAGCCGGTGGTCCACAGCGACTCCGACGACCACTCCAGCGACGACAACGACTCAGACGGAGAACCGGTTGGTCATCTATACCCATTTTTGGTAAATACATATAATAGGCTGATTGGTTTGCTAACAACATTTGGCATTGCTGCCAATATTTGGCAAAATCAAAAGTTGGCAACATTTGACAACCTTTTGTGAGATTGATAACGAGAATTGGTATGCAACCAATCTCTAGCCAACATTTGACAGTTGCTAAAATATGGCATGTAAACTTTTGGCATCAAACCAATTAGCTTCGATTTAGGGTTCACGTTGTCGCATGATATATTATGTTTCATAATCTCTGCCTTGCGAATTCGCATTATAAAATATACGGACGTCACATTTTTTTACTATGTATAGGTGCTATCTGATGATGTGGACAGCGAGGATGAAGACGTCCAGGAGAGGTTCAAGAAGCAAACACTCAGAGAGCTTATGGCTGGAAAGCAGAACAGACGTGTCAGGAAGAATGGGGGCTATGGATGCCCGTTCTGCAACCATAAGATTAACAACACGTATTCTAGTGTTCTGGCGCATGCAAGAGGACGAGCCGTTGGCTCCTTCAAGCAGAAGTATTCTCGCAGGATAGCGCACGCCGCGTACGCCCAGTTCCTGGAGAATATTAACGATCAAGCATGAATATGAGATGTTGGATTGAATCTATCTAGTTTGTGTGTATTATATGTATGCTTGTGTATTATATATTTTTTTTCGAAATTGAAACTGTGCGATGACTTTCATTATGCCGCGTCATTTGTGTTCTGATTGGCCATCACACCGGAGTGCTAGTTTACTTAAGAGTTATACTTATGTAGGATTTATCACACACGGTTGGATCTAATAAACCGTTTCGTCCGAAGCACATTATTCTAGGACAGAAAACCCTCAGCACAACTTCAAAAAAAAAAAACTCAACACCCACACGTCACGAAACCCTCGCCCGCTCCCCTCTCACCTCCACCTCCCCCTCCCCCTTCCCAGTAGCACCTACACTAACAATACTCCGGGACTCTCCATGCATGTCACTGCCTATCCCCGCGGCAACAACTTAGCTCGACGCCTGTCGCCGCCGCCGGCTGCCGCCAAACGCCACCGTATTTCGCCACTGCCGCTTGCCGTGGCCCATCGGCACTGACTTTCTCGACGCTGCTCGCTGTCGACCCAGCTCGCCCCGATTGGGGAATCTTCGGTACTGGTTTTTCCCCATGAAGAACCAGGTAACTAATCTACTGAAATATTTCCGTTCATCTCTTATCCCAGTCCGTTGGCCCCTTTTAATCACCCGTCCGAAATCGCCGTGGATTCATGTTCCGTCTAGCTGATTCGAGGGTTTTCATTCATAGAGTGTACAGTGCAAGGACACATCAGGGCTATGTGGCCTCGGCCAAAAAACCGAGGAGTTCCATCTCACCGTACCAGACGACTTCACGAAGCGCACGGTATGTTCAATTTCACATTACCTGGGTTGACATGCATGGCCTATACTTTTTCTGAACCTATACTATATATTGCTACATTTGGATAAAAGGTGCCACATGTAGCATTTACGTCAAATGTGATTTCTTCTTCTTATTATTCTTCTCCTTCTATATTAGGCAAATTAATATTGTATTGTTCTTTCGTTTACTCTCATATATATTTGCACGACATCATGGTTACATTATCTGTTTACTTGTAATTTTTTGTCCTTTCATATCAACTGATGTGTTGTTCTTTTAACTACAACTCCCATACTATCATGTTACCTTGTTCTCTAACAATCTTCTCAATTTCTGTAGTACATCCTTTGCTTTGCAATGACAACTGTAGTGGTAAATCTTGGCCTTTACATAACTGAAGACTCCAGGGATGTCATATTCAACACAAACCGTGGATTTACAATGGTTGTTTCTGTAAAACTTGATGCAGATTGTCACTCCTATTTTGAAGAAGGCCTTTGGGCAGAAATTTCTAAGTTTTATGTAGTGAAAGCTGGCACTAAAATTACGGTGCACCTAAAAGAGCCTGACCATACGATAAATGCTAACTTCCCCGATGACATCCTCCGTCCACACTTTGTTGGAAGTAAGTGTTCTTTCTAGTATCTGCGTGTTGACTTGCATAGAAATATCAAAGTAACTGTGTAGTATTTCAGCAACCAATTGGGATTTCATTTTCTTAATATGTTAAAACTGTTCCTACCTAGTAACTTGTAATTACCAATGCACTATTGGTCTGCCTTGATCTAGCTACATAATCACTATCCTCCCACTGCTATACTCTTGACAGAAAGAGCCGCCGGCGGCCATTCTCCGGATGTGGATGTCGAGGTTGTCAGCAAGCGGAGGCGGGCTGAGCCAGAAACACAAGCGCCTCCGATAGGCCTAGACTTCATCAGCAGCCTCCCCGACGATATGCTGAGAGTCATCATCTTCCTCCTCCCTATCGAATATGGCGTGCGCACAACCGTCCTCTCCCGGCGGTGGCATCCCCTATGGCGCTGCGCCCCTCTCGGCCTCATCAGCGAGCACGTGCTCTGCACTGGCTATCGCAAACGCTTGGATGCATTGTCCCAGATCCTCGGCACGCACTGTGGCCCAACCAAAGGCCTTACTATGGGCAAGTTCCATTCCAATGGCAAGGACCGAGCCAAACTTGACGAGTGGTTCTTATCGACCGCCCTAGATCATCTCGAGGAGCTCACTTTTAATGATGGACATATGCGCCCACTGCCACCCTCCGCGCTGCGCCTCGTGCCAACGTTGCGCATCGCTAGGTTCATGAACTGCCATTTCCCCCAGATTAATGCCAATCCCGCTCTTTTGCTACCTCGACTGAAGCACCTTGAGCTCGTCGCCGTCGGCATCCCCAACGATGACATGGAGCACCTGCTCCGCGGCTGTACTGCGCTCGAGTGCCTTCATCTTCAGGCGATCAATGGGTTGAGTAGCCTCCATATCACCTCCATGAGTCTCCGGACAGTTTGTGTATATTGCTGGTGCTGCAACAGGAGATCGCACAAGATGAATCACCAAATGGTCATTGAGGAAGTGCCTTTACTTGAGAGATTACTTGTTGTTGATCAACAAGGTCCAACAAGAATCATGGTCATTCATGCGCCGAAATTGACAGTGTTTGGCTACTCGCCCGTCAACTTATCTGAACATGTTTTTGGATCCATAACAGCCCAGGTACAACAGTCGCCCTCTTCTCATTCTTAAATTAACATTTTTTCTCTATTCAAGATGTATGCTCGTATGTCATCCAGAAAATTATATCGACAAGCTCGACCCCGTATCTACGCACAGTGAAGGTCTTTGCAGTAGAATTTATCGGCCCCGACCTGGACCAAGTTGACAGATTGCTGAGATGCTTTCCGTGCCTGGAGAAGCTACATGTCGAGGTGATGCTCTTTCATGTTAAATTTTAACCACAAGGGAGTTCAATTTTTGGAACCCTGCAAATCATAAGAGGTCCCTTGTGTGTCCAAGCACTAATACATTCTCTTCTTTTGCAGATACAGTTAGGCCCGACAGTGGATAATGTGATGCAATATAACAATCCCATTGAATGCCTTGATCTCCATCTCTCAGAAATTACTTTGAACTCATATCAAGGCACCTCACCGGAGATTATATTCGACATGTTCTTTGTTGTGAGAGCAAGTGTGCTAAAGATAATGAGATTTTCCCTACATTTATTGCGCAAAAAAGAATGGTTTACTGATCAGCTCCGGTGACTAGGACAGAATGGAAAAGGCTCTGCAGAAGCTCAATTTCGTTTTGTAACTTCAGTTGACAGACTATTCGGGAGTCCTTATGTCAAGCCCATAAATGACATGTCAGTGGCGGATCCCTTTGCAGAAATATTGAAGTTGCCAAACTAGTAGTAATATCAGTATGAACCTATCATATATGTTCATGTTCAGCTGATCAGCGCGGGCGTCTAGAGATGCATGACAAAGTTTCTGCATAAGCTGAATTTCATTTCTATTATCGGTTTGAACCTTGTAATCTTTGAATTTGAGCCTTGTAATGCTGGAATTTGAACATTTGTACTATTTCTGTCATTTGTGATACAACCATGCAAATGGCATCTTATGAGGGAGACTCGTATTTTAGTAGTACCATCTTTTCCTAGTATGCAATGAACGATTAATATCTGGACATTAATGTGCAATTGACGATTAATATCCGGACCTTAAGAAGCAGAACTACGACTGAGGGTATCCTGCGTGGCTCCAATGGCGCTCCCATCGCCTGCCGACGACGAGCGCCAGTTCACCATGCATTCCGTAGTGGACACGCATAGAAGGTTCGCGGGGCTCTCGGTGGTGTACACAGTACACCAAAACATCCGATCTGGGTGGAGAACTCCAACGTTATGGACCTGTTACTTGACGAGGACAAGTACAAAGTGGTCTGGTTCGACCTCGCGTCCCACCGCGTGCTCTGCTCTCGCGTCCCTCCGCGTGCTCTGCTCTCGCGCCCCTCCGTGCACGCTCCGCCAGCGGTTGGGGCCGGCCCACGATCACGTTTGGGGCTCCATATGCATGCGGTTGCGCCACGCACGTTGCCCCATGCAATTACGTGCTTCCACGATTGAATCACGCGCTGCAAAAAACTGCCATCCGGACGTGCCGGTTTTCCAGGACGTCCGGCCCCCATTTATACCCACGGCCATTAACTATAGTCTCTTCATGCTTTCGATCGCGCCCCACAACACAATAAGCACACCATCGACGACGCATACAGAGAGGATGTCCAGCGGCGCTCCAATGGAGTACGGCGTGCATCATGTGGAGACCCACATGAGAAAGACGGACCTCACGGTGGTGTACACCAACGATCTGGGTATGGTGGAGGACTCCATCGTCACTATGGAGCGATTGCTTGATGCGGATGACAAGTACAAAGTGGTCGGCTTCGACCTCGCTTACACCGGCGGTTGTGCCGGGCATGATCAGAAGGTTGTCGTCGCCCAGTTGTGCGTCGGCCATCACGTCCTCCTCTACCACTACTGCCTGGCCACAGTGCCTTGCGAGTGCTTCACCAGGTTTGTCAACAGCCCCGACTACAGGTTCGCTATGGTGGACACCACCAACGATCCAAAGGTGCTCAAGACTTCGGGCTTGGCCTGCCAGAAGCTTGTCGACATCCGCGACCACTACAAGGTCTGGGGCAGCAAGAAGAACATGGACTCCCATGTTGACCTGGCCGAGGCCATCATCGACCCCTACTACAGAGACATGAAGGTTGAGTGCGACAAGAACAAGCCTGTCTGGCACAGGGCCTGGGTGAAGAAACTGGATGAATATCACCTCCAGACCGTGGCCAAGGAAGCGTACACTTGCTACGAGATGTTCAAGCGGATCGTTGACATGAGAAAGTGCCTCCTACCTGAAGACGACGCGGGATCGAGCCACAAGCAGAGCGGTGGTGGCAAGCGTCACAGTAAGTAGATGATTTGATGATCGTTTCTCATACTCCCTCTATGCCGAAATATTTGTAGTTTTAGAGGGATAAGTTTATTATGCATGTAATAGTTTATTGAGGTGTGCTCCAATGTTATGCGTGTAGTCACTTATGTATTTGAATGCTTAATTAGGTTATGGCAATCATGTTGTTATGTGTGTAATTGTTTATTGAGGTGTGCCAATGTTATGTGTGTAGTCACTTATGTATTTGGATGTTTAATTTGGTTCTGCAATCATGTTTTTCTAAACAGAAGCATAGATGTTTATAGGAAGATTGAGCAAATCACATCGCATGCGGAACAAACAACCAAATCCGTCGGTGATGATTTCATCAGTCCCTGACAGTTCTTTATCCGGAACCGTTTGCCCACAACACATCCGAATGGCCTGTGTATGATGTACATCACACACATCTTGATCTGAGCAACCGTTTGTGTTATTTTGCTTATGGCACACAGTTCATCCCAGTGGCCTGTATGCTGTCTACCACACACTTCTTGATCTATGTAACCGTTTATGTTATCTTATCTCATCACAAACAGTTCATCCGAGTGACCTGTATGCCATCTATCGCACACGTAATCATCTGGACAATCGTTTGTGTTCTGCTGGTTCAGCGCAAACAGTTTATCAGGCTGAACTGTATGTCGTACATCGCACACACTTGCATTTTTCTAACCGTTTGTGTTATATTGTCCAATCGCAAACAGTTTATCTGGGCCAACTGTTTGCCACAGATCGCACACGCAACTTTTTTTGGATCGTATTTGATGGATCCGCCATCGAACACAGTTCACGTCATTAGCGACGGAGCTATAACTATACCGCTTGCAATTTGGTCATCGCACACAATTTCATCAAAGGGTTTCTGATTGCCGTGTCGTCTTTGGACCATCCTGCAGTAGTGTACTGACATTGAGGAACCCAATATTTCTCCACCACCCTCTTTTCCTTACCAAGTTCCTGCACAATTTATGCAGAAGAACAGGAACTGCATAAATAACTAAAATGCTTGCCGCGGAAGCTGAGGCACAGGCAAGGAGTTGGGATGTCAGAATACTAAGTAACCTTACCACCCTGCGTCTGTACAAAAGCCAAGGTTAGAAAAGCATGTGTGTACCAGAAGATATCAAGTGGGGTGCACCCAAGATCTCTCAAGGAGCGTGATACTAGTTCATTAGGAAGCTGGCTAGTGCCCAAGAGCCAACTAAGCTATATAGTTTCCGAGAATGAGACCACCCAAATTGAGATACTACAGAGTACAGAGACACCCCTTCTGTATAGTATCAGTGAAGTTGATTAGTTTTTGTGTTACATTTGTAAATGCTTACTGAAATATATGGCAGAGATGCAAACAGATGTCTTGCATAGAGATGCATACAAATATATGAGCAGCTTTTCTGTTTCTTGTGTGTTTTTCACTTTTTCTACATACATATGCTCCTTTAAACATCATCTGCTGCTTGCTGAAATGGTACTACTTCAGTAGTCGATGTTACCACTCTCTGCCCGATGACCGGTTATGGGCGATCGGCTCGGCGGCACAAGTGAGGGGACACTAGCAAGGGTACTTCCTTGTCGGAAAAAAAATAGCAATGTTACATCCCTGGAGCAGTCTTCAGAGCCTTGGGCAAAACAGGGTCATCTTTGGGTGGACAGGAGGCGAAGATGTTCTCATGTATAGCAGTCGTTGTATTAGTGGAGGGAGTACATTGTACGTCATATTGCTGTAACAGCTACTGTATATTTATTTGTTTGAAAAATATATAATGTATATCATTCAATCTTCAACTAGTCACTGTTAGAAAGACGATTATATTATAGATAAAAAAATCACTCACAGAAGAGAAATCATCTCTTTAATCATTCTCCATATATAGGTAATCACTTCTACAAGTCCGTAAAGAAACTAATTAAAACGTTTGAACTTGTATTTTCAGGGTCTCGATGAATCTCTTCCCTCGACGGAAATGTTCAGTCAAAAGAAAGACCGAAATCCTTTGCCTTGAATTTCCCATATCTTGGTGGCCGCTTGTCATCCAGCAAACAAGTCGCGGGCTCCAACACCGTTTCCCCATCCACAACATAAAACACGGCCAGTGATAGCCTCTCCTTCTCAGCATTCGTCACCACCCTGTGAACTGGGCTCATGAAGATTCCGTTGCACATTATCTGCTTGCCTCAAATATTTGCATACAAGTCAGCGAAGCATTATGATTGAGGAAATAGGATATATGTACACAGATGATTGTAGATTATTCAAGAGAGCAAGTGCTTAGCTTCATACCTCCATGCAGTCAGCTAAGTTAATCACCAACGTATAAGGCTTGGCTGGAACATTGTACCATTTCCCATCTCTCTGAACTTGCAAGCCACCGACGTTGTGGTATACAAAAAGGATGGTAAGGAGACCAACATCAGAGTGAGGCCTCATGCCCAAAACTAGGTTAGGTCTCGGACATGGAGGGTAGTAGTTGAATCTTGCAAACCCACGAGCCTTGTTTGATATTTGGTTGACCAAGTAATCCTCATCAAGGTCCAGGAGCTTGGCTATTGATCGCAAGATAAGGTCTCTTATTCTCTTGGTTCTTGATGCGTACTCAAGTAGCACATCCCTGTACACAGAAAGACTCCATAATTAATACTTTATAGTCAAAGGTATTTCTTTATTCAGTCTCTATGAATTCACTCTGAATATCCTCTTTTTTTCTCCGAAAAGATCTTAATATCTCTTAAAGAAAGCAATTAATCAATAAATTTCACAAAACTACTAGTACATCGCAAGCATAAAGAAAACTACATCATCAAGAGAAGCTTACAAAAATAGACCTTCCATCTTGGAACGTAGGGAGTATTGGAAATGTGAAACGACACTGAATGAAGGTAAGGGAGTGGGTGATTAACCTGAAAGATTCCGGGTGAGTGGGCCACTTAGCGAAATTCCTCTCATCTTCTGGTTCCAGTCTCAAATGCAACCGGTCGTTCCAGCTGAGGCCCTGATCATGGCGGGTTACTACTTTGTCATTCCCATAGCCTTCCACCTCCAGGTGCTTGCCGCCGTGTATCAAGTTGCTGCATTTGTGCTTTTCTTCAGACGGTTGCCGGAAGAAGTCCCTCGACGCGCTCATCATGGCATCCATAAGAGACTCCTCAATTCCATGGTTGGTGACCTGGATAAAAACCTCAGCAAAAGTTGAATAGGTTTAGCTAGAAACTAAGGTACTCACCAAGTCACCATGAAGAGGCCCCAGGTCCGCAGAGCCTCCCGGAGCTTGCGGGCCTCGTCGGCGGCCATGAGCCGGTTAAGGTCGATGAGAGGGATGGGGTCCGGCATCTCCTCAGCGGCCAGAAGGTGGTCTTGGTCTCGCTCGTGCACCACGTACTGTCGTGGCGGCTCCTCGACGGCCACCGCCAGCTCCTGCACCGTCGTCTGCACCATCGAGGGAGTTCTGTTCTTGGTGACTGTAACTACCTTACCGTGGTATCCCGACGGATGAAAGTCTACATGTAAGTGGAGCTAAACTTGGAGAGGAAGAAGAAGGAGAGAAGAGGGGAGACGGCAGTACCGCAGTATCATTCTAATCTTTTTGTTACTTATAAGTTGAAAGATAGGAGGCACGTACGTGTTCGATTACTAGTGCTTGCTTAAGTTGAAGATGGGAGTTGTGTTCTCTTCTTGGGCACTACGTGTCCGGTTACTACTGCTGTCTGCTTGCTTACTGAAGTTGAAGATGAAAAGGAAGGTGCCTTCCCTACATTTTGTGGGATCATGCATGACGCACTCACTCACTCCATGCCACTCTTCTTTGATTTGTTAGTCACAGTCATATCATTCTCCAGTCCAGTCGGATTGCGACTAAGCTAATACTTGCCCATTCAGTTTCATTGTGCCATCCACATCCTCTAGGTAGACTGCTACCTGCAGTCAGATCACGGTACCTCAAGGCAGTGAAGATGCTAGTTGTTTTTCAGATGAACAAGTTGCTTGTTTTTCAGGCAATCGGCTCGGCGGAGGCTGAGGAGTTATCAAAGGATTCATGAGCATATGCAGAGTCTTGAGAGCCTTGGGCAAAATAGGGGTATGTATGTTTGGGTGGACAGGAGGCGAGGATGGCCTGATGTACACAGCAACTGTTGTATATAGGGGTGAGTACATTGTGTAGCATATACCGATACACTGTAACAGCTGGAGTATGGTATTTGTTTCAAAAAGCAGGAAGGATGTCCAGGCATCGTTATTTCAGATGAAGTCCTGACAAGTTGCTTGTTTCTTTCAGGCAGAGCTTATTCAGTGGCGCGGATGCTGATTGTTGTTGACCTTTTTAGCTGAAATTCACAAATTCAGAATGCAATGCCAAACCTAAGATGGTCTGAAATTCTGTCGATGTTTACCACTCGATAATCTTCAAGTAGGTCCACAATTCATTGACTGAATCGGCTGCATACATGCCTTGCATGTCTTTGTTTTGTGGTGGTGCTGGGATTCCAGAGCCAAAATCGCAGTGCCTTGAGGCAGCAGCCAGCAGGGAAGCGGGGAGAGTCAAATACACCTCCATTGGTATGCTCTGCCGCTTATCGAATTACTCCCTCCGTTCCACAATGTAATGCGCCTGCGCTTCTTAAAATCTAAGTTTGACCATGGTCTCGTTGGTCAAATTCATGATTTGAGACCGTATCGGTCTCGTTGGTCAAATTCATAATTAAAGTTCAAGCTCGAAAACCGAATACGCACTGCATTATGAAACGGAGGGAGTATATGGATCATTGTGCTTACCTATGGTAGAGATGCATACATTCATAGTTATGCAATATGCTACTAGCATAACACTTTAAAAATCCTCCTCTGCTGCTGACAGTATTAAATGACGAGAAAAGAGTCACAAATTCATAATGCAATGCCTAAAGAGAAGATGGTCGTTGTGGGCTGGAGCTCTCCGAGACCGGGGACGGAGGAGAGCATGCAGCTAGAGCTAGCGGCCCATCAAAAACAGAGGACTAAACTTTTCTCGTTCGCGTGGCCGCTCTGTCCTGCCGCATCACTATCGCCGTCCATGTCATCGTCATGGTCCCTCCAGTGGCGAAACGACGTCACACGACCGCGACAGCCTTGTCCGGCGATTGCCTACCGTCCGAGGAGGAGCGCTCCACCTCCTGATGCAAGGTGCGGAGGGCCACCCTAGTCACTACTGATGTAGCCTTTGGAGCCCTGGCGGCGGGCTTGTCGTGGCCGACGTTGGTGGAGTAGTCGCTAAGCGACCACTCCTCGCCGATCTTGGTGAACTCGCCGTCAAGGCGGCGCCGGCGCCTGACGGCCGTCTCCGCGGTGGTGAAGGAGCAGTCGAGGGCCCACACGGCGGCCAAGTCGGGGTCGTTGAGGACCCAATCCGGCGCCACGTCGGCTTTGGCGAACATGAAGCGGCGGCCGGTGATGCGGCGGTCGTACCACACCTGTTGCCTCGCCGCACGCTCCTTGTCGGCGACAACGACCCTGGAGCCTGAGGGACCGCTGACGCAGCTGCCTTGGGGTAGTGGAGGATGTGGCCCCGCGCATTTGTGATCGCTAGCAGCCGCTCCTCATTGACGGCGTGGCGGTAGCGGCGTGGCAGCGAGGGAGGCTTGTCATTGCGGGCGAACCGACTGTGGGGCTGGGGGGCGGTGGCTTGTCCTTGACCCAGCGTCCGATCTGGACATCACAGTTGTGCGGGGGCGACGCCGGTTTCAGTTGCGCTGGGGCGACGTCGGCTCGTCCTTGACCCGCTAGAGCAAGGACGTCGGCTCGCACTTCATGCGATGTCGCGACGGAGACATCGACTCCTTCTTGACGCGCGTCAGCGATGGTGGCGACGGGCCCATGTGACGGAGCGAACGCTTCGTCATTAACTTGATCTAACAAACGATTTCTTTGTATGTCACAGCGGCCTCCTAGAGGAGGCGGGTCCTCTGCTACGGCGGTGTCTGGTTCTCCTCGTCGCTGTAGGAGATGACGATCTCCTACTTGCCAGAGGAGTCGGGCGCCATGGATTCCAAGGGTCCTGGAGAGCGAAGGCGGCGACGCAACAACCACCGGAGGAAGAACTTCCACTGCCTCCGCTTGCCGGCTCGGAGAACCAGGACTTCGGCATAATCGCTGGGCTCGGAGAGGAGGAAGGGCTCGGGGACGCTAAGGGGAGGGGGAGGGACACGTTGCTGGGGGGCAGTGTGGCTCTGTGTGTCGTCAGCACACGACTTAAATAGCCGCGGCCAGGCCAAGCAAAGGGGCGTCAGCCCGCGTCAATGCGATGCACCGGCCGGAGTTGGTTTCTCGGGACTCGGCGTCTGCATTGAATCGTCGACGCCCGAGAGGTCACGTCCTTCAGCGTCGTCCTCCCGTCCGGTCAAATCGCAGGCATCAATGTGGGTCGTTGTATGCTCTAGACCGGCATAAATGCGACACGGGCGTTCGATGGAATGCGCGAGAGAGGCAGGTTGTGTTCTTTTATGGGCGAGGGCAGCCAGATGCAGGCGCAGCAGCAGTCCGGACGGCCGCATCCCCCCCCCCCCCCCCCCCCCTACACACACACACACACTGTCTCCGGTTTGCGGGGGGAAAACACATTCAAAACGGTAAGCGGACCCATACAGAAACCCGTTGTATGGCTTCCGGGGTTCGGACCGTAAAGTTCGAACGTATGCGGATGGTTAAGGGTTCAGCGTTGGAGATGCACTAACATCAACACGCACCCATAAAATAAAACGCCGCAAAATAACAAAGTCATATAAAACCAAATCTATGCGTAAACGAAAAAACCATTAAATCCGTGATCAATAATAAACTACAACAATAACAATAGTCGTATCAACTATCCGGTGACACCGCAATGACGACGATACCCTTCAACGGCAAACCTCTGGCCCCAATCACCCGGAGGCACACTGCATAGAAGCGATCGAAAACCACGTGGTCGAGTGGCCGGGCCATGGCACCATGCGGGCACGACATGCGGGCAAATGGCTGGACAGTGGAGTAGTAAAACTGAGCCAAGAGACACCGCTGTCCATTGCTCACCACGTCGAGGGGCAGTGCGCGGTTCGTGCTTGCATTTACCGGCACCGTCTCACTTTCAACGGCTACCACACGTACGCCGTGTGCATTCGACACGTTGGTACTTTCTGCCGCAGCACCAGCAGATTTGGCCTCAATGATCTGAAAAGTGATACGACCATCCGACGTCGTCAGATCGTGGCCTTTTCACATAAGGTTTTCGTGGCGAAAATAGACAATGAAATCTGGGTTTGGGTGCACCAACACAGAAAAATATACTTCAAAAAGTCAAGCAGTTTTAAAAAACATTAAATGAAAATGTTCTAGTGCTATACTCACGTCTAAAGATTAGCAAAGAAATGACTTCTGTGATCTTCTACGCAAAATAATTAAAATTAGGTCTATATAGATGTTACCGTTCAAGTGTTTGAAGTCACCATTTACCTTTTTTGCGCAGAATTAACCAAAAAACATTTCTTCGTGAAACATCATATATTTCACATTTGTAATACCTTTTTGAATTATTTGAATGTTTTTCTATCTATATTATTTGATCATAAATGTTCACTAAAACGTGTTTCCGGATTATTTAAATGGTTTTGTATTTTATCTTTATTATTCGAATACCAATGTTCCCTAGACTAGTTTTTGATTTTTTTTAAAACAATAAAATACTTTAGTAGATACACATGGCCCTACGCTCCAAAGATCCCCACCCATTGTTGCGGCTAATTGTTGGTTACTATTACTTGCTTGAGCATCTATAACCGGACATCCCAAACCGGCTCAAACGTTCGGGTGGACGGCTCGGCCAATGATCGATCATAAAATAGCGACCTAGACGGGCATCTCAAATGGGACTCAAATGTTCGGACTGTCCGACACCCCTCATATCCTATGAAGCGGATATGGGGAGGCCCAGACGCGACGAGGCGCGTCAGTCACGTCGGACTGATGACCGGGTCCCACGCGGAATCTTCCGGAAATCCAACAGTCCGACGAGCGTCTCTTCCGGTGGAGGTGTGAACGTCGCGTGGCGCCACTCCGTCTCACCGCCTGAGGCCAAAGTTCGGCTATTTAACGAGCCGACGTCCTCCAGCCCGAGCCCATCCACCTTTCTCCCGCTCCGCCAGTTTATCCACGCCGTCCGGCTTCGCCATGGCCCGACAAAAAAACACGACCTACGCTATGCTCACGTGGGAGCGCCGCTTCTAGATCCAGGAGCAGATCCGGGCGAGGTGCGTCACCCACATCGCAGCCAGCCTGCCTTCGGACTCGCCGGAGGAGGAGGAGGAGCGGTTTCGAGGGAGGAGGAGGAGGGAGGAGCAGCCGGAGGAGGAGGAGGAGCTCGCTTCGGCTCTGGGCTTCGACATGAAGGACACGGATGCGGAGTTCACGGTCGCCCAAGCGGCCGAGATGGCGGAGCATCAGGCCATCCTAGAGTCCATCTAGGATGAGGCCTATGCGGAGGCCAACCGGAAGTTCATCCGTCAAGAGCAGACGATGACCGACGCGCTTTTCGATGAACTCGATGCGGAGACGATGGCTGAGGCGGAGCCGGCGCCAGCTCCGGAACAGCCGGAGGAGACGGAGTTGCGTCTGCCCCCATCTATCCGGAGCCCAGAACGGATATAGTGGACATCTCCGACGACAACGAGTAGTCGGAGGCGGATTTAGTTGATCTATGTAGTACGTAGATATTTTATTGACATGTTTGTATGATTTTTAAATGTCATATATGAGAAATAGGGATGTACACAGAGATATTTGAGGAGAAACTGGTCAGTGCCCACGGACGTCCGCGGGCGTTTGAGGGGCCACATTTGCGAGTCCGGCTGTGGATGCTCTTGTGTGCCGCTTCTCGTGCATCTAAAAGATTCACAATTGCGAGTTAGGAAATAGGACCGAATATTATCAAAAAAGAAGAAGAAGGAAACATGAACAAATGGTTTCGGTAATTGAAATCGGAAAGGTGTATACTCCAAAAGAAGGTATTTTGTTGAGTAAAGTTTCTGATTTAATTAATCCAATCACCGGAGCTTGGGATGAAGAACTTATTCGTGAGAATTTCTGGAGTATCGATGAAAATAGGATTTTGGAAATTCCAATATCACCGGCTGGTATGCAAGATTTTGTAGCATGGCATCTAACAAAAACAGGACTGTCCACTGTACGATTTATATCACGCTGAGTGGGAGTATCAATTTGGAAGGCATAATTCAAATGTTATGGACACCGGAGGCTCTCAGGGGAGTAATGTATGGAAGAAATTATGGGGTCTTCAAATACCTGCGGAGATTAAAATTTTCAGATGGAGAACGCTCCATGGATTGATTCCATGTCTTGGTGTCTTGACCAATAGACATATAGCTATCAGCAGTCAATGCCCAATTTGCAATGTGGGATGCGACGATATTTTACACACCTTATTCACATGTCCGCGAGCGCAACAAGTATGGAAAAGTATTGGGATTGTTGATATTATTAATGAAGTGTTGCTAGACAGCTCGGGATCCATAGTGTTAGAACATATGATCCTAAACCTAGGTTCTTACTCGGAGATAACTGATATTGGGCTACCGAAGCTGATCCTCACGGGTGTCTGGTATATTTTGTGGGAGAGGAGGCAATTCACTCATGGTGAGGATCTCCAAACTGTTCATCGCAGTGCTATGGCAATCGGTGTCCTAGCTACAAACTATTGGATGTCAAGGAAAAAGGCAGTAGAGCGAAAGAAGGAATCCTGGACTAGGCCATTAGAAGGTACAAGAAACATAAATGTCAATGCAGCGTATGATATGGACGAAGGTCGAGCAAGTATGGGAGCTATAGCTCGAGATTCTCTTGGAAAATTCATTGCTACAAACTGCAACGAGATCCACTTTGTTGTTGATCCTTTTATGGCGGAAGCCTATGCGTTACGGAAAGGACTGAGTTTGACTCAGTTTCGAGGATGCAACAAAATCATTATCCAATCTGATAATTTTCAGGTAATTGAGACTATGAATGATGGCGGTTTTTCGGCCACCTCATCTACAGCTATATTTGATGATTGTAGAATTCTTGCAACTCGTTTTAGAGAGATCACCTTTGTACATTGTAATCGGGAGGCCAATGAGATTGCTCATGAGCTAGCTAGGCATAGTTTTAATGATCATATCAATTGTATTTGGGACGATGGTCTTCCTAGCTTTTTATTTGCTAAGCTCATAAACGATGTAACTGTGTTTGAGAATCAATGAAATACGCCGAATGGCTTTCCCTAAAAAAAAACATGCCAGAGAGTTATTTCTAGACCCATCCCCTCCCTAAAGCGAAACAGGAGTAGCTATGCTTGTGCTGTCATGATTTTGTGTTCATTCGGGTAAATATTGGTAGACAATGACTTGTACCGACCACGGGCAAGGCGCAGTGGCACTTGACAGTGTCGCAGTGGCACCCAAGGTTGCTTGTGCAGAAAGGGTCTCCCCTGCGCATCTCCATTGCACTTGCGGAATGGCTGTGTCAAGAGACACTGATCACTGGCCACCTGGTACCTGCCGCACCCAAGTGAAAATCACTAAGAGCATCTATAGCCGGACCCTCAAACCCGCCTCAAACGTCCGGACAGATCGTCCGGTCATTGACCGGATTCAGTCGGACCCCTTAAACGGGCCTCAAACGCCCGGGCTGACCGGCATCCCTCATATCCAGCCCAAATATGGGGAATTTTTGTCCAAAAGGACCACCTGCCGAGTGGAATTGCTAAAAGAGACCACCTGCGAGTGGAATTGCCGGATCAGACCCCCACCTCTCCTGGCGGCAGGCGCGCCAGGTGACGCGTGGCACCTGCCGCCACCAGCGCAGGCGGCTGGGGCCTGCCGCCACGGCGCGAGGCGGCCGGCCGGGAATCCCGTTGCCTGCACTGTTCGCAACGGAACGGACGTCTGGCGTGGGCCCTGCCGCCACCGCGGCAGGCGACAGCCACTGTGCACCGCGAGCGCCGGCAGCCACCCGTGACGACGCTGATTTCGATACATGCGACACTGATTGATAGATGCTGCCGCTGCTGATTCCGAGGCTGACTGAAAGATGCTGCTGCTGATTGCTACGGTAACTGTTCTGCCGACACTACAGTCCCCTTCCTTTTATATTTGATCCGATCCCGCTGCTTCCTAGATACACTGCCTGCTCTCTCGCTAATCTGCCTGCTCTCTTCCTACAATACTCTGTCAGCTCTCTCGCCCTCACAGTACACTATTGTGACTGTTTAGAGTAAGATTTTGAAGATGTTGTAGTTGAAGAAACGAAAGATCAAGGTAAGAGCAGTCCATTTTTGTTGGTTGTATTCGCATGCATGATGTTTTTACTTTGTTTTATTAGTTTTTAAGTATGTATTATCTGTTGTTTTAGGTAGTATTTCATCACTTTGTGGAGTAATTTGGAGCTTCAGAAGTACGATTTGCCGTGTGAAGTGAAGTACTAAGTGGAGTAATTTGATCAAGGTATGATCTTTGCAATACATGAATTTTTTTGTGCATGCACGTTGGAAAGTAGTTAGTATTTTTGCCCGTTATTAGCTATGCGATGTTTACTTCTTGAAAGTTATAAACGTTTTCATATGAGATATTTTTTAGCCCGTCATTTGCATTTATAGTAATATTTGTTAGAACAGTATGTTGAAGATATTTTTTAGCCCGTCATTTGCATTTATAGTAATATCAATGTTAGCTATGTCCATTAGTACTATTTTTTAACATGCAAGATGTTGTTATTTTTCTCAGTAAGTCGTAATTAGGACTTATGTTAAACGTTTTTGGTTGCGTTAGAGCCGGAATCTCGATAACAAATATTTGACTGTATTGTCGATCAGCGTTAAGCCTTTAAGATGCATCATTTTAGTTAGACATGCAAGAAGTTCTTAAAATGTTAATTAAGAAAATGATTGTACTATAATTGGTCATTGCATGATTAAATGTGTTGTTATTTCATGTGTCATGTTTTTTAATAAGTTCTGTAGTAAGGAAATCATACGTAGACTTTATTAGCTAATTTGGTAGAGTAGGAAACCGTAAATGAAATGCAAGATAAATGCTAATATCCTTGATGATGTATGTAATTAGGTAAAGAAAATATCGTCTGGGTAGCAAACTAGGAGGAGATGACGTGATTGATGAAATTGTTTTTCGGTCTTCGGTTTCTCTTTAGAGGTGATGACCACATGCATGCTACTGCTATTTTGAAACTTTTGGCAGCAGAAAAAAATTGTGCGTCTAATTTTTTTTCATGTGATAATAGGTCGACCCCGTTGATATATTACCGGTGATATATTCATGCTAACGGATTTTTCTATTCGGAAGGATATCCTTATTGAACAAGAGGTATAAATGCTGTGGTGTAATTTTTTGAACAATTATTTTTTGTGTTGATGTACTGCTGTGAATGATGTTACTGTTGTGTTGTGAATATTAGTCGGATTATTATATGTAAATAAACGATTATTACCGTAAGTTATTAGAATATAAATTGACTAACGATGTAAATATGGCTGCTCGTTAGGTACTATGGAAAATTTGTTAGTGTTATATGGGGACATCGTACGCGACGGTCCTTCCGGTGTGGATGTGTCTAGGTGCGAGATGACTACGGTTGTAGTGAGAGACATGGTTAATGTAGGGTATGCGGCAGTTAGAAGGTGCATCCGATCGGTGTTTGGTTCAGCGATGGATGGAGAAAAAAATGACCATGGAGGCTTTCGTGGTTGACGGAGGAAATGATGGGACAGTATCCCGTTGGGGTCTGCGGCGGGTTACTGGTGAAAAAGCCTGGGCGTCGTACATGGGGTTTGCAAGCAATCCCAATAACTCCATGTTTGGACAGCCCATGGTGTATGTGGAGTTCATTTCTGTCACTGATGTCGCCGAGTGCAGTAGCGGGGGCGGTGAGGCCGAGTTGGCAATCACTGTAGCCCCCAGCGCCGGTCCATCGGAACCAACAGGCGGCCAACAAGTGTATGACACAGGATACTGGTCTGCGGTCGTTGACATGAGCGAACACGTGGAGGGATTGCCGGAGGCGCTAGATGATGACGATGATGTTCATTCTTCTGCCTCTTCGGAATCAGATGATGATGAAGTTGTTCCTCCTGAGAAGGCGGTCGCTCCACCAATGAACCCAGAGTTTTTACAGGTTATGAGCATCACCAATGAATTTCACTCTGTTTCTGGCCTGGAAGCGGGAAGTCTGGCCGTTGGGCAGATTTTCCCAGATAAGAAATCTGCTTACCAAGCAATGAATAGCTATGCAATTGCCATACACCGGCAGCATAGAGTGATGCAGTCTGATAAAAAGGAGTTGAAGGTCATATGCATCCATCGTGAAGATGGTTGCCGCGGAAGAGTTATTGCTCGCCGGAAGCCTGGGGTATGTCAGCCATGGCATGTCACAAAAATAGTGGAACATGGCTGTGAGCAAACCGGCACTCTTCCAGACCACCGCAATGTGACTGCAGAATTTGTGTCACAGATCATGCAAACGACTGTGCAGGAAAGTCTTAATATTAGTATTAGGGCTTTGCAAGCAACTGCAGCTGATCAGATTGGCTTCACTGTCAGCTACAGCAAGGCAAGGCATGCAAAGGAAAAGATATTTCAGAGGTTGTATGGAACCTATGAGGAGGCGTATTCTTTTGCCCCCAGAATGCTGCATCAGATAGCAACTGCTAACAGGGGGACTCAAGTTTTCCGGAAACAACGTCCAAACCCAATGAACCGGGACGAGCTAATCCTGGACCGCTTATTCTGGGCATTCGCCCAGACTATACAAGCATTCAAGCATTGTCGTCCGGTTTTATCAATCGATGGTACATTTCTCACTGGAAAGTACAAGGGCACACTATTGGTGGCAATTGCTGCAGATGCAAATAATCAACTTCTACCTATTGCGTATGCAATAGTCGAGAGCGAGAACAAACATAGCTGGCTGTGGTTCCTGAGTTGCCTGAAGATGGGGGTCTTCAAAGATCGCGAAGGGGTTTGCATCATCTCTGATCGCAACACTGGGCTATTAAGCGCGCTCGACATAATTAAGGCTTCAGAAGATCCAGACTGGAGGTGGCCCGATCTGGAGACAAGGTGGTGCATGCAGCATTTGGCAACTAATTTTTATTCCAAATTCAAAAACAAAGATTGGTTCAAGCTATTCAAGAGGATGTGCATGCAGAAAACTGAAGCCAAAATGAATGCTATCTGGGCAGGTATCAATGGTGAGATCGAGCGCGCATCCCTGCCGGAGAGAGAAGACCGGAGGAGTCGTCGGACAGCAATAAATTTGAGCCAGTGGATCAGCGGGAATTGTCCCCATTTGTACAAGTGGGCGCAGTCTCACGACAGTGGGACTCGGTACGGTATAATGACAAGCAACATGTCAGAGGTGTACAATGGTGTTCTTAAAGGGGTGAGGTCCCTACCTATCACAGTCCTAATCGATGAAACTTGGAACCGGACTGTGTCATACTTTGCAGACAGAGTCACAGTCGCCAAGGCACTGGTTGATTTGAACAAGCCATGGTCTGAGAAGATGCAAAGACATCTTGATGAGAAAGCAAAGAAGTCACAAAGCCATGGTTGCAGGAAGGTAGATGCACTTAGGAATAAATGGGAAGTCAATGTGCGAGCCAAGTATGTTAAGGGTCACCACAGAGGATAAAAAAAACAAGTTGTGACCCTTGGCACAACCTCGTGTGAGTGCACTTGCAACAAGCCCAAGCTTCTGGGATACCCTTGCAATCACGTACTCCGGGCAGTTGCCGATCAAAAAATCAATGTCGAACCTTACGTATCGCCGTTCTTTAACATGCACAATTTATACAACACTTGGAACGGTGAGTTCTGGGCATGGGGCATTGATATGAACTACAAGCTATTGTGGCCAAACGGGTCCACATGGGTTCCTGATCCCGAGTTGATGAGAACCACCAAGGGACGACGTCAGTCTAGGCGTCATCGCAATGACATGGACCATAGCCAGTCGGGAGAACCAAGGCGATGTCGCGTTTGCAGGTGCCCTGGACACTCGCGTAGGGAATGTCCGTATCGTACCAACAACACCGCATGATATTTAATCATGCTATGTATTTTAGTTTCATTTAATCGTGATGTAATGTAATCTTCGGATATTTAATTTCATTTCATCGTGATGTAATCTTCGGATATTTAATTACATTTAATCGTGATGTAATGTAATCTTCGGATATTTAATTTCATTTCATCATGATGTAATCTTCGGATATTTAATTACATTTAATCGTGATGTAATCTTCGGATATTTAATTTCATTTAATCGTGATTGCAGGTTATGGCCGAAATGCCACAGCTTTTGCAGGGGCATCACGATGCCCACCACCGTTGCCACCTTTTCTTAAACCCGAATCATGAAAATCCTCCTCAGACCTTCAGGCTTCGAACCGTAAAGAACAGATGGCCAATACACAATTGTTTCCATCAACACCTTCAGGCTTATGGACTCCTTCATTTTGCTAACCTCGCAACTCGTCCAGGCACTTTCACTTCTGACCCATCGCTTTTGACATCCCTCGTTGACCGATGGAGACCTGAGACCCACACCTTTCACTTTCGCTGTGGAGAGCTCGCACCTACGCTAAAAGATGTGTCAATGATCACAGCTTTACCAATTAGAGGTGAGCCAGTGGTCCCTCCACTAGTTTCTGCAACTTGGCCAGAAGATGTCTCGGTCCGTCTTGGGCTTACAATGCCAAGATCAAATCGTCCTGGTCCGCCTCGGGGTGTCCCACTCAGCTGGCTTTTTAATAACTTTGAAAGGTTATCTAGCTACGCTGATCTTGAGACGAGGAAGAGACACTTGTTTGCATATTTGTTGTGGCTATTTGGTGTGATGTTTCCTAATTCTCATGGTGAGGTAGTTCTCCCTGGTCTCATCTACTTTGCCGCAAAGATAGTGGACGAACCTTTACCCGCGGATCCAACATACAGCTTTGGTTCTGCTATACTTTCTCACACATATAGAGGGTTGTGTGATGCCACTCAGAAATCTTCATTCGCAGCTAAAGCTCCATTACTTTGTGTCTCGTACGAGTTTCTACAGTTGTGGTCATGGGAATACCTACCTGTTGGACGACCCCAGATAGTAAATCCCGTAACCCCATACGACTGTGGTGAGGGCATTGTAACTATGTCCAGCCGGTGGACGCTCGGTCGGAAAAAATGGGCTACAAAAATTACGAAAAGTTGTTACCCCATATACCATGATCAGTTTGAGCTTCTTGAGGACTCACTAATCACATGGAACCCGTGGACTGAGCTACACATTAACATGGTATTTGGTTCGCAACCCATCCCAGTGGAATGCGTGAGAGATAGTGGCTTCTGGATGACTCGTTGCAATTTACTATATCTGTGGTTTGTTGAACCGTACAATCCTGACCGTGTCATGAGACAGTTCGGTCTACATCAAGATATTCCACCACCTGTTCCAAGATGTATCGATGAAGATACTCATAAGTAAGATGTGACCTCCCTAAATAGTTAATGTCTTTTTAATTCATAAAACTTACGTTTTGTTACGTAAATTTTAGGATGAGCAATATGGGTAGAACTGGTGTCGATTACCGTGAAGAGAACATTCAATGGGTAAACCAGTGGAATAATGAAGCACTGAAAATGATAGTGCATGAACATAGGTAAATTTTATTTACGGTAATTTATGTACATACACAAGTTGATGTAATTATTTAATTATGCAGACCGTACGACGCGACTACAACACAAGCGTATTACGAGTGGTACTGCATGAGCACGCGTACTCGACTGACGTATCAACCACCTACGATGCCAACACATCCCACACATATGGAACAGTTGCAGAGACGGATAGACACATCATCAGCTTACTATCGTGACTACACGGTAATCATCAACAACTTACTATTCAAGTCCATCATTTCATGAACAATTCAAGCAACCAACAACCTATTTTTTTAGATTGATATTTGCAACGAAGTAGGGGAGATGACGAGGGAAGGCATGCAAGGCCGAGACATACCAGGTCGAACAGTGTCTGCCTTAAAAAAATTGGTGAATTCGTCGCCAAAAAGATGAGATGCGGTAGAGGGAACGATGTTGACACTGGAGCGTACAACATGCCGGAACCGAGGTCAGCTAGAACGAGTGCAGCGCCGTCGTCATCCAGGCGGTGGGGAGAGGGTCCAAATACTACAACGACATTTCCACGACATGACTCGTCTCTGCCACTACAGGGGCATACATCCCAGGTACATGTTGCAGGCTTGGATTCGATGCCTGAGCAGACTCATTTCATGGACCAAAATGTGGACACAGGATATGGCGCATACACCCAAGGCGACGGATCTCAGCCGTATCCCTCCACGCGAGGGATCAGGATGCCCGAGGAGACTCGTTTTCCTGACATAAACCAGCACACTAGGGGCGAGGGATCACAAAGCTACAACACCGCTCAGGTATGTTCAACCATAATAAGCATTTACATGCGTACAACATTTACATGAATTTTATTTACATACGGTTTTTCTGTGCAGGAAAGTAATGATACATCATGGGAAGATGAAGAAACCCAGCGTGGCGTAAACAAAGACATACTCACAGAATCCCTTGATCCTCGATGCATGGTCCCAGGATTAGTACATGACTTTTTCGAGATGGACGTTATTGGCCCATCTTATATCCCTTCCCAGTCATAACCTTACACCTATAATTTCGAATCATCATCTCAATACGGATTGCAGACTCCACCACCTATGCATGAGTGGCAGACACAGGAAGAAGAGGGGCAGTACGGTCGTGGTCTTCGTGAACACCGACCCCCTAATCGCTTGTCACCTTCCGGTCGTCGGGAAAGGCCAGCTGGCCGTCGTCGCGTAGGGTGATTCGTCTATCTATGTGTGCGAACTATTGTATCTATCTATGTCAGTTTCCAACTTTCAGATGTATGTACGAGACATCTATGTATTATGACGAAATAAAAGTTCTCGATTTATTTCGAGGCATTTTTTAAAAATTGAAAATAACATGCATAAAATAAGATACATTAAACTGTTGAAATTAAGATGCATTGAAAATAACATGCATAAAATAAGATACATAAAATAACATGCATAAAATAAGATACATAAAAATTAACATGTTCAAATTAAGATACAACTTGCTACGAATTTTAAGATACAACTTGCTGCAATGCGAATTTTAGGATACAATAACATAAATTTACTGAGTCCAACGTGGATATTTTCCTTTTCCATCACCAGCTTCTTCTGCTGCCTTGGCTGCACGAGCCCTTTCTTTTTTTATCTGCCTCTCAGCCTCACGGGCCTCCTGTCGCTGTCGTTGAACCTCCGCCAGTCGAAGTCCCTCTTCTCGGTTTTTCTTCTTCATCTCATCAAGAAAAGCCCTCCGCTTCACACAATACGCTTGCCACTCTCTCTCCTGCTCTGCTTTCTCCTCTGCTGCCGCCTTCGCGCGGCGCTCTTCCACGTCCAAACTTTCCCATGCACGACGACCTCTTTCACGAATCTCGGTCACCGCCCAGTCCGGTTTTTTCGTGTCAATCCAACGATAGTACATGCATAGAGGCGGAGGAGACTACAACAAAAATAGAAATATAAATATCAAATCAACAATAATATCAACAACGTGTTTATTCTTGGTGACTAAAACATACCGGAGGCCTGATGTACGGTGAAGTAGCAACGGGTGGATCTTCCTCATAATTGGCGCACATGAAAAACTTCATGCCCAACCAATCTGAAAAATCCGTCACCTCCTTCACCTTGCAGAGATCGCCACACCAACAACGAAGTACTTCCACCCCCCGAGGCAAAGTCGCACTCTTCATTTTCGTAGGCCTAATGCTTTGATCCGAGCAAGGCAAACTCATAATGACTAGCGCGTTCGTGTTTTGAAGTGCGGCTGGACGATGGAGAAGAGAGTGAGAAAGAGCAAGCAGTGTGGGTAGAAGCAAAGAGAAGAGCGTGAGAGAGCAGGCAACGGCATCTCGTATATAAAGATGAGGAGCACTGTGTTGTCGGTAGAAGAAAATAAAACACGCGCGCGTGCGCCGCAGCAACAGCACCGCTGTCTCCAGCGTGCCCAGCAGCATCAACATCTTTTTAAAGCAGACAACAGCAACAGCAGGAATCAGCATCCAGCAGCAGCATTTCAGCCGTTTCCCGCGCGGAATTTTTGCATAAAAATCAGCGCCGTCAACGTCGCGTCGCGCAGCACTGCGCTGGGACAGGCCGCGGACAGGCCGCCTGCGCTGGTGGCGGCAGGGCCCGCGGTGCCGCCTCGGCTGGTGGCGGCAGGGCCCGTAGCTGCCAGCCCGTTCCGTCGCGGGGACGGTGCAACGGGATTCGCGGCCGGCCGCCTGCGCTGGTGGCGGCAGGCCCCAGCCGCCTCCGCTGGTGGCGGCAGGTGCCACGCGTCACCTGGCGCGCCTACCGCCAGGAGAGGTGGGGGTCTGATCCGACAATTCCACTCGCAGGTGGTCTCTTTTAGCAATTCCACTCGGCAGGTGGTCCTTTTGGACAAAAATTCAAATATGGGACGGATATAGGGGAGCCCGGGCGCGCCCGGGCACGCTCGCCTGGCCCGCACTGGCCCGCATATATTCGTCCTCATCCGCTCGCCGGATCAAACCCTAGCCACTTCACTCCACTCCCCTCCACTCTCATCCGTCACCCAAGCTCACCTCCGGCCTTCTCCGACATGGCGGGCAGTGGGTCCGAGTCCTTCACCTCCAGATCCGTCGACCACGAGCTCATCCCACGCGGCCCCGAGGAGGAGATGGCCGTCCGTTTTGTGCTCCGCCGCTCCCGGGAGGTGGCCGCACAACGACAGCGCTCGGACTCGCAACACCAGGAATCCATTGCGTCCGCACAACCGGTGCTCGGACCCAGCGTCGCTGCCTCACCGGAGGCGGTGCGGTCCGTCTGGCGTCCGAACGTCGTGGCGGAAGCGCAACCCCTCCGTTGGCGCGCCGAGCACGAAGCATGGCCGTCATCGGACGATGTCATGGCACGGTGTGCCCGCCGGGCAAGGCAGCGGGCACGGGAGGCGGCGGAGGCCCTCGCGGCGGTGGACGTTGGAGAGGCGAAGTCACACTCTCCGGCGCCCCGTAGGGTGCACCAGTGCGGGCGCCGCAACCGCGTCGTGGTGGACGTCGGCTCCTCCCAGGAAGGATCCGTCTTCGACCTCACGTCCACCGGCACCGTCCGGGCTACGGGCTCCGACGAGGAAGAGCGGGGCATGGGAGACGGCGGTGGATCGAGTCCCGTGAGCCGGCTAGTGTCCCATGTCCTACTCTACCTTGCCGGCGGCCAGACCGACACTACGAAGGGCGCAGCCAGCCGCCGGACATGGACACGGCGGAGCCGGACGACCTTCGCTTGGTATTAGGTTTACGTTGCATGTAATAATATGGATTTGAGATTTCTAATTTAAGGTATCCGGATGTAGAATCCATTATTTGAGGCGTGACCTGTCAGTGTCCGCGGGCGTTTGAGGGGCCGAATTTGTAAGTTCCCGCTGTAGATGCTCTAACCAACCTAACAGGACACACGCCACAGTAAGGATAATCATGGGTTTTTACAATTTACAGGTAGTAAAAAATAATCCTGCTTCTGGCACGAGGTAGACAAAAAAAAACCCACCACCACTATAAAATTACGGCGTCCAGGGCTTACCCTAACCGGCGGCTATGGGCCGTGCGACGCCGTGTGCGTGTTTCGCGGGAAGGCATTGTGTCGAGCTCTGTGTCGGAACTACCGGACAGAACAAAAATTAAAAAAAGATGAATTGAGAAAGGGGCATCATCAGCTCGCGTCCACGGCCGATTAATCGGGTCGTTTAGCACGGCCCGTTCGGCGTTGAAAGATTCCAGGCTCCACCACGCCCACCCACCAGCGTCTAATTTAAGCTCGAGCAGTGGCGATCCCGGAGGAGGGTGGCGTCACGTCGGCCCATGAAAACGAGGTCGCAACCATGGCGGAAGGATCAACGCACATGACCTACCTCTGGCTCTGGGAGGTCCTCTTCATCTGAAAAATGGGAAGAGAAACTGCATCTGCATGGTTCTTCCAACGCAACTGCACAAGATCATGTCGCAAAACTGACAGCTCCATGTGGGGCTGCCCAAGGACGAAGGGCGCACATCTGGAAAGAGATGGAGCCCCGGGGCTAGCCGTGTCGTGTCGTGTGCTATTTTGACTCTAAAAAAAAGGAAGAACAGTTACAACATGAAGTGGCATAAAACGTACATCGGCACACTACTGTGAATGGTGTGGGCATTCTTCAAGACATGAACGTTTCATGTTTATTTTTGAGTTTTTTATACGGGGAATGAACACTTCTTGTTTTGACGGTGCCATCGAATAATTTGCGATGTCCAAACTTTTACCTATTACGTAAAGGGGCTCCGGAAATAATCCCCTCGCATTACAAAACCGTGCACCGACGTAGATACCTCTGTATAAGAAGAGTGTGCAACCAAACACCCGTATGGTAGTAGTTAGCACGAACCGACTATTGAGCATGTTTGTATTTTTTTTTCTCCTTTGTGGTGACCCAGGGCAACCCTAGCCGGCCATCGCCGCCTCCTACCTTCTTTTTTGTTGCCTCCGTGCCGCCAGACAAAGTGCATGCGGTACACGGTGGTTGTCGGGGTTCTCGCGGTTGAGGATGGCGAGGGGTGCATGGGCATGACGAGATTGTTTAGGGAATCGATAAATGGGTTCACGCATCTCATTTGGGAAATCCAAGAGTTTGGTGCCCTTTCCCTACATGGGTGGGCGAGCGGGCTTCGGATCACTAGCGGTAGGCTGCATTGGCTCACCCGTTGACAGTCGACAGACTCATCCATTTTTATGTGAGGGGTGGGGGGCGTTGCTACTTCTTGCATCGTACACATTGTGGCGACATGAAGAAAATCAATCATTTCTTTTGGCTCCAGCGCTGCTCGTGATGCTCTGCTGCTTCCGACGACAAGTGGTGGGGATAGGCACTCCCATGGAACTCGCCGCTAGCATCACCTCTTCACTTTGCTGATCAGCGACGATGATGCACTTCACTTTTGAAGATGGATAGGGTGGTAGTTCCGCTCTCAGCGTGGCTTCGATGGAGGATCACACTCTACAAGAGTTTTCGCTTGTGGGCTATCGCGAGCTAGCTCCGGAGGACACCACGGTGATTTCAAGCAAATTCATGGGTAGCGTAGCTCTTAGAAGATCCGCCATGAAAATCCTTGTCCTGCCGTTTATTACATGTTGAATTTATGTGGCGGAGCCGTCCGATTTTCCCGGAGGAGGGTAGAACCCGGCGCGCGGGGTACGTTTATCTTTCAATATCACCCTTTTTGGACCTAGCAAGTGAGTCAAATTACGCACGAAGACCCTTTCTGCGAAATGCGCTGAACAAGTACTCAACCGATTCCCAAAGCCAACAAGTGCCGCTAGACAACGAACAAAATATATATAAAAAAATGCTCGGAAATGCGGGTGCACGTACAAATAGTGTCCATTTCAGAAAACAATGATGCATCTATTTTTTTTTCTCAGATCGAAGGAGAGAAGTCTATGCACCACCGGGCGGGCGCACGTTGGCATCGCCCCCTCCTTCCATCTCTAGCCCGCGTAGCTTCCCACAGTTTGACCAGCTCCAAGCAGCCAAGCAGAGAAGAGAAGCCGCCACAAGCCAAGCCAAGCCACCATACACAAAACTGGATCATAGACAAGCGGCCGGCGGAGGGGACCAACAAGCAGAGCGAGCGGCGACGAGCCGACGCAGCGCGCCGGCGGGAGGGCGATGGACATGAAGCGGGCGCGGAGCCCCCGGGCTCTGGCCGACGGCGACGACGACAAGAGGAAGGCCGCCGGCGCCAAGTGGGGCGGCGCCGTCCGGCCCAAGATGGTGCTGGTCGGGTTCCTCGTCACCCTGGCCCTCCTCGCGTTCACCTTCGGCGGCCGCCCGAGCCCGCTCCCCTCCGCCCCCTCCTCGCCGACCTCCGTCCCCAAGGCCGGCGGTCGCCACGCCGTCGCCGGCGCCGGCGGCGAAACGCCCCAAAGTAAGCTTCCTTTCCCCCGTCCCCGTCTGAATTGCGGAGATCACGTCCCACGTAAGGCCGAAAAAGCTCGATCGTTGACCGCCAGTACGCAAGGGGAATTCTTGGTCGGGGTTGGTTGGCTGGCCTATGAACACGCGGCCGTCGTCGTAGGCAAATCCGCGTCTTTATTCTCTCCGCCATTCACACACCATTCAGCAAAGTAGTACCAGTAGGGCGGAAATTGCCTTTTTGCAGGAGGTACGAGGATGCCATCTATAGTAATTAAGGAGTACTCCTACTCCTTAATACACTGGCATTATTATTACCGCAGATCTGGCCAGTTTTTTGCTCGGATCACTGGCGATCTCGTGGATCAGATCATCAGATCGCGCTAGCTAGCAGAAGGATGGCTCTTGAATAGTCAGCGCTCTCTCTGGTTTTGGTGCTGCGGCGACGGTTGGCTCTGATGATGACAACCCCCATCCGCTGCGACGCTGGCGCATCCTTTTGCGGATCTTGTCCTACCTCATCAATCTTTTCCCAAAGGGATATGGCTTGTACAGTAATGTCGGTGGATTGCCCTTGCAAAGGGTGTTCCGAAATGTCCAGACCTTTTTACTTGATGGGTGGTCCCTGACTTTGCGAGACAAGCTGTACTGTTATTCTTTAAGTACTCCATCTGCCCGGGGTGAGGCTTCGTAAAGGTAATTTGTTAAACTACTGAGTGCCAAAAGTGAGGATCCCAACTCCAACATGAAAAAGCTGTGCCAAATCTTGGCTTGTTCAATGTCGTATAAACCAGTCTTGCTAAATCAGTCCCCCAATTTTATCGCTGTTCTTGAGGAAGCTGTGCCAGAAAGTTAGATCGGGTTCATGTTGAATCCTCTGCAACGCCATTTTTGTTCAAGCGACAGATCATAGCCGTTCTTCCTCTGCAAATGCCTCCAAGATAAAGTGCGTGATTCTAACCATTCAGTTAACTTTTTCTTGCAGAAACCGTAATTCCTCCGAAGAACGTGTCCGCGACACCCACAGCCCCGTCCCAGGACAAGCTTCTCGGCGGGCTACTCTCGTCGGCGTTCGACGAATCCACCTGCCAGAGCCGGTACAAGTCGTCGCTGTACCGGAAGCCGTCGCCGTTCCCGCTCTCCCCGTACCTGGTGAAGAAGCTGCGCAAGTACGAGGCGTACCACAAGAAGTGCGGCCCGGGCACGCGGCGGTACCGGAATGCCGTCGAGCAGCTCCAGGCCGGGCGCAACGCCGACAGCTCCGAGTGCAAGTACGTGGTGTGGTTCCCCTGCAACGGGCTCGGCAACCGCATGCTCACCATCGCCTCCACCTTCCTCTATGCGCTGCTCTCCGGCCGGGTCATGCTTGTCAACGTGCCGCCGGAGCAGGAGGGTCTCTTCTGCGAGCCCTTCCCGGCCACCTCCTGGGTGCTCCCCGGCGGGTTCCCCGAGGGCAACCCGATGAAGCTCAACGTCGGCGCGCCGGAGAGCTACGTCAACATGCTCAAGAACGGCGTGATCCGGCACGACACGCCGGCACCGTCGCTGCCGGCGCACGTGTACCTCCACGTCGAGCAGACCCGGCTGCGGCTGTCGGACAACATCTTCTGCGACGAAGACCAGCGGCTGCTCGGCAAGTTCGGGTGGATGATCCTCAAGTCCGACAGCTACTTCGCGCCGGCGCTGTTCCTGACGCCCATGTACGAGAAGGAGCTGGCAAGGATGTTCCCGCAGAGGGAGGCGGTGTTCCACCACCTCGGCCGCTACCTCTTCCACCCGACGGACAAGGTGTGGGGGATCGTGCGCCGGTACTACGAGGCGTACCTCGCCCGGGTGGACGAGAAGATCGGGTTCCAGATCAGGATCTTCCCGGAGAAGCCGGTCAAGTTCGAGAACATGTACGACCAGCTCACCAGGTGCATCAGGGAGCAGCGGCTGCTGCCGGAGCTCGGGTCCCCGGCGGCGAACGCGACCGGCGGCGACGGGAAGGTGAAGGCGGTGCTGATCGCGTCGCTCTACTCGGGCTACTACGACAAGATCCGGGGCCTGTACTACGAGAACCCGACCAAGACGGGGGAGATGGTGGCGGTGTACCAGCCGAGCCACGAGGAGAAGCAGGAGTACGCGTCCAACGAGCACAACCAGAAGGCGCTGGCGGAGATCTACCTGCTCAGCTACTGCGACAAGATCGCCATGACCGCCTGGTCCACCTTCGGCTACGTCGCCTACGGCTTCGCCGGCGTCAAGCCGTGGATCCTGCTCCGCCCGGACTGGGACAAGGAGGTGTCCCAGGTCGCGTGCGTCCGCTCCACGTCCGTCGAGCCGTGCCTGCACTCGCCGCCCATCCTCGGCTGCCGGGCCAAGAAGGAGGTCGACGTGGCCCGCGTCAAGCCCTACGTCCGGCACTGCGAGGACGTCGGGTTCGGTCTCAAGCTCTTCGACAGCTAATTAAACATGGAGCTTAGTATCGAAAAACTTCGGTTCAGTTCCACGTTCAGAAAACTGCAGAAAGTAAGCTTTTTCTTTTCAAATTTTCTTCACCCCATGTGGATTAATTAGGTGTTTGGGGATGCCCTTGCATTCGTTCCGTACTGTATTCAAATTCGTTCTTTGTACAACATGTCGCGTACGTACACGCGTATACACAGACAGCTATTTGACCTCCGATTATACACCTACCCATACCATCTTTTTACGGGAAATATAAAAAATCTGACGTTAGATTTTCAGCGTTTCCGGGTGAACGCCCTCAAGCGCGTCGGATGCTGCGTGCGAAATCTAAAGCCTTTCGGGTCCACACACCCCTCTGAGCGCTCAAGATGGCAATCCGAATGAACACACATTCGGATGACAATTTTCTCCCTTTTTTTGTTGTTCTAGCATGATGATAATCCCTTTCAGGCAGCATGGCAAATCCTGAGCACGAGAATTTTTCATCATTTTATTCTTTTTAGCATGACAATTCCCCATGTTGCAATCATGATAAATTTAAAAAAAAAACGCATGTCAAATTTCTGACAATCTTTTTCCACAACATGACAATTTCATTATAGAACATGGGAAATCCTTATACAAGAACATGTTAAATAAAACTAAAACCATCATAGAAGCTACTCGGACGACATCAGTCACAATTACTTGGACGGCGTCCGAGTAACCACTAATCGGACGGACGTGAATCGCACATACTCGGATATACAACGTTGAACAGTCGGCGAAGGCATCTCAAACGCCAGAGTATTCGAGGATTCATACGTTACTAGCATTTACTCCGGAAGTTACCCTTCGTGGTGGGTTTAGTCAATATAGTTTAATGAGAGAGGTGAAACTTCCCACCCGCCCAGACGGTTCACGGATGGCACGCATCTATACCAACACTCACAACCTCCATATATGGAGGCTCACGGCCACAATATGAAGTGACCTCTATAAATTACGACTAGAAGCTATGTATGACCGACTCTGCTAGAGTATCACTTTTTGATTCATCAGGCAGTTATTACGATGATCGGACATATATTATAACTCTACTAAGGTTGCTCCGTGAACCAACCTATCGCACGAACGGTTGGCGGATGATGAGCACTTTAAACCAATGCCCATGGAGGCTCACGGCCTCGATATGGAGCACTTTCCATAAATTATGTCATCGGGAGTCATATGACGCCCTCTGCAAGAATGCCATTTCGACTCAAAATCATCATTTGACAGTTATAATAACAAATCTGCTATAGTTACTCTTATCAATCTTGCTAAGTCTCGACTTCAGTCGATGCTATATTCGTGAGATCTTACATTGAGATCCTTGTAAAATTTTCGTTATGGGTTTTTCTTTTTCTCCTTTTCATGTTATGTCATTTGAATATGACTAAATTAAATACCGATCGACTGAGACCTAACCATGCCCCCACAAAGCGAAGGCAAGACCCCACCCCCACCCAAACATGAATAGCAGCGAAAGCAAGCATTCATTCGGGAAAACCAGGGGAATCTTTTGATTAAGAAAAGCAGCAAAGACAAACACTTAACATCTAGCATGGTGATTTAGCTTCCTGGACAAAAAGAGCACACGCAACCCTTCTTAAAAATAACCCAAGAGGATGATATAGGATTATTATTATAGGATGATATATATATGTAGCCATCTGCGTTTACCTGAACTGTGGACGATGACAACACCACCATTAGAGTGATTGAATATAAACAAATTTCGATGGCGTTATCTTGACATCTCCGTGCCGTGGGCGTTCCTGCGCTCCACCAGCGACGTTGCCGACACGCGGCCCAGCCGGAACGGCAAGTACGTATGTATGCACCCATCTTACCACCTGTCATGCCCTCAACTCCTGAAGTAAGTTAGGGGACACAAGGCGCAGTCACAGAGGCAAATTAACGGGTCGATCAGGGCCACGCGATCCCCTAGCAAGGCGTTGACTGTTGGAAGCGTGGACTGAACTCGAATTCTATTGTGCTCAGCTGGCTGTATACGTTCGGGTCAGAACTCAGAAGCTGGCGTAGGCGTCCACGCATCGTCGGGCCGACAGATGGAGGCGGAGAGAGCGCGCACGCCCGGCGGAGCGCACAAGGCCGCGGCGATCGGCCGGGAGTCCAGCTGCGTCGGGACGTGGGTTGGTTGCTGCGAGAAGCCGGCGAGGCGGGGATGGCGTGCGCCCGCGGCCGAGGTGGCCGTCGTCGGGCTGCTGGCTACCATGGCGTTGCTCGTCCTGGCGTTCGGCGACGGCGGCGGCCTGCTGCCGTCCGCGTTGCAGGGAGTGCAGTTCGTGCAGAAGCCAGGTAAGCAGCAACAACCGTGTTCAATTACCAGACGAGCCCGTGGTGCAAGTGCGATTGTAAATTTAACGTTGGAGCCGTGTGTGGTGCAGTCGACGCGGCATCACCGGTGCATGCGGCACCTGACCGTGGCAAGCCGGCGTCGTCGCCTCGGCGCGACCAGGACGACCGCCTCCTCGGCGGGCTGCTCTCCCCGGCCTTCGACGACCAGTCGTGCCTTTCCCGGTACGCGTCGCCGTCCCTCTACCGCCGTCCGTCGCCGTTCCTCCCGTCGTCCTACCTCGCGGCGCGCCTCCGGCGGTACGAGACCCGGCACAGGCGGTGCGGCCCCGGGTCGCCGCTCTTCGAGGAAGCCGTCAAGCACCTGCGCTCCGGCCGCAACGCCGCGCGCTCCAAGTGCCAGTACGCGGTGTGGACGCCCTTCAACGGCCTCGGCAACCGCATGCTCGCGCTCGCCTCCACGTTCCTGTACGCGCTGCTCACCGACCGCGTCCTGCTCGTGCACGCGCCGCGGGAGTTCGACGGCCTCTTCTGCGAGCCCTTCCCCGGCAGCTCCTGGACGCTGCCCGCCGGCTTCCCGATCGCGGACTTCGACGGCACCTTCACCATGTTGTCGCCGACGAGCTACAAGAACATGAAGCGGGCTGACGCGATAAACGGCGGTGACCACCTTAATGTCACCGCCGAGACGCTGCCAGCCTACGTGTTCCTCGACCTCATCCAGTCCTACACCGACGCCGCCTTCTGCGAGGCCGACCAGCGCGTGCTCGCCAAGTTCAACTGGATGGTGGTCAAGTCGGACGTCTACTTCGCCACCGCGTTCTTCCTCATGCCGGTGTACCGGCGCGAGCTCGCGCGGCTGTTCCCGGAGAAGGAGGCCGCGTTCCACCACCTCGCGCGGTACCTCTTCCACCCGTCCAACGACGTGTGGGGCATCGTCCGTGAATTCTACGAGGCCTACCTCGCCGGGGCAGACGAGCGCGTCGGCCTCCAGGTGCGCGTGTTCCCGGAGCTGCCGGTGCCGTTCGAGACCATGTACGGCCAGATCATGCGCTGCTCGGAGCAGGAGGGTTTGCTACCAAAGGTCGCACAGCAGGGTGCCGCCGCGCCCGCGCGGAGAAACACCTCGGCCGTGCCGCCGCCGGACGGCAGGAAGACGATGAAGCTGACATCGATACTGGTGACGTCGCTGTCCCCGGAGTACTACGAGCGCATCCGCGGCGTGTACGACGCCAACCGGACGGAGACCGGGGGATACGTGGCGGTGCACCAGCCGAGCCACGACGGCGAGCAGCACACGGAGGCGCGCGGCCACAACCAGAGGGTGCTGGCGGAGATATACCTGCTGAGCTTCTGCGACCGCATCGTGACGACGGCCGTGTCGACGTTCGGGTACGTGGCGCACGGGCTGGCTGGGGTGAGGCCGTGGGTGCTGCTGCGGTCGCCGTCGCCGGAGACGCCTGCTGAGCCCGCTTGCGTCCGGTCGTTGAGCGTGGAGCCCTGCATGCAGGCCGCGCCGAGGCAGATGTGCGGCGCGGCGAAAGGGAGCGACATTGGAGCTCTCGCGCCTTATGTCCGGCACTGCGAGGATGTGCATGGAGGCGTCAAGCTATTTAGCTAGTGCGCCGATTTGCACTTTAGATATTCGTAAGTTGCCGAATTTTTAATTTGGATCAGTTCATTTCTTGACCGTTGATGTAAACTTCGAGATTCGTTCTGCACAAATGTTTTTTGCTTGCGATGTTTGTTGTGCTGGGCTTTTTGTTTTGACCGACCACATATTTGGGTTAGTCGATTTGCTAATGGCCCGAAGCCCATTAACTGTCCGGTCCAGCACTTTTTTTTTATGTTTTTAGTTTTTATGTGTTTTCGTGTTTGTTCTTCAGTTTTATCTTTTGTGGGTATTGTAGGGTGAGTGTAAATTTATACACATAAACACTATGGAATATGTGAAAAGATTACACTACTATATGATTATTGTTTGCATACTACAAAATGTACAATTTTAGAGCACAATTTTGTGCAGTTTTTTTTTAAGATTTTTGTCATCTTCCTTCTTTACAGGTTAATACTATTGCTACTTATTCATTGTTCCTTATTTTGAAATGATTAGTTATTATTTTATTTTATTTATTCTCTAAGGTTAAAATCAATGCCACTGATTCATTCCTTTTTATGAATCATTTTTACGAAAATTTCACTATTATATGTTTATTGCTGCATATGTTTGAAAAGTGCATTGTTTAAAATTTTGCGCATTTTTTTTTGTTATTTGTTTTTATTTTCTATTTTATTTGTTTTTAAAAGGTAATACCAATGCCACTAATTTGTTCTTCCTCAGTAAACTTCATTGTTTAGTTTTATTTAAGTTTTTATTTTTATTTCTTTCTTCTTTAACGTTCATACCAATGCCACTAATTCATTCTTCTTAGGAATCCATTTTTTTTGAAATTTCACTACAATATACCTATTCTTGCATTTACAAGTAGACACAATTTTCTATGCAAATAGAGTGCAGTTTTTCTTTTCATTTTTCATTTTTGTTTTTCTTTCTTCTTAAAGGGTAATACTAATGCCATTAATTCATTCTTGATTTGAAAACTTTATTGGTCTGTTTTGTTTTTGTATATTAATTTTTTTGAAGGATAATACCACTGCTACTAATTCATTCCTCGTGAGGAAACTTCTTTTTTGCGAAAATTTCACAATTATATGCTTATTTTTCAACTATAAAAAAGCGCAATTTCTGCATAAATTATGTGTACAAAATTGCATTGGTTTTTTCTTCTCTTAGAGCGTAATTCCATTGTCGGTAATACATTTTTCTTATAAAACTTCGTTACTTTGATTTGGAGAAGTAGAGACGCCATGGATCAAATACCCGTTCCAATAATTCATTATTTCTTTATAAAACATTTTGCTTATAAAATTCCACTATTATATGATTAATATTGCATATTATAAAAAAGCGCAATTCATATGTAAATCGTGTGCAAATTTTGTCGTTATTTTTTTATTTTTTCATTTCATTTTCATTCCTTTTTAAGGGTCATAACAATGCCACAAATTCAGACTTTCTTAAGAAAATTGAATGTTTAAATTTCTTTATAGTTTTTTATTTAGTTTCTTCTGAAAGGGTAGTACAAATGCCACTAATTTATTCTTTCTTAGAAAACTTTTTTATTTTTATTTTTATTTTTATTTTGTTTTATTTCTATTTTCTATCCTTTGAAAGAATAATACCAATTCCATTAATTCATTCTTCCTTATAAAATTTATGAGTTCGGGTTTTGTTTTTATTTCATTTTATTTCTTCTGAAAGGGTAATAGCAATTCCGGTAATTCATTATTTTTTTAAAAACATTGTTTCTTATTTTCTTTCTTATTTAAGGGCAATATAAATATCGTTAATTCATTCCTTCTTAGAAACCATCGTTTTGTGAAAATTCCACTATTATATGCTTATTTTTACATATTACAAAAGATAAGCAATTTCTCCGTATATTGTGTGCGATGTTTTTCATTATTGTTTAGTTATTATGTTATTTCCTTTCTTTTTAATTTGTAATACGAATGACACTAATTATCTTTTTTTAATTATCTTTCTTGGAACTTTGCGATGACATTCCAGAAATATTTACAAAAGAAACTCATGATAAAAGCACTTCGGCGGGCTCGCAAGAGGAGTCGCGCCGGGCACAATGAATACATTAATTTGGAACTGCTGGGGGGCGGGGAACCGCCGGACAGTTCGTGAGGTGTTGGCCCTCTCAAAAAGCCAATATTCCCAAGCTTGTCCTTCTTTGTGAAACAAGGCAAGCTGCAGATAAGATGGAGAAGCTAAGATGGAGACTTGGTCTGAAAGGTTTTTGTGGTGTGAGCAGTTCTGGTTTGAGCGGTGGACTGGCACTGTATTGGGACGAATCTTTGATAGTTACAGTGTTGGACTCATGTCAGCGGTATGTTGATGTTTCCGTGGAAGATAGAGGTGCTGATAAGAAGTGGCGTATGACGTTTGTGTATGGTGAGCCAAGAGTACAGAACAGATACAAAATGTGGGATCATCTTACCCGGTTAAGAGGGATCTCACAAGAACCATGGCTCGTTTGTGGAGATTTTAACGAAGCTTTGTTGCAGCATGAGCATATGTCGAGAGCGACAAGGTCGGAATCTCAAATGGAAGCATTCAGGGACTGTTTGATGTTATGCGAGTTGGAGGATATTGGTTTCTCCAGTTCTCCTTTCACATATGATAACGGTCAATATGGTAATAGCAATGTGCGTGTGCGGCTGGATCGGGCGTGTGCGGACGAACAGTGGCGATACCTATTTCCGGCATCGAGAGTGGTTCACCTAGCATCTTCGTGCTCGGACCACAGGCCAATCGTCGTTGAGTTAGTCCTTGCCGTAGGCGAACAAGGGCGTAGAGGTGCAAAGCGGTACGAGATAATGTGGGAACGGGATCCCACCTTACCCGACGTTGTGGCTCGATCGTGGGAAAGGAACAGACCCACTGGAAACTTGGGTTCGGTGGCTAAATCCCTAAAAGAGCTAATGAAGAATCTCAGAGAATGGAGCAGTAAAAACTTCGGCCATGTGCTGCATGATATTGAGAGGTTACGAACTGAGCTAGCAGGTCTTCAAGAAGGGAATGCGGATAGACATCTCATAAGGCAGAAGATGAGTGAGCTGGACGAACTTTTGTATAGGGAAGAAATGTTATGGCTGCAGCGGTCGAGGATTACTTGGTTAAAAGAGGGACAATGGAATACTCAATATCTGCACAGTAGAGCTGTTTGGCGAGCGAAACGCAACTACATTCAGCGGCTGCGCAAACTTGATGGCTCTTGGTGTATTTCCCCTTCAGAGAGGGAGCTCATGACACGCTCATATTTTCAGGAGTCGAAGGATCCAACTTTGTCTCATGATGAGGTCATTGATTGTATTGAAGGGAAAGTGACAATGGCGATGAATAACATGCTATGTGCTCCCTTCTCTGAGAAGGAGATTTCAGATGCGCTTTTTCAGATAGGGCCACTAAAGGCCCCTCGGACAGATGGATTTCCGGCACGCTTTTACCAGCGTAATTGGGCGGTATTAAAAGGTGAGATTGTTGCGGCAGTGATGGAATTTTTGTTGGGGAACGTTGCATGGGAAACAAAAAATTTCCTACGCACACGCAAGATCTATCCATGGTGATGAGCATCTACGAGAGGGAGAGTGGATCTACATACCCTTGTAGATCGCTAAGCGGGAAGCGTTAAGAAACGCGGTTGATGTAGTCGAACGTCTTCGCGATCCAAATCGCCGAGCGTCCCGCGATCCAATCACGATCCATCCCGCGATCCAATCATGAACCGTTCCGTGATCCAATCACGGTCCTTCCGATCTAGCGCCGAACGGACGACACCTTCGCGTTCAGCACACGTACAGCTCGATGACGATCTCCGCCTTCTTGATCCAGCAAGAGGGAGCGGAGAGGTAGATGAGTTCTCCGGCAGCGCGACGGCGCGACGACGATGGTGGTGGAACTATTCCGGCAGGGCTTCGCCTGAGCACCGCCGAAATTAGACTAGAGGAGAAAACGATCTAGAGGAAGTAGAGGGAGCACGTGGCAATTAGGGTTAGTTCTCCCCTCTAAATCCTCTAGTATATATAGGAGGGAGGGAGGGGAGGAGGAAGCCTCAAACCCTCAAGGGTTCGGCCGAAATAGGAGGTGGAGGAGTCCTACTCCAATCCTACTAGGAGTAGGATTCCTCCTCTCCACTTGGAAACTCTTTCCACCTTTCCACCTTTGGGTTTTTCCCACCCCTAGCCGCATGGGCCTTAGTGGGGGGTTCGGCCAGCCCACTAGGGGCTGGTTTGACTCCTCCCACAGCCCATGAGGTCCTTTGGGTCGAGACACCCCTTCCGATGGCCCCCGGTACCCTCCCGGCACTCCCGGTACACTACCGAAGTACCCAAAACTTTTCCGGTGACCAAAACAGGACTTCCTATATATCAATCTTTACCTCCGGACCATTCCGGACCTCCTCGTGACGTCCAAGATCTCATCCGGGACTCCAAACAACCTTCGGTCACCACCATACATAACTCTATACTACCGAAACATCACCGAACCTTAAGTATGCAGACCCTGCGGGTTCGAGAACTATGTAGACATGACCGAGACACCTCTACGGTCAATAACCAATAGCGGGACCTGGATGCCCATATTGGTTCCCACATATTCTACGAAGATCTTTATCGGTTGAACCTCTATGTCAAGGATTTAGTTAATCCCGTATGATGTTCCCTTTGTTCTTCGGTATATTACTTGCCCGAGATTCGATCATCGGTATCTCTATACCTAGTTCAATCTCGTTACCGGCAAGTCTCTTTACTCATTCCGTAATACAAGATCCCGTGGCTAATTCTTTAGTCACATTGCTTGCAAGGCTTATTGTGATGTTGTATTACCGAGTGGGCCCTGAGATACCTCTCCGTCATACGGAGTAACAAATCCCAGTCTCGATCCATGCCAGCTCAACAGACACCTTCGGAGATACCTGTAGAGCACCTTTATAGTCACCCAGTTACGTTGCGATGTTTGATACACACAAGGTACTCCTCCGGTGTCAGTGAGTTGCATGATCTCATGGTCGTAGGAACAGATACTTGACATGCAGAAAACAATAGCAATAAACTGACACGATCATATGCTATGTTCATAGTTTGGGTCTTGTCCATCACATCATTCTCCTAATGATGTGATCCCGTTATCAAATGACATATCATGTCTATGGCTAGGAAACCTTGACCATCTTTGATCAACGAGCTAGTCTATTAGAGGCATACTAGGGACCCAGTGTTGTCTATGTACCCACACATGTATTTGAGTTTCCAATCAATACAATTATAGCATGGATAATAAACGATTATCATGAACAAGGAAATATGATAATAACTAAATTATTATTGCCTCTAGGGCATATTTCCAACAGTCTTCCACTTGCACTAGAGTCAATAATCTAGTTCACATCACCATGTGATTTACATTGTTATGAATCTAACACCCAATGAGTTCTGGGGTTCGATCATGCTTTGCATGTGAGAGAGGTCTTTAGTCAACGGGTCTGCGACATTCAGATCCGTGTGTACTTTGCAAATCTCTATGTCATACTATAGACACTGCTACCACACTCAACTTGGAGCTATTCCAAATGGCTGCTCCACTATACGTATCCGGATTGCTACTCAGAGTCATCCGGATTGGTGTTAAAGCTTGCATCGACGTAACCCTTTACGATGAACTCTTTATCACCTCCATAATCAAGAAATGTTTCCTTAGTCCTCTAGTTACTAAGGATAATCTTGACCGCTGTCCAGTGTTCCACTCCTGGATCACTCTTGTACCCCTTGACAGACTCATGGCAAGGCACACACAGGTGCGGTACACAGCATGGCATACTATACAGAGCCTATGGATAAGGCATAGGGGACGACCTTCATCCTTTCTCTTTCTTCTGCCGTGGTCGAGCTTTGAGTCTCACTCAACTCCACACCTTACAAATCAGGCAAGAACTCTTTCTTTGACTGATCCATTTTGAACTCTTTCAACATCTTGTCAAGGTATGTACTCATTGAAAGTTTTATCAGACGTCTTGATCTACCTCTATAGATCAAGATGCCCAATATTTAAGTAGCTTCATTCCAGGTTTTCCTTTGAAAAACTCCTTTTCAAACAACCCTTTATGCTTTCCAGAAATTCTACATCATTTCCGATCAACAATATGTCATCCACATATACTTATCAGAAATTCTATAGTGCTCCCACTCACTTTATTGTAAATACAAGTTTCTCATAAACTTTGTATGGACTCAAAAACTTTGATCACCTCATCAAAGCGTATATTCCAACTCCGAGATGCTTGCTCCAGTCCATAGAAGGATCGCTGGAGCTTGCATACATTTTAGCATTCTTAGGACTGACAAAACCTTCCGGTTGTATCACATAGAACCTTTCCTCACGGATACCGTTAAGGAAACGATGTTTTGACATCCATCTACCAGATTTCCTAATCGAAAAATGCAGCAACTGCTAACATAATTCCAACAGACTTTAGCATCGCTACAGGTGCTACGGGTGAGAAAGTCTCATCGTAGTCAACTCCTTGAACTTGTGAAAAACCCTTTGCCACAAGTCGAGCTTTATAGACGGTGACATTACCGTCCGCGTCCGTCTTCCTTTTAAAGATCCATTTGTTCTGAATGGCCTTTCGCCCTTCAGGTAATACTTCCAAAGCCCATACTTTGTTTTCATACATGGATTCCATCTCGGATTTCATGGCCTCTAACCATTTCTCAGAATCCGGGCCCATCATCGCTTCTCCATAGCTCATAGGTTCATCGTTGTCCAACAACATGACCTCTAAGACAGGGTTGCCGTACCACTCAGGAGCAGTACGCGTCCTTGCCGACCCACGAGGTTCGATAGTAACTTGATTCGAAGCTTCATGATCAACATCATTAACTTCCTCTTCAACTAACGTAGGCTCCACAGAAACAACTTTCTGCGCTGCGCTACTCTCTGGTTGAAACAAAGGTTCAACAACCTCATCAAGTTCTATCATCCTCCCACTCAATTCTTTCGAGAGAAACTCTTTCTCGAGAAAGGACCCGTTTTAGCAACAAACACTTTGTGCTTGGATCTAAGATAGAAGGTTTACCCAACTGTTACGTTAGGGTATTCTATGAAGATGCATTTGTCCGCTTTGGGTTCGAGCTCATTAGGTGAAAACCCTTTTTTACATAAGCGTCACAGCCCCAAACATTAAGAAATGACAACTTAGGTTTCCTCCAAACCAAAATTCATACGGTGTCATCTCAACGGACTTAGATGGTGCCCCTTTTAAAGTGAATGTAGTTGTTTCTAATGCATAACCCCAAAACGATAGTGGCAAATCGATAAGAGACATCATAGTTCGCACCATATCCAATAGAGCACGACTACGACGTTCGGACACACCATCACACTATGGTGTTCCAGGTGGCGTGAGTTGTGAAACAACTTCCACATTGTCTTAAGTTGTATACCAAACTCGTAACTCAGATATTCACCTCCACGATCATATCGTAGACATTTTATCTTCTTGTCACGATGATCTCAATCTTCACTCTGATTTTGTTTGAACTTTTCAAACATTACAGACTTGTGTTTCATTAAGTAAATATCCCCATATCTACTCAAATCATCAGTGAAGGTAGGAAAATAACGATATCCACCGCACGCTACAACACTCATTGGACCGAATACATCAACATGTATCATTTCCAATAAGTTACTTGCCCGCTCCATCATACCGAAAAACGGGGTCTTAGTCATCTTGCCCATGAGGCATGGTCCGCATGTCTCAACCGATTCGAAATCGAATGAGTCCAAAGATCCATCAGCATGGAGTTTCTTCATGCGTTTTACACCAATATGGCATTTAGAGGCAGTGCCACAAGTATGTGGTACTATCATTATTAACTTTGTATCTTTTGGCATCAATATTATGAACATGTGTATCACTACGATCAAGATTCAATAAACCATTCTCATTGGGTGCATGACCATTGAAGGTATTTATTCATGTAAACAGAATAACCATTATTCTCTAACTTGAATGAATAACCGTATTGCAATAAACATGATCTAATCACGTTCATGCTCAACGCAAACACCAAATAACATTTATTTAGGTTCATCACTAATCCCGAAGGTAGAGAGAGTGTGCGATGGTGATCACATCAACCTTGGAAACACTTCCAACACTCATCGTCACCTCACCCTTAGCTAGCCTCCGTTTATTCCGAGTTTTTATTTCGAGTTACTAACATTCAGCAACCGAACCGGTATCCAATACCCAGGTGCTACTAGGAGTACTAGCAAGGTACACATCAATAACACGTATATCAAATATACTTCTGTCGACGTTGCCAGCCTTCTTATCTACCAAGTATCTAGGGCAGTTCCGCTTCAGCGACCGTTCTCCTCATAATAGAAGCACTCAGTCTCGGGTTTGGGTTCAACCTTGGGTTTCTTCACTGGAGTAGCAACTGACTTGCCATCCATGAAGTTTCCCTCCTTGCCCTTGCCCTTCTCGAAACTAGTGGTTTCACTAACCATCAACACTTGATGCTCCTTCTTGATTTCTACCTTCGCGGTGTCAAACATCGCGAATAGCTCAGGGATCATTATTTCCATCCCTGGCATTTTATAGTTCATCACGAAGCTCTAGTAGCTTAGTGACAGTGACTTGGAGAACTATATCAATCACTATCTTATCTGGAAGATCAACTCCCACTCGATTCAAGCGATTGTAGTACCCAGATAATCTGAGCACATGCTCAACGATTGAGCTATTCTCCTTCATCTTGCAGGCAAAGAATCTTGTTGGAGGTCTCATACTTCTCAACACGGGCACGAGCCTGAGATCCCAATTTCAGCTCTTAGAACATCTCATATGTTCCGTGACGTTCAAAACGTTTTGGAGCCTCAATTCTAAGCCGTAATGCATGACGCACTGAACTATCAAGTAGTCATCAGAACGTGCCTGTCAGATGTTCACAACATCTACAGACGACGCTTGAGGGGGTGGCGCACCGAGCGGTGCATTAAGGACATAACTTTCTGGGCAGCAATGAGGACAATCCTCAGATCACGGACCCAGTCTGCATTATTGCTACCATCATCTTTCAACTCTATTTCTCTAGGAACATATAAAAAAAATTCAAGGGAGCTACAGCGCGAGCTAGTAATCTACAACATAATTTGCAAAGACATTTTGACTATGTTCATGATAATGAGTTTAGATAATCATATTACTTAAAAACTCCCACTCAAATTGACATCCCTCCGGTCATTCGAGTGTCACATGATCCAAATCCACCAACTCAAGTCCGATCATCACGTGAGTTGAGGTGGTTTCAATGGTGAACATCTTCATGTTGATCATATCTACTATATGACTCATGTTCGACCTTTCGGTCTCTTGTGTTCCGAGGCCATGTCTGTACATGCTAGGCTCGTCAAGTTTAACCCGAGTGTTCCTCACGTGCAACAATGGTTTGCACCCGTTGTATGCGAACGTAGAGTCTATCACACCCGATCATCACGTGGTGTCTCGAAACGACGAACTTTCGCAACGGTGCACACTCGGGGAGAACACAATTTTATCTTGAAATTTAAGTGAGGGATCACCTTATAATGCTACCGTCGTCCTAAGCAAAATAAGATGCATAAAAGGATTAACATCACATGCAAATCATAAGTGACATGATATGGCCATGAACTTGTGCTTTTGATCTCCATCTCCAAAGCACCGGCATGATCTCCATCGTCACCGGCATGACACCATGATCTCCATCATCTTGATCTCCATCAATGTGTCGCCATGAGGTTGTCGCGCCGACTGTTGCTTCCACGACTATTGCTAACTCATAGCGATAAAGTAAAGCAAAACAACGAAAATAATTAAAGACAACCCTATGGCTCCTGCCGGTTGCCGTACTCATCGACATGCAAGTCGTGATATTCTATACAATGCATGATCATCTCATACATCACATATATCTCATCATGTAATTGGCCATATCACATCACAACATACCCTGCAAAAACAAGTTAGACGTCCTCTAATTGTTGTTGCAAGTTTTACGTGGCTGCTACGGGTATCTAGCAAGAACAATTCTTACCTACGCAAAAACCACAACGGTGATACAAAAATTGCTATTCAACCTTCTCAAGGACCGCCTTTGTCAAATCCGATCCGACTAAAGTGGGAGAAACAGACACCCGCCAGCTATCTTTATGCAACAAAGTTACATGTCAGTTGATGGAACCGGTCTCTCGTAAGCGTATGAGTAATGTTGGTCCGGGTCGCTTCATCCCACAATACCGCCGAAACAAGAAAAGACCAAGGGAGGAAGCAATCCGAATATCAACGCCCACAAACTCCTTTGTGTTCTACTCGAGATCTCATCTACACATAGACCTAGCTCTGATACCACTATTGGGGAACGTTGCATGGGAAACAAAAATTTTCCTACGCACACGCAAGATCTATCCATGGTGATGAGCATCTACGAGAGGGAGAGTGGATTTACATACCCTTGTAGATCGCTAAGCGGGAAGCGTTAAGAAACACGGTTGATGTAGTCGAACGTCTTCGCGATCCAAATCGCCGAGCATCCCGCGATCCAATCACGATCCGTCCCGCGATCCAATCATGAACCGTTCTGTGATCCAATCACGGTCCTTCCGATCTAGCGCCGAACGGACGGCACCTCCGCGTTCAGCACACGTACATCTCGATGACGATCTCCGCCTTCTTGATCCAGCAAGAGGGAGCGGAGAGGTAGATGAGTTCTCCGGCAGCGCGACGGCGCGGCGACGATGGTGGTGGAACTATTCCGACAGGGCTTCGCCTAAGCACCACCGAAATTAGACTAGAGGATTAAACGATCTAGAGGAAGTAGAGGGAGCACGTGGCAATTAGGGTTAGTTCTCCCCTCTAAATCCTCTAGTATATATAGGAGGGAGGGAGGGGAGGAGGCAGCCTCAAACCCTTAAGGGTTCGGCCGAAATAGGAGGTGGAGGAGTCCTACTCCAATCCTACTAGGAGTAGGATTCCTCCTCTCCACTTGGAAACTCTTTTCACCTTTCCACCTTTGGGTTTTTCTCACCCCTAGCCGCATGGGCCTTAGTGGGGGGTTCGGCCAGCCCACTAGGGGCTGGTTTGACTCCTCCTACAGCCCATGAGGTCCTTTGGGTCGAGACACCCCTCCCGATGGCCCCCGGTACCCTCCCGGCACTCCCGGTACACTACCGAAGTACCCGAAACTTTTCCGGTGACCAAAACAGGACTTCCTATATATCAATCTTTACCTCCGGACCATTCTGGAGCTCCTCGTGACGTCCAGGATCTCATCCGGGACTCCGAACAACCTTCGTCACCACCATACATAACTCTATACTACCGAAACGTCACCGAACCTTAAGTGTGCAGACCCTGCGGGTTCGAGAACTATGTAGACATGACCGAGACACCTCTACGGTCAATAACCAATAGCGGGACCTGGATGCCCATATTGGTTCCCACATATTCTACGAAGATCTTTATCGGTTAAACCTCTATGTCAAGGATTCAGTTAATCCCGTATGCTGTTCCCTTTGTTCTTCGGTATTTTACTTGCCCGAGATTCGATCGTCGGTATCTCTATACCTAGTTCAATCTCGTTACCGGCAAGTCTCTTTACTCGTTCCGTAATACAAGATCCCGTGGCTAACTCTTTAGTCACATTGCTTGCAAGGCTTATTGTGATGTTGTATTACCGAGTGGGCCCTGAGATACCTCTCCGTCATACGGAGTAACAAATCCCAGTCTCGATCCATGCCAGCTCAATAGACACCTTCGGAGATACCTGTAGAGCACCTTTATAGTCACCCAGTTACGTTGCGATGTTTGATACACACAAGGTACTCCTCCGGTGTCAGTGAGTTGCATGATCTCATGGTCGTAGGAACAAATACTTGACATGCAAAAAACAATAGCAATAAACTGACACGATCATATGCTATGTTCATAGTTTGGGTCTTGTCCATCACATCATTCTCCTAATGATGTGATCCCGTTATCAAATGACATCTCATGTCTATGGCTAGGAAACCTTGACCATCTTTGATCAACGAGCTAGTCTATTAGAGGCATACTAGGGACACAGTGTTGTCTATGTACCCACACATGTATTTGAGTTTCCAATCAATACAATTATAGCATGGATAATAAACGATTATCATGAACAAGGAAATATGATAATAACTAAATTATTATTGCCTCTAGGGCATATTTCCAACAATTTTTTGCTACTGGTGTGATGCCTGATGGGGTCAATGACACTGCCACTGTCTTGATCCCTAAAGTTCAGTTTCCCAAAGAACTAAAGGATTTGATTAGTCTATGTAATGTGATATATAAGATCGTCTTTAAATGCATGGTTAACCAATTATGCCCTATTCTGTCGGAACTTATTATGGAAAACCAGAGTGCATTTATTCCAGGGTATTCTCATTACAGATAATTCTATCATAGCATTTGAATGTTTGGACTACATCCAGGCGGTTGGAGCCAATTCACCGGCGTGTTGTGCATACAAACTTGATTTATCACAGGTCTACGACCAGGTGGATTGGGTTTTTCTAGAGAAGGCTCTTGGTAAATGGGGGTTCTCGCAGCGGTGGATTTCATGGATTATGGCATGTGTGTCATCGGTTAAGTACTCAGTGAAATTGAATGGAAAATTACTGGAGTCCTTCATTCCCTCCCGCGGCCTTAGACAAGGTGTCCCCTTGTCCCCATTCCTTTTTCTGTTTGTTGCTGATGCGTTGCCCTGTTTGGTGAGCAAATCTATTTCGTAGGAAGGGCTGGAGAGTGTGAAAATTTGTACGCGTGCACCAATGATCTCTCACCTGTTATTCATGGATGATTCTTTATTGTTTTTTCAAGCTTCTGAATAGCAAGCTGCTATTGTAAAAGGTTTGTTGAGCACTTATGCACAAGCTACGGGTCAACTTATAAACCCTTCGAAGTGTTCCATCCTTTTTTCAAGTAATTGTAGTGAGGGGGATTCAGTGCAAGTAAAACGGATTTTGGAAATTACAAGTGAAGCTTTTGAACCCAAATATCTTGGGCTCCCAGTACCGGAAGGGAGAATGCATAAAGGTAGGTTCGAAACAACTCAAGAAAGATTAAAGAAGAGACTAGTGGATTGGAGTGAGCAATTTATGTCTTCTGGTAACAAAGAGATTCTAATCAAGTCGGTGGCATAGGCAATTCCATCATATATTATGAGTGTGTTTCGCTTACCTGTAGCAGTTTGTGATGATCTTACAAAATTGATGAGACAATATTGGTGGGGAGTTGATAGAGGAAAGAGGAAAATGGCATGGCTGAGTTGGGACAAACTAAGACTGCCTAAGAGCAAGGGAGGTATGGGGTTCAGGGACATCATGCGTTTAACCAAGCCTTCCTAGCTAAGCAAGCTTGGAGATTGGTTGAGTCCCCTGATACCCTTTGTGCACGATTGTTAAAAGCTAGATACTATCCCAATGGAAGTATTTTGGATTTTGTATTTTTTGCAAATTGTTTGGCTGTATGGAAGGGTATTGCTCATGGATTAGAGATTGTAAAGAGGGGAATAATCTGGAGAATTGGGGACGGTACGTTAGTAAGAACATGGAGAGACCCATGGCTTCCTCGATGATATGATTTTTGTCCAATTACCCCTAAAAGGAACTGTCGGTTTAACCGAGTCTCGGACTTCTTGGATAATAATGGGGCTTGGATTGTGGACCGACTCGAGGAGCATTTCTGGCCTATGGATGTTACAGAAATTCTAAAAATTCAAACTTCTCCAAGGAATAGGCAGGATTTCATTGGTTGGTTTCCTGAATCACGTGGCTTATTTACGGTCAAGTCAACTTATAGACTAGCAACTGAGTTACACGAGGAAGCTCATGCGGGTGGGGCTAGTCGTACACGACCTGATGGTGACCGAAAAATTTGGAATTCGATTTGGAGATCAAAATTTACTCTTAAGATGCGCATCTTAGCGTGGAAGACGGCGACCGGAGCACTAGCCACTAATCTGGGTAAGGTGCGACGCCATATCCCGACGCGAAGTTCTTGCCCGATGTGTGGCAAAGAGGTGGAGAGTAGCTTCCACGCACTTATCACATGTATGCATGCTAGGCAAGTATGGCAAGGTCTTCGGAATATTTGGCCCCTTCCCGATGATGCACTACTCATTGAGTCAGGGAAGGATTGGCTCTTGCAACTCTTGTCAAAATGTTCAGAACAAACCAGGGACATGGTAATAATGACCATTTGGCGAATTTGGCAACTTCGGAATGATTTTACACATGGGAAGAGTGTGAGCCCGGTTCAAGTTACAATTGACTATTTGGACAACTATTATAAGTCGCTTAACTTGGTAACTAATTTCAGTATGAAAGAAATCATAAAAGGGAAAATTCCAATGATGGAGGAAGGTCACGCTGTGTACAGCAAACGTGCGATACCTCCTGTACCATGGCCTCATCCACGTGCTGGTTCGTGTGCCCTTTCTGTTGATGGCTCGTTTTCGAGCCATGATGGGCGCGCATCTGCTGGAATGGTTCTGCGGAATGAGGAGGGTTCTGTGATCTTTGCTGCCATAGGTATATCTTTCATTGCAATGACGCCCTTGAAGCAGAAATTCACGCAATCATGCAAGGTATGGCATTGGCCATTGTGCATTCAGATAAGCTGGTAATCGTCCAATCCGACTCTTCGAATGCCTTGGCAGTACTCTCAGGTGACAGTCTTTTGAGATCAGCCTATGGTCAGTTGGATGCTGAGATTAAAACCCACATGGTTGTTAGGGAGTTTGTTCCTTGTAAAATTGGTAGAGAGCAAAATAGGGTAGCACATCTTCTGGCACATTATAGCCGTACCGAGTGTTGCACTGCGGTATGGTTGAACGCGAGTCCTCCATTTTGTGAGGAGCAGTTGGCTCGTGATTGTAACCCTATAATGTTGGAATAAACTCCTTTTCATCCCGCAAAAAAAAAGAAACTCACCTAGCCCGGGGCTGCCTTGCGATGAGAAAAACAGCCAACAGGGGTAATGGCAGCCCATGAATGTTTTCGTACATGGCCCCGAAAGAGGAAATTGACTATGTGCAGCCCACGTGTTGAGGTTGTCAGTGGGGTCGCTATTCACATTGCATGCAAAGGAAAAAAAGGACTGGCCCAATTTGGGTTTTCAGTTGACTGACTGCTATTTCTCAAAAAAAAGTTGACTTACTGCTTGTCAGTCCCGCCCATTTGTTTGCCCGTGTAGATACCTTAGCCACTAATACAGTAATATACTTAAGAGTGTTTGTTAGCACTCGACTGAAAATAAAATGAGTTTCACTCAAATTTTGTAACAAATAGAAACATGTCGCGTGTATGTTTTTCATCTTCCCTTCTTCTAGGAAAATTTCGGTCTATGCCACTAGTGAACTCGAATATTCGAAGGCCGCCACTGAAACTTTAAGGATTCATTTTGTGCCACTATCGAGTGTGAACATTTTTTTTGCATACCTCTTCGCGCCGTCTCCGCGAGTTGTCGTCATGTCAGGCCTTGTTTCCGTCTTCTTCACCTACTTCCTCCTCTGTAGGATTCATTACTTTTCATGTCAATGGCATCGACGTGAAGACAACACGTTTGACCTTAGAATTCGCCGTGGGCCCCACCATTGACGGGATGGGACAACGGCAGTGCTCGACAATGGCACAACATTGAACGTTCTCTTATTCGAACTTCATGTTGGGCTTGCATGGAATTCTCGCGATCATTCCTTCCTAAGCGAGGTCATCATATTTGAATTTGTCTAATTCTGGTTCGCTTTGCCACATTTTCCTAAGTGAGGACCCCAAACCTTGACCCAGTCATTCTCTATTGGGTTGTCTCTCCCCCTTTCCTTTTTCAGACTGGTTTGTTAGTCCATCTCTACTTTTTTCCTTTACCTACCGCTTTTTACAAAAGAGATCGGTTCATTAACGAGTTTTTACTACTTCCCTCCTCTCTTCCCTAATTCAATTAGATATAGGTTTTTTAATCAGAATAAATAAAAACAAGGTAGAAAGTGACAAAAGTGAGCACAAACGGTATTGCAATGCTTAGAAACAAGGCCTATGGTTCATACTTTCACTAGTGTAATCTCTCAACAATGCTAAAATGATTAAATCATATAACCATCCCTCAACGTGCGACAGAAGAATCACTCCAAAATTCTTATCAATAGCGGAGAACATAGGATGAAATTGTTGTAGGTAGTAAACCACCTCAAAGTTACCCTTTCTATCAATCTATTGAGCCATCCCTATAAGTGTCACAAACAACCCTAGAGTTCATACTAAAATAACACTAAAGAATTTCAGATTCGTAATATTCAATCCAACACAAATAATTTAAAAGAGTACCCCAAAGTTTTTATTGGGAAAATTAGGATGAAAACGTGTATCAACCTGTCGGGGCACGGATGCTCACGATCACCTATGGGACCAGAGGTCCCTTGTGGTTCGGCAAGGGGGGGTCACGTTGCACGAAGAGCGGAGAGCATGAGACGGCGCAACGATCAAGGGCCAGGATTTTTACCCAGGTTCGGGCCGCTGCTAAGCATAAAACCCTACTCTTGCTTTTTGGTGGATTGGTTAGAGGAACACGAAGAACGCATGGCGCTTGACCCCGGCAAGGACTGCTGTCGGGGAGAGCGGCTATGCGAGTACAAGCGTTAGGGGGTTTGAGTTGCCAACCTTGAGCTAGGTTGCCTTGGGCCTCCTTTTATAGTTCAAGGGGTTACCACAATGGCAAAACAGACATTATCTATTGATTAGATAGCTAAGCAGAGCTACCATACCTAACTCTGGCATTTAGGACAAAATGTCATGATTACCTGCCTAGGTGGCGCTTGGGGGTGCATCCCCGGCAAGCCCTTGCCACCGCTTGGCCGGTTGCTGCTTAAGATCTTGACACGCTACAGGGCGGGTGTCAACCGGGCGTAACTTGCCTTCCAATGCGTCGCCACGTGCTTAGCGAGAGCTGATTAGCCGCCTGAGGGCTAGACACCGCATCGATAAGTGACAGCCGTAGAGATGCGGTGGAGCGGTGGCCGGTTGGCTCATGCATGCCGGAGAGTGGCTTGCCGGGTCTTCTAGAAGGTGCGCATGTCTTGGTCCCCGGCAAGTGTCGGGGACGTGCTTGGCGCGCTGCAGTCCAGGCTTGGGCTGCCGCGTTGAGCTTGTTGAAGTCTTGGTCTTGATTGCCGTCGGGGTTTTCTGCTTCTATCGCCTGTGCATAAGTCAGGGGCACTGGGTACCCCTGTACTAGTTCACCGACAGGAGCCCCCGGGATTGGCCCACACGTGCTCGCCAAGTTCCGTTGGGTCAGGCCCAAGTTTCATGCACAGGCGCGCAATGTGAGGGAGTAACTGCCAATTTATTGGCCAGCATTGACCCACCACCTCAGGCCGTTTCCGCCACGCACGCCGCATGCATAGCGGGGAGTTAGCGACGGGCGCTCGTGACTTGAAGTCCTGATCGTGGCAGGAACTGCAGCGCCATGGATTGGAGCAATGGGGCGGTTACCTGTTCGCCCGTGATCATGGGCGATGGAATTGGTGGAGATGGGCGGCGACCCTTGGAGTGGAGGAGAGCCAGCCCCCGCACCCCCCTATAAATTTGGGGGGTCGCGAGGGGCGATGCTCATCCATCCTTTCTTCCTCCTTGAGTGCAATCCTACAGAGCTCGCCCTTCTACTTCTTCGTCTTGAGCTGCGCTCGCCCTCCCAATGCTCAGGGGGAGGAGGCGAGCAAGCGTGCTTGTTGAACTTTCCCTCTGAAGCTCTGTTTGGCTCCCGCCATGGGTGCACGACTCTGAACAGAAGGTCGGTCACAGAAGTCTCGGATGGGGGAGCGGGCAGCGTGGTGGCTACGGCGGTACGCCTGTCGCCGTGATGCCCACTTCTTTGGTCTTGACGGAGCTCCACGCGGTCGACGTTGCGTCGGGATCTGCGCTGGAGGCGCAGCGTCGTGGCGGTCCATGGTCTCTGCATTCCTTCTTCAAGGTGATGGAGAAAAAACGCCCACACGGTCTCCATGGGCGTGCGCGCGGTTGCCGCTGCGCGTCGTCATTTTACCACGGTGAAGCTCTCCTTCCGTGGCATTCTGGATGGAGCGTACGGAAGAGAGCTCTTCATCTTCACGTGTTCTTCTAAGGCGGGGGACGAAATTCCCTGCCTTTGGCCACCGGGGACGACCATGCTCTCTGTGGGTTCCCCGGGTTGCCACGCCTGGAGCTTGGGCGATGGCGGGGGCGTCTCCTCAGGCGGTGGCGATGAGGAAGACGATGGCGGTTGGGGGCCTACGACGCATCGGGAGCACGGATGAGGTCTCCGACGCGTCGCGTTCTTCGGCAGCACCATCATCACCAGCTGGGCCCCGGCAGCGCCACCATCTGCACCTGCCCTCCGCTTTCTTTCCCCTTGTCGGTCTTGTCCGCTCCGTCGGCTTTGTCTGCCCTGCCTGGGGGCAGGGGCCTTCCGCCGGTCGCGCCCCTCTGGTCCTGGCTGGGAAGCGTTGAATCCCGGCCAGGCGCTCGTTTTGCCCTCTGCTCCTTTCCTACTTAGTCCCTGAGAGGAGAGGGACAAGAAAGGGATTACGGGGCACTTATCTTTTTTATGTCAAAAGATGTAGGCGCTTGCCAAGTTTTAATGAATCATAAATGTAATCTCTACCCATTTGTATCGAAAATGAATGAGAATAGAATGCTATTTTCTTTCCGCAAGTACTATCCTTTTCCTTTCCTTATTTGCACTGCATCGGTATGTTTTGTCTCTACCGCGTGGAGCTACTTGCCGGGTCGTCATTCAAACCACAAGTGCCAAAGTGGGGGGGGGGGGACGAGCCCCCGGCAACAGGTTGGCGTTGTTCCCCGGCAGAGCTCCTTGTCGGTATCGGCGCTGTCACCCCCATGAATAAGGACAGGGGGACGGCTCATCCCGACAAGGGTTTTCTCCACGTGGGTGACTCTACATCCCGCAGTAAGGAAGATACTAAGGGCTTCCTTGAGAAAATGAGAAGTACTGAACTGGAAATACGTGATACACTTATCTTTTCCAGGTAGTATCTTCTTTTCAAGCGTGATGGACTACCATCTTTGTTCCCTTGTTTCCCTCCCCTGTTTTCTCAATGGTAAAACATGTAGAGTGAGGACAGTAACAAAGATTATGGTTTCATCAAGCATTCTAGCAAATCTTAATAACTTAAAGGTGCTAACATTGCAGTCATAAAAATGCGTAATGAGCATGTAAGGATGATGATACGACACAATGCCTAGCTTTATCATTGTTGTACAGGGTCTTCGCCTGGCTTTGTACAAAGGGTTACATGCAACATCGACAAGGCTTGTACAAAAGGTGGCTGCCGGGGACTGAGCCCGACAGCCGTGCCTTACGGGTAGAACTTACGAAGATGCTCAATGTTCCATGAGTTCTGCACCTTGGTGCCATCTTCGGTCTCCAGACGGATTGCGCCAGGTCTGGTGACTCGTACTACCCGGTAAGGGCCTTCCCACTTCGGCGTCAACTTGTTTGTACCCTTGGCGGACTGAACACGCCGAAGGACAAGGTCGCCTTCCTCAAGGCTCCGGGCCTGAACTCTGCGGCTATGATAGCGGCGCAGAGCTTGCTGGTAACGTGCGGCACACACAGCAGCCCGGAGACGGTCTTCCTCGAGGAGCGTGGCATCGTCATGCCGCAGCTGCTGTTGCTCTACTTCATCGTAGGCAAGCACTCGAGGTGACCCGTATATGAGTTCCGTGGGGAGCATTGCTTCCGCCCCGTACACTAGGGAGAAGGGCGTCTGACCGGTAGCTCAATTTGGTGTCGTTTTGAGGGACCAAAGAACCACCGGCAGCTCATCGATCCAGCGCCTGCCGCTCTTCTGCAGCTTATCGAAAGTTCTTGTCTTGAGTCCTCGCAGCACTTCTGCATTCATCCTCTCGACTTGCCCGTTGCTCCTCGGGTGAGCAACAGAGGCGAAGGAGACCTTCCTTCCAAGGTTTTGGATATATTGCATGAAGGCGCGACTCGTGAACTGGGTGCCGTTGTCGGTGATCACTCTGTTAGGCACTCCAAAATGGCACATCAGTCCTTCCATGAACTTGATAGCTTCTTGTGCGGTCACCTTTCTCACCGGTTCCACCTCAGGCCACTTTGTGAACTTGTCAGTTGCCACGAACAAGAACTCAAAGCCCCCGACAGCACGGGGGAAGGGGCCCAGGATGTCAAGCCCCCAGACCGAGAATGGCCAGGATAGAGGGATTGTTTGCAGGGCTTGCGCTGGTTGATGGATGTTCTTGGAGTGGAACTGGCAAGCTTCACACTTGGTGACCAGTTCAGTAGCGTCCTGGAGGGCAGTGGGCCAATAGAAACCCTGCCGGAAAGCTTTCCCGGCAAGGGCCCTTGATCCAATGTGGGAACCACATACTCCTCCGTGAATCTCTGCCAACAGCCTCAGTCCATCCTCCTGGCAGATACACCTCAATTTCACACCGTTTGGCCGCTTTCTGTACAGGGTGTCATCAACAAACTGGTACATACTTGACTGACGGGCTACTCTTTCGGCTTCTTCCTGCTCTTCGGGGAGTTCTCCTGTTTGAAGGAAATGGACTATATGATGCGCCCAAGTTGGAGCCTGTGGCTCGACAACAAGGACCAAAGGCATCTCCACGTCTCCGGGAGCGCTTGTCTCAACCGCTAGACCCGGAGGTCCTGCGGGAGGGAGCTGCTTGTCAACCGGAATGGGATTTTCCCCGGCAGCCTCTCTACCAGCGGCTTCGGGAAGCTCTGCCGGGAAATGCTTACCGGAGTTCAGCTTCCTTCTCTTCTTGGACATCACAGACGGGGACACCGATGGTTGAGTGAGGCGGAGAACAAAGGTTCCTGGTTCCATAGGAAGCTTCTGCGCAGCGCACTTCGATAGGTGGTCAGCAATGCTGTTTTCTGCTCGTGGCACATGCTCTGTTTGCAGCCCATCGAAGTGCTCCTCCAACTTCCTCACTTCTTCCACGTAGACCTCCATCAGCGGGCTCTGATAATCCTTGTGGACTTGTTTTATCACTAGTTGAGAGTCTCCTCGGACGATCAGCCTCTTTATTCCCAACTGTACCGCGATTTTGAGCCCGGCAAGGTGCCCCTCGTACTCAGCGGTATTGTTGGTGGCTTCCTCCCGGGGAAAGTGCATCTGGACGATGTACTTGAGGTGCTCTCCGGTCGGGGCGACGAGGAGCACGCCTGCTCCAGCGCCCTGGAGTGAGAAAGCGTCGTCGAAGTACATGATCCAATCCTTTGGCGCCTCTTTGCCGGGGAGGATTGTCTCCGGAGCTTCATCATCTGGCGTGGGTGTCCATTCTGCAATAAACTCCGCCAAGGTTCTACTTTGAATGGTGGAAGTGCTCTCATACTTTAATACGAAGCTTGACAACTCCAGTGCCCACTCAACTATCCTGTCAGTGGCTTCGGGGTTTCTCAGTATGCGTTGCAATGGGAAACGGGTGACAACTGTTATCTCATGGGCTTGGAAGTAGTGGCGCAGCTTCCTTGAGGCCATGATGAGGCCGAAGATCAGCTTTTGTACTCCGGAGTACCTTGATCTTGCCCCCTGTAGTAGGGAACTGACAAAGTATACGGGCCGCTGCACCATTTTCTTCTTTGCCACTTCCTTGGACTCGCTGTCAACCATTTGCTGAGATCCCCCTTGTCCTGCGTCGGGCTCTGCCGCGGATGTTTCTTTCTCGCTCCCGGCAGCATCAGCAGCGGCTGCTGAATCTTCATCCACCCCCCGCTGCGCCACCAACGCTGCACTAACCACTTGATTCGTTGCTGCTAGATATAGCAGCAAAGGCTCTAGCGGTTTAGGAGCGACCAACGTGGGAGCAGAGGATAGGTATTTCTTTAGGTCTTGCAGTGCTGCATCTGCCTCCGGAGTCCACTTCATCGGGCCAGCCTTCTTCAGGATTTTGAAGAACGACAAGGCGCGCTCAGCGGACTTGGAGATGAATCTACTCAACGCGGCAACACATCCGGTCAGGTGTCTGATATCTTTGATGGTTTTGGGCGCCTGTATCTGCTCGATTGCCTTGATCTTGTCGGGATTGGATTCTATTCCTCGCTGAGATACGAAGAACCCAAGCAGCATGCCGGATGGGACACCGAACACACATTTTTTAGGATTGAGCTTCAGGTTGATCTTGCGCAAGTTTGCGAAAGTTTCTTCCAGATCTTGTATGAGAATGGCTTCATCCTTGATCTTGACCACGATGTCATCTATGTATGCTTCCACATTTTTGTGCAGCTGAGGTCCAAAACCAGTTTGAACAGCCCTGGCGAAGGTTGAACCAGCACTCTTTAACCCGAAGGGCATTCGTACAAAGCAGTACGTGCCGCAGGGAGTTATAAATGCGGTCTTCTCCTCATCTTCCTTGTTCATAAATATCTGGTGGTAGCCGGAGTAGGCATCCAAAAAGGGGAGCAAGTCACATCCGGAGGTGGTGTCAACAATTTGATCTATGCGCGGCAAGGGGAAAGGGTCCTTCGGGCAAGCCTTGTTCAAGTCAGTGAAGTCTATGCAAAGCCTCAATTTCCCATTTGCCATTCGTACCACCACCGGGTTTGCCAACCAGGTTGGTGATATGTCTCCAACGTATCTATAATTTTTGATTGTTCCATGCTATTATATTATCTGTTTTGGATGTTTTATATGCATTAATATGCTATTTTATATTATTTTTGGGACAAACCTATTAATCTAGAGCCTAGTGCCAGTTTATGTTTTTTCCTTATTTTTGAGTATTGCAGATAAGGAATATTAAACGGAGTCCAAACGGAATAAAATCTTCGATATGATTTTTCTTGGACTAGAAGAAACCTGCCAGACTTGGAGATGAAGGCAGGAGACCTGTCGGGAGGCGACAAGCCTGCAGGGCGCGCCCTAGGGGGGGGTGCCCCCTGGCTTGTGGCCCCCCAGCAGGCCTCCTAACCCTATTCTTCGGCCTATAAATTCCCAAATATTCCCCCAATACCAAAAAGAGCCACGAAAATACTTTTCCGCCGCCGGAAGCCTCTGTTCCCGTGAGATCCAATCTTGGAGCCTTTTCCGGTAATCTGCCGGAGGGGGATTCGATCACGGAGGGCATCTACATCAACTCCATTGCCCCTCCGATGATGCGTGAGTAGTTCACCACAGACCTTCGGGTCCATAGCTAGTAGCTAGATGGCTTCTTCTCGCTTTTTGTTCTTCAATACCATGTTCTTCATGATCTTCATGGAGATCTATCCGATGTAATACTCTTTTGCGGTGTGTTTGTCGAGATCCGATGAATTGTGGGTTTATGATCAGATTATCTATGAATATTATTTGAATCTTCTCTGAATTCCTATATGCATGATTTCATATCTTTGCAAGTCTCTTCGAGTTATTGGTTTGGTTCTAGATTGGTAATTCTTGCAATGGGAGAAGTGCTTAGTTTTGGGTTCAATCTTGCGGTGTCCTCACCCAGTGACAAAGTAGGGGTAGCGAGGCACGTATTTGTATTGTTGCCATCGAGGATAAAAAGATGGGGTTTTCATCATATTGCTTGAGTTTATCCCTCTACATCATGTCATCTTACCTAATGCGTTACTCTGTTCTTCATGAACTTAATACTCTAGATGCAGGCAGGAGTCGGTCGATGTGTGGAGTAATAGTAGTAGATGCAGAATCATTTTGGTCTACTTGACACGGACGTGATGCCTATATGCATAATCATTGCCTTGGATATCGTCATAACTATGCGCTTTTCTATCAATTGCTCGACAGTAATTTGTTCACCCACCGTATTATTTTCCTTCATGAGAGAAGCCTCTAGTGAAACCTATGGCCCCCGGGTCTATTTTCCATATTATATTTTCAGATCTATAAACCAAAAATACTCAGCTGCAATCTTTTTTACTTTTGTTTTACTTTTCATTTTAGCAATCTTTTATATCTATCTCTATTAGATCTCATCCTTGCAAATAACCGTGAAGGGATTGACAACCCCTTTTAGCGTTGGGTGCAAGAGTTTGATTGTTTGTGTAGGTGCGAAGATTGGGGACTTGCTTGTATCTCCTACTGGATTGATACCTTGGTTCTCAACAACTGAGGGAAATACTTATCTACTTTGCTGCATCACCCTTTCCTCTTCAAGGGAAAACCAACGCAAGCTCAAGAAGTAGCAAGAAGGATTTTTGGCGCCGTTGCCGGGGAGATCTACATCAAGCCTACCAAGTACCATCACAAACTCATCTCTTGCATTTACATTATTTTCCATTTGCCTCTCGTTTTCCTCTCCCCCACTTCTGAAAAGATTTTCAGAAAAAAATCAAAAAGATTTGCCTTTTTATTCGCCCTTCTTCCGTTCGTCTTTTCGTTTGCTTTTTGTTTGCTTGTGTGCTAGATTGCTTGCTTTGTCACGATGACTCAAGTGAATACCAAGTTGAGTGACTTCTCCAATACTAATAATAATGATTTTATTAGTACTCCGATTGGTCCCGCCACTAGTGCGGAATCTTATGAAATTAATGCCGCTTTGTTTAATCTTGTTATGAAAGAACAATTTTCCGGCCTTCCTAGTGAAGATGCCGCATCCCATCTAAATACTTTCGTTGAGTTGTGTGATATGCAAAATAAGAAAGATGTGGATAATGATATTGTTAAATTGAAGCTATTTCCGTTCTCACTATGAGATCGTGCTAAAACTTGGTTTTCATCTTTGCCTAAAAATAGTATTGATTCATGGAATAAGTGTAAAGATGCTTTTATTTCCAAGTACTTTCCGCCCGCTAAGATCATCTCCCTTAGGAACGATATAATGAAATTTAAGCAACTTGATCATGAGCATGTTGCACAATCTTGGGAGAGGATGAAACTAATGATTAGAAATTGCCCCGCGCATGGTTTGAGTTTATGGATGATTATACAATTTTTTTATGCGGGATTGAATTTTGCTTCTAGAAATCTTTTAGATTCCGCCGCGGGTGGTACTTTTATGGAAATCACATTAGGAGAAGCTACTAAACTCCTAGATAATATTATGGCTAATTACTCTCAATGGCATACCGAAAGATCTCCTACTTGTAAAAAAGTGCATGCTATTGAAGAAATAAATTCTTTGAGTGAAAAGATGGATGAACTAATGAAATTGTTTGCTAGTAAGAGTGCTCCTATTGATCCTAATGATATGCCTTTGTCTTCTTTGATTGTAAACAATAATGAATCTATGGATGTGAATTTTGTTGGTAGGAACAATTTTGGTAATAACGCGTATAGAGGTAATTTCAATCCTAGGCCGTTTCCTAGTAATTCCTCTAATAATTATGGTAATTCCTACAAAAATTCTTATGGAAATTATAATAAGATGCCCTCTGATCTTGAGAATAATATTAAAGAATTTATTAGTTCGCAAAAGGGTTTCAATGCTATTATTGAAAAAAAATTGCTCAAGATTGATGATTTGGCTAGGAACGTTGATAGAATTTCGCTTGAGATTGATTCTTTGAAAATTAGATCTATTCCACCCAAGCATGATATTAATGAGTCTTTAAAAGCTATGAGAATTTCTATTGATGAGTGTAAGGAAAGAACCGCTAGAATGCGTGCTAAGCGTGAATGGCTTGAAAAAGTGTGTTCTCGTGATAATATTGATGAAGATCTTAAAGTGATTGATGTGACTCCTATTGAATCTTTGCTTTCTAATATAAATCTTGATAAAGATGGGACTGGAGATAATTCAACTTTAGTTAAAAGGCGTCCCAATGATTCGGAGTTTATAGATCTTAATGCTAAGATTGATAAAAGTGGGATTGAAGAGGTCAAAACTTTAAATAGCAATGAACCCACTCTTTTGGATTTCAAGGACTTTAATTATGATAGTTGTTCTTTGATTGATTGTATTTCCTTGTTGCAATCCATGTTGAATTCTCCGCATGCTTATAATCAAAATAAAGCTTTTACTAAACATATCGTGGATGCTATGATGAAATCTTTTCAAGAAAAACTTGAGTTGGAAGTTTCTATACCTAGGAAGCTTTATGATGAGTGGGAACCTACTATTAAGATTAAAATTAAAGATTATGAGTGCCATGCTTTGTGTGATTTGGGTGCTAGCGTTTCCACGATTCTGAAAACTTTATGTGATGTGCTAGGTTTCCATGAATTTGATGATTGCTCTTTAAATTTGCATCTAGCGGATTCCACCATTAAGAAACCTATGGGAAGGATTAATGATGTTATTATTGTTGCAAATAGGAATTATGTGCCCGTAGATTTCATTGTTCTTGATATAGTTTGCAATCCTACATGTCCTATTATTCTTGGTAGACCTTTCCTTAGAACAATTGGTGCAATTATTGATATGAAGGAAGGAAATATTAGATTCCAATTTCCATTAAGGAAAGGCATGGAACACTTTCCTAGAAAGAAAATAAAATTACCTTATGAATCTATTATGAGAGCTACTTATGGATTGCATACCAAAGATGACAATACCTAGATCTATTGCGTTATGCCTAGCTAGGGGCGTTAAACAATAGCGCTTGTTGGGAGGCAACCCAATTTTATTTTTATGCGTTTGTTTTTGCTTATGTTTTTGAGTGCTTTACACATTATTACCTCTGTAGTAATTGTGTTTTCTTGTTTTAATTAGTGTTTGAGCCAAGTAAGACCTTTGGGATGGTCTACGGTGGTTGTGATTTGATTTTGCTGAAAAACAGAAACTTTTGCGCTCAGTCCAGGAATTTTATAAATTCACCAGAGCCTTGAATAAGTCTGAAATTTTTAAAAAAGATTTATATGCAAATTTCCCTGATTTTCCTAATTTTTCAGAATTTTTGGAGTTACAGAAGTATTCTAAGTCTATAGATTTCTACAGACTGTTCTGTTTTAGACAGATTCTGTTTTCTTTGTGTTGTTTGCTTATTTTGATGTATCTATGGGTTGTATCGGGGGGTATGAACCATGGAGAAGTTGGAATACAGTAGATATTACACCAATATAAATAAAGAATGAGTTCACAATAGTACCTAAAGTGGTGATTTATTTTTCTTATACTAACGGATCTCACGAGTTTTCTGTTGAGTTTTGTGTTGTGAAGTTTTCAAGTTTTGGGTAAAGATTTGATGGACTATGGAATAAGGAGTGGCAAGAGCCTAAGCTTGGGGATGCCCAAGGCACCCCAAGCCAAATTGAAGGATACCAAAGAGCCTAAGCTTGGGGATGCCCCGGAAGGCATCCCCTCTTTCGTCTTCAATCCATCGGTAAATTTACTTGAGGCTATATTTTTATTCACCACATGATATGTGTTTTGCTTGGAGCGTCTTGTATGATATGAGTCTTTGCTTTTTAGTTTGCCACAATCATCCTTGCTGCACACATATTTTGAGGGGGACACACATTAATCGTGAATTTATTAGAATACTCTATGTGCTTCATTTATATCTTTTGAGCTAGGCAATGTTGCTCTAGTGCTTCACTTATATCTTTTTAGAGCACGGTGGTGTTTTATTTTGTAGAAATAATTGAACTCTCGTACCTCACTTATATTATTTTGAGAGTCTTTAAACAGCATGGTAATTGGTTTAGGTTATGAATTTAGTCCTAATATAATGGGCATCCAAGAGGGATATAATAAAAACTTTCATATAAAGTGCATTGAATACTATGAGAAGTTTGATTCCTTGCATATAGTTTTGAGATATAAAGATGGTGATATGAGAGTCATGCTAGTGAGTAATTGTGAATTGGTAGAAATAATTGTGTTAAAGTTTGTGATTCCCGTAGCATGCACGTATGGTGAACAGTTATGTAACGAAGTCGGAGCATGATTTGTTTGATGATTGTCATCCTTTGTGTGAGGGTCGGGAGCGCGCGATGGTTAACTCCTACCAACCTCTCCCCTAGGAGCATGCGTATAATACTTTGCTTCGATAACTAATAGACTTTTGCAATAAGTATGTGAGTTCTTTATGACTAATGTTGAGTCCATGGATTATACGCACTCTCACCCTTCCACCTTTGCTAGCCTCTCTAGTACCGCGCAACTTTCGCCGGTGCATTAAACCCACCTTCCTCAAAATAGCCACCATATACCTTCCTCAAAACAGCCACCATATCTACCTATTATGGCATTTCCATAGCCATTCCGAGATATATTGCCATGCAACTCCCACCGTTCCGTTTTCATGACACGCACCATCATTTTCATATTGCTTTGCATGATCGTAAGATAGCTAGCATGATGTTTTCATGGCTTGTCCGTTTTTTGATGTCATTTGCTAGGCTAGATCATTGCACATCCCGGTACACCACCGGAAGCATTCATATAGAGTCATATTTTGTTCTAGGTATCGAGTTGTAATTCTTGAGTTGTAAGTAAATAAAAGTGTGATGATCTTCATTATCAGAGCATTGTCCCGTGAGAGAAAAGGATGATGGAAGCTATGATTCCCTCACAAGTTGGGCTGAGTCTCCGGACTTTACAAATAATAAAAGAGGCCAATGAAGCCCAAAAAAAAAGAGGCCAAAGATGCCCACCAAAATTAAAAAAAATGAGAGAAAGAGAGAAGGGACAATGCTACTATCTTTTTCCACACATGTGCTTCAAAGTAGCACCATGATCTTCATGATAGAGAGTCTCCTATTTTGTCACTTTCATATAACTAGTGGAATTTTTCATCATTATGCACGACCACTTAGTTTCTTTCTGAGCTTTCATACACTTATAGCTCTAGTGCATCCGTTGCATGGCAATCTCTACTCACTCACATTGATATCTATTGATGGGCATCTCCATAGCCCGTTGATACGCCTAGTTGATGTGAGACTATCTTCTCCTTTTTCCTCACAACCTCCACCATATTCTATTCCACCTATAGTGCTATATACATGGCTCACGCTCATGTATTGCGTGAGAGTTGAAAAGGTTTGAGAACATAAAAGGTGTGAAACAATTGCTTGACTTGTCATCGGGGTTGTGCATGATTTAAATACTTTGTGTGGGGAAGATGGAGCATAGCCAGACCATATGATTTTGTAGGGATAGCTTTCTAAGGCAATGTTATTTTGAAAGGACACAATTGCCTTGTTAGTATGCTTGAAGTATTACTGTTTTTATGTCAATATTAAACTTTTGTTTTGAATCTTGTGGATCTGAATATTCATGCCACAATAAAGACTATTACATGGATAAATATGTTAGGTAGCATTCCACATCAAAAATTCTGTTTTTATCATTTACCTACTCGAGGACGAGCAGGAATTAAGCTTGGGGATGCTTGATACGTCTCCAACGTATCTATAATTTTTGATTGTTCCATGCTATTATATTATCTATTTTGGATGTTTTATATGCATTAATATGCTATTTTATATTATTTTTGGGACTAACCTATTAATCTAGTGCCTAGTGCCAGTTTCTGCTTTTTCCTTGTTTTTGAGTATTGCAGATAAGGAATATTAAACGGAGTCCAAACGGAATAAAATCTTCGATATGATTTTTCTTGGACCAAAAGAAACCTGCCAGACTTGGAGATGAAGGCAGGAGACCTGCCGGGAGGCGACAAGCCTGCAGGGCGCGCCCTAGGGGAGGGGGGCGCCCCCTGGCTTGTGCCCCCCAGCAGGCCTCCTAACCCTATTCTTCGGCATATAAATTCCCAAATATTCCCCCAATACCAAAAAGAGCCACGAAAATACTTTTCCGCCGCCAGAAGCCTCTGTTCCCGTGAGATCCAATCTTGGAGCCTTTTTCGGTAATCTGCCGGAGGGGGATTCGATCACGGAGGGCATCTACATCAACTCCATTGCCCCTCCGATGATGCGTGAGTAGTTCACCACAGACCTTCGGGGTCCATAGCTAGTAGCTAGATGGCTTCTTCTCTCTCTTTGTTCTTCAATACCATGTTCTTCATGATCTTCATGGAGATCTATGCGATGTAATACTCTTTTGCGGTGTGTTTGTCGAGATCCGATGAATTGTGGGTTTATGATTAGATTATCTATGAATATTATTTGAATCTACTCTGAATTCTTATATGCATGATTTCATATCTTTGCAAGTCTCTTCGAGTTATTGGTTTGGTTCTAGATTGGTAATTCTTGCAATGGGAGAAGTGCTTAGTTTTGGGTTCAATCTTGCGGTATCCTCACCTAGTGACAAAGTAGGGGTAGCGAGGCACGTATTTGTATTGTTGCCATCGAGGATAAAAAGATGGGGTTTTCATCATATTGCTTGAGTTTATCCCTCTACATCATGTCATCTTACCTAATGCGTTACTCTGTTCTTCATGAACTTAATACTCTAGATGCAGGCAGGAGTCGGTCGATGTGTGGAGTAATAGTAGTAGATGCAGAATCGTTTCGGTCTACTTGACACGGACATGATGCCTATATGCATAATCATTGCCTTGGATATCGTCATAACTATGCGCTTTTCTATCAATTGCTTGACAGTAATTTGTTCACCCACCGTATTATTTTCCTTCATGAGAGAAGCCTCTAGTGAAACCTATGGCCCCCGGGTCTATTTTCCATATTATATTTTCAGATCTATAAACCAAAAATACCAAAAATACTCAGCTGCAATCTTTTTTACTTTTGTTTTACTTTTTGTTTTAGCAATCTTTTATATCTATCTCTATCAGATCTCATCCTTGCAAATAACCGTGAAGGGATTGACAACCCCTTTTAGCGTTGGGTGCAAGAGTTTGATTGTTTGTGTAGGTGCGAAGATTGGGGACTTGCTTGTATCTCCTACTGGATTGATACCTTGGTTCTCAACAACTGAGGGAAATACTTATCTACTTTGCTGCATCACCCTTTCCTCTTCAAGGGAAAACCAACACAAGCTCAAGAAGTAGCAGTTGGATGCAACACTCATCTGACCAAACCAGCTGCTTCAAGCTTCTTGATTTCCTCGGCAATGAACTGCAGCCGCTCCAAGGCCTGTTTCCTAACCTTCTGCTTGACGGGTCAGGCATGAGGGCAGACAGCAAGGTGGTGCTCAATTACCTCCCTGGGAACACCAGGGATGTCAGATGGTTGCCAGGCAAACACATCGACATTCTCCCGCAGGAGGGCAACGAGCGCGCTTTCCTATTTGTCAGTAAGGGTAGCACTGATGGTGAAGGTACCACCAGTGCCATCCTCCCTTGCCGGGACTTTCTTCGTCTCAGGGTAGGTGACCTTGGTCTTCTTGCCGACGGAACTTTCCGGCAGATCCTCATCAGGTGCCGCGCACTCCGAAGAGGTGCGCTTCCCGGAGTCCTTGCCGGTGTTCTTGCCAGGCTTCTTTATTTTCCTTGTATCCTTGGTGGGAGCTGGGATTTCTGTGGCTTCAGCTACTACCGCGTCGCGATACATCTGGTCTACACAGATAACCGCGTTCTTCTTGTCGGATGGGATGGAAATGACCCCAATGGGCCCTCGCATCTTCAAAGTATTGTAGGCATAGTGGGATGCCGCCATGAACTTTGCCAGAGCTGGGCGACCAAGGATTCCGTTGTAGGGCAGTGGGATTTCGGCGACGTCGAGTACTATCCTCTCTGTTCAGAAGTTCAACTCTTCGCCGAATGTCATAGGCAGAGTGATCTTTCCCTTGGGTCGGCTCTTGCCGGGGTTGATTCCTTGGAACGTTCCCGTGGCTTCGAGCTCTTCATCAAGGATCTGCAGTTTCTCAGCCACTCTAGGAGAGATCAAGTTCAATCCGGCCCCACCGTCAACTAACATCTTAGACACCTTGAGGTTGCGGATTGTCGGGGAAACCAACAACGGCAAACATCCAACCGTAGTGGTACGGTCAGGATGATCCTCTTCGTCAAAGATGATAGGCGTACGGGACCACCTGAGTGGTTTCCTTGATTCTGCAGTTGGTTCCACAACATTGACCTCGCGTGCCCACTGCTTGAGCTGGCGGCGAGAGGAGTGCAAGGACGCACCCCTGTCAACGCACATGGCTTCAGTTGCTTTCTGGAACTCCCTGTCACTGGAATCCTCATCGTCGCTCATATCATCCATTTCCTTCTTCTCTCGGCCTCTGGCGGGTTTTCCTTTTGCTGCGGGGTTTTGCCGCGGCGACCACCTCTGCCGCCACGGCCCTTCCCGGCAGCGCTGTCCTGGCCTTTTTCCTTATCGCGTTTCTCGTACTCGGCCCTCTGTTTCTCAACAAGTTGCTCGACCTGTCGGCATTCTTGGAGATCATGGCCCTTGGTGCTGTGAATTTTGCAGTACGGCCCGTCGGACTTCCCGGCCTTCTTAGTGGCAGCAGCCTCCCGGCAATCAGCGCACGCGGCAGCTCCCTTGCTGGGGGTTTCAGCTTTCGCCTTCTTGCCGGTACTGAGGTCTCCGGAGCTCTCGACAGCCAGCATTGCTTTTCCCTTGCGCTTCCTGTTCCTTCCCTTCGGGTCGGGGGCATCGTCGTCATCATCACAGTCCACTTCGACGCCCGCCTCTTCTCCGGGAAGCCACCACCCTTCTTCAGCTCGAGCACACTTATCCACCAAGGTGTAAAGCTCATTGACAGTCTTGGGGAGCTTGACATTGATCTTGGCTCGCATCCTCCTGTTGCGCACGTTTGAGTGGAACATGACAATCACTGCCGCGGGATGGATCTCAGGGATGTTGCGGTGTACTCGCCTGAATCTTTGGATATACTTTCTCAAAGTTTCTCCCTCCTTTTGCGGGAGGACTTGGAGATCGCTGGGCTGGCCTGGTTGTTGATGACCACCGGTGAACGCGCCAACGAACTCATTGCATAGATCAGCCCAAGAGGAAATGGAATTCTCCGGCAGGTGCATCAGCCATGATCTCACATTTGACTTGAGCGCCAAAGGGAAATAGTTGGCGAGCACCTTTTCATCTCTTCCTCCCGCAGCTTGAACCACTATCGTGTAGATGCCCAAGAACTCCGCGGGGTTTAGCTGCCCGTCATATTTCTCTGGTTGCTCAGGCTTGAAGGCTCGGGTCGACGGCCAGCGGACCTGTCGCAGCTCGCTAGTGAAGGCAGGGCAACCAACCTCGTAAGGAAGGTACCCGCCGACACTGGGCGCGGGGTCGCCGACGTCTGGACCGTTGCGCCTGTTGGATTGACGGTGTGCTTCACGATGCCGCTCAATGGTGATGCGCGCGTCTTCCTTTCGCCGGTCTTCAAAGACACGCCGCTGATCCCGACGGTCATGCGGACCAGACGAGACTATGGACGCCTCGTCGCGGTCGTCAGCATGTGAACCTTGCTGCGGCTGCCTTTGGGCTTGTTGTTGCGGAGGGGACTACACCGTTGGGGTGGCCCCTTCTACGTGCTCGCCGCCCTGGGCTGCTGTTGTTGTTCGCGTACGTCGCGACGACTCTGCATGCTGGCTCTTGTTGGCTTCAACGAAGGAAATCAAACTTTGAATGGTGGTTCTCCATTCATCCATCTTATCAGCTGCTGGCATGAAGTTGAGCAGCATCTAGACTCTCGCCATGGCCTCCTCTGTGGTGCCAGGCATGGTGAAAGAGGCGGACCTCGATGTGGCTCGACCCTTGGTAGGACCAAGAGAAGCGTCACCGCGTCCTTGATGCCGCGCGCCACTCGCTGGAGCTTTCTGGTGGGTTGTGGGCCGATCCTGAGGAGCTGTGGCTCCGCTGGGCGCCCCATCTCGCTCCGCTCGAGGTGCATGCCCAGCGATCTCGCTGGCGACGGGTGCGTCCGGAAGGTCACGGCTCGCACCAGACTGGGCGCCGCTGAGGTGGCCTCGGCCATCCGTGCGACGAGGAGGTGATGAACGGACGTTCCCTCCGCCCGTGGTGCCGAGGCCGGGCTCGCCATGTTATTGCTGTAGTTTCTCCCCTCCGGCGCCTCCCGCTCCATTCCCGGCCGCGAAAGGCTGGACGGGGGCACCGCCTACGCCGACCGCGTCGTCCACGAAGCCCGCCTTGCCTGCAGCCGCTGCGGTGCCCACGGCGCCGGCGGCCGCGTGTGAGGGAGCCTTCGAGGAGGAGGGATGCGCAGCCGTGCTGGATTTCTTCTTTGGAGCCATTGTTGAAGAAGATGACGATGAAGACCGATCCGCCATTCATGAACTCGGGTTCGCGCAAATGATGCACGCCCCCTACCTGGCGCGCCAAAGATGTCGGGGCACGGATGCTCACGGTCACCTATGGGACCAGAGGTCCCTTGTGGTTCGGCAGGGGGGGTCACGTTGCACGAAGAGCGGAGAGCGTGAGACGATGCAACGATCAAGGGTCAGGCTTTTTACCCATGTTCGGGCCGCTGCTAAGCGTAAAACCCTACTCCTGCTTTTTGGTGGATTGATTGGAGGAACACGAAGAACGCAGGGCGCTTGACCCCAGCAAGGACTGCTATTGGGGAGAGCGGCTATGCGAGTACAAGCGTTCGGGGGTTCGAGTTGCCAACCTTGAGCTAGGCTGCCTTGGGCCTCCTTTTATAGTGCAAGGGGTTACCACAATGGCAAAACAGACATTATCTATTGATTAGATAGCTAAGAAGAGCTATCATACGTAACTCTGGCATTTAGGACAAAATGCCATAATTACCTACCTAGGTGGCGCTTGGGGGTGCATCCCCGGCAAGCCCTTGCCACCGCTTGGCCGGTTGCTGCTTAAGATCTTGACACGCTGCAGGGCGGGTGTAAACCGGGCATAACTTGCCTTCCAATGCGTCGCCACGTGCTTAGCGAGAGTTGATTAGCCGCCTGAGGGCTCGACACCGCATCAATAAGTGACAGCCGTAGCGATGCGGTGCAGCGGTGGCCGGTTGGCTCGTGCCTGCCGGAGAGTGGCTTGCCGGGTCTTCTGGAAGGTGTGCATGTCTTGGTCGCCGGCAAGCGTCGGGGACGTGCTTGGCGCACTGCAGTCCAGGCTTGGGCTGCCGCGTTGAGCTTGTTGAAGTCTTGGTCTTGATTGCTGTCGGGGTTTTCTGCTTCTATCGCCTATGCATAAGTCAGGGACACTGGGTACCCCTGTACTAGTGCACCGACACAACCTATGTGTCTAGATTACCCCATTATCACCTAGGGAATTCGTAAGTTGATTACCAAAACATATATCAAGTGATTCAATAGAATATCCCATTGTCACCACGGGTATCCACATGCAAGACATACATCAAGTGTTCTCAAATTCAAAATATTCAATCCGATAATAACAAAACCTCGAAGGGAAAGACTCAGTTCATCACAACAAGATAGAGAGGAAAGAACAACATAAGATCCAACTATATTAACAAAGCTCGTGGTACATCAAGATCGTGCCAAATCAAGAACAAGAGAGAGAGAGAGAGAGAGAGAGAGAGAGCGAGAGCGAGAGAGAGAGAGATATATATATCACACACATAGCTAGTAGTACATACCCTCAGCCCCGAGCGTGAACTACTTCCTCCTCGCCTTGGAGACCTCCGGGATGATGAAGATGGCCTCCAGTGATGACTTCCCCCTCTGGCAGGGTGCCGGAAAAGGGCTCTGGATGAGATCACTTCAGAACAAAATCCTGCGCCGGCGGCGCGGAAGCTCTAGGTTTATTTCTAGGGGTTTCCCTATTTATGGAAATTTTCAGCATTGGTTTCACGCCAGGGGGTGTCCTGAGGGACCCACAAGCTCAGAGGGAGTGCGCCCCAGGCTCGTGGCTCCCCTGGTAGCGTTCTGGTCCATCTCCGAGTCTCCGTGGATCTCTTCTGGTCCATAAAAAATCACCATAAAATTTCGTGGCATTTGGACTTCGTTTGGTATGGATTTTCCACGAAACAAAAAATATCCAAAAAACAGAAACTGACACTAGACACTAGGTCAATAGGTTAGTCCATAAAAATCATATAAATGTGCACCAAAACCATGTAGAACTTAGGTAAATATGACATAAATACTTCATAAATTATCGATACATTGGAGACGTATCATGGGTCTCTTCCCTCATCGATGGCGATCGCATCAAGCTGCACCCCCTCATGTTCCCTAGTGGATTGTATACGGAAAATTATGTGAACATCGGTGAGGGGAGAGAGTGATGAGCGATATTTTTGTGCTCATTCAACCATTGTTTAATCCGGATAATCCCATGATTTTTAGAGAATCACTCTGATATTGCTACTAACAACTAGTGAATGCAATAAATTGTGACATCCTTCGTCTAATTTGTTTCCACAGGAAATGGGCTCAAACATGGAAGAATTTCATTCCATGGAAGGAAATATGAAGTTTGGTAAAGAAGGCAAGTCAATTGGAGACAACACATGATACGAGCGTGCCAACTCATACTAGCAGTCGTACCGCACACCATCGACACTAGGGCGTCCACCTGATCAACTTCTATAAAGGGGGTCCACATCAGAATCTCAACACGAGAATCACCATTCGAGAAACAAAGAACCCATGTTCCAATCCCCGTCACCACCATTTCTGATCTCATATCCATACTAGCCGCCACCTTCATCACCGTAGTCATTCTTTGATCCCCTCTGATACTTCTTTCCTCTAGTTTTTTTATTTATTCTATAATGAATCTCCAAAATTCCCTTCCAATTCCGAGCACTTTATTTATGTACAAAACAATACCAAGGTAGTTCTTGTGTTAACAACATCAGTCTGGGTTAGTTTCATTCAACAAAACTGTAGCAAAAGTATTTGGAAAAGTAGATATGTTGGTATCAAATGGTAAAGGCCATCGGTTGGACAACTGACTCTTGACACAGGTCGTGACCGATCAAGGTGTAATTTGGACACATCCCCCACTTCATCGCATAGCAAGCACATCGTAACAGTTATCTTCAAGAGCTAGGTTCATTATCAAGATGATATCCCACGCACAATTATAAGATTGTGAGAGTAAACCCTCATACCCATGCCTATTTCAATATTATTGTCTTTTCCGAAATTTTGTAAAAGGTCTCATTTAAAAAATAAAAAATTGAATTCAATTCGATAACAATAATTGTTTGAGTATATGTCGTTGTGCACATCCTATCGTGGGTTCGATAATCCAGGTCACTCATTGAGGAAAAGGTACGAGAACCTTCTGCTATCCAAACAAGATATGAAAGGGCATTAGAGAGAGAGAGGCCACCGACGTCTTCTTTAGATCTGTAGAAGGTGAGAGAAGATTCCTTGAACTCTCCAGCCTATACTACTAGGAGAGTAGTTTTATTTTTCTCTCTGTACTAATGAACACTTTAAAATTGAATTACACACCATTCAAAAAGTCGAGCAATAACGTGGCACCTTGGCCACAACCAAATCACATTTTGCATGAAAAATGAAACACTTTGTTTTGTTTACATTTGGACCGAGACCCTACATGTTAGTGACGCAATGGCGTGTCATTTTTCCTAATTTCTAGAACTCACGTCTGTGTGGCCCTCGTTATTATGTGGCCTCTTAGTATACTTCACTTTGTTTCACGACTCACCTTTTCGTATACTCGTGTCAAGCACTGACGGCCTCTTCACCTCTCCCTCTTGATTAAAAACTGATGTTGCATGCTCCTCCATTTGCACAAGAAATCTTCCATCATTGCTCGTCTTATGGATGGAGAGAACACACTCCCGACTACATAATTTTTGCCACAATCATGAAGACGACGCCGTGAAGAAAATAATTGATCAACACAACTTCGTCACCGTCGTTACCAGGTTCGATGGAGAGTATTCTCGATTTAGCACACGATATCATTACAGATAACCCGATGGTTAAGAAGTGCTTTGCGGCTTTGCCCCCTTATCTACTTACCCGTGATCCTACTCGGCCCGAGGACGACGACACACATGCCATGTTCAAGTGTATGCCACTTGACAATGATCCATGGGATGTTTAGATGTCATCAATTAAAGAGTAAGGATTGAGTAGGGGCAAATGGAGATTGAGTTGTTCTTATTGTCAACAAAAGTAGTGCGTGTAGGGGAACATGCTACGCAAAACATTTTTTTACAGTGCACAATTCAACCAAGGTCAATATCGAGGTGTAGGTAACGAGATCGTACCCTCGATGAACACGTCAGCGCATAGGAGATGTTACCGTTGTCGATGGACTACTGAAAACTCTACTACTACGTACATGAAGGTACAGAGAATGTGCTAAATCTCCTCTTCAGGAAAATGCACAAAAGATTCAAGTTTCCAAAGGAGTACATCAACCTAACCAATGCGACGATGTTTCGGTGTAATTACTGTTGTATAGATAATTGAGTTTACATTATTGTCGAGTGTTTAATTATCATTCTTTCAAGCTTGAGACTGCCTATCTTAACTAAGTACTCGATCGGTTTATTTGAAAGCAGTGGAAAACGATGCCCCAGCCATGGAAGCGGAAAGGCGATGCCACACGGCCACGCAAAAAACGCTGCCACTGCCGTGTTTTTCGCGTGGCTTCAAATTGTGTTAATGGCGTGCGGAGAAAGGCAACGCCAAAGATTTTCCATCTAACTGGTGGTTTGGGTAAATTGCATACCACAACTATACATGTGATAGTGATGTTGTTCACTCATGGGCCACACCATCAGTATTTGAATCCAACACCACCATTATTTTTTCATAGTGATGCCATATTGGAGGCGTCGGGTGTCAACGTCAACAAGACCCTTTATGCAACACCATAGATAAGCTTTTCTACACTATTGTGTGAAGGAACTACTTGATCACAATACCAAATTATCCTCGTTAACAGTTTTGATCTATTTTCTTGTTCTCGTACTCCTATATCCCCTAATCATTACACTATGGCAGGAAGGTCCAAAGACGACACATCAATCAGAGACCCTTCGACCAAACTGTGTGCGATCCATCAATCGCAAACGGTATAATTATAGCTCCGTCGCCAATAACGAAATGTGTGCGCTGGCGGAACCATCAAATACGATTTAGAAAAGACTTACGTGTGCGATATGTGGCATACGGTGGCTTCTTCTGAACTGTTTGCGATTAGCCAAGATAACACAAACGGTTAACAAAACACATATGTGTGCGAAGTACGGCATACAGTTCACTCGGAAAACTGTTTGCGCTGATCCAGCAGAACACAAACGAGTTAGCATAAGAAGATGTGTGTGATACCCGACAAACAGTTCATTCATCAGATTTGTGTGGGAAGACCAATAATAACCCATACGATTCATCCTGACAAGCTTTGTGTGTTGTGGGCAGACGGTTGTTGCTAAACAATTGTCAGCGATTGACTAAATCATTACCGACGCTACGTAGGGAAGTGTCATTTGCCTGTATTAATATCGTAGACGTTTTGTTATTATTACCCATCTGCTTGCGCATCCGTGCTCCTCCCTCACGTCTTGTCACCACGGTGCCGCCCGAGGATTCCAACGCACGCTTCGGCTCTGCACAGGCGTTTCTTTTGGCCACGCGTCGGCTCGATGATCCGTTCCCACGCACAACCGCGTAGGTTGCCGCGCACAAAACCGCGCTTCGGCTCTAGCTTCCCGCCCATCTCGGTGAAATCCCCAAAAAACCCAATGTTTGCCGGCCTGCTATATAAACCCTCATGGCCGGCGACGCCACATTGTCTTCATCCCCTCCCTCCCTGTAGCTTATCTAGTTTGCTTCCCCCCCAATCACCAACGGGACCGGCCGATCGTCGTCGCTCAGCCACTCTGCCAGAGTTCAGCTCTAGCTGGGAGGCTTCACCGCGTCGGCGCAGTAGTCCTCTGAAGCGTGCAGTGCACGTGTCGTCCCTAGTGGGTGTGCGCATGCCACCCACTACATGCTCCGCCACTTCTTCCCGAAGGCAGCTGCTGCCGGTGGCCGCCACCCCACCGACAGCCGCCTTGGCCGCCACCACACCGTCGTCCGCCTTGGACACGACCCCGCCGTCAGGCGGCAGGGTCATTACCCGCTCCACCATCGCGGCCCGAATGCGGGAGGTGGAAGCCGCCAATGGCCCACCGCCGGGCTTCTGCGTCGCAAACCTTGTGCTACATCTACTTCCTAGAGAAGAAGGTGGAGTGCCAGGTCGCGCACGCGAAGAAGCTCACTGACGTCGTGGCCGCAGGAGAAGCCGCAGCGGCGGTGCGAAATGGAGAGATCTACGCCGAGTCCTGCCGCTACGAGGAGGGTAGTCTGGAGCGGCGGAGGGCGGCATTGACAGGCAACAGACTCGACTCCACCAGCTCATCGGCATGCTCCTCCTCCACTGTCTCTTACTGAGAGCGCTCGGTTCTGCTGGAAGTAGTACAGCCGCTCTGTAGTACTAGTATTTAGGGGCTGTTTTGTTCAGTTCATCTAACTATAGATATGCTTGAACTGTACCACGTACTTTAAATTAGCTAGTATATATAGTTGAATTAGCTATTTCAGTACGTGGTTGGCAACAATTGGGCAGAAGTTTGTTCGGTTCAGCTGTCGAGTTGAACTGTTTTGTACAAAGACCACTACTTAATGTATGAATGAAATCCATGTTTACTGAATTTTAGTTGCAAAATTGCAACATAATTGTGATTTTGTTCCTGCAAAATTTGACAAATGTTAGTGCTACAATGTTGACAAATGCCAATGTTACTAGATCGACAAATGCCAAGGTTCCCAATTTGACAAATGTTAGTGCTACAATAGTATTCAAGCATCCTAAAGGCAATTCTTGGAACTTTTTATTGAAAAACAAGATTATAAATAACAGCAAGAAAATACTAACAGAATAAAATGATGCTCCAAGCAAAACACATATTATGTGATGAATAAAAATATAGCTCTAAGTAAGATATACCGATAGTGTTGAAGACGAAAGAGGGGATGCCTTCTGGGGCATCCCCAAGTTTAGGCGCTTGAGTCTTCCTTGGATATTACCTTGGGGGTGCCTTGGGCATCCCCAAGCTTAGGTTCTTATCACTCCTTATTCTTCTCATATCGGTGTCTCACCCAAAACTTGAAAACTTCAATCACACAAAACTTAACGGAACTTCGTGAGATGGGTTATAATAATAAATAAAGATCATTCAATTAGGTACTGTCAAGACAAGATTCATAATCGTTCTCACATAATAACTACTGTATTCTACCATTCACATAATTTATATCACTGAATATAAGCTACGGGAACACTAAAACAAGCAAACTATGCATGCAAAACAGAATCTGTCAAAAACAGAACAGTGTGTGAAGATCTGTAGTATAACCATACTTCCCTGTATCTAAAAATTCTGAAAAATTATGAATTTTATAGAATTTGCATATAAATACTGTGTAAAAATTTCAGAATTTTTTGCCGCTCCAGTAAAATCAGAGAAATTCTTTACTAGAGGCAAAAGTTTCTGTTTTTGCACAGAATCAAATCAACAAGCATCCATACTATCCCAAAGGCTTTACTTGGCACATTCTTGAAATAAAAGGCACAAAACATGATTACTACAGTAGCTTAATCATGTGAACACTCAAAAACAGAAAGTAAAAGTGTTGGGTTGTCTCCCAACAAGCGCTTTTCTTTAAAGCCTTTTAGCTAGGCATGATGGTTTCAATGATGCTCACATAGGAATAGTATTTGAAACATGCAAAATGTCATCATGGATCACATGGCAAGCACATTTAAGTCTAACACACTTCCTATGCATAGGGATTTTGTGTGCAAACATGGGAGGAAGAAGCAACTAGCATAGGAAGGCAAAACAAGCATAACTTCAAAACTTTCAACATATAGAGAGGAAACTTGATACTATTGCAATTCCTACAAGCATATGTTCCTCCCTCATAATAATTTTCAGTAGCATCTGATAACCCACAAGTATAGGGGATCACGACAGTCTTCACGAGTAGTATTTCACCCTAATTTATTGATTCGACACAAGGGGACCCAAAGAATATTTATTGGCCATGACAGTTGAGTTGTCAATTCAACCGCACCTGGGATATCTCTCTGCATCAAAAGTTTAGTAGCACAACAAATAGTAGTAGCAAAAGTAACAGTAGTTGTGACAGCAGCAATTTTGTTGCAGTTGTGACAGTAGCAGTAGCAATAGTAACTTAACAAGATTCAGTATATGTAAAGCGTAGGCATGTGGATGGGTGATGGATAATGATTTAGATGACATTGATCATATAACAGTTACACACCAGGGCGACACAGAACTAGCTCCAATTCATCAATGTAATGTAGGCATGTATTCCGTATATAATCATACGTGCTTGCGATAAGAACTTGCATGACATCTTTTGTCCTACCCTCCCCTGGTAGCCGGTTCCTATTGGAAACTAAGGGATATTAAGGCCTCCTTTTAATAGAGAACCGGAACAAAGCATTAACACATGGTGAATACATTAAATCCTCAAACTACGGGAACCACCGGAAAGAATCCCAATTATTGTCACCTTGGGGTATGCGGATCAAGACACATAATAGGTGCGTACAACTTGCAAGATAGCATCCAAATCACTCTTATATTCATGAAAACATAATAGGTTCAGATCTGAAATCATGGCACTCGGGCCCTAGTGACAAGCATTAAGCATAGCAAAGTCATAGCAACATCAATCTCAGAACATAGTGGATACTAGGGATCAAGCCCTATCAAACTTAACTCGATTACATGATCAATCTCATCCAATCCCACCACCGTCTAACAAGCCTATAAAGGAATTACTCACTCCCGGTGGTGAGCATCATGGCGGTATTGATGGAGAAGGGTTGATGATGACGACGGCGACGATTTCCCCTCTCCCGAGCCCCAAACGGAGTCCAGATCAGCCCTCCCGAGGAAGAACAGGAGGTGGCGGCGGCTCCGTCTCGTGAAACGCGATGAAAACTTCTCTCCGATTTTTTTCTCCGAAGATGTGATTTTATAGGACTAGAATTAGGGTCGGAGGAGCCATGAGGGCCCCACAAGCCATGAGGGCACGGCCTAGGGGGGCGCCCTGATGTGTGGTGGCCCCCTGGCACACCCCCTCCGGCAGGTCTTTGGTCCATAATTCATTATAATTCTCAAAAATAATTCACAAAAAGTTTCGTCCAATTCTGAGAACTTTTATTTCTGCATAAAAATAACACCAAGGTAGTTCTGCTGAAAACAACGTCAGTCCGGGTTAGTTTCATTCAAATCATGAAAATTAGAGGTCAAAACCAGAGCAAAAGTGTTTGGAAAAGTAGATACGTTGGAGACGTATCAACTCCCCCAAGCTAAACTCATTGCTTGTCCTCAAGCAATTCAGTTGACAATCTGAAAGTGATAAATAAAACTTTTACAAACTCTTATGTTCTCGTTGTTATACACATGCTTAGCTAGTGTTCAAGCTTTCAGCATAAATCATAAATGACCACATCCATGATAACAATTAGGCATCATATCAACTCATGGCAATACATAACCAATAGCAAGCTAATAATAAGATATGTCATATGCCAACAATTTATCAAAATGATCATGATATAATATAGTGACATAGTATTTCGCTAGCCCTTTATGAGACCGCAAAACATAAATGCAGAGCACCTCTGAGGTTCAAGCAACGACTAAACATTATAATTCAGAATAGAAAAGATCCAGTCATGCTCGTATCCAACATTAACTAGACTCAATGCATAAGAATGACAATAGTGCTCTCTGGTCTGGTGCTTTTAGTAAGAGAATGATGACTCAACATAAAAGTAAATAGATATGCCATTCGTAGAGGGAATCATTAATTTGCAGAGGTGCCAGAGCTCAAGTTTTAAAACAGAGTCGGAATATAGTTTTGAGTGGTGCACTTTTCCTGTCAACGTTACGACAAAGGTTTTCAATATCTTCCTTGCTAAACTCATTATTGGCGGTTCCCAAACAAAATAGTAAAGTTTACTCCTATCCACCATCCATACACAAACCATGGCTGACCGAATTCGCGGATGCCTGCCAACATGTCAACTGTCCCAAGGAGTTTTGTTTAATTAATTTTGATTATGCAGGACTGGACATCCTTTTATAGCCTCTCTCGTGCAATTACGGTGAATAGACGACCGTCTTGAGAATAACTCATTTAGCATGGAAAATACCGACCGCCTCGTCGCTCCATGAGCGATATGCGTGCACAAAATAGATGTTTATTTGAATGTTTAGAGATGGCACATGCAAATTTACTTGGAACGGCAGGGTAATACCGCATATAGGTAGGTATGATAGACTCATGTGGAATAACTTGGGTTAAAGGTTTTGGATGCACAATCAGCATTTTTGCTTAGTACAGGTGAAGACTAGCAATAGGTTGGGAAGTGACCAGCTAGAGAACGAAGATGGTCATAGGCATGCATTGCAAATAATTAACATTGGACATAGCATGAGTAGGATATGAACACTCTGAATTTAAACATCATGAAGGCTGCATTGGTTTTGAATCAACTACTTGTTTGCACATGGGCCAAGTCAAGCCGCTTGAATTTCTCAGAGGGAAATACCATACTACCATACCACATCATAACCATTTTAATGCATGTTGATCTATAAAATAAATCATTATTCACCACTATCTATTTAAGCATGGCATGAGAAGCTATAATCTCTAATTGTCATCATGAACATGTTCACTTATAATGGGTTCAGATATGAAATCATGGCACTCAGGCCCTAGTGACAAGCATTAAGCATAGCAAAGTCATAGCAACATCAATCTCAGAACATAGTGGATACTAGGGATCAAGCCCTATCAAACTTAACTCAATTACATGATCAATCTCATCCAATCCCACCACCATCCAGCAAGCCTACAAAGGAATTACTCACTCCCGGTGGTGAGCATCATGGCGATGTTGATGGAGAAGGGTTGGTGATGACGACGGCGACGATTTCCCCTCTCTGGAGCCCCAAACGGACTCCAAATCAGCCCTCCCGAGGAAGAACATGAGGTGGCGGCGGCTCCATCTCGTGAAACGCGTTAAAAACTTCTCTCCAATTTTTCTCTCCGAAGATGCGATTTTATAGGACTGGAATTAGGGTTGGAGGAGCCACGAGGGCCCCTCAAGCCATCAGGGTGCGGCCTAGGGGGGCGCGCCCTGATGTGTGGTGGCCCCCTGGCACACCCCCTCCGACAGGTCTTCGCTCCATAATTCATTATAATTCTCAAAAATAATTCACAAAAAGTTTCATCCAAGTTCGACAAATTTTATTTCTGAACAAAAATAACACCAATGTAGTTTTGCTGAAAACAACGTCAGTCCGGGTTAGTTTCATTCGAATCATGCAAATTAGAGGTCAAAACCAGAGCAAAAGTGTTTGGAAAAGTATATACGTTGGAGACGTATCAGCATTATGAAGGGATTTCACAATATAACTATCACATAAAGCATTCTTTTCATGATCTACAAGCATAGAAAATTTATTACTTTCCACATAAGCATATTTCTTCTCATTCATAATAGTGGGAGCAAACTCAAAAAAATAACTATCATGTGACACTTGATTGTCATAACCAAATTGAAAATTAAAACCATGATGATAAGTTTCATGGTTACCACTACTCATTATAGCATACGTGTCATCACCATAATCATCATAAATAGGAGGCATGCAATCATCCAAATAAATTTACTCATCAAAACTTGGGGGACAAAAAATATCATCTTCACCAAACATAGCATCCCCAAGCTTGTGGCTTTGCATATCATTAGCATCATGGATATTGATAAAATTCATACTAGCAACATTGCAATCATGCTCATCATTCAAGGAATTCTCATTAAGTATTTTTATATTTCCTTCCTCTACCAATATAACATCCCCAAACTTGGGGCTTTGCATATCATTAGCATCATGGATATTCAGAGAATTCATATTAACAATATTGCTATCATGCTTTTCATTCAAGAAACTATCATGAATCACTTTATAAATTTCACAATTTTTATATTCATGATTTTCAAGCAAGACCTCATAAATATAATCTAGTGAACTCTCACTAGTAATTGTTCCAACATAATTGGGTCTTTTGAAAAGATTAGCAAGTGGGTGAGGATCCATTTATATTTATTTTGGATTTTTCTTTTATAAAACCAAACTAGTGAAAAACAAGAAACTAAAAGATTTAATTGCAAGATCTAAAGATATACCTTCAAGCACTCACCTCTCCGGCAACGGCGCCAGAAAAGAGCTTGATGTCTACTACACAACTTTATTCTCGTAGACTCGTGTTTGGCCTCCAAGCGCAGAGTTTTGTAGGACAGTAGCAATTTTCCCTCAAGTGGATGACCTAAGGTTTATCAATCCATGGGAGGTGTAGGATGAAGATGGTCTCTCTCAAACAACCCTGCAATCAAATACAAGAAATCTCTTGTGTCCCCAACACACCCAATACAATGGCAAATTGTATAGGTGCACTAGTTCGGCGACGAGATGGTGATACAAGTGCAATATGGATAGTAGATATAGGTTTTTGTAATCTGAAAATATAAAAACAGCAAGGTAACAAATAGTAAACAGCGAGCAAAACGGTATATTAATGCTTGAAAACAAGGCCTAGGGTTCATACTTTCACTAGTGCAATCTCCCAACAATGCTAACATAGTTGAATCATATATCATCCCTCAACGTGCAACAAATAATCACTCCAAAGTTCCTATCTAGCGAAGAACAATAAGATGAAATTGCTATAGGTAGTAGAACCACCTCAAAGTTATTATTTCCGATCAATCTATTGGGTTATTCCTATAAGTGTCACAAACAGCCCTAGAGTTCGTAGCAAAATAACACCAATGATACATATCAATCAACCCTAATGTCACCTAGATACTCCATTGTCACCTCAAGTATCCATGGGTAAATTATGTGACATGCATCAAACAATTTCAGATCTATCATATTCATTCCAACACAAAGAACTTCAAGGAGCACCCCAAGATATATATCAGAGAACGTAAGACAAGAACGTGTATCAACCCCTATGCATAGATTACCCCAATGTCACCTAGGAAGCAAGTTGAGTACCAAAACATACATCAAGTGAATCAATAGAACACCCCATTGTCACCACGGTATCCACATGCAAGACATATATCAAGTGTTCTCAAATCCAATATTCAATCCAACATAACGATATCTCTAAGGTAAAGATTCAATTCATCACAACAAGGTAGCAAGGGAATAACATCATATGATCCGACTATATTAACAAAGCCCGTGATACATCAAGATTGTGCCATCTCAAGAACACGAGAGAGAGAGAGAGATAGAGAGAGAGAGATTGAACACATAGCTACTAGTACATACCGTTAGCCCCGAGGGTGAGCTACTCCCTCCTCGTCATGGCCTCCGCTGGGATGATGAAGATGGCCACCGGAGATGATCTACCCTCTCCGGCAGGGTACTGGAACGCCTCTAGATTGGTTTTTCGTCGATTCAGAGAGTTGCAGCGACAGAATGAGGTGTCTCTCTTTATTTCTGGGGTTTCTGGTATTTATGGTATTTTTCAGCGTTGGAATCACGCCAAACGGAGCTACGAGGGCCCCACAAGCCATCTGGCCGGTTTCATGGTGGCCTTTTGGTCCACCCCCTCCGGTGGTTCTTCTCTCCAATATTGCTTATTTGGTCCAGAAAAAATCACAAAAAAGTTTCGGGCGATTCCGAGAACTTTCTTTTTCTGCACAAAAACAACACCACGGTAATTCTGCTGAAAACAGCGTCAGTCCGGGTTAGTTCTAAATAAATCATATAAAGTGCATCAAAACCATATAAAAGTATTGTAAACATAGGTGAATATGGCATGTATACTTCATAAATTATCGATACGTTGGAGACGTATCAGTATCCCCAAGCTTAATTCCTGCTCGTCCTCGAGTAGGTAAACGATGAAAGAAATAATTTATGAAGTGTGAATGCTAGCTTAGTGAATAATTTTGATCGTTGATAATTTCAGTCACTTTTCTAGCATCATAACCAGCAGCTTTTTCTCATAAAAATCATCATGATAGAGTAGCAATCAAATCACATGTCATAGTTCAAACAATGCATTCTATTGAAACTTAACAACCTATGTTCTTGGTCACCAAACAATTTCAATACATCATCAAGTCTAAGTAAGAGCTCCACATACTCAATTGTCATATAGTCTTTTATGATTGCTAATACTCAAGGCATATCTTTAGAATAAACAACATCCATCGAACACAGAGAAAGATAGGAGCTAGATGTTTCGCCTCCCAACACACTTATCATAAAGATAATTATCAACAATAATGGATCATGATCAAATATATTTGAGTGGATATATATGTTTGGGTCTTTCCCCACCACATGGTGCTTGCCAACTAATAGATTGAGGTTGGAATAAGAAGTTGACTCAACATGAAAGTAAGTAACATGAAAGTAAATAGATTGTCCCTTCGCAGAGGGAAGCAGGGATTTGCATATGTGCTAGAGCTCATTGTTTATAACAGAGATGAATATGTAATTTTGAGTGGTGTGCCTTTCCTGTCAACGTCACAACAGAGTATTCAATATCTTCCATGCTAATCACATTATTGGCGGTTCCCAAACAGGATTTAAATTTTTACTCCCCCTCCACTATTCAAACACATTCCATGGCTGGCCGAATCCACGGTTGCCCTCCAAACAATCAACTTTCTAGGGGGAGTTTTTGTTTATTTATTTTTGTGTTATGCAAGACTGGGAATCCTTTTTACCAGCCTCTCTCGTGCAATGACAAGTGAATAAACACTCATCTTGAGAATAACTCGCTTAGCATGGAAGATAATGACCGCCGCATCGCTCCATGAGCGGTACGAGCACACAAAACGGATGATTATTTGAATGTTTAGAGGTGGCACATGCAAATTTACTTGGAATGGCAATGAAATACCATATATAGGTAGGTATGGTGGAGTATCATGGAATAAACTTGGCTCAAGGATTTGGATGCACAAGTAGTATCTCTACTTAGTACGAAGTTTTGGCTATCAAAAGGTTCTAAACAAGCACCACATGTTGGAGGATCCATAACAATATAACTTCTATGCAAATATACCCAAACATAACCATTACATTGTCTTTCTTGTCCAACTTCAACTATTTGATCAAGTTTAAAAATAATGGATGGGTATTCACAATCATATGTCCAAGATAATATATTTATACGTGAAAGTTCTCTTTCTTATACTAATCATTCATGAATTGCTTGTATGACCAATTTGATGATTGCCAAACTTCAATAGATTTTACTTTATAAACCAGATCTGAAGCTACTACTAAGAATAAAGCACATTGATAATTTCATATTTATGATATTCAATTCATTCATAATTTACTCATAGGATATAAGTGAAGCACAAGAGTAAACATCAAACTACTCTTCAAAAGATATAAGTGAAGATCAATGAGTAGTCAAACAATAAAATAGCTATGTGAGGACTCTCTATCAATAAATATTTTCAGATTTTACTATTTTATTTAAACAGCGAGCAAAACAAAAATAGCACTCCAAGAATAGCACATATCATGTGGACAAATAAAAATTTAGGCTCAACATAGGCTAACCGATAATTGTTGATGAAGAGATGTGGGATGCGTAGCATCCCCATGCTTAGATGCTTGAGACTTCTTGAAATATTTACTTGGGATGCCTTAGGCATCCCCAAGCTTGATCTTTTGTATCTCGTTCAAACCTCTCATATCACGGTTTCACCTATTCTCAAAAACTTCATCCACACAAAACTCGAAAAGAACTCGTGAGATAGGTTAGTACACATAAGAATAAATCCACACTTCATGTACTACCAAGACAAGTTGAAAATAATTTTCAAACATCATCTACTGTTTACTATCGTTTCCACAATTTATATCTACCAATATAGCTATGGAAACTATAGGATAAGTAGATAACAAAACTATGACAAGAATCTGTCCAAACAGAACAGTCTGTAGCAACTTGTTAAACCAGTGTACTTATGTAAATCAAACAATTCTAAAAATTTAGAACATGATAAATAATTTATATGAAAATACTGTGTAAAATTTTTCGAAACTTTCCACGTTCCATTAAAATATGAAAATTCAAACACTATAGAAAAAGTTTCTGTTTTTACACAGCACATATCAAACATGTAGCTCAAGCATACTAAAGGCAATTCTTGGAACTTCTTATTGAAAAACAAGATTATAAATAACAGCAAGAAAATACTAAGAAAATAAAAAGATGCTCCATTCAAAACACATATTATGTGATGAATAAAAATATAGCTCCAAGTAAGATATACCATAGTGTTGAAGACGAAAGAGGGGATGCCTTCCGGGGCATCCCAAGCTTAGGCGCTTGAGTCTTCCTTGGATATTACCTTGGGGTGCCTTGGGCATCCCCAATCTTATGTTCTTGTCACTCCTTATTCTCCTCATATCGGTGTCTCACCCAAAACTTGAAAACTTCAATCACACAAAACTTAACGGAACTTTGTGAGATGGGTTAGTATAATAAATAAAGATCATTCACTTAGGTACTGTCAAGACAAGATTCATAATTGTTCTCACATAATACCTACTGTATTATATCATTCACATAATTTATATCACTGAATATAAGTTATGGGAACACTAAAACAAGCAAACTATGCGTGCAAAATACAATCTGTCAAAAATAGAATAGTCTGTGAAGATCTGTAGTATAATGATACTTCCCTGTCTCTAAAAATTCTGAAAAATTAGGAAAACGTAAAGAATTTGCATATAAATACTGTGTACAAATTTCAGAATTTTTTGACGCTCCAGTAAAATCATAGAAATTCTTTACCGGAGGCAAAAGTTTCTGTTTTTGCACAGAATCAAATCAAAAAGTATCCATACTATCCCAAAGGTCTTACTTGGCCCATTATTGAAATAAAAGGCACAAAACATGATCACTACAGTAGCTTAATCATGTAAACACACAAAAACAGAAAGTAAAAGTGTTGGGTTGTCTCCCAACAAGCGCTTTTCCTTAATGCCTTTTAGCTAGGCATGATGATTTCAATGATGCTCTCATAAGAATAATAATTGAAACATGCAAAAGAGCATCATGGATCACATGGAAAGCACATTTAAGTCTAACCTACTTCTTATGCATAGGGATTTTGTGAGCAAACAATTTACGGGAGCAAGAAACAACTAGCATAGGAAGGCAAAACAAGCATAACTTCAAAACTTTGAACACATAGAGGAAACTGTATATTATTGCAATTCCTACAAGCATATGTTCCTCCCTCATAATAATTTTCAGTAGCATCATGAAGGAATTCAACAATATAACTATCACATAAAGCATCCTTTTCATGATTTACAAGCATAGAAAATTTATTACTCTCACCATAAGCAAATTCCTTTTCATCCATGGCAGTGGGAGCAAACTCAACAAAATAACTATCATGAGAAACTTGATTGACATAACCGCATTCAATATTAAAATCACGATGACAAGTTTTATGGTTACTATCACTCTTTATAGCATACATGTCATCATCATAATCATCATAGATAGGTGGCATGCCATCATCATAATAAATTTTCTCATCAAAACTTAGGGGACTAAAAATATCATCCTCATCAAACATAGCATCCCCAAGCTTGTGGCTTTGCATATCATTAGCATCATGGATATTCTGACAATTCATACTAACAATATTGCTATCAAGCTTTTCATTCAAGGAACTATCATGAATCACTTTATAAATTTCACAATTTTCAGATTCATGATTTTCAAGCAAGACCGCATAAAGATAATCTAGTGAACTCTCACTAGTAATTGTTCCAACATAATCGGGTCTTTTGAAAAGAATAGCAAGTGGGTGAGGATCCATTTATATTTATTTTGTAGTTTTCTTTTATAAAACCAAACTAGTGAAAAACAAGAAACTAAAAGATTTAATTGCAAGATCTAAAGATATACCGTCAAGCACTCACCTCCCCGGCAACGGCGCCAGAAAAGAGCTTGATGTCTACTACACAACTTTATTCTTGTAGACTCGTGTTGGGCCTCCAAGCGCAGAGTTTTGTAGGACAGTAGCAATTTTCCCTCAAGTGGATGACCTAAGGTTTATCAATCCGTGGGAGGTGTAGGATGAAGATGGTCTCTCTCAAACAACCCTGCAATCAAATACAAGAAATCTCTTGTGTCCCCAACACACCCAATACAATGGCAAATTGTATAGGTGCACTAGTTCGGCAACGAGATGGTGATACAAGTGCAATATGGATGGTAGATATAGGTTTTTGTAAACTGAAAATATAAAAACAGCAAGGTAAAAAATAGTAAACAACGAGCAAAACGGTATATTAATGCTTGAAAACAAGGCCTAGGGTTCATACTTTCACTAGTGCAATCTCCCAACAATGCTAACATAGTTGAATCATATGATCATCCCTCAACGTGCAACAAAGAATCACTCCAAAGTTCCTATCTAGCGGAGAACAATAAGATGAAATTGGTGTAGGTAGTAGAACCACCTCAAAGTTATTCTTTCCGATCAATCTATTGGGCTATTCCTATAAGTGTCACAAACAGCCCTAGAGTTCGTAGTAAAATAACACCAATGATACATATCAATCAACCCTAATGTCACCTAGATACTCCATTGTCACGTCAAGTATCCGTGGGTAAATTATGCGACATGCATCAAACAATTTCAGATCTATCATATTCAATCCAACACAAAGAACTTCAAGGAGCACCCCAAGATCACTATCGGAGAACGTAGGACAAGAACGTGTATCAACCCCTATGCATTGATTACTCCAATGTCACCTCGGGAATCCGCAAGTTGAGTACCAAAACATACATCAAGTGAATCAATAGAACACCCCATTGTCACCACGGGTATCCACATGCAAGACATATATCAAGTGTTCTCAAATCCAATATTCAATCCAACATAACGATATATCAAAGGTAAAGATTCAATTCATCACAACAAGGTAGCAAGGGAATAACATCATATGACCCGAATATATTAACAAAACCCGTGATACATCAAGATCGTGCCATCTCAAGAACACGAGAGAGAGAGAGAGAGATTGAACACATAGCTACTGGTACATACCCTCATCCCCGAGGGTGAACTACTCCCTCCTCGTCATGGCCTCCGCCGGGATGATGAAGATGGCCACCGGAGATGATCTACCCTCTCCGGCAGGGTACTGGAACGCCTCTAGATTGGTTTTTCATCAATTAAGAGAGTTGCGGTGGCAGAACGAGGAGTCTCTCTTCATTTTTGGGGTTTCTGATATTTATGGGATTTTTTAGCGTTGGAATCATGCCAAACGAAGCTACGAGGGCCCCACAAGCCATCTGGTCGCGCCCCCTGGGGGCGCGGCCGGTTGCGTGGTGGCCTTCTGGTAAACCCCCTCCGGTGGTTCTTCGCTCCAATATTGCTTATTTGGTCGAGAAAAAATCACAAAAAAGTTTCGGGCGAGTCCGAGAACTTTCATTTTCTGCACAAAAACAACACCACGGTAATTCTGTTGAAAACAGCGTCAGTCCGGGTTAGTTCTAAATAAATCATAGAAAGTGCATCAAAACCATATAAAAGTATTGTAAACATAGGTTAATATGGCATGAATACTTCATAAATTATCGATACGTTGGAGACGTACCACTATCATATTCAATCGAACACAAAGAACTTCAAGGAGCACCCCAAGATTTCTATCGGAGAACGTAGGACAAGAACTTGCATCAACCCCTATGCATAGATTAGCCCAATGTCACCTCGGGAATCCGCAAGTTGAGTACCAAAACATACATCAAGTGAATCAATAGAACACCCCATTGTCACGACGGGTATCCACATGCAAGACATATATCAAGTGTTCTCAAATCCAATATTCAATCCAACATAACGAGATCTCAAAGGTAAAGATTCAATTCATCACAACAAGGTGGCAAGGGAATAACATCACATGATCCGACTATATTAACAAAGCCCATGATACATCAAGATCGTGACATCTCAAGAACACGAGAGAGAGAGAGAGAGATTGAACACATAGCTACCGGTACATACCCTCAGCCCCGAGGGTGAACTACTCCCTCCTCATCATGGCCTCCGATGTCTACTACACAACTTGTTCTTGTAGACTCGTGTTGGGCCTCCAAGCGCAGAGTTTTGTAGGACAGTAGAAAATTTCCCTCAAGTGGATGACCTAAGGTTTATCAATCCGTGGGAGGCGTAGGATGAAGATGGTCTCTCTCAAACAACCCTGCAACCAAACAATAAAAAGTCTCTTGTGTCCCCAACACACCAAATACAATGGTAAATTGTATAGGTGCACTAGTTCGGCGAAGAGATGGTGATACAAGTGTAGTAATGATAGTAGATATTGATTTTTGTAATAGTAACAATAAAAAATAGTAAGGTAGCAAGTAACAAAAGTGAGCACAAACGGTATTGCAATGCTTGAAAACAAGGCCTAGGGTCCATACTTTCGCTAGTGCAATCTCTCAACAATGCTAATATAATTGGATCACATAACCATCCCTCAACGTGCAACGAAGAATCACTCCAAAGTTCTTCTCTAGCGGAGAACATAAGAAGAAATTGTTTGTAGGGTACGAAACCACCTTAAAGTTATCCTTTCCTATCGATCTATCCAAGAGTTCGTACTAAAATAACACCAAGTTATCCTTTCCGATCGATCTATCTAAGAGTTCGTACTAAAATAACACCATATGATACGCATCAACCAACTCTAATGTCACCTAGATACTCCAATGTCACCACAAGTATCCATGAGTTAATTATATGATACACATCAAACAATTTCAGATTCATAATACTCAATCCAACACAAAGAACCTCAAAGAGTGCCCCAAGATTTCTACCGGAGAAAGTAGGACAAAAACGTGCATCAACCCCTATGCATAGATTACCCCAATGTCACCTCGGGAATCAGCAAGTTGAGTGCCAAGACATAGATCAAGTGCTCTCAAATCCATAAAAGTATTCAATCCAGTAATAATGAAATCTCAAAGGGAAAACTCAATTCATCACAACAAGATAGAGAGGGGAAAACACCATATGATCCAACTATATTAACAAAGCCCGCGATACATCAAGATCGTGCCAAATCAAGAACACGAGAGAGAGAGATTAAACACATAGCTAATGTTACAAACCCTGAGCCCCAAGGGTGGACTACTCCCTCCTCATCATGGAGACCATAGGGATGATGAAGATGGCCTCCGGTGATGATTTCCCCCTCCGACAGGGTGCCGGAATGGGGTCTAGATTGGTTTTTCGTGGCTACAGAGGCTTGCGGCGATGGAACTTCTGATCTAGGGTTATTTCTGGGGGTTTCTGAATATATAGGATTTTTGGGCGTCAGTTTCACGCGAAGATGGGCCACGAGGGGCCCACAAGACACCAGGGCGCGCCAGAGGGGGCTGGCGCGCCCTGGTGGGTTGTGGCCACCTCGTGGCTCTTCTGGCCCTCCCATGAAGCTTCTAGTGCCTCTTTTGTTCCAAAAAAATCGTCAAAATGTTTCATTGCATTTGAAGAACTTTTATTACTGCACAAAAAATGACACCACGGTAGTTCTGCTGAAAACAGCGTCAGTCCGGGTTAGTTCCATGCAAATCATACCAAAACCATATAAAATTGTTGTAAATATGGCATGAATACTTCATAAATTATAGATACGTTGGAGACGTATCAGCATCCCAAAGCTTAGTTCCTACTCGTCCTCGAGTAGGTAAATGATAAAAGAAATAATTTATGAAGTGTGAATGCTAGCATAGTGCATAAGTTTGATCAATGATAATTTCAACCACTTCTCCTAGCATCATAACAACAACTCTTTCTCATAAAAATCATCATGATAAAGTAGCAACCAATTCACATGTTATGGTTCAAACAATGAATTCTCTTGAAACTTAACAACCTATGTTCTTAGTCACCAAACAATTGTAATTCAACTTATTCTCAACAAAGTCTAAGTAAGAGCTCCACATACTCAATCATCATATAGTCTTCTATGATTGCCAGTACTCAAAGCATATTTTTAGAACAAATGGCATCCATCGAACACAGAGAAAGATAGGGGCTTAATGTTTCGCCTCCCAACTCATTTATCATAGAGATAATTGTCAACAATAATAAGTCATGATCAAATATATTTGACTGGCCATATGTGCCTAGATCTTTCCCCACCACATGATGCTTGCCAACTAGAGAATAATTGAGGTTGAAATGAGAATGCATACTATTGACTCTTGCATAAAAGTAAATACTGAAAGGTAAAAGATAGGCCCTTCGCAGAGGGAAGCAGAGGTTCTCATGTGCTTTTTGGTTTTGTATGCACAATCCCTTCATGCAAAAGAACGTCATGTTATATTGCCCCTTATGATAGCAACCTTTATTATGCAGTCCGTCACTTTTATTAATTTGCCATCACAATTTCGTACAACGCTCAATTTTCTCTTACACTAAATGATCAAACACATTTAGAAGCAATTTTTATTGCCTTTTTGTACCGATGACAACTTACTTGAAGGATCTTATTCAATCCATAGGTAGGTATGGTGGACACTCATGGCAAGAAACTGGGTTTATGGGTTTTTGGATGCACAAGTAGTATCTCTACTTAGTACGAAATTTTGGTTAGCAAAATATCCTAAGCAAACCCCACATGCTGGAGGATCCATAACAATATAACTTCTATGCAAATATACACAACCATAACTCATTACGTTGTCTTCCTTGTCCAACTTCAACTAATTTGCTCAAGTTAGAAAATAATTAATGGGTATTCACAATCATAGAAGATGTCCAAGATAATATATTTGTATGTGAAAGTTCTCTTCCTTATACTAATCATTCACGAATTGCTTGTATGACCAATATTGTGATTGTCAAGCTTCAAAAGATTTCACTTTCTAAACCCAATGTGAAGCTACTACTAGGCATGATATGAACATATAATTTCAACTTCATGGTATTCAATTCATTCAACAATTTAATCATAGGATATAAGTGAAGCACAAGAGTAAATGACAAGCTATTCCAAAAAGATATAAGTGAAGATCAAGCGAGTAGCTAAGTAAATAGGTAGCCATTTGAGAACTCTCTCTCATCTAAAAACTTTCATATCTAAGTATTTTATTAAAAAAATCAAGCAAAACAAAATAAAATGACATTCCAAGAATAGCACACATCATGTGAAGAAGCAAAAAAACTTAGGCTCAACCACTACTAACCGATAATTGTTGATGAAGAAAGGTGGGATTCCTACCGGGGCATCCCCAAGCTTAGATGCTTGAGACTTTTTGAAATATTATCTTGGGATGCCTTGGGCATCCCCAAACTTGAGCTTTTTTGTCTCCTTAATTCCTTTTATATCACGGTTTCCCTAAATCTTAAAAACTTCATCCACAAAAACTCGAAAAGAACTCGTGAGATAGGTTAGTACACATAAGAATAAGTCCACACTTATTGTAATGCCAAGACAAGTTGCACAATAATTTCCAAATATCATCTACTGTTTACTATCGTTTCCACAATTTATATCTACCAATATAGGCTATGGAAACTATAGGATAAGTAGATAACAAAACTATGACAGCAATCTGTCCAAACAGAACAATCTGTAGCAATGTATGAAAACAGTGTACTTATGTAACTCAAAAAATTATGAAAATTTAGGACGTGATAAATAATTTATATGAAAACACTGTGTCAAAATTTCGGAAACTTTCCACGTTCCAAGAAAATATGAAAATTCAAACACTACAGAGAAAGTTTCTGTTTTTACACAGCACACATCAAACATGCAATGCAAGCATCCTAAGGCAATTCTTGGAACTTTTTATTGAAAAACAAGATTATAAATAACACCTAACATAAAATAAGAAAATATAATGACGATCCAAGCAAAACACGTATTATGTGACGAATAAAAATATAGCTCTAAGTAAGATATACCGATAAGGTTGAAGACGAAAGAGGGGATGCCTTCCGGGGCATCCCCAAGCTTAGGCGCTTGAGTCTTCCTTGTATATTACCTTGGGGGTGCCTTGGGAATCCCCAATCTTAGGTTCTTGTCACTCCTTATTCTCCTCATATCGGTGTCTCACCCAAAACTTGAAAACTTCAATCACACAAAACTTAACGAAACTTCATGAGATAGGTTAGTATAATAAATAAAGATCAATCACTTAGGTACTGTCAATAAAAGATTCATAATTGTTATCACATAATACCTACTGTATTATACCATTCACATAATTTATATCACTGAATATAAGCTATGGGAACACTAAAACAAGCAAACTATGCATGCAAAGCAGAATCTGTCAAAAACAGAACAGTCCGTGAAGATCTGTAGTATAGTCATACTTCCCTGTCTCCCAAAATTCTGAAAATTAGGAAAACTTATAGAATTTGCATATAAATACCATGTAAAAATTTCAGAAGTTTTTGACGCTCCAGTAAAATCAGAGAAATTCTTTACTGGAGGAAAAAGTTTCTGTTTTTGCACAGAATCAAATCAACAAGTATCCATGCTATCCCAAAGGCTTTACTTGTCACATTATTGAAATAAAAGACACAAAACATGATTTAAAGTAGCTTAATCATGTGAACACTCAAAAACAGAAAGTAAAAGTCTTGGGTTATCTCCCAACAAGCGCTTTTCTTTAATGCCTTTTAGCTAGGCATGATGATTTCAATGATGCTCATATAAGAATAGTAGTTGAAACATGCAAAAGAGCATCATGAATCTCATGACAAGCACATTTAAGTCTAACCCACTTCCTATGCATAGGTATTTTGTGAGCAAACAATTTATGGGAACAAGAATCAACTAGCATAGAAAGGCAAAACAAGCATATCTTCAAGATTTTCAACACATAGAGAGGAAACTTGATATTATTGCAATTCCTACAAGCATAAGTTCCTACCTCATAATAATTTTCAGTAGCATCATGAATAAATTCCACATTATAAATATCACATAAAGCATTCTTGTCATGATCTACAAGCATAGAAAATTTATCACTCTCCACATAAGCAATTTTCTTCTCATTCATAATAGTGGGAGCAAACTTAACAAAATGACTATCATGAGATACTTGATTGACATAACCACATTGAATATTAAATCATGATGACAAGTTTCAAAGTTGCTATAAATTTTTATATCATACATGTCATCACCAGAATCATCATAGATAGGAGGCATGCCATCATCATCATAAATTTGCTCATCAAAACTTGGGGGACTAAAAATATCTTCTTCATCAAACATAGCATCCCCAAGCTTGTGGCTTTGCATATAATTAGCATCATGGATATTCAGAGAATTCATACTAGTAACATTGCAATCATGCTCATCATTCAAGGAATTCTCATTAAGTATTTTCATAAACTCTTCCTCTACCAATTGAGCACAATTTTCCGAACCATCATTTTCACAAAAGACATTAAAAAGACGAAATAATTGAGGCAACCTCAACTCCATTTTTTGTAGTTTTCTTTTATAAAACCAAACTAGTGAAAAACAAGACACTAAAAGATTTAATTGCGGGATCTAAGGATATACCTTCAAGCACTCACCTCCCCGGCAACGGCGCAAGAAAAGAGCTTGATGTGTACTACACAACTTGTTCTTGTAGACTCGTGTTGGGCCTCCAAGCGCAGAGTTGTGTAGGACAGTAGCAAATTTCCCTCAAGTGGATGACCTAAGGATTATCAATCCATGGGAGGTGTAGGATGAAGATGGTCTCTCTCAAACAACCCTGCAACCAAATAATAAAAGGTCTCTTGTATCCCCAACACACCGAATACAATGGTAAATTGTATAGGTGCACTCGTTCGGCGAAGAGATGGTGATACAAGTGTAGTAATGATAGTAGATATTGATTTTAGTAATAGTAACAATAAAAAACTGCAAGGTATCAAGTAACAAAAGTGAGCACAAACGGTATTGCAATGCTTGAAAACAAAGCCTAGGGTCCGTACTTTCGTTAGTGCAATCTCTCAACAATGCTAATATAATTGGATCACATAACCATCCCTCAACGTGTAACGAAGAATCACTCCAAAGTTCTTATCTAGTGGAGAACATAAGAAGAAATTGTTTGTAGGGTACGAAACCACCTTAAAGTTATCCTTTCCGATCGATCTATCCAAGAGTTCGTACTAAAATAACACCAAGTTATCCTTTCCGATCGATCTATCTAAGAGTTCGTACTAAAATAACACCATATGATACTCATCAACCAACTCTAATGTCACCTAGATATTCCAATGTCACCACAAGTATCCACGAGTTAACTATACGATACGCATCAAACAATTTCAGATTCATAATACTCAATCCAACACAAAGAAACTCAAAGAGTGCCCCAAGATTTCTACCGGAGAAAGTAGGACAAAAACGTGCATCAACCCCTATGCATAGATTACCCCAATGTCACCTCGGGAATCCGCAAGTTGAGTGCCAAGACATAGATCAAGTGCTCTCAAATCCATAAAAGTATTCAATTCGGTAATAACGAAATCTCAAAGGGAAAATTCAATTCATCACAACAAGATAGAGAGGGGAAAACACCATATGATCCAACTATATTAACAAAGCCCGCGATACATCAAGATCGTGCCAAATCAAGAACACGAGAGAGAGAGATAGAGATTATACACATAGCTACTGGTACAAACCCTCAACCCCGAGGGTGGACTACTCCCTCCTCATCATGGAGACCATAGGGATGATGAAGATGGCCTCCAGTGATGATTTCCCCCTTCGGGAGGGTGCCGGAACGGGGTCTAGATTGGTTTTTCGTTGCTAGATGCTTGCAGCGGCGGAACTTCTGATATAGGGTTATTTCTGGGGGTTTCTGAATATATAGGATTTTTGGGCGTCGGTTTCACGCGATGATGGGCCACGAGGGCCCACAAGACACCAGGGCGCGCCTAAGGGGGTTGGCGTGCCCTAGTGGGTTGTGGCCACCTCGTGGTTCTTCTGGCCCTCCCACAAAGCTTCTAGTGCCTCTTTTGTTCCAAAAAACCGTCAAAAAGTTTCAGTGCATTTGGAGAACTTTTATTTCTGCACAAAAAACAACAACATGGTAGTTCTGCTGAAAACAACGTCAGTCCGGGTTAGTTCCATGCAAATCATACCAAAACCATATAAAATTGTTGTAAATATGGCATGAATACTTCATAAATTATAGATACGTTGGAGACGTATCAGCCTCCGCCGGGATGATGAAGATGGCCACCGGATGATGATTTCGCTCTCCGATAGGGTACTAGAAAGGCTCCAGATTGGTTTTTCATCGATATAGAGAGTTGCGGTGGCGAAACGGAGAGTCTCTTTTTATTTCTATGGTTTCTGGGATTTATAGGATTTTTCAGCGTTGGAATCGCGCACAACGGAGCCAGGTGGGCCCCACAAGCCATCATGCCATGTTGGCTTGTGCCCCAAGGGTGGCTCCCCTCCGGTGGTTCTTCGCTCCAATGTTGCTTATTTTCTCCAGAAAAAATCATGAAAAAAGTTTCGGGCGATTCCGAGAACTTTCATTTTCTGTACAAAAACAACACCACGGTAATTCTATTAAAAACAATGTCAGTCCGGGTTAGTTCTAAATAAATCATGTAAAGTGCATCAAAACCATATATAAGTATTGTCAACATAGGCAAATATGGCATGAATACTTCATAAATTATAGATACGTTGGAGACGTACCAGGGACCTCGATGACGCCCGTAGTTTCCAGCTCTGCGATGATGCTCGGTGACCAGCCCGTCGATGCCATGGGGATGGTTGCTGGCGCGGCTCAGGGATGGTTGTTGGTGAGTTTGCCGGGGCAGCATCCACTGCGGCATGCAGCTCTTCCACGACCATGTCCATGGCATCCCATTTGTCTTTATGTTCTATCTCCTCCGGCTCGGTGCCGACCTCACCAAACCGGAAGACTAGTGGCATATGAGTGTGCCATGGCGAAGTTGCATGGAGGTCTGAATGATGGAGGGGAATGGGAGGCGAAGAGAGAGGATTGTGAGTGAGTGGGCAGTAAAGCCGCCTATTAAACAGCGGCTCGGGCGCCATTGATGGACAGGTTGGAAGCGACGCGGGCAGATATGGAGGTCAAAGGGCTCGCTTCCCTGCGAGCTTGCAGCGAACTGCTCGCACGCCTCCCGGTGAGCCTGCGCACCGGAGGCCAGCTCGCACGCCTCCCGTGTCCCGTCAACTCAAACAGCTGCTCGCACGGCACCTCCTAGTCAATAAAGAGTGCGACGCGTGGCAGCACGTAAATGGGCAGTAGAATGCCCACTGTTTTTAAATAATGCAACCGTTTGCGTGGTAACGTTACAGTTCTTTGTTCCAAAATCTTTTGTTGGCTATTAATGTGTGCGCCTTTTCACAAAGTGGACATGAAAAATACCACAACATATTTGTGCTATATCATGACGTCATGCCCAATTTCTTGAATTTTGTGTGAGTTTTAGATTTACTATAGTTTAAACCAATATTCTCAATGTTGTCTCTAGAAGATTTTTTTTATTAAAAATGTGTCTCAAAGAGGAAAACAAAATCCTATGATGCCTTTATGTGCCATGTCATGACACCATGCCAAGTTTCATGAATCTCTGACGAGTTTTTGATTTACATGAATTTAAAACCCAAGTTTCTCAATGTTTGTGGCCAGGCCAAAAACCCGAGATATTTGAAATTCATTTTCATTTCTTTGCATGGTACCTAAAGATGCAGCCGTGTACACTTATATGATTTGTTAACCCATTTTGACGCACCGGACCTTGTGATTGTAGTTCAAATTTGAATTATGCACATTAAATGCCTATGAAACTCAATTAATGTGTAAAAAGGGCCAAACGAACCCTGGATAATTCCATATTTTAGCACAACACTCCTACTGGTCTATGTTACCTCTAGAAAAAGTTGAACGCGGGAGGAGGCAGCAGATGTCGTTTCGCCCACTTAAGGTGACATTCCATATTAGAATCACAAAGCTTCCCGTGAGAAGCTCCGGTTTGTAAGGGGATTGTGCCAAAAATTGTCCAAAATTGCTCTTTTTTTTACCAGGACACATATGTGCCATTTCATTACACCATGCCAAGTTTCATGAATTTTTGATGAGTTTTTGATTTACATGAATTTAAAACCAGAGTTTCTCAAGGTTTGTGTGCCGAGCCAAGACCCCGAAATGTTTGAAATATATTCTCATTCTTGCATGGGAACTGAAGATGCAACCATGTACACTTGTATGATTTTAACTCATTTTGATGCAGTGGACCTTGTGATTGTAGTTGAAATTCGAATTATTCACATTAAATGCCTATAAAACTCAATTAATGTATAATAAAGGCCAAATGAACCATATATAGCACGACACTCCTGTTGATCTATATATGTTGCCTCTAGAAATAGTTCAAGGCGAGAAGAGTCAGCGAATGTCGTTTCGCCAATGTAAGGTGACGCGTTCCATACCGGAACCACAAAGAGCTTCCCATGAGAAGCTCTGGTTTGTAAGGGGCTTGTGCCAAAACTTGTCCCAAATTGGACAATTTTTTTACCATGTGCACATATGGGCCATGTCATGACACCATGCCAAGTTTCATGAATTTCCGACGATTTTTTGATTTACATGAATTTAAAACATAAGTTTCTCATTTCTTGCATGGGGAAATGCAGCCATGGACACTTATATGATTTTCAACCCATTTTGATGCACAAGACCTTGTGATTGTATTTAAAATTTAAATTATACACATTAAATACCTAGAAAACTCAATTTATGTATAAAAAATACAAAACGAACTGTGAATAATTCCATATTTTAGCAAGATACTTGATGGTCTATGTTGCCACTAGAAAAAGTTCAAGGCGAGAGGATGAGCGGATGTTGTTTCGCCCACATAATTAAGGTGAAGTGTTCCATATCGGAACCACAAAGCTTCCCGTGAGAAGCTCCGGTTTGTAAGGGGCTTGTGCCAAAACTTGTCCCAAATTGGACAATTTTTTTACCACGACACATATGTGCAATGTCATGACAGCATGCCAAGTTTCATGAATTTCTGACTTGTTGGATTTACAGTAAATTAAGAACCAAATTTATCAATGTTTGTGGCCGAGCCAAGACCTCGAGATGCTTGAAATTAATTCTCATTTCTTGCTTGTGACATAAAGATGAAGCCATGGACACTTATATGATTTTTCAACCCAATATGATGCACCGGACCTTGTGACTGTAGTTCAAAATTGAATTATACACATTGAATGTCTGGAAAACTCAATTAATGTATAAAAATACCAAATGAACCCTGAATAATTTCATATTTTATTAGGACGCCACTATGAGTCTGTGTTCACTGCAGATAAATCTTATTGCGATCCAAACACCGTCCTTTGCCAAAGTAACCTCATTTTTTATTATAAAAACAATATGAAAATCAAGTATATCGCAAACATTTCATGAGCATGAATCGTGTGTGATGGAGTACAAAATATCTTGGGCCAATCCTCATACATGGCTTAGGCCGGAAGCTTCGTCGGCTAGAGTCCACTGCCGGCCAGTTTACCACACTTGCTCTTCAAGACCATTTTACTGTTCAATCATCGCTGGTGAAAGATGGGGACGTGGATCCCCTCGTGAGGGCAACTTCGGCAACCCACTCCGACCCGAGCGCGGCCGCATCAACCGTGAGCGCGCTCTCAACATGCTTGAACGCGAACGCTACCTCCGACAGGGCGGCTGCAACAACCGAAATTGCAAGTGCTGTAGCTGAGAGGGCTACAGCAACAATCTCCACGAGGATTGCAAATGGTGAGAATGGCACATCAGCTGTCAATTTCTCAACGGTAGATAACCCACAAGTATAGGGGATCGCAACAGTCTTCACGGGTAGTATTTCGCCCTGATTTATTGATTCGACACAAGGGGAGCCAAAGAATATTTATCGGCCTTAGCAGTTGAGTTGTCAATTCAACCACACCTGGGATATCTCTCTACAGCAAAGTTTTAGTAGCACGACAAGTAATAGTAGTAACAGTACAGTAATAGTGACAACAGTAATTTTGTAGCAGTTGTGAGAGTAGCAGCAACAGTAGTAACTTAGCAAGCTTCAGTATATGTAAAGCGTAGGCACGTGGATCGGTGATGGTTAATGATTTAGATGACATCAATCATGTAACAGTTACACACTAGGGTGACACAGAACTAGCTCTGATTCATCAATGTAATGTAGGCATGTATTCCGTATATAGTCATACGTGCTTGCAGTAAGAACTTGTATGACATCATTTGTCCTATCCTCCCATGGCAGCGGGTCCTGAAAGTGCATTATATCGGCTAGAGGGGGGGTGAATAGGCGATTTTTATAAATTCGTCACAGAGGAATTACTAGTTGAGGAATTTGCTAAGTGACGAACTACGAGTAGCGAAATAAGTACTCAAGTGCATGCGAAACATAACTGTAGCATAGTCATCACGATGAAGTGAAACATACACAGAGTATGAATAGCGTGAATAGGATAAGCAGGCAGAAGACAAAGTAACTGAAGAATTTAAGATGAGGAAATTGAGAAAGTCTTCAGTCAAATTCTTCAAATAGTAACGATCAAATTCATCAACAAGTACTTCGAGGAAATGAAAGGGTTGAGGAAATAGAACCAGGAGCTCGATGAAGACAAGGATTTGATGACCCAGTTCCAACTGCTGTGATAGTCGTACGTCTGGTTCGGAGCGGCTTGGTATTTAAACCAAAGGACACACAGTCCCAGGACACATCGTCCTTACCGTATTCTCCTTGAGCTAAGTTCACACAGACCTCGCCCAACACTCGTGGTAAGTCTTCAGGGTAGACTTCCAAACCCTCACAAACTCGGTCACCCGGTGATCCACAATTTCCTCTTGGATTCTCTAGACCATGACACCTAACCGTCTGGAAGATGCACAGTCTTCAAAGGTAAAAAGCGTCGGTTCCACACAGGAACAATCTCTTCAGTGATGCTCAATCACTTTGGGTTTTGGTGGTTTGGGTTTTGGGTTTTTCCTCACTGATGATTTTCTCTCAAAGTCCTCAGAGGATGGGTTGCTCTCAAATGACAAGTGTGAATCTCTCTCGGAGCAGCCAACCAGCTAGAGGTTGTGGGGGGGGGGGCTATTTATAGCCAGGGTGCAACCCGACATGATATGACATAAATGCCCCTAATGATATGACCGTTATGTGGATAAGATATTTGAACAGCTGGCGCAAGGCACAACAACGATCATAGATTTGAACTCTCAAATTCCTCAGGGCTATCATGTTCCTCACGGTAGGCAATTCGCACTGGCGAAATCCTAACTCCTTAGTCAGAACAAATTCCTCAGAGAACAGAAGTACTTCGTCTCTGTCACTGAAGAGATTGACTGAACCGCAAGAGATTTCCAAAGGCTTCACTCGAAGGTTTTCGGTATGTGTAGGCTTTGAGATGGGCACCACTTGGAAATTCTTCCTTAGTATTACCTCAACCCCCTTTAATAATACGGTGTTTCCTATGACTCAAAGAAAGGAAATGAAACTACGAAAACAAAAGTCTTCATGCTTCATAGTCCTCGTATCAATATCTTCAAGGTCACACCAATTTCTTCATTCTTCAAAGTCTTTAGGGAATATCAAAGTCTTCAGTTGAAGACATTCATTTTTAGGGGTCGACATTCTTCATATATATCAAACTCCTCAGCGACTTATAGAGCTTGTGTACACTCACACACATATTAGTCCCTTAACCTATAAGTCTTCAATACACCAAAATCACTAAGGGGCACTAGATGCACTTATAATCTCCCCCTTTTTGGTGATTGATGGCAAATAGGTTAAGTTTTCAACGGGGATAAACATATGAAGTGTAAGTACTGAGTTTGAGGAATTTGATTGCAAGATATAGAGGAACCCCCCTGAAGATGTGCATATTTGAGGAATTTGCTTTGGACTGCAAATGCACATGGCAGGATAAAAATCTTGGAGATCTCCCCCTATATCTTGTAATCCATACACGCATTTAACATATATCATGAGGAAATTGAAATGCATGATGGAAAATGGTGTCTGACGAAATTTAGTATGCGTGCATTAAAGTGCTTGAAGAAATAAGCATGTGGATAGTAGTTCAAAAGCGTCAGACCACCATCGGACTTAAGTTTACAACTCAATCAATAAACACTTCAGAAGAGCGAGAGTTGTAACTTAAACAAAAACAGCCCATGTATAGAGACCCGCTTGAAGACTAACTCAAATTTCTCCCCCTTTGTCATCAAGTGACCAAAAGGGACGAAAATTGAGGACTAACGCCCCTGAATAATTTCATCTTGAAGGTCGTGGAGGAGCGCCAGCGTTGTTGGGGTCGGTTGGTGGGGCAGGGCCTTCATCAGTATCATCAATGTCCTCAACTTCATCCGTCGCGCGCGATGAAGAATAGGAGCTTGTAACCAGCAGAGGAACTTGAACCTTCCTGAATTTCTTGTGAGGAGGATGAGACCAGTCAAAGTTCTGCTGAAAATACATCTCATTGAGTTCTTCAGGTGTTTTGTGATGAGCTAGTATGGCCCAAGTGCGATAGAAGATTTCATGCACATAGTAATGATTTTTCCTCATGGAGTTCTGTGTCAAAGTCATGTTCTGAAGAATTGATTTGAACTGGCGCTTGACCCACTTGTGATTGCGATCAACCTTTTGATGAAGACTTAGAAGAAGCTCACGATCGGTCATCACACGAGGGGCAGAAGCTTGAAGACTTTGAGCTTAGGTTTTTGCAGCAGAATCTTGTGTGGCAGAGTCATCATTGGTGGAGTAAGATGCAGCCTTACGGAATTGACCATCCAATGGACGAGTGCCTTTATCAACTACATCTTTGCCTTTTCCTTCAACTGAAGAAAATGTCTTTTTGAGGACTTCGATCGGAGGCAGAAAGCTGAAATGATTCTGAAAGTCTGCCTTAAAAGGAATTGAAGACCTTGATCTGATGAATTTCATGATCCAGGGAGCATAAGGCTTGAACTCGAATGGTGACACAGGTATATTCGCCAAAGTCCTCATGAAGAAATCGTGATAATTTATGGGAATCCCATGAATGATGTTGATACATCTCCAACGTATCTATATTTTTTGCTTGTTCCATGTTGTTATATTATCATTCTTGGATGATTTACAATCATTTTATAGCAACTTTATATCATTTTTTGGGACTAACCTATTGACATAGTGCCAAAGTGCCAGTTGCTATTTTTGCTTGTTTTTTTACTTCGCAGAATATCAATACCAAATGGAGTCTAATCGCGACGAAATTTTTTGGAATTTTTTTTGGGCCAGAAGACATCCAGCGGGCCAAAGAAGTGCTAGAGGGGAGGGTCGAGGAGACCACAACCCACCAGGGCATGCCAGGGGCCCAGGGAGCGCCCTGATGGGTTGTGCCCTCCTCGGGACCCCTCTCCACCGCCTCTGACGCCTATAAATTCCCAAATATTCCATAAACCCGAGAGGAGTCGACGAAAAACACATCTAGTCGCCGCAAGTTCCAGAGGCTCGAGATCCAATCTAACACCATCACGGAGGGGTTCATCATCCTCATTGGTGCCTCTCCGATGATGCATGAGTAGTCCACCATAGACCTACGGGTCCGTAGGCAGTAGCTAGATGGCTTCCTCTCTCTCTTTTGATTCTCAATACAATGGTCTCTTGGAGATCTATTTGATGTAAACTTTTGCGGTGTGTTTGTTGGGATCCGATGAATTTTGAGTTCATGATCAGTTTCTATCCATGAATATTATTTTAGTCTTCCTTGATCTCTTATATGCATGATTACTTATAGCCTCGTATTTCTTCTTCGAATCTTTGGTTTAGTTAGGTCAACTAGATCAATTTTTCTTGCCATCGGAAGAGGTGCTTTGTGATGGGTTCGATCTTGCGGTGTCCTCTCCCAGTGACAGAAGGGGCAGCGGGGCACGCATGTATTGTTGCTATTAAGGATAACAAGATGGGGTCTATTCGTACATGAATAGATCTTGTCTACATCATGTCACCGTTCTTATTGCATTACTCCGTTTTCCCGTGAACTTAATACACTAGATGCATGCTGGATAGCGGTTGATGTGTGGATTAATAGTAGTAGATGCAGAATCGTTTCGGTCTACTAATCTTGGACGTGATGCCTAGAGAATGATCATCGCCTTGGATATCGTCATGATTATTTGATCTTCTATCAATTGCCCAACAGTAATTTGTTCACCCACGGTGTGCTATACTCATGAGAGAAGCCACTAGTGAAACCTACTGCCCCCGGGTCTACTTTTCCAACATATTGCTTTCCGATCTATCTTTCTGCCGCTTTTGTTTTTAGATCTATTATTCCAAAAACCCAAAAATACCTTGCTGCACTTTTTATTTGCCCTTTTTATTTTGTGTTCTTGAGAGATCTATCTCTCTAATCTATCATATCCAAATCTATCTTTTTACTGTAGAGAGATTGACAACCTCTCTTTCGCGTCGGGTTGCAAGTATTTGTTCTTTGTGTGCAGGTGCTGTTTACGTTGTGGTGGTGATCCTCCTACTGGTTCGATACCTTGGTTTCATAACTGAGGGAAATACTTACCGTTGTTGTGCTGCATCATCCCTTCCTCTTTGGGGAAATACCGACGCAGTCTCAAGCCACATCAAAGGAATTTCTGGCGCCGTTGCCAGGGAGGAAGCGGTCTCTTCTACGTGCCAATCTCTGGCACCGAGGAGACACCATCATCATCTACCAGGTTCCTAATCACAAATCTCATCTCCTTGCAATTACATTATTTGCCATTTTCCTCTCGTTTTCTTCTCCCCACTTCACCCAATTTGCCGTTTTATTCGCCTTCTTTTTCGTTTGCCTTTTTCTCGTCAGATCTCTTGTTTGCCAGCCACGTTGCTATGACTGGCGTTACTACTCCCCCTTTGTCACCAAATTTTGAAGTTCTATATTTCAAACAAAAACAAGGGGAAAATTTGAAAATGCCTGGTATAGGCTAATGGAATCCTATCGCATTTGCAACCTCAAAGGAGATGCAAAAAATTTGCTTCGAAATTTTTACATAGGATTAGCTTTGCATCATAGACAACTCTTGGATTTTGCCTCTAAAGGGAACTTTATTGAGCTTGATGCAAACACCGCTTATGAAATTTTGGAAGGGATATTGGGGGTTCCTCCATCAAAAAAGGGGCTTTCTTTTACACAAGAGAAGGTTCACATTTTAGACAAATTGGGTGACTTACATAAGCACTTGGTCGAGTTGCAAAAATATAATGAACCTCTCAAACATATTAGTGGGAACCTCAATCGCTTGAATACATTGATTACTCTTTGCAATAAGCGTTTCGATATTTTGGATCTTAAGATGGTTTATTCTCCTGAAAATTTAGGGAAGCGTAAAGAGCCCCCCCGGGTTTGAGAAAGCCCTCACAAAAGTAGCAAAAACGAAAGATGACAATGCTTGAGTCTATGCGTTATGCCTAGCTAGGGGCGTAAAACGATAGCGCTTGTTGGGAGGCAACCCAATGAATAAATTTATTTTCGTCTTTTTCTTTCTATTTTTTAGTGTTGACACAATTATGCCTCTGTTATGATTGTGTTTTTATGTTTTATTTAGTTTTTGTGCCAAGTAGAGCCTTTAGGATGATTCATAAGATGAGTAGAAACAATGCTGAATCTGGAACAGAAACTTTGCCTCCAATGTTCGAATTTTCATTTTTTCTAGAACGTGTTATTGAGCTGAAATTTTAACACCGTATTACTATACAAATTACTTAAGTTGTCCTAATTTTTCAGAATTTTTAGAGTTACATAAGTATGGTTAGAGTACATATTACTACACACTGTTCAGTTTAAGACAGATTCTGTTTCCGTTGCATTGTGTGCTTGTTTCGATGAATCTATGGGTTATATTGAAGGGTATGAACCATGGTAAAGTTAAAATACAGTAGGTATAATGCAATAATAAAATTTGAATGGGTTTTCAACAGTACTTAAAGTAGTGATTTGCTTTATTATACTAACGGATCTCACGAAGATTTTGTTGAGTTTTGTGTGATTGAAGTTTCAAGTTTTGGGTGAGATCACGATGGATGAAGGAATAAGGTGTGAAAAGAGCCTAAGCTTGGGGATGCTACAGCACCCCCAAGATATATCCAAATAGAAACAAGAAACTAAGCTTGGGGATGCCCCGAGTGGCATCCCCTCTTTCTTCTAATGACCATCGGTATTTTACTTGGAGCTATCTTTTTATTCGTCACATATTATGAGTTTTGCTTGGAGCATCTTGTATCATTTGATTATTTGCTTGCTTTGCTTTTTTGTCACTTGTATCCTTGCTGGACACACCTATTTGAGAGAGCCAAAATTTTGCTATTATTTGTTAGAATTGCTCTATATGCTTCACTTAAACTTTTTGAGCTATAGAATTGCTCTAGTGCTTCACTTATATCTTTTTGAGCATGGTGTGCTTGGAAATTTTTGTAGAAAACACTCTCATGCTTCACTTAGATTATTTTGAGAGTTAGTAAATTTTGAAGAAATCCTCTCATGCTTCACTTATACTATTTTGAGAGATGAAATCTCTATGCTCATGTGCTTCACTTAAATTTGTTTGAGCTTGTCAAAAGCAATGGCAATATATAGAACTAGTCCCAAATTGATAGATATCCAAGGAGGATATAATAAAAACTTTCATGAAGATCATTGGACAAATTAAACTTGATTCCTTGTAATAGTTTTGAGACATGATGATAGTAATACGTGAGTCATGTTAATGAGTAATTATGCTTTAGTAGGAATATTGATGTTAAGGTTTGTGATTCCCTATGCAAGTACAAAAGTCAATAGTTATGCATGAAATTACATCCTACTTATTGCATTATTCGGTGTTAGTTATGCTCAATGCTCGCTTATGTGAATTTTCGTTTCTTGGTTGGTTGCTTCTCAATTTATTTGCTAGCCTCCACTTGTACTAAGTAGAAATATTACTTGTGCATCCAAAATCCTTAAACCCAGGTTTGCCTTATGAGTCCACCATACCTACCTATATGCGGTATTTCCATGCCGTTCTAAGCAAATTTGTCTGTGCCATCTCAACTTTTCAAAATAAATTTCCTTTTTGTGTGCTCGTAGCGCTCATGAAATGGTAGGGGGTGTCCAATATTTTTCCATGCTAGATGTGTTATTCTCAAGATGAGTGTTTATCCACTTGTTATTGCACGAGAGTACGGCGGTAATACGGATGCCCAGTCCCGAAATGAAAAAAGAAAGAAAAATTACTTTATGTTATCAAATAATAAATTCCTTGGAAAGTGTTGGTATGGAAGGCAACCGTGGATACAGCCAGCCATGGATTGTGAAAGAATGGTGGAAAAAGGAATAAACTTTATTTTCTGTTTGGGAACCGCCTATGATATATCTAGCATGGAAAGTATTGTGAACTACTTTGTCGTTTTCGTTGACAGGAAAGGCATGCCACTCAAAATATTTTTCTCTCTCAATTTAAACTTTGAGCTCTGCCACCTCTACAAATCCCTACTTCCCTCTGCGAAGGGCCTATCTATTTACTTTATGCAATTTTTATTTTTACCTTGATTCTCCATTTTCTCTTATAAAGCACCAACTAGGGGGCACTATGATCGTACTTGAGCATTGGGTGTAGCTAATATTTGAGTGTGTTTCATGAACGGATCAATGATAGAGCATGATGGGCTAGGGATAACTTTCTTTAGTGTTGATATTTTGAAAGACATGGTTGCTTGTTGGCATGCTTGAGTATTGAAGTCATTATGTTAAAACTAGACTATTGCTTTGAATCATCTAAAAGTCCAAATGTCCATGCTATAAAATAAAAGAATATGTGATGAACATGTTGGGCAGCATTCCACATCAAAAATTTGTTTTTATCATTTACCTACTCGAGGACGAGTAGGAATTAAGCTTGGGGATGTTGATACGTCTCCAACGTATCTATATTTTTTGGTTGTTCCATGCCGTTATATTATCATTCTTGGATGATTTACAATCATTTTATAGCAACTTTATATCATTTTTTGGGATTAACCTATTGACATAGTGCCAAAGTGCCAGTTGCTATTTTTGCTTGTTTTTTAACTTCGCAGAATATCAATACCAAATGGAGTCCAATCGCGACGAAATTTTTTGGAATTTTTTTTGGGCCAGAAGACATCCAGCGGGCCAAAGAAGTGCTAGAGGGGAGGGTCAAGGAGACCAGAACCAACCAGGGCGTGCCAGGGGCCCAGGGCGCGCCCTGATGGGTTGTGCCCTCCTCGGGACCCCTCTCCACCGCCTCTGACGCCTATAAATTCCCAAATATTCCATAAACCCGAGAGGAGTCGACGAAAAACACATCCAGTCGCCGCAAGTTCCAGAGGCTCGAGATCCAATCTAACACCATCACGGAGGGGTTCATCATCCTCATTGGTGCCTCTCCGATGATGCATGAGTAGTCCACCATAGACCTACGGGTCCGTACGCAGTAGCTAGATGGCTTCCTCTCTCTCTTTTGATTCTCAATACAATGGCCTCTTGGAGATCTATTTGATGTAAACTTTTGCGGTGTGTTTGTTGGGATCCGATGAATTTTGAGTTCATGATCAGTTTCTATCCATGAATATTATTTGAGTCTTCCTTGATCTCTTATATGCATGATTACTTATAGCATCGTATTTCTTCTTCGAATCTTTGGTTTAGTTAGGCCAACTAGATCGATTTTTCTTTCCATGGGAAGAGGTGCTTTGTGATGGGTTCGATCTTGCGGTGTCCTCTCCCAGTGTCAGAAGGGGCAGCGAGGCACGCATGTATCATTGCTATTAAGGATAACAAGATGGGGTCTATTCCTACATGAATAGATCTTGTCTACATCATGTCACCGTTCTGATTACATTACTCCATTTTCCCATGAACTTAATACACTAGATGCATTTTGGATAGCGGTCGATGTGTGGAGTAATAGTAGTAGATGTAGAATCATTTCGGTCTACTAATCTTGGACGTGATGCCTATATAATGATCATCGCCTTGGATATCGTCATGATTATTTGATTTTCTATCAATTGCCCAACAGAAATTGTTCACCGACCGTGTGCTATACCCATGAGAGAAGTCACTAGTGAAACCTACGGCCCCCGGGTCTACTTTTCCAACATATAGCTTTCCGATCTATCTTTTTGCCGCTTTTGTTTTTAAATCTATTATTCCAAAAACCCAAAAAATATCTTGCTGCACTTTTTATTTGCCCTTTTTATTTTGTGTTCTTGAGAGATCTATCTCTCCAATCTATCATATCCTAATCTATCTTTTTACCGTAGAGAGATTGACAACCTCTCTTTCGCGTCAGGTTGCAAGTATTTGTTCTTTGTGTGCAGGTGCTATTTACATAGTGGTGGTGATCCTCCTACTGGTTCGATACCTTGGTATCATAACTGAGGGAAATACTTACCGTCGTTGTGCTGCATCATCCCTTCCTCTTTGGGGAAATACCGACGCAATCTCAAGCCACGTCAGATGTTGAACAACAAATTCTTCATGATGCCAACAACTTCTTCTTATTCAGAGTTGTGGCCTTTGATTGGACTGAGGGTTTTGGTCAATATATGGTATATGGTCCTGGGCACATATAACAAATCCTTCACTAAGAAGGTGGTCCTTGGAGGTTTGCCTGGCGCCAAAGGCTTTATTGGTACTTGCATCATGTGATTTGGTAGTGCGGGTGCATCATAGATGCATCTTGCTCCTTCTGAAGGAATTGGAATTGGGACAGCATGAAGCAATTCAGTTGCTGGAGCAGTGTAGTGTGTGTTGCGAGACATCCAATCAAGGACCCATGTGTTAACATCAGAAGCTTTACCAGAAATGTGCAATATTGCATAATATTGAAGAATTAGCTCTTCATTCCAATCACAGATATCAGCACAGAACGGCAGAAGCCTGACGTCATGAAGAACAGTAAGCACATGAGTGAAACAAGGGATGCATTCCATATCCACATGAGGAATTTGACGATGTTGGAAGACTTTGTCCTTGTCAAATAGTACAACAGCATAGAAATTCATCTGTGCAGATGTCCAGAACCTTGAGCGTCCAACCCTTGCAGATTCATAAGGATTTGGCCGTGTGAAGAAAATGTGTTCATTGAAGAAATTCGCTTGAAGAATTTGGGACGCTTTGTGCCTTTGAATGGCAACTTTGGCTTCGGCTGAAGATTTGGCTTGAAGCGACCCACAATTTCCTTTGGCATGACAACAGCTTCTCCAGACTGAGGAACTTGTGCAACAGTTTCTTAAGGTGATGTGTGGGTATGAATTTCTTCAGCTGATGCAGCTGGAATTTCTTCAGGAAGAGATATGAGGGGTGTGGTCAGACCTTCAGATCCTGTTTGAATTTGTTCAGTCTGAGCAGGTGACTGAGGAATTTGAGTAAGAGGAGTGGTCATTGCTGAATTGGGGTGAGCAACCTCCCAATAGTCATCATTGATAAGTGGAGTTGTAATTCCAATATCCATATCCTCATCCATTTCTTCAACACCAGCCTCTTCAGTAGTTAAGTGAGGCTGGGGCGATGATACCAGAGGGGTTGAAGCATTTTCTTCCACCTCTATTTCTTCATCAATCTGCTCTGAGGAAGTAGTAGAGTGATTATCTTCATCTTCTTCATTTGGGATGACATAGTCTTCACAAAATGGTACAATTTCATATGCAGGCACGACAGAGATAGGAGTGGCATCAATGGATTCGTTTGAAGAACTTGGAATAGTCTTCAATCTCTTAGGAGCTGAGGATTTTGAAGATGTTGATGCTTTTCTTTTCAGTGTTGCTTCCTTCTCTGCAGCCTTTGTTTTCTTCACTTATGATGTAGAAGGAAGTGTAACATTCTTCACCCTTGAAGATTTTGCTGGAGGAGCACGGGGTGAAGGGAGAGCAGTTTCTTCAGGCATGACTGATGCAGTCGCCCTGGGAGTTTGTTCAGGCGTAGCGGTTTCTTCAGCTGGCCTGGTATTTTCTTCAGGCGCAACATTGGAAGTTGCCCTGTGAATTTCTTCAGCAGCATGAATTTCTTCAGCTGCACTAGCAGTTTCTTCAGTAGGCTGAGCGGAAGAGCTTGCGTGAGGGTTTTGTAGTTGCGAGAGCGCAACAACCTTTGTGTTGTGGTCTTTGATGACTTTGTCAGCGATATCAACAAATCGGACCTTGGCAACTTTCCAATCAGCGTAGTATCGGTCAAATTCATCGCTGAGGCCTTTGATGTCCTTTTGGACAGAGATAAGCTGTTCAGGCGTCAGATTGAGAACATTGTTCTTCATGAAGCGCACTTTCTTGAACTGAGCCTTCTTCGCTTTTCTGGCCTTCTCATACTTCCACTTTTCTTCACCGATGAAAGTAGTGAGGACCTGACTTGGACCAGGAGGTAGCTTCAAGTCATCAATGGGAGTGTTAGGATCATTGTGCCAGATATCAATGAAGTCTAGCACAGTCTTTGGATCAAGCATAAGAGGAATTTGAGTGCCCTTTGCCTGAGCCACTCTCTCTTGTTTGTTCCTGACGATTGCAGCAAGTTCATCGTCATCAGCTTCATCATCCTCAGAGTCTGAGGGAACTTGGAAGATCACTTTCTTTGGATGAGGACTTGGCCTCCTGCCTCGTCCAGCAGTAGCCTTCACTTTCAGTAAGGTGGGACTACTTGAGGAATGTGCCTGGGCTGATGAAGTTGCAGATGCCCCTGAAGCAATTGAAAAACCAGCAGTCCTCTGACATGTTGCAAGGTGCACTGGTGTTGAGGACTTGGCAGCAGCAACTGAAGATTGTGCAACTACTGAGGGCATTGCAGGAGCCCTTGATGATTTTGCCTGAGGCATTTGCTGTGAAGAACTTGGACGTGAGGGCACTTGGCTAGAAGACTTTGGCTTTGTGCCAGATTTCTTCATCATGGCTTTCTTCGGGGCAGTTCCACTCGCAAAAGCCCTAGCAGATGCAGCAGTAGCAGAGTCCTCATTGAATTTCTTCACAACCTCCTTGGCAGTCCTAGCCAACTTGGCCTGAAGCTTTTCCCATTCATGAGGAAAGTCTTCACCAGTTTTGAGATTGGTGGGATCAGCACGTTAGCCTTCAGCCAAAGGTGGTCTTCGGCATGGGGGTTTAAGCGTGAATTACTTCATGTACTTTGGGGTAACATAACGATATTTTCTACATTCCCTTGCCCATCTCCTCTCAATCTTCTGAATGCGTATTTTACGCTTCTATTTGGTTTCCTTCCCATATATTTCCTCATCAGGTGTGCAGTATTCAGCATATATGTCATCGAGTATCTCAAAAGCAGTGCCCACTTCTGGTTTCTTTCCTCCTTTCTAAGGTCTTTTCCCATCAACCATTTCCTTCAGCCGAGGATTTTGAACTTTTGAGGATTCTGACGAAGTATGCAGATTTCTTCAAGGAACGCTGCAAATGAGTTAAGTTGATGAGAACCTAGAGATTCATCAGCTGACATTTGTACGTGTGAATAGAGTATGGGTGCGAAGAATTTGAAGAGGTCATATGCGTTCTCAGAAATTTTTGCAAAAGTATCAAGTTTTAGGAATTTGACCATAGATGACTTGAAGAATTTCACTAAGTGTTCTTGACTTAGGTTTCAGAGTTGTGTAGATTTGAAGATCCACACAATTGAGGAATCTTGAAGAAAATCATAACTTAGCAAAATAAATCAAGAGAAGGAGTTTGTTTGGTGCTTAAGAAATGGACTGCTGGAGAATAAACACCTTTTGAGGGTTTTGTGAAAATCATAGGAATCAAAATAGGACAGTAAAATTAGATTTTAATTACCCTCGTGAAGAACACGACAAACTGAGAGTGGGAACAATGAATTTCGTCAGTCAAGATCTCCCGTACCCTAACTTGGCGACGAAAGACAGCTACGACGGTGGCGGAGTGAAGATTTCTGCGGCCGGCGTGAGTACGACGACGGAAAGGTCAAGGTAGTGAAGCTTTTCCTCTCCGGCGGCGATGAAGTTAGCGGCGGCGCTAGGTCTGAGCTCCAGTTGGGAAGATGAGTTCGAGCGAAGTAAAAGTGAGATGGTAAGGGGAGGGGGGTATTTATAGCCGAAGTGAAAACTGAACAGTCTGATGATTTTGGACAGATATACCCCTGACCCTTACTATCCACGTGACATGTGTCACCCACTTACTGAGAAGTGGAGATAGTGGGGGATCGTGGGTTATCCAGTCGTGGGAATCGGAATCGGTTTGAGCGGCATCCGCCAAAAATTGAAATTGAAATTTTTTAAAGTTTCATTCGCAAATTCTTCAGCTGACAAGGACACAGTGAAGACTTTGAACGGGTTTCAAGGTAGAACGCATATGAAGAATTTGTGAACAGACTGGGTTGAGTTTAGCATAGAGGGGGAACGGGTCCGATCACATTCACTTAGAAGAAAAAACAACTTGAAGAATTAGCTATAAGTAAATGATGTTGAAGAGTTTCAACTATGGTGGTGGCGTGACCCACCGTATAAGAATGATTATTTCAGACACCGCGTACAATTGTTAGGGTTCTGAGAATCAAATTCTTCATTAATTTCTTCACACTTAGAGAGTTAGTCTTCATTGATTAAAGAAAAACGTTACTTCGTGTGTTGCACATCTAAGTCATCAATTTTGCATAAGTGTTAGGATGTGTGTCCTTTCAAAGAATATTCGAAGATTCTAAGATATTTAGCTCACACCACAACTTGCAAAATCTCTTCTCATCCAAGGGCTTTGTGAAGATATCAGCCAGTTGTCCTTCAGTCTTCACGTGGTTCATGAAGATATCACCTTCCATCACATGGTCACGAAGAAAATGATGATGGATCTGGATGTGCTTGGTCTTTGAGTGCTGAACTGGGTTGTAAGAAATCTTGATGGCACTCTCGTTGTTGCATTAGAGAGGGGCATTCTTCACGTTGATGCCGTAGTCCTTGAGGGTTTGCTTCATCCATAGCAATTGAGCACAACAGTTACCACCAGCAATGTACTCAGCTTCAGCAGTAGATAGTGACACGCAGTTCTGCTTCTTCGAGGACCAACAGACTAAGGATCGTCCGAGGAAATGACATGTGCCTGATGTTGACTTGCGGTCCACACGATCACCAGCATAATCAGAATCATAATATCCAATGAGGTCAAGTGAGCCCTTGGGGTACCATAATCCCAGTGTTGGTGTGTGAGCTAGATATCGAAGAATATGCTTCACAGCCTTATGGTGTGATTCCTTCGGTGTTGCTTGAAAACGGGCATACATGCAAACACTAAGCATAATATCTGGCCTAGATGCACATAGATACAATAAAGAGCCAATCATGGAGCGATATACCTTCTGATTGAAATCTTTACCATTTTCGTCAGTGCAGAGTTGACCAGTTGTGGGCATAGGAATCTTGACGCCTTTGCAATCCAGCATGCCGAATTTCTTCAGGACATCCTTGAGGTATTTTTCTTGAGAGATGAAGATGCCATTGCGTTGTTGACGAATTTGAACCCCTAGGAAGAATTTGAGCTCTCCCATCATAGACATTTGATATTCTTCACTCATCATATAGGCAAATTTGTCACTGTAACATTTGTCAGTACATCCAAAGATAATATCGTCCACATACATTTGGCACACAAATAATCCATCATCATATGATTTTGTGAAAAGAGTTGGGTCAAGTGAACCGGGTTTGAAGCCTTTCTTCATGAGGAATTCCTTCAGTGTGTCATAACATGCCCGTGGGGTTTGCTTGAGGCCATAGAGAGCCTTGTTGAGTCAGAAGACTTTGTCAGGATGCTTAGGATCTTCAAAACCAGGGGGTTGAGCAACATATACTTCTTCCTCAAGCTTACCATTGAGGAATGCACTTTTCACATCCATTTGATATAAGATGATATTGTGATGGTTAGCATAGGCAAGCAATATGCGAATAGCTTCAAGTCTAGCAACAGGTGCAAAAGTTTCATCAAAGTAAATTCCCTCAACCCGTGTATAACCCTGTGCCACAAGACGTGCCTTATTCCTCACTACCTGACCAAGCTCGTCTTGTTTGTTGTGGTAGATCCACTTGGTACCTATGACATTGTGCTTGCGAGGATCTGGACGCTTGACAAGTTCCCACACGTTGTTGAGCTCGAATTGATGCAATTCCTCTTGCATGGCTTGAATCCACTCAGGCTCCAAGAATGCTTCATCAACTTTGGTGGGCTCTGTGATAGAGACAAAAGCAAAGTGCCCACAAAAGGTAGACAAATGAGAAGCTCTTGAGCGAGTGAGAGGACCTGGTGCATTGATGTCGTCGAGGATTTTCTCATTCTGCACTTCATTTGCAAGTCTTGGATGAGTAGGTTGAAGACTTTGTTGAGGCTGAGCATTTTCTTTAGCACCATTTTCTTCAGGTGTATCAGCATGAATATCTTCAGCGTTGGGTACAACTTCTTCAGAGAGTAGTTGTTCTTAAGTAGGGATCACATCTTCAGTGGCCTTGAACCTAATGGATTCCTCAGGAGACATTTCATCTAGCACGGGAGGTAGGTGCTCTGTTTGCGAGCTGTTAGTTTCATCGAGCCGCACATCTACAGTTTCAACAACCTTGTTGTGATAGGTATTGAAACTCTGTAGGTGTGCGAGTCCTTTCCGTAACCCAACATAAAACCTTCATGTGCTTTTGGTGCAAATTTAGAGCTATGGTGAGGATCTCTAATCCAGCATTTAGCACCGAAGACTTTGAAATAACTCACATTGGGTTTCTTGTCAGTGAGGAGCTCATATGAAGTCTTCTTGAGGAATTTGTGAAGATATACCCTGTTGATGATGTGGCAAGCAGTATTGATTGCCTCAGGCCAGAAACGACGAGGGGTCTTGTATTCATCAAGCATGGTGCGAGCCATCTCAACAAGAGTCCTATTCTCGCGCTCCACAACGCCATTCTGCTGAGGAGTATAAGGGGCAGATAGCTCATGAGTAATACCAAGTTCATCAAGATAATCATCAAGTCCAGTGTTCTTGAACTCAGTCCCATTATCACTCCTGATATGCTTGATTTTAACGCCAAAATTCATCGAGGCCCTTGAAGAAAATCGTCTGAAGACATTCTGCACTTCAGATTTGTACAGGATAATGTGCACCCAAGTATAGCGAGAGAAATCATCAACAATGACAAAACCATATAACCATGGAGTATTTGTTAGTGTGGCATAGTGAGTTGGACCAAAGAGATCCATATGAAGCAATTCAAAAGGACGAGTGGTAGTCATGGTAGTCTTGGATTGATGCTTGGATCTGCTCATCTTTCCAGACTCACAAGCCCCACACAAGTGATCCTTCAGGAATTTGACACCCTCAATAGCAATGACGTGTTTTTTCTTCACGAGCGTGTGCAAGTTCCTCACGCCGGCGTGTCCAAGTCATCGATGCCATAACCAGCCTTCTGAAGCTTTTGCAAGTAGACATGTGGCCGGCTGTGGACTTGTAGAGAAATCAACAATATACAAGTCTCCTCTCCTAAAGCCTTCGAAGACTTTGGATTTGTTAGATTCCATGACGACAACACAATGGTATTTGCCAAAGATGACAACCATATCAAGATCACAAAGCATTGAGACAGACATGAGGTTGAATCCAAGGGATTCGACAAGCATTACTTTATCCATGTGTCGATCCTTCGAGATTGCAACCTTACCTAGACCCAATACCTCGCTTTTTCCTTTGTCAGCGTAGGTGATATGCTTCAGATGTGATGGAGCAAGTGGAATGTCCATCAATAGACTCTTGTCACCAGTCATGTGGTTGGTGCAGCCACTGTCTAGGACCCACTCAGTAGCTTTAGGTGGCCCATCCTGCAGATGAATTAGTACCACTTACGAACACATATACTTCGGAGTGAAGAATATGACATCAAATTCATTAGATTGAATTTCATCACATAGTATAGTAAGCAAAGTAATGTGAGGACGTGAGAAATGAATGATTCATTTCTTCATGATTAGCTTGTGTCCTTTCAAGAAAATTCTTCAGGTCTCCAATAGATTCATCAAACGCTTAAGTTCGTCTGGAGACCTGAACCTGCATAAGAGATTAGGTCAATTTCTTCACCACCCACATCTGGAGGGGTGGTAAAGAGTTCATCATTATGCGCGCTCCATATGGGAAAGGTGGCATTGAAGCAAGTGCACTTCGTTTCACATGAGGGGGGTTAGAGTACTCATATGAATAAGCAGAGAAATTCTTCGAGGACTTATGAACATAATGATTTGAAGAATAATGAACATATTCATGACCCTTAGATTTTCCCTGCAAAACAGAAGCATTAGCATGAGAATGATATGTCTTTTGACCATATGAGGAATTTGGTCCATGTGAGGACTTTGGTTCTTGTGAAGACTTTGGTCCAAATGAAGAATTTGATCTGGGGTTCCTGTTCTTCACTGGTGGTGTCATGATGACATTCACTTGAAGATTTAAGGTACCTTTTGGGGACCCAGATTTTCTTCATCGGAGGACCGTTCCTGCAGTTAGTACCAACATAGCTGGCAAATACTTCACCATTCTAATTTTTGAACAATTTATAGTTGGAGTCAAATGACTCATCAGAGGAATATGAAGATTCACAAGTAAAGCCAGATAGAGTGGATGGATCTATAGGAGGTCCTTTTGCAGTAACCTGATAACCCACAAGTATAGGGGATCGCAACAGTTTTCAAGGGTAGAGTATTCAACCCAAATTTATAGATTCGACACAAGGGGAGCCAAAGAATACTTGAGAGTATTAGCAGTTGAGTTGTCAATTCAACCACACCTAGAGATTAAATATCTGTAGCAGAGTGATCAGTAGCACAGTAATATGATAGTTTGATAGCAGTAGTGACAGTAACAGTAGCAGTAACAGTAGTAGCAGTAGTTTTGTAGCAGTTGGAACAGTAGCAACAATAATAGTAACTTAGCAAGAGCAATAAGTGGAAAGCTCGTAGGCACTGGGTCGGTAACTCGTTGGATGATATTCGTCATGTAACAGTCATAACCTAGGGCGATACAGAACTAGCTCCAGTTCATCAATGTAATGTAGGCATATATTCCGTAAATAGTCATACGTGCTTATGGAAAAGAACTTGCATGACATCTTTTGTCCTACCCTCCCGTGGCAGCGGGGTCCATAAGGAAACTAAGGGATATTAAGGCCTCCTTTTAATAGAGAACCAGAACAAAGCATTAACACATGGTGAATACATGAACTCCTCAAACTACGGTCATCACCGCGAAGTATCCCAAATATTGTCACTATGGGGTTGACGGATCATAACACGTAATAGGTGCATATGACAAGGCAAGATCGGATCAAGAACATTGATATAGAGATGATAACATAAATGGTTCAGATCTGAAATCATGGCACTCGGGCACTAGTGACAAGCATTAGGCATAGCAAAGTCATAGCAACATCAATCTCAGAACATAATGGATACTAGGGATCAAGCCCTAACAAAACTAACTCGATTACATGATGAATCTCATCCAACTCCTCACCGACCAGCAAGCCTACGAAGGAATTACTCACTCCCGGTGTGGAGCATCATTGAATTGGCGATGGAGAAAGGTTAGTGATGACGAAGACCGAAGATTTCCCTCTCCGGAGCCCCAAACGGGCTCCAGATCTGGCCTCCTGATGAAGAACAGGAGGTGGCGGCGGCTCCGTATCGTAAAACGCGATGAAACTTTCTCTCTGATTTTTTCTCCGAAAATAGGAATTTATAGTGGCGGAGATAGGGCAAGTTGGGCCACGAGGTGGGCACAACCCACCAAGGCGCGCCCAGGGGGCCTGGCGCGCCCTGGTGGGTGATGCTCACCCTGGCCTCCCTCTTCGGTGGATTTTGGTCCCAATAATTCTCATTTATTCTGAAATAATTCTCCAAAAAGTTTCGTTCCATTCCGAGAACTTTTATTTCTGCACAAAAACAACACCATGGTAGTTCTTCTGAAAACAGCGTTAGTCCGGGTTAGTTCCATTCAAATCATGCAAATTAGAGTCCAAAACAAGGGTAAAAGAGTGAGGAAAAGTAGATACGTTGGAGACGTATCAACTCCCCCAAGCTTAAACCTTTGCTTGTCCTCAAGCAATTCAGTTGATAAACTGAAAGTCATAAAGAAAAACTTTTATGAACTCTTTTGTTCTTGTTTACATATATATGCCTAAGTAGCACCCAGGTTTTCAGCAAAGATTATGACTAACCATGTCAACAATAACTCTTAGAAATTATATTTACTCATATTAATAACATAAGCAACTAGCGAGCAATAATAATATATCTCAAGCGCCAACATTTTGTCAAAACAATCATGATACAATATGACAATAGTGGTATCTCGCTAGCCCTTTCTGAGACAGCAAAACATAAATGCAGAGCACCTCCAAAGTTCAAGCAGCGACTAAACATTGTAATTCTGGTAGAAAAGATCCAGTCATGTTGCACCCAACATCAACTATACACAATGCATGAGGATGACAATAGTACTCTCAGGTCTGGCGCTTAGTTGAGAAGGTGATGACTCAACATAAAAGTAAATAGAGAGTCCCTTCACAGAGGGAAGCATGGATTTGCAGCGGTGCCAGAGCTCAAAGTTTAAAACAGAGATAAGTATAATTTTGGAAGGTACACCCTTCCTGTCAACGTCACGACCAAGAGTTATCAATATATTCCATACTAAACAAATTAGCGGCGGTTCCCAAGCGATAAAAGTAAAGGTTTACTCCCCCTCCACCAACAATCACACTCCACGGCTAGCCGCATCCACGGGTACCGTCCAAACCAACAACATTCCTGGGGGTGTTTTGTTTAATTATTTTTGATTTTTGATTTCGGGACTAGGAATCCCTATTACCGCCCCTCTCGTGTAAGGACAAGTGAATAAACACTCATCATGAGAATAACCCGCTTAGCATGGAAGATACTGACCGCCCCTTGTCTCTCCATGAGCGGTCCAGGCACACAAAACAGATGTTCATTTCAATTTTAGAGGTGGCACATGCAAATTTACTTGGAACGATAGGGTAATACCGCATATAGGTAGGTATGGTGGACTCATCTGGCATAACTTGGTTTAAGGGTTTTGATGCACAAGCAGTATTCGCGCTTAGTATAGGCGAAGGCTAGCAATTAGATTGAGAAGCGGCCAGCTAGAGAGCGAAAATGGTCATGAACATGCATTACATATAATCAACATTGAATACTAGCATGAGTAGGATATGGACACCATGAACAGAAATATCATGATGGCTATGTTGGTTTTGATTCAACTACATGCGTGAACATGTGCCAAGTCAAGCCACTTGAAACATTCAGAGGAGGATACCATATCATCATACCGCATCACAACCATTTTAATGCATGTTGCCACCCAAGATAAATCATTATACACTCCTAGCTACTTATGCATGGCATGAACAACTATAATCTCTAATGGTCATTGCAAACATGTTTGATCATAATGAGCTGAATCAAGGGATACTAGGTTAAACATATTTACAAAAACAAAAACAAGTTAAGTTCATACCCGCCTTTCTCTGCCACAGTCAATTCATCAAATGTCGTCATTATTGCCTTTCACTTGCACGACCGAATGATAAGAAAATAATAATAGTGCAAGAATGCCGTGGACTAAGCTGGAATCTGCAAAAAAAATTATTCAAGAGGAGAAGACAAAGTAACATGGGTTCTTTGTTAGATAAACAATAATGCAGATGAGAACCACTCAACAGTTTCATCGTGGTCTTCTCCAAGGTATGACTCAGGTAAAAAAAAGAAAAGAATTTCAGAGAAACACACTGAAATATTTTTGGACTTTTTAGTTTTTCTTAAAGAAAGCAATTTAAAGAAGAAAAACAAAAACGAGAAAAACTATTTACACGGGAAAGCTCCCAACAAATAAAAGAAGAAGCGATAAATCTTTTTGGGCTTTCTTTTGATGCAACAATTAAGCTAAGATAGAAAGAAAAACTAAAAAGAAGTAGGAAATATTTTTTGGTTTTCTCAAAGTTTTTCAAACACACAAGAAGAAAGCGAGAAAACAAATCTAGCATGGATATTACAATGAAAAAGTGTGAACACCGACAACTGGAATGAAATGTGTGAACATGAATGTAATGTCGATGGAAATACGTACTCCCCCAAGCTTAGGCTTTTGGCCTAGCTTGGTGATCACCATCCGTATGAATAATAATCTGGGCGATGGCTCATCGAGGCCCTCGGAGCAACCTCCGCGGCCCTCCTGGAAGCTTCAACCTCCGCGTTGTACGCATGAGCTTCGCTCTCAAGAACATAATATCTTCCCCTAGTGTGAAAATCAAAGAGAGCAGGAGCAGGCAAAGCAACAGGCACAACGTTTTTTTAATTAAATCTCAAGTTATAGGTGTAGTTGGTGGCCGTACCCGTAAGGAACTTATGACGCTTCATGGCATCAAAGTCTAAATACTGAGTGGGTAGGATGGGGTCATTAGGCCAGGGTGAAACATTTAATCTCTCAGCTACACGGGAGGCATAAATTCATCCATAAAAATTACCACTAGCAGCATTAAGCTGCAACCTCCGTGCAACAATTGCACCAAGATTATAATCCTTATTCCCAGTTATGGCAGTGTGTAAGAGACTCAAATCATGAGTACACAGTGTGCTACAATCTTGTTTGCCTACAATACATTTACCGTTAAAGAGTGCAAAATATTGTAGTGATGGAAAATGGATGTTGTTAATTCTCCCTTGTGTAACCCCCTATCTTCGCCAAAGCAAAGATTAACTAAAAATGATTCGTACTCAGATTTTGTTGGTTCATCGAGGGAACCCTCATATGGACGAGTAGCGTCCCGTGCGGAGCCCTGGTGCGGTAGGTTCACATCCAAAGGAAGCAAAACGGTCCTCATTAGCTCTAACCTTGCCAACCTCCCCATGTTTATGATGGGGATGTACATCTTGCCCGAAGGTGTGCATAGCTCCTTTGACAAGGAGCTGGCTAGGTTCTTCTGGCAGGCAGGGGATGGTCGGCCTAAGTACCATATGGTGAAATGGGCTGACATCTGCTTGCCGAAGGGCCGAGGTGGGTTGGGCATCCCTGCGTCCCGCCGTCTGAACGTGGCGCTCATGCTTCGTTGGGTTTGGCGGATCTTGCGGGGAGATGGAGGTTTGTGGCTACAGCTGATTGAGTCCAAGTACCTGCAGGGCCAGCCCCTCTTGGCTTGCTCGCACTCGGCTGGGTCCCAGTTTTGGAAGTCTGTCCAAGCCATCAAGGAGGAGATTAGGCTGGGCTTGCAGTTCTCAGTTGGCAATGGGTCTGGGACCCAGATTTGGTTGGACCCCTGGCTTGATGGGGAGCCTCTCCGCATACGGTTCCCGAGGCTCTTTGCGATTTGTGACGACCCGGCTGTTCTTGTTTCTGCGGCTGCTTTGGATGAGGGATGGAACATTGCGTTCCGCCGCTCATTCGGACCAGCCGAGGTGCAGGAATGGGCAGACTTGAGGGAAGTAGTCCCGCTTCCTCTGTCCCAGGATCCTGACACTGTTTCTTGGAGTCTTTCTCCTTCGGGAGAATTCTCCGTTAGTTCGGCTTATCAGGCGCTCTACCGGCTGCCGGTTCTCCAGTGGCTATCCCCATTGTGGAAGGCGCCGATGCCCCTGAAGATCAAGATTTTTGTGTGGCAGCTTCTCAGTAATCGTTTACCTTCGGGGACCGAGGTGCTGAAACGCCATGGTCCGGGCAATGGCCTCTGCCCCCTGTGCCTCGTCCCGGAAACTTGAACGCACATTTTGTTCTCGTGCGTAGCAGCACAGGCAGTTTGGTGCTTTGTTCGTGAGGCTCTGGGATCGGAGTGGGAGGCCCATGACCTTGCAGAGTTTCTGCAGGTAAGGGCCACTCAGGTTGGCCGTAAGCGCCGACTGTTCTGGCTCATCTTCGCGGCTATGATGTGGACTCTTTGGACTACTCGCAATAAGTTGGTGCTTGAGCGGGTGTTCCCGCGGCGTGCTTCTGACTCGTTCTTCAAATTTCTTGCCTTCTTGCAGCACTGGCATCCGCTCGCTAGGCCGAGAGATCGTGACCGGCTTCAGCTTTATCTGGACGCTCTGTTGTCTTCCGCGCGTCGGCTCTCCGACCGTTCGTCTGCTTCGTAGCTTGCCCCTGGTGGCCTTTTTATGTTTCTTCTTCTTTCGTTTGGGTGTGTTTGTGCTGTGGCCCTAGCAGTTTCCTTCTATGACTATGGTTGGGACGTGGTTGTATGGACGTTTGCTTTATTTATAAAGCGGGGCGAAAGCCTGTTTCGTCAAAAACCCTCATATGGAAGTTTGCATGCTTCACTAAACATTTCTAATGGCATGGTAAAGGAATGATCGTACAGGATGAATGAAACTCTAGACTCACGGGGAAAATATTTAAATTTCTTTGTGAAGGTTTTCGTGAGTTCGAGGTGTTGGGGGCACTTATCTGCGATGAAGGGAGCAAGCTCTGTGTTGTGAATAAATTGATCAAATTCCTCCTTAATACATGTACCTTCCATGAACTCGTCATAGGGCCACAAGCATGATTTGGTGGTAGCATCTCGCATCGAGCTTTCGCTTGGTTCAACATAAGACTGTCGAACCGAGTTTCCACTTGATGAGGCTCCCGAGGATCTCCTCCTCGAAGAACTCCTAAAGAATTGCATTTTTATTCCTATAAAAATTCTGAAAAAAAATTAGTCCACCAAAATTTGTAAACAAAACTTTGTAAGATTGTTAGCAACTACTCCTAAGCATGCATAGAGGCCATATTGAGCATTCAAACTACTTAGAACTCTAAGAATTCAACATGCAAGCCCATCTACATCAGCACCAAGAGTAGATAATTACTCTAAAAATAACCCACTAAAACAAAAACTAATGGGAGCAATGGAGGAGTCACATACCAAGTAGCAATCCCTCCAAACAGTTTTAGAAACGAAGCTTCGAGCAAAGAGATTGAAATCCGCGAGTTTGAGAGCAAGAACACGAAAATGGTGTTTGTGGTGATTTTTTGCTAGAGGTAGGTGATGATGTGGGCTAAAGATATAAGTAAGGGGGCCCACGTGGGGGCCACAACCCACCAGGGCACGCCTGGGGGTGCTGGCGCGCCCTGGTGTCTTGTGGGCACCAGGTGCACCCCCCTTTGGTGTTATTTGCACCAAAAATTCATAAATATTCGGAAAAAATCGTGTTAAATTTTCAGGGCATTCTGAGAATTTTTATTTTTGGGTCATTTTTATTACACGGAGAAAACAGAAAACAGGATAATCATGGTATTTTATTTTATTTGACTAACTAAAAAGAAAATAAAAGGTGGGGGAAGAAAGTTGTGCTTACTAGATTCATCGACTTCATACCTTTAAAAATGATTGATTAATAAGGTTTATCAAGTCTTATTAACAACCACTTCCGATTAGCATGAAACCGAAGAACTTTCGTAAAATACTAAGTTACCTCAATGGGGATGTGCATATCCCCAACAATAAGTATATCATATTTCTTTTTGGCAGTAGGTAGAGGTAATTGAAAACTTCTAATAGTGATGGTCGGAGATTCTTCAATGACATTTATACCATTCACTTGGAATTGTTTCTTCGAAAAGTGCACCGTGTGCTCATTACCATTAATATGGAAAGTGACTTTGCTTTTATTGCAATCAATAACAGCCCCTGCAGTATTCAAGAAGGGTCTACCAAGGATAATCGACATGTTGTCGTCCTAGGGCATCTCAAGAATAACAAAGTCCGTTAAGATAGTAACATTTGCAACAACAACGGGCACATCCTCACAAATACCAATAGGTATGGCTGTTGACTTGTCAGCCATTTGCAATGATATCTCGGTAGGTGTGAGTTTATTCAAATCAAGTCTTTTATATAAGGAGAAAGGCATAACACTAACATTGGCTCCCAAATCACACAAGGCAGTTTTGACATAGTTTCTTTTGATGGAGCAAGGTATAGTTGGTATTCCACGATCTCCAAGTTTTTTAGGTACTCCATCTTTAAAAGAATAATTAGCAAGCATGGTGGAGATTTCAGCTTCAGGTATTTTTCTTTTATTTGTGATGATGTCTTTCATATACTTTGCATAAGGGCCATCTTCAGAATATCAGTTAAGCGGGTACGCAAAAAGACTGGCCTAATCATTTCAGCAAAGCGCTCAAATTCTTCATCATCCTTTTTCTTAGATGGCTTAGGTGGAAATGGCATGGTTTTCTGAACCCATGGCTCTCGTTCTTTACCATGTTTCCTAGCCACAAAATCTCTCTTATCATACCGTTTATTTTTAGGTTGTGGGTTATCAAGATCAGGAGCAGGCTCTATTTCAACATCATTATCTAGTTCTTTATCATTACTAGGTTGAGCATCATCGTGAGCATCATCATTATTATTTTCATTATCACTAGGTGAATGTTCACTACCAGATTGAGTTTCAGCATCGGAAATAGAGACATCATTACTATCAGGAGGTTTTTGTGTCTCAGGTTCACTAGAGGTATGCAAAGCCCTATCATTTTTCTTTTTCTTTTTCTTCTTAGAAGGACTAGGTGCATCAGGATTAATTATCTAAGAGTCTTTTTCAATTCTTTTAGGATGACCCTCAGGATAAAGTGGTTCTTGGGCCATTCTACCTCCTCTAGTTACTACTCTAGCAGCAAAGTCATGCATATGATTATTCATTTCATCAAGCAATTCTTTTTGAGACTTAGCAACTTGTCCTAATTGAGTTTGAACCATAGAGGCATGCTTTCCTACACCTCTAACATCATTATTGATTCTAAATAGCAAGTCACTCAAGCGAGCAATGATATTAGAATTGTATTTCAATTGTTTCAGAACATGAGCATTGAAATGATCTTGCTTCATAATATAGTTGTCAAACTCATATAAGCATTGACTAGCATGTTTATTGTGAGGGATGTCACTTTCATTAAACTTTAATAAATAATTTACCTCTACCACCTGTGGAGGTGGTGTTGTGTCAAGGCCATGTATTTCTTCAATAGGTGGCAAATTCTTAACACCCTCGGCTTTAATACCTTTTTCCTTCATGGATTTCTTTGCCTCTTGCATATCTTCAGGACTGAGAAATAAGATACCCCTCTTCTTCAAAGTGGGTTTAGGCGGTAGTTCAGGGAGAGTCCAATCATCATAATTCTTCAATATGTTATTCAATAATTCCTCAGCTTGTTCAACAGTACGTTCCCTGAAAACACAACCATCATAACTATGTAGGAAGTCCCTAGAAGCATTGGTTAGTCCATTATAAATGATATCAAGTATTTCATTTTTCTTAAGAGGATGATTAGGCAAGGCATTAAGCAACTGGAGAAGCCTCCCCCAAGCTTGTGGGAGACTCTCTTCTTCAATTTGCACAAAGTTAAATATTTCCTATAAGGCAGCTTGTTTCTTATGAGCAGGAAAATATTTTTCAGAGAAGTAGTAAATCATATCCAGGGGACTACGCACACAACCAGGAGCAAGAGTATTGTACCATGTCTTAGCATCACCCTTTAATGAGAACGGAAATAACTTAAGGATCTAATAGTAGCGAATCTTCTTATCATGAGCAAAGAGGGTGGCTATATCATTCAACTTAGTAAGGTGTGCCACTACAGTTTCAGTTTCATAGCCATGGAAAGGATCAGATTCAACTAAAGTAATCAACTCTGGGTCAACAGAGAATTCATAATCCTTATCGGTAACAAAGATAGGTGAAGTAGCATACTTAGGATCACATTTCATTCTAGCATTCAAAGTATTTTCCTTATACTTGCATAGCAATTTCTTAAGATCGTCTCTATCCTTGGAAGAAAGAATTTCTCTAGTTATCTCCTCGTCCATAACATAACCTTCAAGTATCTTAGGCATTTCAAACTTAGGAGAACTAGGACTAATAGGTGTTTCATAATCATCATCAGTTTCAGCAATCTCATCAGTTTCAGTGGTTTCATTTTCTTTAGCTCTAGCAATTTGTTCATCAAGAAATTCTCGTAGTGGCACATTATCATCAAGCATGGTACTAGCATCATCAATAGCATAATTCATAGCAGAGGTAGCATCATCAATAACTTGCGACATATCAGGATTACTAGCATGTGGTGTTGTTGCAAGCTTACTCATAAGAGAAGGTGAATCAAGTGCAGAGTGTGATGGCAGTTCCTTACCTCCCCTCGTAGTAGAGGGAAAAATCTTGGTCTTAGTATCCTTCATATTCTTCATTGTGATAAATTGATATAAATCCCAAGTGACTCAACAAATATTGCTATGCTCCCCGGCAACGGCGCCAGAAAAAGGTCTTGATAACCCACAAGTATAGGGGATCGCAACAGGTTTCGAGGGTAGAGTATTCAACCCAAATTTATAGATTCGACACAAGGGGAGCCAAAGAATACTTGAGAGTATTAGCAGTTGAGTTGTCAATTCAACCACACCTGGATATTAAATATCTGCAGCAGAGTGATCAGTAGCACAGTAATATGATAGTTTGATAGCAGTAGTGACAGTAACAGTAGCAGTAACAGTAGTAGCAGTAGTTTTGTAGCAGTTGGAACAACAGCAATAGTAATAGTAACTTAGCAAGAACAATAAGTGGAAAGCTCGTAGGCACTGGATCGGTAACTCGTTGGATGATATTCATCATGTAACAATCATAACCTAGGGCAATATAGAACTAGATCCAGTTCATCAATGTAATGTAGGCATGTATTCCGTAAATAGTCATACGTGCTTATGGAAAAGAACTTGCATGACATCTTTTGTCCTACCCTCCCGTGGCAGCAGGGTCCATAAGGAAACTAAGGGATATTAAGGCCTCCTTTTAATAGAGAACCGAAACAAAGCATTAACACATGGTGAATACATGAACTCCTCAAACTACGGTCATCACTGCGAAGTATCCCAAATATTGTCACTATGGGGTTGACGGATCATAACACGTAATAGGTGCATATGAATAGGCAAGATCAGATCAAGAATATTGATATAGAGATGATAACATAAATGGTTCAGATCTGAAATCATGGCACTCGGGCCCTAGTGACAAGCATTAGGCATAGCAAAGTCATAGCAACATCAATCTCAGAACATAATGGATACTAGGGATCAAGCCCTAAGAAAACTAACTCGATTACATGATGAATCTCATCCAACTCCTCATCGACCAGCAAGCCTACGAAGGAATTACTCACTCCCGGTGGGGAGCATCATGGAATTGGCGATGGAGAAAGGTTGGTGATGACGAAGACCGAAGATTCCCCTCTCCGGAGCCCCAAACGGGCTCCAGATCTGGCCTCCCGATGAAGAACAGGAGGTGGCGGCAGCTCCGTATCATAAAACGTGATGAAACTTTCTCTTTGTTTTTTTCTCTAAAAATAGGAATTTATAGTGGCGGAGATAGGGCAAGTGGGGCCACGAGGTGGGCACAACCCACCAGGGCGCGCCCTAGTGGGTGATGCTCACCCTGGCCCCCCTCTTCGGTGGATTTTGGCTCCAATATTTCTCATTTATTCTGAAATAATTCTCCAAAAAGTTTCGTTCCATTACGAGAACTTTTATTTCTGCACAAAAACAACACCATGGTAGTTCTGCTGAAAACATCGTTAGTCCGGGTTTGTTCCATTCAAATCATGCAAATTAGAGTCCAAAACAAGGGCAAAATAGTGAGGAAAAGTAGATACGTTGGAGACGTATCATAACCCATGAGGTTTTGGGGTACTGCTCAGGTTTCTTGTAGGATCCATCAACATTGAGTTTCCTCTCAAAGGCAATACCCTCTTTCCTGGGGTTTCTGTTCAGAATCTGCTTTTTGAGCACATCACAAAGGGTTTGATGCCCTTTGAGGCTTTTGTATATGCTTGTCAAATACAATTCCTTCAACCCTGCATTTTCATTGGTGACATTTGTGGTATCCTCAGATGAGGAATTTGTGACCACTGAAATAGTTGAAGAATTTGCAGCAATAGAAACATTTGAACTTTCAGGTGAAGAATGAACAGTTTCACGTTCGATGCATTTCAAGCAAGGTGGAATGAAATCTTCCTGAGCGGTACTGATCTGTTGAGCAAGCAAAGAATCGTTATCCCTTTGAAGATCTTCATGAGACACCCTTAGTTTCTCAAGATCTTTCTTTCTTTGAAGAAATTCATAAGAAAGCTTATCATGATCGACTAGGAGAACATCATGACGACTTTGAAGGTTATCAAACATAGACTGAAGACTTTGAAGTCCATTAGTCAGAGTTTGAGTGCGATCCATTTCCTCATTCAACAGGTCATCGCTTTTGTCTAGCAGTTTCTGAAGATTTTCAATGGCACTTTGTTGTTTAGTGGCAATATTAGTAAGTTTGGAATAGCTAGGTTTCATGTAATCCTCAGATTCACCATCACTTGATTCAGAGGAGGAATGGTGTTTGAGTACCTTGGCACCTTTTTCCATGAAGCAATAGGTGGGAGCATAGTCGTCATTGCTGACGTCAGAGTCGTTGGAGTTGCCATTTTCCTCATCGTTGAAGATGGACTTGCTGACGAAAGCAGTAGCGAGAGCTAGGCTCGCCACACCAGAGTCCGACTCCTCCTCAGATTCCTCCTGTTCTTCATATTCTTCAAATTCATCTTCAGAATCCATTTCCTTGCCAATAAGTGCCCGAGCCTTTCTGGAACTGTTCTTCTTGTGCGATGAAGACTTTGAAGATGAGGACTTTGAAGATTTCTTCTTTCTCTTCGAGTCATCAGAACTATCATCTTTGTATTTCTTCTTCTTTGATTCTTTTTCCCAGAGAGGACAGTCAGCGACGTAGTGGCCAGACTTCTTGCATTTGTGACAAGTTCTTTTCTTGTAGTTGCTTAATGAGGATTGTGATTTCTTCAGGCCACTTATTGAAGATTTTCCAAATCGGCCTCTCCTTGAGAACTTCTAGAATTTCCTCACGAGCATTGCTAGCCCTTGACTCAGTTCTTCAGGATCACCAAGACTACTGTCAGTTTCTTCGCCTTCAGATGAGGAAATTGCTTTTGCCTTCAGAGCATGAGTTCTTCCATAGCTTGGTCCGTAGAGGTTTCTCTTTTTAGCTTGTTGGAATTCATGAGTATTGAGTCTCTCAAGAATATCAGCAGAATCTAGTGACTTGTAGTCTCCACGTTCTTGAATCATCAAAGCAAGTGTATCAAATGAGGAACCAAGAGATCTCAGCAGTTTCTTCACCACCTCATGGTCGGTGATGTCAGTGGCACCAAGAGCTTGGAGCTCATTGGAGATATCAGTGAGACGATCGAAAGTTTGCTGAACATTTTCGTTGTCGAGTCTTTTGAAGCGGTTGAAGAGATTGCAAAGAACATCAACTCGAGAGTCACATTGAGTTGAAACACCTTCATTGACTTTGGACAGCCTATCCCAGATAAGCTTTGCAGTCTCCAAAGCACTCACTCTGCCATACTGACCTTTGTTCAGATGACCACATATGATATTCTTCGCTTCAGGATCGAGTTGGTTGAATCTCTTCACATCAGCAGCGCTGATAGTGGGAGTGACGGAGGGAACACCATTTTCCACAACATACCAGAGATCGTTGTCAATTGCTTCAAGATGCATGCGCATCTTGTTCTTCCAGTAAGGGTAGTCCGTCCCATCTAAGGTAGGACACCCAGCTGAGACCTTGATCATGCCTGCAGTCGACATAACTAAAACACTAGGTGGTTAAACCAAAATCACACAGAACAAGGGAGTACCTTGCTCTGATACCAATTAAAAGTGCGTTATATCGGCTAGAGGGGGGGTGAATAGGCGATTTTTATAAATTCGTCACTGAGGAATTATTAGTTGAGGAATTTGCTAAGTGACGAACTACGAGCAGCGGAATAAGTACTCAAGTGCATGCGAAACATAACTGTAACATAGTCATCACGATGAAGTGAAACATACACAGAGCATGAATAGCGTGAACAGGATAAGCAGGCAGAAGACAATGTAACTTAAGAATTTGAGATGAGGAAATTGAGAAAGTCTTCAGTCAAATTCTTCAAACAGCAACGATCAGTTTCATCAACAAGTACTTTGAGGAAATGAAAGGGTTGAGGAAATAGAACCAGGAGCTCGATGAAGACAAGGATTTGATGACCCAGTTCCAACTGCTGTGACAGTCGTACGTCTGGTTCGGAGCGGCTTGGTATTTGAACCAAAGGACACACAATCCTTACCGTATTCTCCTTGAGCTAAGGTCACACAGACCTCGCCCAACACTCGTGGTAAGTCTTCAGGGTAGACTTCCAAACCCTCACAAACTCGGTCACCCGGCGATCCACAATTTCCTCTTGGATGCTCTAGACCATGACGCCTAACTGTCTAGAAGATGCAGAGTCTTCAAAGGTAAAAAGCGTTGGTTCCACACAGGAACAATCTCTTCAGTGATGCTCAATCACTTTGGATTTTGGTGGCTTGGGTTTTGGGTTTTTCCTCACTAATGATTTTCTATCACAGTCCTCAAAGGATGGGTTGCTCTCAAATGACAAGTGTCAATCTCTCTCGGAGCAGCCAACTAGCTAGTGGTTGGGGGGGGGGCGGCTATTTATAGCGAGGGTGCAACCCGACATGATATGACATAAATGCCCCTAATGATATGACCGTTATGTGGATAAGATATTTGGACAGCTGTCGCAAGGCACAACAATGATTAGAGATTTGAACTCTCAAATTCCTCAGGGCTATCATGTTCCTCACGGTAGGCAATTTGCACTGGCGAAATCCTAACTCCTCATTCAGAACAAATTCCTTAGAGAACAGAAGAACTTCGTCTCTGTCACTAAAGAGATTGACTGAACTGCAAGAGATTTCCAAAGGCTTCACTCGAAGGTTTTGGGTATGTGTAGGCTTTGAGATTAGCACCACTTGGAAATTCTTCCTTAGTATTACCTCGACCCCCTTTAACAGTACGGTGTTTCCTATGACTCAAAGAAAGGAAATGAAACTACAAAGTCAAAAGTCTTCATGCTTTGACGTGCCTAGAGACTGCGTCGGTATTTCCCCAAAGAGGAAGGGATGATGCAGCATAGCGACGGTAAGTATTTCCCTCAGTTATGAAACCAAGGTATCAAACCAGTAGGAGGATCACCACCACTATGTAAACAGCACCTGCACACAAAGAACAAATACTTGCAACCTGACGCGAAAGAGAGGTTGTCAATCTCTCTACGGTAAAAAGATAGATTAGGATATGATAGATTGGAGAGATAGATCTCTCAAGAACGCAAAATAAAAAGGGCAAATAAAAAGTGCAGCAATATATTTTTGGGTTTTTGGAATAATAGATCTGAAAACAAAAGAGGAAAAAAGATTGATCGGAAAGCAATATGTTGGAAAAGTAGACCCGGGGGCCGTAAGTTTCACTAGTGGCTTCTCTCATGAGTATAGCACACGATGGGTGAACAAATTACTGTTGGGCAATTGATAGAAGATCAAATAATCATGATGATAGCCAAGGCGATGATCATTATATAGGCATCACATCCAAGATAAGTAGACCGACTCCTGCCTGCATCTACTACTATTACTCCACACACCGACTGCTATCCAGCATGCATCTAGTGTATTAAGTTCATGAAAAAATGGAGTAATGCAATAAGAACACTGACATGATGTAGACAAGATCTATTCATGTAGGAATAGACCCCATCTTGTTATCCTTAATGGCAACGATACATGCGTGCCTTTCTGCCCCTTCTGTCACTGGAAAAGGACACCGCAAGATCAAACCCATCACAAAGCACCTCTTCCCATGGCAAGAAAAATCAATCTAGTTGGCCTAACTAAACCAAAGATTCGAAGAAGAAATACGAGGCTATAAGTAATCATGCATATAAGAGATCAAATAAGATTCAAATAATATTCATGGATAGAAACTGATCATGAACTCAAAATTCATCGGATCCCAACAAACACACCGCAAAAGTTTACATCAAATAGATCTCCAAGAGACCATTGTATTGAGAATCAAAAGAGAGAGAGAGAGAGTAAGCCATCTAGCTACTGCCTACGGACCCGTAGGTCTATGATGGACTACTCACGCATCATCAGAGAGGCACCAATGAGGATGATGAACCCCTCCGTGATGGTGTTAGATTGGATCTCGCGGTTCTGGAACTTGCGGCGGCTGGATGTGTTTTTTGTTTACACCCCTAGGGTTATCTGAATATTTGGGTATTTATAGGCATCAAAGGCGGTGGAGAGGGGCCCTGTGGAGGGCACAACCCATCAGGGCGCGCCGGGGGCCCCTGGCGTGCCCTGGTGGGTTGTTCTATCCACAGCCCACCAATCAGGCACTTCTTTGGCCCACTGGGTGTCTTCTGGTCCAAAAAAAATCTCCAAAAAGTTTCGTCGCGATTGGACTCCGTTTGGTATTGATATTCTGCGAAGTAAAAAACAAGCAAAAACAGCAACCGGCACTTTGGCACTATGTGAATAGGTTAGTCCCAAAAAATGATATAAAGTGACTATAAAGTGATTGTAAAACATCCAAGAATGATAATATAACAGCATGGAACAAGCAAAAATTATAGATACGTCTGAGACGTATCACGCTTCATAGTCCTCGTATCAATATCTTCAAGGTCACACAAATTTCTTCATTCTTCAAAGTCTTCAGGGAATATCAAAGTCTTCAGCTGAAGACATTCATTTTTAGGGGTCAGCATTCTTCATATATATCAAACTCCTTAGCGACTTATAGAGCCTGTGTACACTCACACACATATTAGTCCCTTAACCTATAAGTCTTCAATACACCAAAATCACTAAGGGGCACTAGATGCACTTACAGGTCCTAATGGAAACTAAGGGATATTAAGGCATCCTTTTAATAGAGAACCGGAACAAAGCATTAACACATGGTGAATACATGAACTCCTCAAACTACGACAATCACCGGAAAGAATACCAATTATTGTCACCTTGGGGTATGCGGATCAAGACACGTAATAGGTGCATACAACTTGCAAGATAGGATCCAAACCACTCTTATATTCATGAAAACATAATAGGTTCAGATCTGAAATCATGGCACTCGGGCCCTAGTGACAAGCATTAAGCATAGTAAAGTCAAAGCAACATCAATCTCAGAACATAGTGGAGACTAGGGATCAAGCCCTATCAAACTTAACTCGATTACATTATCAATCTCATCCAATCCCATCACCATCCAGCAAGCCTACAAAGGAATTACTCACTCCCGGTGGTGACCATCATGGCAGTGTTGATGAAGAAGGGTTGGTGATGACAAAGGCGGCGAATCTCCCTCTACGGAGCACCAAACGGACTCCAGATCAACCCTCCCGAGGAAGAACATGAGGTGGTGGTGGCTACGTCTTGTAAAACACGATGAAATCTTCTCTCCAATTTTTTTCTCCAAAGATGTGAATTTATAGGAGTGGAATTAGGGTCGGGGAAGCCACATGGGCCCCACAAGCCAACAGGGCACCCCCAGGGGGGTGGCGCACCTTGTTACCTTGTGGCTCACAGGCAGCCCCCCTCCAGTGGATCTTCACTGCATAATTCATTATTTATTCCCAAAATAAATCACAAAACGTTTCGTCCATTTCCAGGAACTTTTATTTATGCACAAAAATAACACCAAGGTAGTTCTGTTGAAAACAGCTTCAGTCCGGGTTAGTTTCATTCAAATCATGCAAATTAGAGTCCAAAACCAGAGCAAAAGTGTTTGGAAAAGTAGATACGTTGGAGACTGATGACCCACAAGTATAGGGGGTCAATCGTCAAACCCAACGAGGAGCAGAAGGAAATGACAAGCGGTTTTCAGCAAGGTAATTTCTGCAAGCACTGAAATTGTAGGTAACAGGTAGTTTGATAGCAAGATAATTGGTAACGAGCATGTAACGGTAACGGTAAATAAAGTGCAGCAAGATAGCCCAATCCTTTTGTGGGTAAGGAGAGGCCAAAACGATCTCTTATAATTAGCAAGCGTTCTTGAGGGTACACGAGAATTTAATCTAGTCACTTTCATCATGTTGGTTTGATTTGCGTTCGCTACTTTGATAAGTTGATATGTGGGTGGACCGGTGCTTGGGTGTTGTTCTTACTTGAACAAACTTCCCACTTATGATTAACCCCCTCGCAAGCATCCGCAACTACGAGAAAAGTATTAAGATAAAATCTAACCATAACATTAAACATTTGGATCCAAACTAGCCCCTTACGAAATAGTGCATAAACTAGGGTTTAAGCTTCTGTCACTCTAGCAACCCATCATATAATAACTACTCCACAATGCATTACCTTAGTCCCAAAGATGGTGAAGTGCCATGTAGTCGACGTTCACATGACACCACTAAGGGAATCACAACATTCATATCATCAAAATATCAAACACATATCAACTTCACATGATTACTTGCAACATGACTTCTCCCGTGACCTCAAGAACAAAGGTGACTACTCACAAATGATATTCATGCTCAAGATCAGAGGGGTATTAAATAGCATAATGGATCTGAACATACAATCTTCCACCAAATAAACCATATAGTAATAAACTACGAGATGTAATCAACACTACTAGTCACCCACAGGTACCAATCTGAGGTTCCGGTACAAAGATTTAACATAAGAGATGAACTAGGGTTTGAGAGGAGATGGTGCTGTTGAAGATATTGATGAAAATTGGCCTCCAAAAGACGAGAGGGTTGTTGGTGATGACGATGGCTTCAATTTCCCCCTCCGGGAGGGAAGTTCTCCCGGCGGAATCGCTCCGCCGGAGGGCAAAAGTGCTCCTGCCCAAGTTCCACCTCGAGATGGCTGCGTTCCGTCCCGAAAGTCCCCTCTTTATTTTTCTAGGTCAAAAGACCTTAAGTACCAGAAGATGGGCACCGGAGGTGGGCCGGGCTGGCCACAACCCCCCAGGGCACGCCTGGGGGGCCTAGCGCGCCCTGGTGTCTTGTGGTCACCAGGTGGCCCCCCTCCGGTAGTTATTTGCTCCAGTATTTTTTATATATTCCAAAATAATTCTCCGTGAAGTTTTAGCTTATTTGGAGATGTGCAGAATAGGTGTCTCTGATATGCTTTTTCAGGTCCAAAATTCCAGCTGCCGGCATTCTCCCTCTTTGTGTAAACCTTGCATATTATCAGAGAAAAGGCATTAGAATTACTCTATAAAGCATTATTATGCATAAAAACATTATAAATAACAGTAGGAAATCATGATGCAAAATGGACGTATCAACTCCCCCAAGCTTAGACCTCGCTTGTCCTTAAGCGGAAGCCGATATCGAAAAACATGTCCACATGGTTTGAGAGAGAGGTGTCGATAAAAACAAAATACGAACATAGTAGCATCATGCTTATTATCATAGCAGCAACAAACTTTGTCATAGGACTTTTCATATAACTTTTATTATATAGCTTCATCATATAACCTCTCATGAAAAAGTAACAATTCATCACAACATAGAAGTATAAAGCATAAACCTTATTGAAAACCAACAAACTATGTTCTCAGTCAACTTTGCAACTACAATTCATCATATTTTCAGGAAGGGTCTCGTGTCGGAGCCTTTTGGCAAGTCCACATACTCAACCATCATTTAACCTTCTATGATTGCTAACACTCACAACATACCCATGAGCAAAAAATTTCAACCGGACACATAGAAAGTTAGGGGCTTATAGTTTCGCCTCCCAAAGTGTTCACCTCAAGGGTGATGTCAACAATAATAACTAATGCTCACTCATATCCAACTGGATATATGTGCCTAGATCTTTCCTCACCACATGATGCTTGCAAAAATAAAAAGTAAAAAGGAATAGGGAAGAATACTTTGACTCTTGCATAAAAGTAAATACATAAAAGTAAAAGATAGGCCCTTCGCAGAGGGAAGCAGAGGTTGTCATGCACTTTTTTGGTTTGTATGCCAAATCCCTTAATGCAAAAGAATGTCACGTTATATTGCCCCTGATGATAGCAACCTTTATTATGCAGTCCGTCGCTTTTATTACTTTGCAATCACAAGTTCGTACAATGCTCAATTTTCTCTTACACTAATTCATCAAACACATTTAGAAGCAATTTGTATTTCCTTAGTGCACGGATCACAACTTACTTGAAGGATCGTACTCAATCCATAGGTAGGTATGGTGGACTCTCAAAACATGAGTTTCGGTTTAGGGTTTTTGGATGCACAAGTAGTATCTCTACCTAGTGCAGAATTTTGGGCTAGCAAAGATATTGAGCAAGCACCACATGTTGAAGGATCTATGACAATATAACTTCTATGTGAATATGAACAAACATAAATCATTACGTTGTCTTCCTTGTCCAACGTCAACAATTTTGGCATATAATATTTAATGAGGGCTCACAATCATAAAAGATGTCCAAGATAGTGTATTTGCATGTGAATCTTCTCTTCCCTTATTAATTCTTTCATGAATTGCATCATTGACAAATGCTATGTTTGTCAATATCCAATAAATTTTACCACTTATACTTTTCCTTACGTGATGTCATTACTTACCATAAGATTAGAATATGATCCTTTTCATTTATTTCCTTTTTATTTTGATTGCAACAAGAAAGTAAAGAAGCAAAAGCTCAAACTAAACCTTATTATATAACTCTCACTCGATTACATAGATAGATAGATCATGAAACTAGCACTCAAAAATAGATCATACTAAACTTTTATTCAACTAGATCACGAAAGAGCTAAGAATCGAACTAAAATAGGTAAAGGTAAATAAAAGTGATGGTGATATGATACCGGGGGAACTCCCCCCAAGCTTGGCACAAGCCAAGGGGAGTGCCCATACCCATGTACTCAAGTCTCCTTTGGTGGTGAAGATGATGAAGGTGCTGATGAAGTGGTAGGTTTGTCCTCCGGCTTCCAGGGCAAGGGCTCACCATCAAAAGATGATGCACGAGTCTCCCGAGTACTGCAACTGGCAGCTAAACTCATACCTTTAAATCTTGCTTCATACTCAAAAACTTGGTTTTGAAGATCATAGATTTGACTTTGCAGAAAATTGATTTGCTCGTTGAAGGTGAAGACGATGTCCTTCATGGACCGGCCATCCACCATGTGATCACGGGTGAATTCCGTGATCATGGTGTGATTGGCACTAAGTCCACGCTCCACCATCCCTTGGCCCTTGAAGATGTCTTGTTCCACCGCCTCGAGCCTGGCCTCCATGGTTCCCGTCCACTTGGGCCCCTGAACATCTCGGATGTGGAGCACCCCCTCATGCATCTCAATGGCCTGAGGGTGCTTCATCACCTCCAACAAGTACGGGTTGATGACCTTCTCGAAGAACTTGTCCTTGGAGGAGCTTGGTGGATCCATGGAGATCTAGATCTGACAAGAAAACAACACGAAACAAGAACAAATAATTTTTCTGCGATGCGGTGGTCAAAACAATTGGGGGTATATATAAAGATTTTTTTTATCTTGGGAAGCAAGAATATGGAAGGAAAACAGAGTCGAGAAGATGCCCGAGGGAGGCACAACCCACCAGGGCGCGCCAGGGAGGGCAGGCGCACCCTGGTGTATCGTGCTCACCTCGGTTGGTTTCTTGTTTATTTCTTATTTTCCTAATTTTTGTAATATTCCAAAACTAACAGAAAATATTTTTGCGGATTTTTCGGAGTCCGTTTACTTACCGTATCACATACCTCCTCTTTTTCAGGATTCTGGAATGTTCTGAAAGGTTTCTTTTATGTGTTCCTCCGGTGTCATGGTTTGGATAATATTGCTTTCAACATTAATAGGCGTACCTGAGATATAGTGTTTAATTCTTTGTCCATTGACCACCTTCGGGTTAGTACCTTTGGCATTATTAATCTTGACAGTTCCAGAACGATAAACCTCTTCGATAATATATGGTCCTTCCCATTTGGAAAGAAGCTTTCCTGCAAAAAATCTAAAACGGGAGTTGTACAAAAGAACATATTCTCCAACTTTGAATTCCCGCTTTTGGATTCTTTTGTCATGCGATCTTTTAACTTTTTCTTTGAACAGTTTGACATTTTCATAAGCTTGGGTTCTCCATTCATCTAGTGAGCTAATATCAAATAACCTCTTCTCACCAGCAAGTTTGAAATCATAATTGAGTTATTTAATTGCCCAAAATGCTTTATGTTCTAACTATAGAGGCAAATGACAAGCTTTACCATATACCATTTTGTATGGAGACATACCCATAGGATTTTTGTAAGCTGTTCTATAGGCCCAAAGTGCATCATCTAGTTTCTTAGACCAATTCTTTCGGGACCTATTGACAGTTTTTTGTAATATTAATTTTATTTCTCTATTGCTAAGTTCAACTTGACCACTAGATTGAGGATGATAGGGTGATGCAATTCTATGGTTATCATCATATTTAGCAAGCATTTTACGGAAAGCACCATGAATAAAGTGTGAACCACTATCAGTCATTAAATATCTAGGGACTCCAAACCTCGGGAAAATAACTTCTTTAAGGATTTTAATGGAGGTGTTGTGATCAGCACTACTAGTTGGAATAGCTTCTACCCACTTAGTAACATAATAAACAACAATCAAAATATGAGTATACCCATTAGAGGAAGGAAAAGGTCCCATATAGTCAAAACCCCAAACATCAAATGGTTCAACAACAAGTGAATAATTCATAGGCATTTCCCGACGCTTACCGATATTACCAATTCTTTGACATTCATCACAAGACAAGACAAACTTGCGGGCATCCTTGAAGAGAGTAGGCCAATAAAAACAAGATTGCAATACCTTGTGAGCAGTTCTATCTCCCGCAGGATGTCCTCCATAGGCTTCGGAATGACATTTCCGTAGGATTTGTTCCTGTTCATGCTCAGGCACACAACGTCTAATAGTACCATCTACCCCTTCTTTATAAAGATGTGGGTCATCCCAAAAGTAATGTCTTAAATCATAGAAGGTTTTTTTTTCTTTTGTTGGTATGTGAAACTAGGTGGTATATATTTAGCAACAATGTAGTTAGCATAATCAGCATACCAAAGAGTGTTTTGAGAAACATTTATTGCAGCTAACTGTTCACCAGGAAAACTATCATCAATAGGTAGTGGGTCATCAAGAATATTTTCTAACCTAGACAAGTTATCAGCTACGGGGTTCTCAGCTCCTTTCCTATCAGTGATATTTAAATCAAATTCTTGAAGCAAGAGAACCCACCTAATGAGTCTAGGTTTAGCATCTTTCTTTTCCATAAGATATTTTATAGCAGCATGATTAGTGTGAACAATAACTTTGGAATCAACAATGTAAGATCTAAATTTATCACAAGCAAACACAAACTTTTAAAAATTCTTTTTCAGTAGTAGCATAATTTCTTTGGGCACTGTCTAGAGTTTTGCTAGCATAATGGATAACATTTAATTTCTTATCAACTGTTTTTCCTAGAACAACACCAGTAGCATAATCACTAGCATCACACATAATTTCAAAAGGCAAGTTCCAATCAGGTGGTTGAACAATAGGTGCAGAAGTTAAGGCTTTCTTGAGTGTTTCAAAGGCTTCTACACAATCATCATCAAAAACAAATGGAATATCCTTTTGTAAAAGATTAGTAAGAGGCCCATAAATTTTAGAGAAGTCTTTAATAAACCTCCAATAGAAACCAGCATGACCAAGGATACTCTGAATACCTTTAATATCTTTAGGACATGGCATTTTCTCAATTGCATCAAATTTAGCTTTATCCACCTCAATACCTCGTTCAGATATTTTATGCCCCAAGACAATACCTTCATTAACCATAAAGTGGCACTTCTCCCAATTCAAGACGAGATTAGTTTGTTCATATCTTTGCAACACTCGATCAAGGTTGCTTAAGCGATCATCAAAATAAGTTCCGTAAACGGAAAAACCATCCATGAAAACCTCCACAATCTTTTCACAAAAATCAGAGAATATAGCAGTCAGACATGTTTGAAAGGTAGCAGTTGCATTGCATAAACCAAAAGGCATACATATATAAGCATAGGTTCCAAAAGGACAAGTAAAGGTGGTGTTCTCTTGATCAGGTTGTGATACAGGTATTTGAGAGAAACCAGAATATCCATCCAGAAAACAAAATTGTGTGTGCTTAGATAATCTTTCTAGCATTTGATCAATGAAAGGCAGAGGGTAATGATCTTTTCTAGTAGCTTTATTTAATTTTCGAAAATCAATTACCTTTCTATAGCCAGTGACAATTCTCTATGGGATAAGTTCATTTTTATCATTACGAACAACAATAATACCTCCCTTCTTAAGGACACAATGAACGGGACTTACCCATCTACTATCAGCTATGGGATAAATTATACCTGCTTCCAGAAGCTTTAATATTTCAGTTCTTACCACTTCTTTCATCTTAGGATTCAATCATCGTTCGTGATTAACAACGGGTTTAGCATCAGGTTCCATATTAATCTTGTCCTAACATAGAGTGGGACTAATGCCCTTAAGATCATCAAGAGTATATCCAATAGCAGCCCGGTGCTTCCTTAGAATTTTTAATAATCTTTTTTCTTCATGTTCTGAAAGGTTGGCACTACTAATAACATGATATATCTTTTTCTCATCAAGATAAGGATACTTCAAAGTGTGAGGCAATTGTTTTAATTCAAACACAGGATCACCTTTAGGTGGAGGAGGACCTCCTAGAGTTTCAATAGGCAAATTGTGTTTTAGGATAGGTTGTTGTTCAAAGAATATTTTATCTATTTCATTTCTTTCATGCAAGTGCATATCATTTTCATGGTCAAGCAAATATTGTTCTAGTGGATCAGTAGGAGGTAAGGCAATAGAAGCAAGACCAATTATTTCATCCTTATTAGATAATTCTTTATTACGTGGTTGTCTACCAAACTTGGAGAAATAAAACTCATGAGACACATCACCAAAACGAACACCGACAGTTTGTTTTTCATAATCTATCTTAGCATTAACAGTGTTCAAGAAAGGTCTACCAAAGATAATGGGACAAAAGTCATCTTGTGGGGAACCAAGAACTAGAAAATCAGTAGGATATTTTATTTTCCCACACAAGACTTCAACATCTCTAACAATCCCAAGTGGTGTGATGGTGTCTCTATTAGCAAGTTTAATAGTAACATCAATGGCTTCTATTTCGGCGGGTGCTATATCATTCATAATTTCTTGGTATAAGGTAAAAGGAATAGCACTCACACTAGCACCCACATCACATAAACCATGATAGCAATGATCTCCTATTTTAACTGAGACAACAGGCATGCCAACTATGGGTCTATGTTTATCTTTTTCATCGGGTTTGGCAATTCTAGCAGCTTCATCGTAGAAGTAAATAACATGCCCATCAATATTTTCTACCAAGAGATCTTTAAGCATACCAACACTAGGTTCTACTCTAATTTGTTCAGAGGGCTTAGGTTCTTTAATATTACTTTTGCGAACCACAGTTGATACCTTAGCATGTTCCTTTATCCTAACAGGGAAAGGTGGTTTTTCAATATGAGCAGTAGGCACAACTGGATCAACATTGTAAATGATAGTTTCATCTTTAGCTTTTACCGGTTCTTTAATTTCTTCTTTCATAGGGGGATGATATTTAAACCACTTCTCCTTAGGGAGGTCAACATGAGTAGCAAATGATTCACAGAAAGACACTACTATCTCACAGTCAAGTCCATATATAGTGCTAAACTTGTGAAAAGCATCGGTATTCATAAAAGATTTAACACAATCAAACTTAAGCTTAATACCTGACTCATTACCTTTGTCGAGTTCCCAATCTTCAGAGTTGCGTTTAATTCTTTCTAAGAGATCCCACTTGAATTCAATAGTCTTCTTCACAAAAGAACCAGTACAAGAAGTATCGAGCATGGATCGATCATTATGAGAATGCCGAGCATAAAAATTCGGAATAATAATTTCTCTTGAGAGCTCATGATTGGGGCATGAATATAACATTGACTTAAGCCTCCCCCAAGCTAGAGCGATGCTTTCTCCTTCACGGGGCCAAAAATTATATATATAATTCCAATCACGATGAACTAGATGCAAAGGATAAACTTTTGGTGGAATTCTAATTTCAATCGATTCCAGTTCCATGATCCAATATCATCACATAGCCTATACAATGTCAATGCTTTTCCCTTCAAACACTACTGGAATCTGGCATTTTGCCGTCTGCCAGCTCTTTGCCGTCTGCCAGCTCATGGCAAAGAGGCTCTTTGCCGTCTGCTTGGGGAAAGCAGACGGCAAAGAACCAGCTCATAGCAAAGAGGCTCTTTGCCATCAGCTGGTTCTTTGCCGTTTGCCAGCTGACGGCAAAAAGGTCAAAGGCAGACGGCAAAGAGCCAGGTGGGCCCCACGGGGCACGGCGTGGCTAGGTCAACTTCTTGGCCGTCTGCTGGCAGACGGCAAAGAGGGGACAGATGGCAATGTCCCTCCTTTGCCGTCTGCTAGCAGACGGCAAAGAAGTGATGTGGGCGAGCCCTAACGGTCACCCTCTTTGCCGTCTGCTAGCAGACGGCAAAGAGGGGCCACTTAACGGGCGGCCGTCTCCCCCTCTCTCTCTCTCTCTCCCTCCCGCGCCCTCTCCTCCTTTTGTCGTCGCCGCCAGTCACCGCCGCCGGCCAGCCCCGCCCCCGGAGCCAGCCCCACCGCCGGCCAGCCCGCCCGTCCCGCCCCCGGAGACAGCCCCGCCGCTGGCCAGCCCGACCGTCCCGCCCAACGGACCCAAGCCGCGGCGGCCACCCCGCCGCGCCCCATCGCCGGAGGTCACTGCGCCGCCCCGCCCCGCCGCCGGAACCCTCCCCGCGGCCTCTGCGCCGCCCCGCCCCGCCGCTGGAGCCCTCGGCCTTCCTCCAGCGGCCCCCTCCCCGCGGCCAGCCTCCACCGGCCGACCTCGCCGGAGCAAGGTGAGCTCCATTTTTTTCTATTTTTTTCTGTTATTTCCTGTTTAGTTCTAGGTTTAGTGCTAGGTTTAGGTTTAGTTTTAGGTTTAATGCTAGGTTTAGGTTTAGGTTTAGATAAATAGAAGAGGAAGAAGAAAGATGAAAAAAAACAGAAAAAGTAGAAGAAGAGGGAGAAAGGAAAAGAAGAAGAAGAAGAAGAAGGAGAAGGAGAAGAAGAAGAGGAAAAAGGAAAAGAAGGAAGAAGAAGAAGAAGAGGAGAAGAAAAGAAGAAGAATAAGAAAAAGGAAAAGAAGAGGAGGAGAAGAAAAAAGAAGAAGAAGAAGAAGAAGAAAGAGGAGAGGAGGAGGAGGAGAAGAAGAAGAAGAAGAAGAAGAAGAAGAAGAAGAAGAAGAAGAAGAAGAAGAAGAAGAAGAGGAAGAAAAGGAAGAAGAGGAAGAAGAGGAAGAAGAAGAAAAGGAAAAAAGAGGAAAAAAAGAAGAAGAGGAAGAAGAAGAAAACGACACCCCGACCCGACACCCCAACCCCGACCCGACACCCCGACCCCGACCCGACACCCCGACACCCCGACACCCCGACAGCCCGACAGCCCGACACCACACCCCGACACCACGACACCACGACACCCCTGACACCCCGACACCCCGACCCCGACACGACACCCCGACCCCAACCCGACACCACGACACCCTGACAGCCCGACACCACACCCCGACACCACGACACCCAGACACGACACCCCTGACACCCCGACACCCCGACCCAGACACGACACCCTGACCCCGACATGACACCCCGACACCCCGACACCCCGACAGCCCGACACCACACCCCGACACCACGACACCCAGACACGACACCCCTGACACCCCGACACCCCGACCCCGACACGACACCCCGACCCCGACACGACACCATGACACCCCGACACCACGACACCACGACACCCAGACACGACACCCCCGACACCCCCTACCCCCGACACCTCTTCGGCCTCCTGTTGACCGAAAAGGTGCTCTTCGGCCTTCCAGAGGCCGACGAGGTCATATATTTGTGAATTATGAGTTAGGTCATATATTTTCCGATTTTGTTATGAAAAACAACATATATATTTGTGTTGATCGGGTGGATTTAAATGTGCAGTTGTTTCATCGTTGCGAGGGTCTGGTGTTCGACGACCTCCCCGTGCGTTCGACGACCTCCCCGTGCGTTCGACGAGCTCTGCCCCTGCGTTCGTGGGTGAGCACAAATGACATCTCCTCCTCCCCCCTTAATTTGCTCTGTTCCGGTCTTCGTGCCGATGAAACTTGCTAGCTATAGGTGTCTTCAATCATCAGTATGCGTGACCAGTATGCGTCTCCCATTCGAACGGGCGGCATCTATAAATATGCATGTCTTTGTCATTGCAGGTATTCAATTTTTTTATGTTGTACTAATTTCGTTTACTCTTTGTCATTGCAGGTGTTGACAGATGGTGGGCGCAGGTCGAGAGCGCTCCGAGCCTCCTTCCTCAGCGCGTGCTGGGAGGGGTGCTATTATTCCACCCGAGCACCTCCGGATAGCGCTGGTACACAGTATGCAGACACCGGCGGGCGCTTCTTCTTCGGCCGGGAGAGGTCGGGGAAAGACGAAGAGGGGTGCTAGAGGTGGACGTGGCGGCGGGAGAGGTAGGAAGGCTGTTCGAGACTACTACGCCTCGACTAACATTAAGAGGGCCAAGAAGAAGTGCCGCGCCAAGTTTCTGAGTAAGGAGAAGTACATGAAGGTAATTACATATTCTTAAGGCCTTGTACTTAGTTTCCTTGATTTGATTCGTAGGCGTAGCGCTGAAATTTCTCTTGTCTAACTTAGGTGCCCCCGAGATGGTGTGCGGATAGGATGGACTGTTGGGAGGCGTTGGTGGATGAGTGGTGCTCTCCCCAATGGATAGCCGTCCACAACAAGGCCAAGGATAAGCGTGCCCAAATGAAAGGTGTGCCACACCATCAAGGGAGCTCCAACCTGTTTGAGTTCGGGGATCACTGGGTATGTGGTTTGCTTCATGATTCATGCAATTTCATTCTTCATGCTAGCTTGAGCCCTTAACTAATATTTTGTTCCTCTCTTTTAGGCGCGACACAACAAGCAGGAGGTGCCACCGCTGTTCGACCTCTATGCCATGGCCCATACTGCCCCGTACAAGAAGGCCAAGGCATTCTCTGAGGATGACCTCGATCATCCAGGACGCTTCAGCAACATCTCCTCCCACAACAAGCTCGTGAGGTACAGAGATGAGGGGAAGACGAGGAAAGGGGAGGACTTCAACCCGAGCCAGAGTCCTTTTGATCTAGAGCTCGTGATGATATCTGGTGGCGGGAGGCCCCATGGCTCGATAGCCATTGGGGATGGACTGATACGTTGTCCTAGAACTCTCCCGGAGATCAAGAAGCGCCAGACGAGCTCCGATCCTGAGATAAGGCCTCGTCCATGGCCAATGGAGCTCTCCATCGAGGCTAGGGCCCAGGAGCTTCTGGCGAAGGCAAACAGGCAGGCGGCGGAGAGGGAGAGGGACATGGAGGAGAGGACGGCTAGGCTGGTGGAGGAGGAGAGGAACCGGAACGACGCGTCTCACCGGGCCCTATACGAGCTCCTCGTGGTAAGTTTCTCCTGCATATTAGCCAAATCATGCAGGTAATGTTCGTTTCATCACTAACTAATATGACTGACTAGTGAAAACAAAATGTGCAGACCGTGTGCCAGAACAACGGTCAGACCCCTCCGCCGATGCCCCAGATTGGTATAGCGCCCACGGTGAGTTTCATTTGAATGGTCATTAGTTACTAGTATTCACATTTGAGTTGCATCATGCTAACGAGACATTGCAAATGATCTTTGGTGCAGCATGCCTCCCGACAAGCATCGACCGATCCTTCTGTGTCTGCCGCAACCCCGACCGGTCCTTCTCCGTCTCACACCGGCGCAAGCCCGACCGGTCCTTCACCTCCGTGATGATGGTAAGTTTTCCCAAGTGTTTTGCTTAACAAATGCATACTTAGCTTAAGAAATGACCTACTTAGCTCCAAAATGACCTATACTTAGCTTATTTTCCTCGAAAATGACATAATAACCTTACTTAGCTCGAAAATGACATATTTTACCTAGGATAGCTATAAAATGACCTATACTTAGCATTTTTTCCTCCAAAATGACTTGATATGCTTAGTTAGCTAAAAAATGGCATAACTACCTAGGATAGCTCAATAATGATCTATACTTAGCTTAGCTAGTTCATTTATGACATAATTAGCTCACTTAGGTAAAAAATGGCATAATAACCTTGGTTTAGCTCCAAAATGACCTATACTTAGCTTATTTTCCTCGAAAATGACATAATAACCTTACTTAGCTCCAAACTAACATACTTTACCTAGGATAGCTATAAATATGCTTAGTTAGCTCAAAAATGGCATAACTACCTAGGTTAGCTCAAAAATGGCATAACTACCTAGCTTAGCTCTACAATGACCTACACTTAGCATTTTTACCTAGCTTAGCTAAAAAATGGCATTTTTACCTACCTTAGTTAGAAGAAGAAGAAGATAAAGAAGAGGAGAGGAGAAAAAGAAAGAGAAGAAAAATTCTTCTTCTTCTTCTTATTCTTCTTCTTCTTCTTTTTCTTCTTCTTCTTCTAGCTAGTCTTCTTCTTCTTCTTCTTCTTCTAACTTTCTTCTTTCCCAATTTGCAGATTTGCTTTAGATGAGGAAGCTTGCGTTGATGGAGTCTACTCTTCTCCTTGTGCTTCCTTTTTGTTTTGATTTTGTACGATGAACTTTGTTGTTGGAAACTTGTTATTGGATATGTTGTTGGAAACTTGTTGTTGGATATGTTGTTGGAAACTTGTTGTTGGATATGTGTTGGTATGCTTGTTGAAAGTATTTTCAAATGTGTATATATATATATCTATGAAATTCTGTGAAATTGAATGAATTTAAGAAAAAACAGAAAAAGGGGCTATACAGGCTCTTTGCCGTCTGCTGGCAGACGGCAAAGAGCTTTGCCATGCGCCCGCAGACGGCAAAGAGCTTTGCCATGTGCCAGCAGACGGCAAAGCTGCCACGTGGCAGCTACCTGTGCATCCTGGGGGGCGCTGGGCTGGCCTATGTGGTTTCTTTGCCGTCTGCTGGCAGACGGCAAAGAACTTTGCATCTTTGCCGTCTGCAAGCAGACGGCAAAGCACGCCGTTAACCCCTTAACGGACCTAAGCTGCCGCGTGTGCCGTCCGTGCCCTTTGCCGTCTGCTGGCAGACGGCAAAGACCTTTGCATCTTTGCCGTCTGCTAGCAGACGGCAAAGTTCCCTTTATCGTGGCTTGTTCAGCCGGATGTGGTGCCGTCTGCTGGCTGACGGCAAAGACCTTTGCCATCCGCAATGCATGCCTTTGCCGTCAGCCATGGCAGACGGCAAAGATCCTGATTCCAGTAGTGAAAGATAAAGGGAAAACCTTCTTCTTAACTTCATCTCCGGGTAAACCTGCAAGCTTAAATAATCCACAAATCTCATCCACATGTATTAGAAGCATATCAGGATGTTCAGTTCCGTCTCCTGCATAAGGATTAGCTAGCAGTTGTTCTATAATACCCGAAGGAATTTCATAACCAATATTTTCAGTAGGTGCAGTAGGTTGAGGGGCAACTAATTGTGGTTCCGGTCGAGGTGAAGATACCCCAAACAAACCCCTCAAAGGATTGTTTTCCATAGTAGCAAGTGACAATAAATTTCAGCACGTAGTATAAATTTTTCCTTACCGATTTCCACTTACCAAGAGCGCTTCACTTCCCGGCAACGGCGCCATAAAAGAGTCTTGATGACCCACAAGTATAGGGGGTCAATCGTAGTCCTTTCGATAAGTAAGAGTGTCGAACCCAACGAGGAGCAGAAGGAAATGACAAGCGGTTTTCAGCAAGGTAATTTCTGCAAGCACTGAAATTGTAGGTAACAGGTAGTTTGATGGCAAGATAGTTGGTAACGAGCAAGTAATGGTAACGGTAAATAAAGTGCAGCAACATAGCCCAGTCCTTTGTGGCAAAGGATAGGCCAAAACGGTCTCTTAAATAAGCAAGCGTTCTTGAGGGTACACGTGAATTTCCTCTAGTCACTTTCATCATGTTGGTTTGATTTGCGTTCTCTACTTTGATAATTTGATATGTGGGTGGACTGGTGCTTGGGTGCTGTTCTTACATGAACAAACCTCCCACTTATGATTAACCCCCTCGCAAGCATCCGCAACTACGAGAAAAGTATTAAGATAAAATCTAACCATAGCATTAAACATTTGGATCCAAATCAGCCCCTTACAAAATAGCGCATAAACTAGGGTTTCAGCTTCTGTCACTCTAGCAACCCATCATCAAATAACTACTCCACAATCCATTCCCTTAGGCCCGAAGATGGTGAAGTGCCATGTACTCGACGTTCACATGACACCACTAAGGGAATCACAACATTCATATCATCAAAATATCGAACACATATCAACTTCACATGATTACTTGCAACATGACTTCTCCCGTGACGTCAAGAACAAAGGTAACTACTCACAAATGATATTCATGCTCAAGATCAGAGGGGTATTAAATATCATAATGGATCTAAACATATAATCTTCCACCAAATAAACCATATAGTAATCAACTATGAGATGTAATCAACACTACTAGTCACCCACAGGTACCAATCTGAGGTTCCGGAACAAAGATTGAACACAAGAGATGAACTAGGGTTTGAGAGGAGATGGTGCTGTTTAATTTGTTGATGAAGATTGGCCTCCCAAAGATGAGAGGGTCTTGGTGATGACGATGGCTTCGATTTCCCCCTCCAGGAGGGAAGTTCCCCCGGCGGAATCGCTCCGCCGGAGGGCAAAAGTGCTCCTGCCCAAATTCCGCCTCGAGACGGCGGCGTTCCATCTAAAAAGTCCCCTCTTTATTTTTTATAGGTCAAAAGACCTTAAGTACCAGAAGATGGACACTGGAGGTGGGCCGGGATGTACATAACCCACCAAGGCACGCCTGGGGGGCCTGGCGCGCCCTGGTGTCTTATGGTCACCAGGTGGCCCCCTCCGGTAGTTATTTGCTCCAGTATTTTTTATATATTCCAAAATAATTCTCTGTGAAGTTTTAGCTTATTTGGAGATGTGCATAATAGGTGTCTATGATATACTTTTTCAGGTCCAGATTTCCAGCTGCCGGCATTCTCCCACTTTGTGTAAAAGACGTGGCTTGAGACTGCATCGGTATTTCCCAAAGAGGAAGGGATGATACAACACAGCTACGGTAAGTATTTCTCTGAGTTATGAAATCAAGGTTATGGAACCAGTAGGAGAACCAAGCAACACTATGTAAACAGTTCCTGCACACAAAGAACAAATACTTGCAACCCGACGCGTAAGAGAGGTTGTAATTCTCTCCACGGTAAAAAGATAGATTGGCTTGTATTAGATTGGATAAATAGATCGCACAAGAACACAAAATAAAAGATGCAAATAAAAAGTGCAGCAAGGTATTTTTGGCTTTTTGGAATAATAGATCTAAAAACAAATGCGGAAAAAGATAGATTGGAAAGCAATATATTAAAAGAATAGACCCAGGGTCCGTAGATATCAGTAGTGGCTTCTCTCAAGAAAACAGCACACGGTGGGTAAACAAATTACTGTTGGGCAATTGATAGAAGATCAAATAATCATGACGATATCGAAGGCAATGATCAATATATAGGCATCACATCCAAGATTAGTAGAACGAAACGATTCTGCATCTACTACTATTACTCCACACATCGACCGCTATCCAGCATGCATCTAGTGTATTAAGTTCATGGAGAAACGGAGTAATGCAATAAGAACGATGACATGATGTGGACAAGATCTATTCATGTAGGAATAGACCCCATCTTGTTCTCCTTAATAGCAATGATACATGCGTGCCTCGCTGCCCCTTCTGTCACTAGAAGAGGACACCGCAAGATCGAACCCATCACAAAGCACCTATTCCCATGGGAAGAAAAATTGATCTAGTTGTCCTAACTAAACCAAAGATTCGAAGAAGAAATACGAGGCTATAAATAATCATGCACAAAAGAGATCAAAGAAGACTCAAATAATATTCATGGATAGAAACTGATCATGAACTCAAACTTCATCGGATCCCAACAAACACACCGCAAAAAGTCATTACATAAAATAGATCTCCAAGAGACCACTGTATTGAGAATCAAAATAGAGAGAGAAAGCCATCTAGCTACAGCCTACGGACCCGTATGTCTATGGTGGACTACTCACGCATCATCGGAGAGGCACTCATGAGGATGATGAACCCCTCCATGATGGTGTTAGATTGGATCTCGTGGTTCTGGAACTTGCGGCAGCTGGAATTGTGTTTCGTCTCCTCTTCTAGGGTTTCTGGAATTAATGTGGATTTATAGAGCTGAGAGGCGGTGGAAAATACCTCCGTGGGCCCCACGATACATCTGGGCGCGCCAGGGGCCTCTGGCGTGCCCTGGTGTATCGTGGGCCCCACGGGCCTCCCCCAGGTGCTTCCTTGGATCCCAATTTGTCTTCTGGTCCAATAAAATCTCCAAAAAGTTTCATGGCAATTGGACTCCCTTTGGTACTGATATTCTACGAAGTAAAAAACAAGCAAAAAACAACAACTTGCACTGGGCACTATGTCAATAGGTTAGTCCCAAAAATGATATATAGTTGCTATAAAATGATTATAAAACATCCAATAATGATAATATAACAGCATGGAACAATCAAAAATTATAGATACGTTGGAGACGTATCAACATCCCCAAGCTTAATTCCTGCTCGTCCTCGAGTAGGTAAATGATAAAAACGGAATTTTTGATGTGGAATGCTGCCTAACATGTTCATCACATATTCTTTTCTTTTGTAGCATGGACATTCAGACTTTAGATGGTTCAAAGAAATAGTCTAGTTTTGACATAAAGACTTTAATACTCAAGCATGCCAACAAGCAACCATGTCTTTCAAAATATCAACACTAAAGAAAGTTATCCCTAGCCCATCATGCTCAATGATTGATCCATTCATGAAACACACTCCAATATTAGCTACACCCAATGCACACGTATGATCGTAGTTCCCCCTAGTTGGTGCTTTATAAGAGAAGATGGAGACTGAAATTAAAAATAAAAATTGCATAAAGTAAATAGACAGGCCCTTCGCAGAGGGAAGTAGAGATTTGTAGAGGTGCCAGAGCTCAAAGCTTAAATTGAGAGAGAAAAATATTTTGGGTGGCATGCCTTTCCTGTCAACGAAAACGACCGAGTTGTTCTCAATACTTTCCATGCTAGATATATCATAGGCGGTTCCCAAATAGAAAATAAAGTTTATTCCTTTTTCCACCATTCTTTCACAATCCATGGCTAGCCGTATCCACGGTTGCCTTCCATACCAACACTTTCCAAGGAATTTATTATTTCACAACATAAAGTAAATTTCTTTTTCATTTCGGGACTGGGCATCCCTATTACCACCGTACTCTCGTGCAATGACAAGTGAATAAACACTCGTCTTGAGAATAACACATCTAGCATGGAAAAATATCGGCCACCCCCTGCCACTTCATGAGCGGTACGGGCACACAAAAAGAAAATTCATTTTGAAAATTAGAGATGGCACATACAAATTTTCTTAGAACGGCACGTAAATAACGCATATAAGTAGGTATGGTGGACTCATATGGCAAAACTGGCTTTAAGGATTTTGGATGCACAAGTAGTATTTCTACTTAGTACAAGTGGAGGCTAACAAATAGATTGAGAAGCAACCAACCAAGAAATGAAAATTGACATAAACGGGCATTAAGCATAACTAACACCGAATAATGCACCAGAAGTAGGATGTAATTTCATTGCATAACTATTGACTTTCGTGCTTGCATAGGGTATCACAAACCTTAACACCAATATTCTTACTAAAGCATAATTACTTACCAACGTGACTCACATATTACTATCATCATGTCTCAAAACTATTACTAGGAATCATGTTTAATTTGTCCAAGGATCTTCATGAAAGTTTTTATTTTATCCCTCTTGAATATCTATCACTTTGGGACTAGTTTCATATATTGCCATTGCTTTTGACAAGCTCAAATAAATTTAAGTGAAGAACATGAGCATAAAAATTTCATCTCTCAAAATAAAATAAGTGAAGCATGAGAGAATTTCTTCAAAATTTACTAACTCTTAAATTATTCTAACCGAAGCATGAGAGTATTTCTTCAAAAATTAAAGCGCACCGTGCTCAAAAAGATATAAGTGAAGCACTCACTACAGGAATCAGGTTCTTTGCCGTCCGCCATGGCAGACGGCAAAGGCACAACAACGGACGGCAAAGACCTTTGCCATCCGCCAGCGGACGGCAAAATTTTGGGTCGAATAAACTCCGGCAAAGAGGTCCTTTGCCGTCTGCCTTTGCACAGCGGACGGCAAAGACCTTTGCCGTCAGTCAAACTATCTTTGCCGTCAGTCAAACTATCTTTGCCGTCAGCCAAACGTATAACAGATAGCAAAGATAATCATGTTTGCCGTCAGCCAAAAATGCTTCTTTTCCATCAGCCAGAATCATCACAGACGGCGAAGCATCTTTTTTCATTTATAAAAAAAATTGAACCAATAGAGTCCAATTGCAGACGCTAGATGGTAGAAGGCATAGTCAAAATCACCACTTGCATTATTTTTTCTGATATTCATTAGTTTGTGCCACGTTTCAGTAGTCTGACAATCATCTTGTGTATACATAAAAAAATTGATTACAGAGGGTGGCAAGCGCGCGGTGGCCAGCGCGGCACGGCGGCGGCCGGCGCGACACAGCGATGGACGGCGCGGTGGATCCACGCCATTGCCAGGGCCAATGGAGGACGGGTCAGTGGCTAAGGCCTGCGGGGCGATGGGGCCGGGACCGAGGCCGGCGGTGCCGTGGGTGAAGGGCTGACGGGGCGCCGTGGGCGAAAGGCCTGCGGGGCGACGGGGCCGGGACCGAGGCCGGGGCCGGCGGCCTCCTGCACAAGATCGAGCGGCCGGCCTCCTCATCAGAGAGAGAGAGATCGAGCGGTGGCGGCTGGTGCGGGCGAGCGGTGGATACTGGTTGGGCCGAGCGGGGCAGGCGGCAGGTGAGGCGGGCGGCGCTGGCAGGTGAGGCGGGCGGCGCCGGCCTGCTGTCCTGGATCGAGCGGCGGCCTCCACTTCGGTTCGTGAGAGAGAGGAGAGAGATGCGAGAGAGTGAGGGTGGGGATGGATAAGGGAGAGAGATAGTGGTGGGGATGGATAAGGGAGAGAGATAGTGGTGGGTAGGGCTTTCGGGCGGCTGCGCGCTTGATCCATGGGTGCACGTGTGATCTGATGATGCCACGTCATCGATCCGCGTGATCGATCTGTGCCCTGTGTTTTCTCTTTGCCGTCTGCTTTTTTCTAACAGAGGGCAAAGTGAGTTTTTTGCCGTCTGTTAAAAAAAGCGGACGGCAAAGAAGTGACTGATGGGAAATAATATCTTTGCCATGAGTTTTTTCTTTGCCGTCTGCTTGTGTGCTCTTTGCCGTCTACTAGCAGACGGCAAAGAGCGGACAGATGGGAAATAACATCTTTGCCATCAGTCCACTTTTTGCCGTCCGCTTTTGGGAAGCTGATGGCAAAGACCATCTTTGCCGTCCGCTAGCAGACGGCGAAGAATAGACTGATGGCAAATTCTCTGATTCCAGTAATGACTAGAGCAATTCCATAGCGCAAAAAATTTAAGTGAAGCATATAGAGCAATTCTAACAAATCATAGCATAATGTTGGCTCTCTCAAATAGGTGTGTCCAGCCAGGATACTTGTGATGAACTAAAAAGCACATCAAGCAAAGACTCATAGAATACAAGACGCTCCAAGCAAAACTCATGATATGTGACGAATAAAAATATAGCTCCATGTAAAATACTGATGGTCGTTAGAAGAAAGAGGGGATGCCACTCGGGGCATCCCAAGCTTAGTTGCTTGTTTCTCCTTGGATATTATCTTGGGGTGCCATAGCATCCCCAAGCTTAGGCTCTTTTTACTCCTTATTCCTTCATCTATCGTGATCTCACCCAAAACTTGAAAACTTCAATCACACAAAACTTAACAAAACCTTCGTGAGATCCGTTAGTATAATAAAGCAAATCATCACTCTAAGTACTGTTGCAAACCCATTCATATTTTATTATTGCATTATATATACTGAATTCTAACTTTACCATGGCTTATACCCTCCAATACAAACCATAGATTCATCAAAATAAGCACACAATGCAACGAAAACAGAATCTGTCAAAAACAGAACAGTCTGTAGTAATCTATACTCTATCCATACTTATGTAACTCCAAAAATTCTTAAAAATTAGGAAAACGTGTAAAATGTTTATATGATTCTTTTGTAAAAAATTCAGAATTTTTCGTCTCTTTTGTGATTTTTCAAAATTCTGCTACTGGACGCAAAAGTTTCTGTTTTTCAACAAGATCAAATCAACTATCACCCAACATGATCCCAAAGGCTTTACTTGGCACAAACACTAATTAAAACATAGAAAACACAATCATAACAGTATCATAATTGTCTCAACACTCAAGAACAGAAAGCAAAGGTAAAAATAAATTTTATTCATTGGGTTGCCTCCCAACAAGCGCTATCGTTTTATGCCCCTAGCTAGGCATAATGCATAGATTCAAGTGTTGTCATCTTTAGTTTCCAACTCCTCAATCACACAACTAGATTTCTTCAAGGATTTAGCATGCACACTTTCAATGACAATACTTCTAGGAATAACACTGAAAAATTCATTCTTGTAAGTAGGGTCTTTCGCTATTTCAACAAAATTGGGATAAACACTAATCATTTTAAGATCTTCCTTGTGGCTATTAGATGTGGCACCTTTGTTCTTAGTGACTTGTGTAAACTTACAAATTTTTACGGGAGTTTTTTCAATAGTTTTAACAGAAGAAATGGCCGAGCTCAAGTTACTAAAAATTTCTTCCAACTTATCAATCCGGGAGGGACTTTCTTCTATTCTTCTGTTAACTACGGCTTCCTTTTCCTTTAATAATTTAAAGACATCCCCCGCTTTTGACCAAATTTTATTAGCAAGATTATGCATTTTCTTTTCCAAATTTTCAAGACGTTCTTTGGTAATCATCTTATTTTCAATAGCATCTAGCCTTTCCATAACATGTTCGAGAGTTAAGGTTGTTTCATTAATCATGAGAGCTGGTGAACCCACTAGATTTCCCATAGCATTAAAAGCATCCAAAGATGGACACATCAAGAAATTCCCACCGGTAATTGTATCAAGGACGAATCTATACCAAGTGGTGATGCCCACATAAAAACTGTGAAGAGGAACAATGGTAGATTGCTTATGAATAGATCTATTATGAGCATTGCAAATCCTATACCAAGCATCTTTTAGGTTCTCGCCTCCCCTTTGCTTAAAATTGAGAACTTCATTCTCGGGAGTACACACAATAGAGGAAGAACTAGCCATAACAACAAGGTAGGCAAACAAGAGATCTGACGAGAAAGAGGCAAACAAAAAAGATGGCGAATGAAATGGCAATTTTTTGTGAAGTGGGGGAGATGAAAATGGGAGGCAAATGGCAAATAATGTAAATTGCAAGCAGATGAGATTTGTGATTAGAAACCTGATAGATGTTGATGATGTCTCCTCGGCAACGGTGCCAGAAATTCCTTTGACGTGGCTTGAGACTGTGCCGGTATTTCCCCAAAGAGGAAGGGATGATGCAGCACAACTATGGTAAGTATTTCCCTCAGTTATGAAACCAAGGTTATCGAACCAGTAGGAGAACCAAGCAACACTATGTAAATGGTGCATGCACACAAAGAACAAATACTTGCAACCCGACGCGTAAGAGAGGTTGTCAATCTGTCCACGGTAAAAAGATAGATTGGTTTGTATTAGATTGGATAAATAGATCGCACAAGAACACCCAAAAAAGATGCAAATAAAAAGTGCAGCAAGGTATTTTTAGGTTTTTGGAATAATAGATCTGAAAACAAATGCGGAAAAAGATAGATCGGAAAGCAATATATTAAAAAGAATAGACCCGGGGGCCGCAGATTTCACTAGTGGCTTCTCTCAAGAAAATAGCACGAGATGGGTAAACAAATTACTGTTGGGCAATTGTTAGAAGAGCAAATAATCATGACGATATCGAAGGCAATGATCAATATATAGGCATCATGTCCAAGATTAGTAGACCGAAATGATTCTGCATCTACTACTATTACGACACACATCAACCGCAAAACAGCATCCATCTAGTGTATTAAGTTCATGGAGAAACGGAGTAATGCAATAAGAACAATGACATGATGTAGACAAGATCTATTCATGTAGGAATAGACCCCATCTTGTTCTCCTTAATAGCAACGATACATGCGTTCCTCGCTGCCCGTTCTGTCACTTGGAGAGGACACCGCAAGATCGAACCCATCACAAAGCACCTCTTCCCATGGCAAGAAAAATCGATCTAGTTGGCCTAACTAAACCAAAGATTCGGAGAAGAAATACGAGGCTATAAATAATCATGCATATAAGAGATCAAAGAAGACTCAAATAATATTCATGGATAGGAACTGATCATGAACTCAAACTTCATCGGATCCCAACAAACACACCGCAAAAAGTCATTACATCAAATAGATCTCCAAGATACCCTTGTATTGAGAATCAAAATAGAGAGAGGAAGCCATCTAGCTACTGCCTACGGACCCGTAGGTCTATGGTGGACTACTCACGCATCATCGGAGAGGCACCCATGAGGATGATGAACCCCTTCATGATGGTGTTTAATTGGATTCGTGGTTCTCGCAGCTGGAATTGTGTTTCGTCTCCTCTTCTAGGGTTGCTGGAATTTCTGAGGATTTATATAGCTGAGAGGCGGTGGAAAAGACCTCAGTGGGCCCCATGATACATCAGGGCACGCCAGGGGCCGCTGGCATGGCCTGGTTTATCGTGGGCCCCACGGGCCTCCCCCCAGGTGCTTCCTTGGCTCCCAAGTTGTCTTCTGGTCCAAAAAAATCTCCAAAAAGTTTCGTGGCAATTGGACTCCGTTTGGTCCTGATATTCCACGAAGTAAAAAACAAGCAAAAAACAGCAACTTGTACTGGGCACTATGTCAATAGGTTAGTCCCAAAAAATGATATAAAGTTGCTATAAAATGATTATAAAACATCCAAGAATGATAATATAACAACATGGAACAATCAAAAATTATAGATACATTGGAGACGTATTAGTAAACCTTGCATATTATGAGAGAAAAGGCATTAGAATTACTCCATAAAACATTATTATGCATAAAAACATTATAAATAACAGTAGGAAATCATGATGCAAAATGGATGTATCAGAGACGTATCAACTCCCCCAAGCTTAACTCATTGCTTTTCGTCAAGCAATTCAGTTGATAAACTGAAAGTGATAAATAAAACTTTTACAAACTCTTTTGTTCTCGTTGTTATACACATCTTAGCTAGTGTCATGTTTTCAGCATATATCATAAATAACCATATCGATGATAACAACTAAACATCATATTCACTCATGGCAATAAATAACCAACTAGCGAGTAATAATAAGATATCTCATATGCCAGCAAATTGTCAAAACAATCATGATATTAATATGACAACATGGTATTTCTCTAGCCCTTTCTGAGACCACAAAACATAAATGCAGAGCACCTCTCAGGTTCAAGCAGTGACTAAACATTATAATTCAGGGCAGAAAAGACCCAGTCATGCTGTCATCCAACATTAACTAGGCTCAATGCATAAGAATGACAATAGTTCTCTCCTGTCTGGTGCTTTTGATAAGAGGGTGATGACTCAACATAAAAGTAAATAGATAGGCCCTTCGCAGAGGGAAGCATTGATTTGTAGAGGTGCCAGAGCTCAAGGTTTAAAACATGATTCAAATTATAGTTTTTGGGTGGTGCACTTTTCCTGTCAACGTCACGACAAAGGATTTCAATATCTTCCATTCTAAACACATTATTGGCGGTTCCCAAGCGGAATTGTAAAGTTTACTCCCATCCACCATACATACACAAGCCATGGCTGACCGAATCCACGGATGCCCTCAAACATTTCAACTCTCCCGGGAGTTTTGTTTAATTAATATTGATTTTGTAGGACTGGGCATCCTTTTTTCCAGCCTCTCTCACGCAATGACAGGCGAATAAATGCCCATCTTGAGAATAACCCACTTAGCATGGAAGATACCATCTGCCTCGTCGCTCCATGAGCGGTACGAGTGCACAAAAATAGAAGTTTTATTTGGATAGTAGAGGTGGCACATGCAAATTTACTTGGAATGGCAGGCTAAAACCGTATATAGGTAGGTATGGTGGACTCATGTGGAATAACTTGGTTTAAGGATTTTGCATGCACAAGCAGTATTTCCGCTTAGTACAGGTGAAGGCTAACAATAGATTGAGAAGCGACCAGTTAGAGAGCGAAAACAGTCATAATCATGCATTGTGAATAATTAACATTGGACATAGCATGAGTAGGATATGAACACTCTGAATTTAAACATCATGAAGGCTGCATTGGTTTTGAATAAACTACATGTTTTCACATGGGTCAAGTCAAGCCGCTCAAATTACTCATAGGAAAATACCATACTACCATACTACATCATAACCATTTTAATGCATGTTGACACATAAGATAAATCATTATCCACTCCAAGCTATTTAAGCATGGCATGAGCAACTATAATCTCTAATTGTCATCATAAATATGTTCACTCATGATATACTGAATCGAGATCGTACGAGCTAAACAGATTTACAAAAATGAAAAAACAAGAAGAGTTCATACCAGCTTCCTTTACCACGATCACTTCATCAAATATGATCATTATTGCCTTTCACTTGCACGACCGAATGATACGATAATAATAATAATAGTGCAAGAGTGCCGTGGACTAAGCTGGAATCTGCAAGATAGTTTTATACAAAGGAGAAAATGAGGTAATAATGGCTCTCTTGTTAGATCAACAATAATGCATATGGGAGCCACTCAACATTTTCATCGTGGTCTTCTCCTTTCAACAATTCAAGAAAATAAATTTAGAGAAACACACTGAAATGTTTTTGCAGTTTTTGTTTTTCTCGGGAAAGCAAATAAACAAAGGAAAAACAAGAACGAGAAAATTATTTGCACGGGAAAGCTCCCAACATGCAAAGGAAATCTCTTTAGGTTTTCCTTTTAATATTACAACTAATTAAAAGGGAAAGAAAACCCGAAAAGAAGCAAGAAATATGTTTGGATTTTCAAAGTTTTTCAAACACACAAGAAGAAAGCGGAAAAATAAAGCTAACATGGATATACAATGAAAGAGGGTGAACACCAACAATTTATATGAAATGTGTGAACATGAATGTAATGTCGGTGAGAAATATGTACTCCCCCAAGTTAGGCATTTGCCTAGTTTGGCGATCACCACTGCTGGTCTGGATAATAGTTGAAGTGATAGCTCGGGGAGGCGTTCCTTGCCGCCTCCTCGGCCAAGCGAGCGGCCTCTACTGCAGCGTTGTACTCTTGCACGTTATCCTCAAGAACATAGTATCTTTGTCGAGCCTGAAAATCAAAGAGAGCACGCGCAGGCAATGTAACATAAACAAGCTTATATTTGTAAAATGTTAGGTTGTACTCATAGCCTCTAGCACTGTCCATAATAAAGTCATGACGATGCATGGCTTCAAAGTCTAAATATTTTTCAGGTAACATAGGGTCATTAGGTTGGGGTGAGACTCCTAGTTTTGTAGCTACGTAGGCGGCATAAATTCCTCCGTATAAATCACCACTTCCTGTGTTGGAATGCAGCCTACGGGCAACAGTTGCACCAAAACTATAATGCCTTTCACCAGTCACCGCAGTGTGAATAAGGCTCAAGTCAGGAGCGCATAGTGCACTGCAGTCTTGCTTACCTACTACACATTTTCCGTTAAACAGGGCAAAGTAGCGAATAGAGGGGAAATGAATACTTTTTATTCTAGCTTGTGTCACTCCTCTATCTTCTCCTACGCAAAGAGTCTCAAGGAGCAAATTATAATCAGTTTTCTGTGGTTTTTCTAGAGAGCCCCAAAGTGGAAGTTTGCATGCATCACAAAATTCTTCTAGAGTCATACTAAAAGATCTATCATAATGAATAAACAACACCCTAGAAGTATGGGGATGATATCGAAATCCATGCGTGAATGAACGGGTAAGATTATAGTGTTGGATACGCTTATCTGCAAGGAAGTTGACGAGGCCGGTGTTGTAAATGTACTAATCAAATTCTTCTTTAATACCTGCACCTCTCATGAACTCATCGCATGGCAAATGACATGATTTAGCGTCGGCCATGACTATAAGGCTTTTTCTGGGCTCAACATAGGCTTGCCGTACTGATCCCTCGCTCGACGATTCACCCGAAGAACGCCTCCTTGAAGAACTCCTCCTAAAGAAGCTCATCTTCCTAAGCACAAATTTCTAAATGTTTTGGGTCACAAAATTATGTCAATAAAACTTACTCATATAGGTACCTAGAGGCCATATCAAGCATTCATATTACTTGGAACTCAAAGAATTCAACATGCAAGCTCATTTTCTGTAGCACCAAGTGTAGCAAAATATGCAAAATATAAACCACTAAAGCAAAAACTAATGGGAGGAATGAGAGAGTCACATACCAAGGAGCAATTCCTCAAAACAGTTTCGAAAAAGGAGTTCTAAGGAAAGAGATCAAAAATTTCAGTATTAGGAGCAAGAACACGAGAGAGAGGGTGGATGAATTTTTGCTGGAGGTAGGGGATGACATGGGCTGAAGAGATAAGGTAGAGGGCCCCTGTGGGCCCCACAACCACAAGCCATCAGGGCGTGCCCAGGGGGTGGGCGCGCCATGTTGCCTTGTGGCCCATAGGTGCACCTCCCTGATGTATTTTCAGCACCAAAAATTCTTAAATATTCCATAAAAAATCATGTTAAAATTTTGTGGTAATCTGAGACTTTTTATTTTTGGGTCATTTTTATTGCACGGGAAAATCAGAAAACAAGATAATCATGCTATTCTATTTTATTTAACTAAAAATAATAGAGGACAAACTTGTGATACAGAAGGTTGTGCTTACTAAATTCATCAACCACATGTCTTTCAAAAAGGATCCAATAATAAGGTTGATCAAGTCTTATCAATAACCGTTTTCGATTGACATGAAACCAAAGAATTTTCGTATAACACTAAGTTACCTCAACGGGGATTTGCATCTCCCCAACAATAAGAATATCATATTTCTTCTTGGTAGTAGGAAGAGGAAATTTAAAAGCTCCAATGATGATTGTGGCTCTTGGCTTAGTGACATTAATATTATTAACCAAAGTTTGTTTCTTTGGAAAATGCACAGTATGTTGTTTGTCATTGACGTGAAAGGTTACCTTGCTCTCGTTGCAATCAATAACAACCCCTGCAGTATTTAGAAAGGGTCTACCAAGGATAATCGACATGTTGTCGTCCTCGGGCATCTCAAGAATAACAAAGTCTGTTAAGATAGTAACATTTGCAACCACAACAGGAACATCCTCGCAAATTCCAATAGGTATAGCAGTAGATTTATCAGCCATTTGCAAAGATATCTCAGTAGGTGTGAGTTTATTCAAATCAAGTCTTTTGTAAAGAGAGAAAGTCATAACACTAACATCGGCTCCTAAATCATATAAAGCAGTTTTAACATAAATCTTTTTAATAGAGCAAGGTATTGTAGGTATACTCGGATCTCCCAACTTCTTAGGCACTCCACCATAAAAAGAATAATTAGCAAGTATAGTAGCAATTTCAGTTTCAGGTATTTTTCTCATGTTGGTAATAATATCCTTCATATACTTAGCATACGAAGGCATTTTCAACATATCAGTCAAGCGAGTGCGCAAAAGGACAAGTCTAATCATTTCAGCAAAGCGCTTGAAATCCTCATCGTCCTTACTTTTACAAGACTTACGAGGGAATGGCAGGGGTTTTTGAACCCATGGCTCTCTTTCCTGTTGTAAATATGCCCTAGAGGCAATAATAAATTAGTTATTATCATATTGCCTTGTTCATGATAATCGTTTATTATCCATGCTAGAATTGTATTGATCGGAAACTCAGATACATGTGTGGATACATAGACAACACTATGTCCCTAGTGAGCCTATACTAGACTAGCTCGTTGATCAAAGATGGTCAAGGTTTCCTGGCCATAGACATGAGTTGTCATTTGATAATGGGATCACATCATTAGGAGAATGATGAGATGGACAAGACCCAAACTATGAACGTAGCATATGATCGTGTCAAGTTTATTGCTATTGTTTTCTGCGTGTCAAGTATCTGTTCCTATGACCATGAGATCATGCAACTCACTGACACCGGAGGAGTACCTTGTGTATATCCAACGTCGCAACATAACTGGGTGACTATAAAGGTACTCTACAGGTATCTTCGAGGGTGTCTGTTGGGTTGGCGTGGATCGAGACTAGGATTTGTCACTCCGTATGACGGAGAGGTATCTCTGGGCCCACTCGGTAATACAGCATCACAAGAAGCTTGCAAGCAATGTGACTAATGATTTAGCCACGGGATCTTGTATTACGGAATGATTAAAGAGACTTGCCGGTAATGATATTGAACTAGGTATGGAGATACCGACGATCGAATCTCGGGCAAGTAACATACCGATGGACAAAGGGAACTGCATACATGATTGTCTGAATCCTTGACATCATGGTTCAACCGATGAAGATCTTCATAGAATATGTAGGAACCAATATGGGCATCCAGGTCCCGCTATTGGTTATTGACCGTAGAGGTGTCTCGGTCATGTCTACATAAGTCTCGAACCCGTAGGGTCTGTACACTTAACGTTCGGTGATGATTTGGTATTGTTGATTTATATATGTTGCTGACCGAAATTTGTTCGGAGTCCCGGATGAGATCTCGTACATCACGAGAAGCTCCGGAATGGTCCGGAGGTAAAGATTTATATATAGGAAAGTGGTATTCAGGTTCCGGAAAGGTTTCGGGTGTTTTCGGTATTGTACCGGGAGTGTCAAAAGGGTTTCGGGAGTCCACCGGGAGGGGCTCACCCACCCCGGGGGGGGGGGCACATGGGCCTAAGAGGTTGCGCACCAGCCCCTAGTGGGATGGGCAACTAATATGTCTCCAACGTATCTATAATTTTTTCTTGTTCCATGCTGTTATATTATCATTCTTGGATGTTTTACAATCATTTTATAACAACTTTACATCATTTTTTGGGACTAACCTATTGACATAGTGCCAAAGTGCCAGTTGGTGTTTTTGCTTGTTTTTTTACTTCGCAAAAAATCAATACCAAACGGAGTCCAATCGCGACGAAACTTTTTGGAGATTTTTTCTCGACCAGAAGACACCTAGTGGGCCAAACAACTGCCGGAGAGGTGGGCTGTGGAGAGCACAACCCACCAGGACGCACAAGGGTAGGTGGGGAGGTGCCTTGGGGAGGGAGGAGTCCTCCCTAGGGCGCCCACCTCCCTTGTGGGAGGTGGACTCCTCCGCACATTGGCCGGCCAGCCTCCTTGGAGTAGGGGCCAAGGCTGCGCCCACCTACCCCCATCCTCCTATATATAGAGAGCGAGAGGGCGGGCAGCCGCACCCCAAAGGCATAGGTGCAGCCCTCCCTCTCTCCCTAGATTTGTTTCTCCACCGAAAATGCATCTGCGACAGCGTTTGGCGAAGCCCTGCTGAGATTGCTCCACCTCCACCGCCACCACGCCGTCGTGCTGTCAGAGAACTCATCTACCTCTCCGCCCTCGCTTGCTGGATCAAGGAGGCGAAGACGTCATCGAGCTGTACGTGTGCTGAACGCGGAGGTGCCGTCCGTTCGGCGCTAGATCGGAACGGATCAAGATTGGACCGCGGGACGAATCGTGATTGGATCGCGAAGACGTTCGACTACACCAACCGCGTTTCTTAACGCTTCCCGCTGCGCGATCTACAAGGGTATGTAGATGCAATCTCTCCTCTCGTGGATGCTCATCTTCTAGATTGATCTTGGTGAAGCGTAGGAATTTTTTTGTTTCCCATGCAACGTTCACCAACATTTCCCTACCGTGCTTCCTAGCGACAAAGTCTTTCTTCCCATAACGTTTATTTTTGGGATGTGGGTTATCAAGATCTTTAGCAAGTTCTATTTCCACATCATTATCTTGTTCTGTATTATTATCTGGTTGAGCATCTACATGAACATCATCATTATTATCGTCATTCTCATTATCACTAGGTGCATGTTCACTACCAGATTGTGTCTCAGCATCAGAAATAGAAATATCATTATGTTTTTCAAGAGGTTTTCCATAACAGGTTCACTAGACACGCAAAGCCCTATTGTTTTTACTTTTCTTTTTCTTCTTAGATGAAGTAGCTGCATCATCATTAATTTTCTGAGTGTCCTATTCAATTCTTTTAGGATTACCTTCAGGATAAAGAGGTTCCCGAGTCATTCTACCTCCTCTAGTCATTACTCTAACAACATGATCATTCATATTCTCGTTTAATTCAACAAGCAAATCATTTTGTGACTTAGCAACTTGGTCTAGTTGAGTATGAACCATAGAAGCATGTTTACCTAGACCATTAACATCATTAGCAATTCTAAACACCAAGTCACTCAAGCGATCTATCATCATGGCATTACGTCTTAATTGATCTTTTACATAGTTGTTGAAATGCTCTTGCTTAACAATGTAATTATCAAATTCATCCATGCACTGACTAGGAGTCTTAGTGTAAGGTATATCACTTTCATTAAAGGCATGGAGAGATTTTACCTCTACTACCTGTGTCGGGGTGTCAAGTCCATGTATTTCTTCGATAGGTGGCAGTTTCTTGACATCTTCAGATTTAATACCTTTCTCCTTCATAGCTCTTTTGGCTTCTTGCATATCTTCAGGACCGAGGAATAGAATACCTAGTTTCTTTTGAATAGGTTTCGGCGGTGGCTCAGGTAGTGTCCAATTATCAGAATTTTGCAATATATTATTCAATAATTCTTCAGCTTGAGCAACAGTTCTTTCCCTCAAAACACAACCAGCACAACTATTTAGGTAGTCCCTAGAAGCATCGGTTAGTCCATTATAAAAGATATCAAGTATTTCATTTTTCTTGAGAGGATGATTAGGTAGAGCTCTTAATAACTAGAGAAGCCTCCCCCAAGCTTCACGGAGATTCTCTTCTTCAATTTGCACAAATTTAAATATTTCCGGTAAGGCAACCTATTTCTTATGAGTAGGAAAATATTTTTCAGATTAGTAATACATCATATCATGAGAGCTACGCACACAACCAGGATCAAGAGTGAGGAACCATTCCTTAGCCTCACCTTTTAGTGAGAAAGGAAAAAAGCTTAAGGATATAATAGTAGCACATTTTATCCTCATTAGTAAACAAAGCAGCAATATCATTCAGTTTAGTAAGATGCACAACAACAGTTTCAGTTTCATAACCATGGAAAGGATCAGACTCTACTATAGGGATTAACTCAGGGTCTACAGAGAATTCATAATCCTTATTAGTAACAAATATAGGAGAAGTAGCAAATATAGGATCATGTTTCATTTTATCCATCACAGATTTTTCTTTCAGTTTGCATAGTAGTTTCTTCAAATCATCTCTATCATTACAAGCAAGAAAGTCCCTAGCTACCTCTCCATCCATAACATAACCTTTAGGTATATCACTCAATTCATATCTATTAGGATAGCGAGGTGTAACGAGCGACTCCAAATCTTCATCAGTTTTAGCATTTTCAAGTTCTCTAGCTTTAGCAATATGAGCATCAAGTAATTCATTGAGAGGCACAGTGATACGTCCATTTTTGCATCATGCTTTTATATCGATATTTATTGCATTATGGGCTGTTATTACACATTATGGTACAATACTTATGCCTTTTCTCTCTTGTTTTACAAGGTTTACATGAAGAGGGAGAATGCCGGCAGCTGGAATTCTGGACTGGAAAAGGAGCAAATAAGAGAGACCTATTCTGCACAACTCCAAAAGTCCTGAAAAGTTACGGAGAATTATTGCGGAATATATAAAAAATATTGGGTTAAAGAAATACCAGAGGGGACCCACCAGGAGGCCACAAGCCAGGGGGCGCGCCCTAGCCCCCTGGGCGCGCCCCTGTGGCTTGTGGGCCCCCTGGCAGCCCTCCGGTGCCCATCTTCTGCTATATGGAGGGTTTTGACCTGGAAAAAATCATAAGAGAGCTTTCAGGACGAAGCGCCACCGTCTCAAGGCGGAACTTGGGCAGAACCAATCTAGGGCTCCGGCGGAGCTGTTCTGCCGGGGAAACTTCCCTCCCGGAGGGGGAAATCGAAGCCATCGTCTTCACCAACGATCCTCTCATCGAGAGGGGGTCAATCTCCATCAACCTCTTCACCAGCACCATCTCCTCTCCAAACCCTAGTTCATCTCTTGTATCCGATCTTTGTCTCAAAACCTCAGATTGGTACCTGTGGGTTGCTAGTAGTGTTGATTACTCCTTGTAGTTGATGCTAGTTGGTTTACTTGGTGGAATATCATATGTTCAGATCCTTAATGATAATTAATACTCCTCTGATTATGAACATGAACATGCTTTGTGAGTAGTTACTTTTGTTCCTGAGGACATGGGATAAGTCTTGTTATAAGTAATCATGCGAATTTGGTATTCGTTCGATATTTTGATGAGATGTATGTTGTCTCTCCTCTAGTGGTGTTATGTGAACGTCGACTACATAACACTTCACCATTATTTGGGCCTAGGGGAAGGCATTGGGAAGTAATAAGTAGATGATGGGTTGCTAGAGTGACAGAAGCTTAAACCCTAGTTTATGCGTTGCTTCGTAAGGGGCTGATTTGGATCCATATGTTTCATGCTATGGTTAGATTTATCTTAATTCTTCTTTCGTAGTTGCGGATGCTTGCGAGAGAGGTTAATCATAAGTGGGAGGCTTGTCCAAGTAAGGACAGCACCCAAGCACCGGTCCACCCACATATCAAATTATCAAAGTAACGAACGTGAATCATATGAGCATGATGAAAACTAGCTTGACAGAAATTCCCATGTGTCCTCGGGAGCGCTTTGCTTTATATAAGAGTTTGTCCAGGCTTGTCCTTTGCTACAAAAAGGATTGGGCCACCTTGCTGCACCTTTGCTACACTTGTTACTTGCTATCCGTTACGAATTATCTTATCACAAAACTATCTGTTACCGATAATTTCAGTGCTTGCAGAGAATACCTTACTGAAAACCGCTTGTCATTTCCTTCTGCTCCTCGTTGGGTTCGACACTCTTACTTATAGAAAGGACTACGATAGATCCCCTATACTTGTGGGTTCCCCACAAGATGATTTTTGTCCCATTATATTTGGTAGACCTTTCTTGAATACTGTTAATGCTAAGATAGATTGCGAGAAAGAAACTATTACTGTAAGTTTTGGGGATGTGTCTCATGAGTTCAATTTCTCTAAATTTCGTAGACGACCCCATGATAAAGAATTTCCTAGTAATGATTAAATTATTGGTCTTGCTTCTATTGATGTGCCTCCTACTGATCCATTAGAACAATATTTGCTAGACCATGAAAACGATATGCATATGAATGAAAGGAATGAAATAGATAAGATTTTCTTTGATCAGCAACCTATTTTGAAACACAACCTGCCTGTTGAAATACTTGTTGATCCTCCTCCACCCAAGGGTGATCCCGTGTTTGAGCTTAAACAATTACCTGATACTCTGAAATATGCTTATCTTGATGAAAAGGAGATATATCATGTTATTATTAGTGCTAACCTTTCAGAGCATGAAGAAAAGAGATTATTGAAAACTCTGAGGAAGCACCGTGCTGCTATTGGATATACTCTTGATGATCTTAAGGGCATTAGTCCCACTCTATGTCAGCATAAAATTAATATGGAGCCTGATGCTAAACTAGTTGTTGATCACCAACGACGGTTAAATCCTAAAATGAAAGAAGTGGTAAGAAATGAAATACTAAAGCTTCTGGAGGCAGGTATAATTTATCCTATTGCTGATAGTAGATGGGTTAGTCCCGTTCATTGTGTTCCTAAGAAAGGAGGTATTACCGTTGTTCCTAATGATAAAAATGAATTGATCCCGCAAAGAATTGTTACAGGATATACAATGGTAATTGATTTTAGGAAATTAAATAAAGCTACTAGGAAAGATCATTACCCTCTGCCTTTTATCGATCAAATGCTAGAAAGACTATCCAAACACACACAATTTTTCTTTCTAGATGGTTATTCTGGTTTCTCTCAAATACCTGTGTCAAAAGAGGATCAAGAGAAGACCACTTTTACTTGTCCTTTCGGTACCTTTGCTTATAGACGTATGCCTTTTGGTTTATGCAATGCACCTGCTACCTTTCAAAGATGTATGATGGCTATATTCTCTTACTTTTGTGAAAAGATTGTTGAGGTTTTCATGGATGATTTCTCCGTTTACGGAACTTCTTTTGATGATTGCTTGAGCAACCTTGATCGAGTTTTGCAGAGATGTGAAGAAACTAATCTTGTCTTTAATTGGGAGAAGTGCCACTTTATGGTTAATGAGGGCATTGTCTTGGGACACAAAATCTCCGAAAGAGGTATTGAAGTCGATAAAGCTAAAGTTGATGCTATTGAAAAAATGCCGTGTCCTACGGATATCAGAGGTATAAGAAGTTTCCTTGGTCATGCTGGTTTCTATAGGAGGTTTATTAAAGACTTCTCTAAGATTTCTAGGCCTCTCACTAATCTTTTGCAAAAAGATGTTCCATTCGTTTTTGATGATGATTGTGTAGAAGCATTTGAAATTCTTAAGAAAGCCTTGATTTCTGCACCTGTTGTTCAACCACCTGATTGGAACCTACCCTTTGAAATTATGTGTGATGCTAGTGATTATGCCATTGGTGCTGTTCTAGGATGAAGAGTTGATAAGAAATTAAATGTTATCCATTATGCTAGTAAAACTCTAGACAGTGCTCAAAGAAACTATGCTACCATTGAAAAGGAATTTTTAGCAGTTGTGTTTGCTTGTGATAAGTTCAGACCTTATATTGTTGATTCCAAAGTAAATGTTCACACTGATCATGCTGCTATTAAATATCTTATGGAAAAGAAAGATGCTAAGCCTAGACTTATTAGATGGGTTCTTCTGCTACAAGAATTTGATTTGCATATTATTGATAGAAAGGGTGCTGAGAACCCCATAGCAGACAACTTGTCTAGGTTAGAAAATGTTCTTGATGACCCACTACCTATTGATGATAGCTTTCCTGATGAACAATTAGCTATCATAAATGCTTCGCGTAATGCTCCATGGTATGCTGATTATGCTAATTACATTGTTGCTAAATTTATACCACCTAGTTTCACATACCAACAAAAGAAAAAGTTCTTCTATGATTTAAGACATTACTTTTGGGATGATCCACACCTTTATAAAGAAGGAGTAGATGGTGTTATTAGACATTGTGTACCTGAGCATGAACAGGAACAGATCCTTCACAAGTGTCATTCCGAGGCCTACGGAGGACACCACGTTGGAGATAGAACTGCACATAAGGTACTACAATCTGGTTTTTATTGGCCTACTCTCTTCAAGGATGATCGTAAGTTTGTCTTGTCTTGTGATGAATGTCAAAGAATTGGTAATATTAGTAGACGTCAGGAAATGCCTATGAATTACTCACTTGTTATTGAACCATTTCATGTTTGGGGTTTTGATTATATGGGACCTTTTCCAAAGTCTAACGGGTATACTCATATTCTAGTTGCTGTTGATTATGTTACTAAGTGGGTGGAAGCTATTCCAACTAGTAGTGCTGATCATAACACTTCTATTAAAATGCTTAAAGAAGTTATTTTCCCTAGATTTGGAGTCCCTAGATATTTAATGACTGATGGTGGTTCACACTTTATTCATGGTGCCTTCCGTAAATTGCTTGCTAAGTATGATGTTAATCATAGAATTGCATCTCCTTATCATCCTCAGTCTAGTGGTCAAGTAGAATTGATCAATAGAGAAATTAAATTGATCTTGTAGAAGACTGTTAATAGATCTAGAAAGAATTGGTCTAAGAAACTTGATGATGCATTATGGGCTTATAGAACTGCTTACAAAAACCCTATGGGTATGTCTCCGTATAAAATGGTTTATGGTAAAGCATGTCACTTACCTCTAGAACTAGAACATAAAGCTTATTGGGCAATTAAAGAGCTCAATTATGATTTCAAACTTGCTGGTGAGAAGAGGTTATTTGACATTAGCTCACTTGATGAATGGAGAACCCAGGCCTATGAGAATGCCAAGTTGTTTAAAGAAAAAGTTAAGAGATGGCATGATAGAAGGATACAAAAGTGTGAATTCAATGTAGGTGACCATGTCTTGCTATACAATTCTCGTTTAAGATTTTTTGCAGGAAAACTTCTCTCTAAATGGGAAGGGCCTTACATTATCAAGCAAGTATATCGTTCCGGTGCCATCAAGATCAACAACGCCGAAGGCACAAATCCTAAGGTGGTAAACGGGCAAAGAATCAAACATTATATCTCAGGTACTCCCATAAATGTTGAAACCAATATTATCAATACCATGACTCCGGAGGAGTACATTAGGGAGACCTACCAGAACGTTTTAGACTCCGAAAAGGAATAGGTATGTGCTACGGTAAGCAAACCGATTCCAAAACTTTTCCAATAGCAATTTTTATCCGTTTTGGAATATTTAATAAATTAGGAAAATTTAAAGTAGTCCGAATAGTGCACGAGGAGGCGACAAGCGAGGGGGGCGCGCCCCTATGGCTTGTGGCCACCCCGTGTACCCTTCGGACTCCGTTTTCTTGTGGTATACTCCTTCAGGTCGGTAAAAATTCAATATATAATCTCCCGAAGGTTTTGACCTTCGTAACAAGACAATACCTCCTGTTTTCGTTTTGAGCTGTTTCTGCAGCAGATTTAGATCGACATGACGTCCCCAAGTGCTTCGAAGGACAAGTCTTCGAGAAGGTCATCAACCCCTACCTTGCGGAGGTGCTGCGACACCCTCAAACCATTGAGATGCGTGAGGGTGTGCTGCACATCCGTGATGCTGAGGGGCCAAAGAAGACCGGAAGCGTGGAGACAAGGCTCGAAGCAATGGAGCAACAAGTCTTCAAGTGCCAAGGGATGGTGGAACGAGGACTCAATGCCAATCACATGATGATCGCGGAGTTTACCCATAAGCACAAGCTGGACGCTAAGGACATCGGGGAGCACATCTTCAAGCTTTACGAGAAAATTGAGCATCTCTAAGCTAAGATATATGACCTGCAAAACCAAAACTGTGAGTATGAATACATATTTAAGAGAATGAGTTTGGCTGCAGATTTGAGGATCCCGGAGACTCGTTCATCTTTTTACGATGGTGAGCCTATGCCTTGGAAGACGGACGACAAGCTTCCAACCTCATCAACAACTCCAACATCACCACCTCCGAAGAAAGACAACTAAACACATGGGTATGGGCACTCCCCTTGGCTTGTGCCAAGCTTGGGGGAGGTGCCCCGGTATCGTATCACCATCACATCTTTTACTTTTATCGTTTTTCTTAGTTCGATCCTTTTGGTTATATCTTGATCTAGTAGAATAAAGTCTTTAGTGTGATCTAGTTTTGAGTTTTTCTTTATGTTCCCCCTATGTAAGCTAGTCCGAGAGTTATATAATGAAAAGTAGTTTTGAGTTGAGGGCTTTGCTTGCTTGCTATGATCTTGAGAAAAAGAAATAGAAAGAAGTATGAAATAAAAGCAAAGAGTATATATGATGATCTTATGGGGGGTGATGACTTCACATAAAAGAAGTATGTCAATTGAAATTTGTTGTGAGTTGACAAACATAGCGATTGGTCATTGTTGCAATTAAAAGGAAGTAATAAATAAAGAGAGGTTCACATACAAATATATTACCTTGGACATCTTTTATGATTGTGAGCACTCATTAAAATATTATATGCTAAGAAGTTGATGTTGGACAAGGAAGACAGCATAATGGGTTATGTTTGCTTATTTCCGAATAGAAGTTATATGGTTATAGATCCTTTAACATGTGACGCTTGCTTCCACCCCATATCAGCCAAAACTTCCGCACCAAGTAGAGATACTACTTGTGCATCCAAACACCCTTAAACCAGTTTTGCCATGAGAGTCCACCATACCTACCTATGGATTGAGTAAGATCCTTCAAGTAAGTTGTCATCGGTGCAAGCAATAAAAATTGCTCTCTAAATATGTTTGATCTATTAATGTGAGGAAAATAAACTTAATACGAACTTGTGATATGGAAGAAATAAAAGCGACAGACTGCATAATAAAGTTCTTTATCACAAGGGGCAATATAAAGTGACTTTCTTTTGCATTAAGGGATTGCGCATCCAACTATAAAAGTGCATGACAACCTCTGCTGCCCTCTGCGAAGGGCCTATCTGTTACTTTTACTTTCTAGTACTTACCTTTATGCAAGAGTCGTGGTGATCTTCACCATTTCCTTTATTTCGCCTTTCTCTCTTGGCAAGCGTCATGTGTTGGGGAATGATCTAGACACATATATCCACTCGGATGTGGGTGATCATGAGCTATTTCTGTTGACATTACCCTTGAGGTAAATAGTTGGGAGGCAAAACTATAAGCCCCTATCTTCCTCTGTGTCCGATTGAAGCTTTGGCCTCATAGGTACCGCGTGAGTGTTAGCAATTATGAAAGACTAAAAGATGATTGAGTATGTGGATTTGCTTTACCAGCTCTTATATTGACTCTTTCCGATGTTATGATAAATTGGAATTGCTGCAATGACTAAGATCACAGTTTGTTGGTTCTCAAAAGAGTTCTTGATTCATACTTTACCTTGTGAATGAATTGTTACTTTAGCATAAGAAATTATATGTCAATATATGTTGCTATTCTAAAGATGACCATGATGCCTTCATGTCCATATTTTATTTTATCGACACCTCTATCTCTAAACATGTGGACATATTTATCGATTTCGGCTTTCGCTTGAGGACAAGCGAGGTCTAAGCTTGGGGAGTTGATACGTCCATTTTGCATCATGCTTTTATATCGATATTTATTGCATTATGGGATGTTATTACACATTATGGTACAATACTTATGCCTTTTCTCTCTTGTTTTACAAGGTTTACATGAAGAGGGAGAATGCCGGCAGCTGGAATTCTGGACTGGAAAAGGAGCAAATATGAGAGACCTATTCTGCACAACTCCAAAAGTCCTGAAAAGTTGCGGAGAATTATTTTGGAACATATAAAAAATATTGGGCGAAAGAAATACCAGAGGGGACCCACCAGGAGGTCACAAGCCAGGGGCACGCCCCGCCCCCCTGGGCGCGCCCCTGTGGCTTGTGGGCCCCCTGGCAGGCCTCCGGTTCCCATCTTCTGCTATATGGAGGGTTTTGACCTGGAAAAAAATCATAAGAGAGCTTTCGGGACGAAGCGCCACCGTCTCGAGGCGGAACTTGGGAAGAACCAATCTAGGGCTCCGGTGGAGCTGTTCTGCCGGGGAAACTTCCCTCCCGGAGGGGGAAATCGAAGCCATCGTCATCACCAACGATCCTCTCATCGAGAGGGGGTCAATCTCCATCAACCTCTTCACCAGCACCATCTCCTCTCCAAACCCTAGTTCATCTCTTGTATCCGATCTTTGTCTCAAAACCTCAGATTGGTACCTGTGGGTTGCTAGTAGTGTTGATTACTCCTTGTAGTTGATGCTAGTTGGTTAACTTGATGGAAGATCATATGTTCAGATCCTTAATGATAATTAATACTCCTCTGATTATGAACATGAACATGCTTTGTGAGTAGTTACTTTTGTTCCTGAGGACATGGGATAAGTCTTGTTATAAGTAATCATGTGAATTTGGTATTCGTTCGATATTTTGATGAGATGTATGTTGTCTCTCCTCTAGTGGTGTTATGTGAACGTCGACTACATAACACTTCACCATTATTTGGGCCTAGGGGAAGGCATTGGGAAGTAATAAGTAGATGATGGGTTGCTAGAGTGACAAAAGCTTAAACCCTAGTTTATGCGTTGCTTCGTAAGGGGCTGATTTGGATCCATATGTTTCATGCTATGGTTAGATTTATCTTAATTCTTGTTTCGTAGTTGCGGATGCTTGCGAGAGATGTTAATCATAAGTGGGAGGCTTGTCCAAGTAAGGACAGCACCCAAGCACCGGTCCACCCACATATCAAATTATCAAAGTAACGAACGTGAATCATATGAGCATGATGAAAACTAGCTTGAGAGAAATTCCCATGTGTCCTCGGGAGCGCTTTGCTTTATATAAGAGTTTGTCCAGGCTTGTCCTTTGCTACAAAAAGGATTGGGCCACCTTGCTGCACCTTTGCTACACTTGTTACTTGCTATCCGTTATGAATTATCTTATCACAAAACTATCTGTTACCGATAATTTCAGTGCTTGCAGAGAATACCTTACTGAAAACCGCTTGTCATTTCCTTCTGCTCCTCGTTGGGTTCGACACTCTTACTTATCGAAAGGACTACGATAGATCCCCTATACTTGTGGGTCATCACACAGTTTCAGTTACATCTAGTGTAGTAGTAGTATCATCATTAATTTCAGAAGTAGCATCATCAAGTTCATGCAATGTATCAAAACGAGCAATTGGTGGTGGTGTTATAAGCTAATTCAAAACAGTAGGTGAATCAAAAGCAGAGCTAGATGGCAGTTCCTTACCTGCTCTTGTTCGAGAGAGGACGATCTTAGTTCGAGTACCTTTCAGATTCTTCATAGTAGCAATTGGATATCCTCAAGTTAACACAATAAATATAGCTAAGCTCCCTGGTAAGGCGCCAGAAAAAGGTCTTGATAACCCACAAGTATAGGGGATCGCAACAGTCTTCGCGGGTAGTATTTCACCCTGATTTATTGATTTGACACAAGGGGAGCCAAAGAATATCTATCGGCCTTAGCAGTTAAGTTGTAAATTCAACCACACCTGGGATATCTCTCTGCAGCAAAGTTTTAGTAGCACGGAAAGTAATAGTAGTAACCGTAACAGTAATAGTGACAGGAGTAATTTTGTAGCAGTTGTGACAGTAGCTGCAGCAGTAGTAACTTAGCAAATTTTAGTATATGTAAAGCGTAGGCACGTGGATCAGTGATGGATAATGATTTAGATGACATCAATCATATAACAATTACACACTAGGGCGACACAAAACTAGCTCCAATTCATCAATGTAATGTAGGCATGTATTCCGTATATAGTCATACGTGCTTGCGATAAGAAGTTGTATGACATCTTTTGTCCTACCCTCCCATGGCAGCGGGGTTCTAATGGAAACTAAGGGATATTAAGGCCTCTTTTTAATAGAGAACCGGAACAACGCATTAACACATGGTGAATACATGATCTCCTCAAACTACGGCAATCACTAGAAAGAATCCCAATTATTATCACCTTGGGGTATGCGAATCAAGACACGTAATAGGTGCATGCAACTTGCAAGATAGGATCCAAATCACTATTATACTCATGAAAACATAATAGGTTTAGATTTGAAATCATGGCACTCGGGCCCTAGTGACAAGCATTAAGCATAGCAAAGTCATAGCAACATCAATCTCAGAACATAGTGGAGACTAGGGATCAAGCCCTATCAAACTTAACTCGATTACATGATATATCTCATCCAATGTCGTTACCGTCTAGCTAGCCAACAAAGGAATTACTCACTCCCGGTGGTGCGCATCATGGCGGTGTTGATGAAGAAGGGTTGGTGATGACGACGGTGACGAATCCCCCTCCGGAGCCCCAAACAGACTCCAGATTAGTCCTCCCGAGGAAGAACAGGAGGTGGCGGTGGCTCCCAGATACGTCTCCAACATATCTATATTTTTTATTGTTCCATGCTATTATATTATCATTCTAGGATACTTTTTGAGTATTAATTTACCAATTTATATTATTTTTCAGCACTAACCTATTGACCCAGTGCCCAATGTCAATTGTAGTTTTCTGCGTGTTTTTGCCTTTTCAGGTTTACAATACCAAACAAAGTCCAATTGCCCTGAAACTTTTTTATGATTTTTTGTGGACCAAAAGAATACCTGGAAGCTTCGGGGGAAGACCGGAGGCCGCACGAGGGAGGCACAAGCCAACAGGGCGCGCCCTGATGGCTTGTCCCTCCCTGGTGGCCCTCCTACCCCCGTTCTCTGGCCAATAAATTCACATATATTCCAAAAACCCTAGAGGGCATCCCAAAAATCTTTTTTCGACACAGCAAGTCTCTGTTCCACCGTGATCCCATCTGGAGCTCCGTTTCGGCACCCTGCCGGAGGGGGGTCGATAATGAAGGGCCTCCTCATCAACCTCGCTGCCCTCATGAATCATGACGATGGGTGAGTAGTTCACCACAGACCTACGGGTCCATATTTAGTACCTAGACGGCTATCTCTCTCGCTTTTGATCTTCAATACGATGATCATCACATCTTCGCTTTGATCTATCCGATGTAATTCTTTTGTATGGTGCGTTTGTTGGGATACGATGAATTCTGGGTTTATGTTTAGATTATTGATGAAAAGTATTTGAGTCACCTCTGAATATTATGATTCTTATTAGCATGATCATTATAGCTTCATAAATCTCTCTGATCTATTGAAATAGTTTGGCCAACTAGATTGATATTTCTTCAGTGAGAGGGGTCTGTTGTAGTGGGTTCAATCTGGCGGTGCTCTATATCCTAGTGATAGAAAGGGACAAGACACATCTTTGTATTGTTGCTAATAAGGATAAAACGATGGGGTTAGTTCATATTAATTGAATTCTCTTTGTCTACATCATGTCAATGTTCTCCAAGCATTACTCTGTTTTACTTAATACTCTAGATGCATGATGGATAGCGGTCGATGGGTGGAGTAATAGTAATAGGTGCAGGAAGGAGTCGGCCTATTTGCTTATGGACGTGATGCCTATATATACATGATCATTGTCGTGAATATCACATAACTATGCGCTTTTCTATCAATTGCCCAACAGTAATTTGTTTACCCACCGTATGTTACGTACATGAGAGATGCCGCCAGCGAAAACTATGGCCCCCGGGTCTATTCACTTATATATTTACAAACGCTTTCATTACCTTGCTGCCATTATTTACCTTTTATTTTATTTTGCAATTTACAATTATCTACTATCATCTACACACTTCACTTGCTTGCAAATAATGAGATCAAGGGGATTGACAACCCCCTTGCTGCGTTGGGTGCAAGTGTTTGCTCTCTTATGTGCAGCCGCTGAAGACGGTTGTTGATCTATATTCCTATTTGTTTGATAAACCTTGGTTCTTAACTGAGGAAAATACTTATTTGTATTGTGCTGCAATTACCCGTTCCTCTTCATGGAAAACCCAACGCAGATCACAAGTATCAGGAAGGATTTCTGGCGCCGTTGCCGAGGAATATCATCACCAACTATCAAGTAACTTCACACAAATTATCATTCACTTGTTCTTATTTTTATTTGCTGTTATATTTAGTTTGCTTCATAAAAATCAAAAATACAAAAATATTTATCTTTTATTGTTACTAGTTTACTTCTTTGCTTGCTAGTTTACTTGTCCTTCTTGTTACTTTGCTTGCTCGGTCACCATGTCTCAAGATACTACTAAGTTGTGTGACTTCTCAAATACTAATAACAATCATTTTATTATTACTCTTATACCACCCGCCACTAGTGCGGAGGCTTTTGATATTAATGCTGCATTGCTGAATCTTGTGATGAAAGATCAATTTTCGGGAAGTTCTAATGAGGATCCCGCTGCTCATCTTAATAATTTTGTTGAACTTTGTGATATGCAAAAGAAAAATGACATGGATAATGATGTTATGAAATTAAAATTATTTCCTTTTTCACTAAGAGATAAAGCTAAGGCTTGGTTTTCATCTTTACCACGTAATAGTATTGGAACATGAGATAAGTGTAAAGATGCTTTTATTTCCAAGTATTTTCCTCCTGATAAGATCATATCCCTTAGAAATAAAATTATGAACTTTAAAAAAAACATGATCAATAACATGTTGCACAATCTTGGGAGAGGATGAAATTGATGATTAGAAATTGCCCTACTCCTGGTTTAAACTTGTGGATGATTATCTAGAACTTCTATGCTGGACTAAACTTTGTGTCTGGAAATCTTCTAGATTTTGCTACAGATGGTACCTTTATGGATGTGACTTTAGGAGAGGACACAAAACTTCTGGACAACATCATGACAAATTATTCTCAATGGCATATAGAAAGAGCTCCAACCGGTAAGAAGGTAAATTTTGTCGAGAAAATATCTACTTTGAGTGAAAAAGTGGATGCTCTTATGAATATGGTTGCTAGCAAAAATACACATATTGATCCAAATGATATGCCTGTGTCTACTATGATTGCGCAAAATAATGATGCTATTGATGTGAACTTTATCTCGCGAAACAATTTCAACAACAATGCTTATAGAGGAAATTTCAATGCTAGGTCGTATCCCGGTAATTCCTCTAACAACTATGGAAATTCTTATGGAAATTCTTCTACAAATTTTAATAGGATTCCCTCTGATCTTGAGAACACAATTAAAGAATTTATTAGTTCTCAAAAGATTTTTAATACTATGGTAGAAGAAAAGTTGTATACGATCGACACTTTGGCTAAAAACATGGATATAATTGCTCTTGATGTTGAAACTCTTAAAAGTAAAACTTTGCCACCCAAGCATGATTTTAATGATACTATTAAATCTATCCAAATATCTATTAATGAAAGCAAGGAGAGGACCGCTAAGTTAAAAGCTAAGCGGGAATTCTTAGAAAAAGCTCTTCCACCCGGTTTTTACCGGAATCATGATGAAGATCTTGAAATGATTGGTACTTCTCCTATTGAATCTATATTTACTAATCTGAAATTAAATTATAAAGGGACTAAAGATGCGTCAACTCTAGCTAGAGAGCATCCCGTTTGCTTGGAGGGTGATGATTCTAATGCTAAAACTAAAAAAGGTGGGTTTGGAGAGGTTAAAACTTTAACTAGTGATGTGCCCACTATCTTGGATTACAAGGACTTTGATTATGAAAGTTTCTCTTTAGTAGAATGTATTTCCTTGTTACAAACTATTATTAGCTCACCCAAGGCTTATGAACAAAACAAGGCTTTCACTAATCATATAATGGAAGCGATGATAAAAGCTTATGATGAGAAACTTGAGCTTGAAGTTTCTATTCCTAGAAAATTGCATGATGAGTGGGAACCTACTATTAAAATAAGGATAAATAAATATGAATGCAATGCTTTGTGTGACCTTGGTGCTAGTGTTTCAACTATACCTAAATCTCTTTGTGATGTGCTTAGTCTCACTAATATTCAAGATTGTTCCCTAAACTTGCATCTTGCAGATTCTACCATTAAAAAACCTTCAGGTAGAATAAATGATGTTCTCATTGTTGCAAATAAGAATTAGGTGCATGTATATTTCATTGTTCTTGATATTGATTGCAATCCTACTAGTCCAATAATACTTGGAAGACCTTTCTTGCGAACTATAGGTGCAATTATTGATATGAAAGAGGGAAACATAAGGTTCCAATTTCCATTAAAGAAAGGGATGGAACACTTCCCTAGGAAGAGAATTAAACCACCTTATGAATAAATCATGAGAGCTACTTATGGGTGGAGTGTCAAAGATGACAACACTTGAAACTATGCATTATGCCTAGCTAGGGGCATAAAACAATAACGCTTGTTCGAAGGCAACCCAATAGTTATCTTTATTTTTTGCTTTTTACTTTCTGTTTGTGTGTGATAACATGATTATTACCTCTGTCATTATTGTGTTTTTATGTTTTAATTAGTGTTTATACCAAGTAAAGCCTTTGGGATGACTCACAAGATGAGTAGAATTGATATGGTGCAAAAACAAAAACTTTAGCGTCCAGTGCAGAATTTCTATGATTTTACTGGAGACTCTTTTTGATCTGAATTTTTTACACAGTATTTCCATACATATTCTTCAGGTTTTCCTCATTTTTTAGAATTTTTAAAGTTACATAAGTATAGGTTCTTTACAGACTGTTATGTTTTAGACAGATTATGTTTTTGCTTGCATAGTTTGCTTGTTTTGATGATGCTATGGATTATATCGGGGGGGGGGGGGGTATAAGCCATGGAGAAGTTAGAATACAGTACCTATTATGCAATAATTGAATATGAATCAATTTATAACAGTACCTAAAGTATTTGATATGTTGCTTATACTAACGGATTTCATGAAGTTTTGTAGAGTTTTGTGTGATTGAAATTTTCAAGTTTTGGGTGTTATCACGATGGATGAAGGAATAAGGAGCGGCAAGAGCCTAATATTGGGGATTCCCAAGGCACCCCAAGGTAATATTCTAGGAATACTCAAGTGTCTAAGCTTGGAGATGCCCCGGAAGGCATCCCCTCTTTCGTCTCAATCCATTGGTTTGTCACTTGGAGCTATATTTTTATTCGTTACATGATATGAGTTTTGCTTGGAGAGTCGTTTGATTTTGTTTGCTTTTATTTTTAGTTTGCCACAATCATCGTTTGCTGGACACACCTATTTGAGACAGACACACCTTCATCATAATTTATTAGAATATTGTATGTGCTTCACTTATATCTTTTAAGCTTAGCAATTGCTCTAGTACTTCACTTATACCTTTTTGAGCATGTTGGCGTATAGATTTTGTAGAAATAATTGCACTCTCGTTCTTCACTTATATTTGTTTGAGAGTTAATAAATAGTGATGGTAATTTGCATGGGTCTTAAGACTACTCCAAAAATAATAGGTATTCAATGAGTGATAATCAAAACCATCATATAGCACATGAAAGAGAAAATTTTGGGTTAATGATATTGATGTGGTAATGTGAAAGGGTGTGTGTCGTGGTTTTGTCACGACAGATGTCCTAGTGTCAGGACTTAGGTGTGGAGCCATTGCTACGGCGGTTAACTCGAAGGGGTTGGTCGGGACGAAAGACACAGGTTTACCCAGGTTCGGCCCCTCTCGAAGGAGGTAATAGCCTACGTCCTGCTTTGAGTTGTATTGATTGGATATCGATTACAAGGGAGCAGATTCGCTTGACCTAGTACTCGATCAAAGGTTTCGTGGCCTAAGCCGCCCAGGTAACCCGCCTTTATATACACAGGTCGAGGCCCTGGGCTTACAAGAGTCCGGGCCGGGTCATACTTAATAACCGACCTCGCGCTCTAACTATGCTTGCCTTGTCTAGCAAGCCGCCACTGGCGGCTGACGCCACCGGGTTACACATTGTCTGCTGGTTATGGGCCTCCAGGCCCATTGAGCAAGCTTCTTCCAAACCTTATCGCTAAGCCGCCAACCTCATGACCCGGCCCCACCTGGGCGGGTCTCACCACGGGGTTATATCCCCAACATTAGGCCCAGATTGATTTGAACCGGTTCATGTCAATCTTCAAGTCTTCTGGTTGGCGAATCTTGCATTCTCTGATAAATCTTCATGACCCGCCAAAAATGGGGAACGTCATCTCTGATCAATATTCATGACCCGCCATGACATCATCAGGAAAATCAAAAAGATTCCCCTGACGTCACAACGAATCTTTTTCATTAAAATGACCAGCCTGAGAATCGAGGCACTTTCTTGGTCAATCGTCATCGCGTCTCCTCGATTCCCGCACCAGACTGTTCACTACTAGAAGTAACCTTATAGGCAGGACACTATCAGTAGCGCTGGAAAGTAACAGGCGATGCTGGTAATTACCAGTAGCGCTGGATTTCAGCAGCGCTACAAGTAAAGACTTAGCAGTAGCGCTGGAAACAATAAGATCGCTACTGCTAAGCGGGACCCGACGAGCCCACCGACACTATTGGCAGTAGCAGCGCTGTCCAGAATACAACGCTACTACTAAGATTTTAGTAGTAGTGTTTTTTTTCTTGGAACCGCTACTGCTAATGGGCCCCACCTAATAGTAGCGCTCTTTCTGCAAAGCGCTACTACTAACTAACATAGCAGTAGCACTTTCTGAAAAACAGCGCTACTGCTATTCGTGGCTGGTGCCACCTTTTCACCCCCCTCCCCCCTCCCCCTCCCCCTCCTCCCCCCCTTTGCCCTCTCTCCCCTCCTTGACCCTCTCCCCTCACCATTGTTGCCCTTCTTCTCTCTTACTCCTACCTCTCTTCTCTCCCCATTAATGCCCCCTTCCACCATAACTCTCCTCCATAAATGGCCTTCTCATCTCTAGCTAGCTCCATAAATGCCCCCCTACCTCATTTATTTGGCTCTCCCTCCATTCCATTAGATATAGATCTAGCTAGCTCATCTCTCTCCCTCTCCATTAGTTACCTAGAGTCATCTCTCCTCCCCAACAACTAGATCTAGCTAGGTATTTAGCCATCCACACTTTCGATCCCTATAGGTAGCGAAAGGCCTCATCCGGTCGATCGGTCTCTCTCGGGAGATAGGTGAGTAAAAAGTTGTTCATTTCAAGAATGGGAATATGTGTGTTTGGGATATGGAGAGATTTGTGCGAGTGACATGCCCCCGAGTTGCTTATGTTTTGCCGAAATGTCAATTTATTTCCGTTTCGGTGAATTTCGAGCAAACTCGATATGTCCTATTTTTAGGCAAGGTCATGCCAAATTTTTATATGACTTTGATGCATGCATGCATTTTGTTTATAACCCTTTTGCTTGTTATACCATGCATGCAGTCGGTCATGAAGGTGAGTGGATGGAAGGTGGAGCAATACATGCAATCCGCGGTGATGGACATGCATGCAAATAATCGGACTAGGATTAGATGTCCGTGTACAAGATGCAAAGAAGGAGTCCTTTTGGACCCTTTTGATCGTGGCAGGTTGAAGGCGCACCTGCTGATGAATGGTTTCATGGATGGCTATACTCGGTGGATAAGTGAAGATGATGATGAGGAGGACGTCCACATGGCAGGGAATAACGACATGGGGCTAGACGAAGAGATGACCGATCCACACGAAGACGATGGCACCGGACATGGCGGCGGGGAAGAGTTAAATAACGGCGGCGGAGAAGATTCTGGACACGGTGCAGAAGAGTCCGGACACGGCGAAGAAGAGTCCGGACATGGCGGAGACGAGGCGGCGGTCACGCCACAGTCTTCGACGCTACTAAGTGCAGTCGTGCAGGACCCTCATGTTCGAGACCTCCTTCGCAAGAGTACGACTAGCGAGAGAGCTGCTTCTAGAGAGGAGGCCAAGCTGGCGCAACTTGAAGTAGACTCAAAGACTCCATTGTATGACGGTTGCGATCCCGAGGTGACCCGCTTGAGTTTCACGCTCGAACTTCTAAAGACGAAGGCCAAAAACAAATGGACAGACAAAAGCCTCGATGAGCATTTGAAGTGTCTACATAATAAAGTTCTTCCCGCGGGGAACCTGTGTCCTACTAGTGTCGATGAGGCCAAGAAAATCGTTTGCCCTTTTGATTTTCCGCACATTAGGTACCACGCATGCATCAACGATTGCATCATTTATCGGGGGGAGCACGCGGAAAAAACCAGCTGTCCAGTGTGCAATGCTTCTCGATACAAGAAGGCAGGAAAGAAAGATCCTCAGAAAGTTGTATGGTACTTTCCTATCACTCCCCGTCTGCAGCGGTATTTTGTAGATCCTAAGGAAGCAAAGCTCATGTGCTGGCACGTGGAGAGGAAGAAGCCCGACGATGGAGATGATCCGAAGCTGAGACACCTGGTAGATGGTAGCCAGTGGAGAGCATTCAACACCGTATATGGATTTGCTGCAGAAGATCCAAGGAACATCGTGCTTGGTGCGAGTACCGATGGCATGAATCCGTTTGGAAACCAAAACACCAACCACAGCACATGGCCCGTCTTTGTATGGATGTACAACCTCCCCCCATGGAAGTGCATGAAGACAAAGTACATACACATGAGCATGCTGATTCAAGGGCCGAAACAACCGGGAAATAATATTAACATGTATATGGGGCTTCTGAAATAGGAGCTAGACACGTTATGGAAAACACCGGCATGGACATGGGACGCCAGCAAAGGAGAGTATTTCTATATGAGAGCCGCGCTGATGACGACGGTGCACGACTATCTCGGTTATGGGTACACCTCAGGCCAGGTGTGCCACGGATACTGTGGATGCACAAGGTGCATGGATGATACAACGTCTTAGCAGCTTACGTCAACGAAAGATGGCGGGTCCGGGAAAATCGTGTACATGGGGCATCGTAGATGGCTCGAGAAGGATGACCCGTGGAGAAAGCGTGGAGATCTATTCAATGGGTTGGCTGAGCATCGACGACCTCCACGTAGGAGGAGCGGCGCCGAAATCAATGAGCTGTTGAAAAACTGGGAACAGTGCCCCGCGCCGGGAACGATGAAAAAGGCGCCGGAGCCGCTACTGAAGGTATGGAAAACGAGGTCTGTTTTCTGGGACTTGGAGTACTGGCCCAATCACGACACGCCTCATTGCCTTGATCAAATGCATATCACGAAGAATGTCCTCGAGAGCTTGCTTGGCACACTGATGAACATGCCGGAGAAGACCAAGGACGGGCCGAAGGCAAGGAAAGACTTGGAAGATTTGAAGATCAGGAAAGATCTCCACCGTAAAAAGTTGACGGAGGAGACGGAGACAGAGACGGAGGAGGGGGAAAGGGGCAGAAAAGTCAACAAGAAGGAGGAGAATTATTGCCCCCCTTCTTGCTTCACCTTAAGTGTGAAGGAGATCGATCAATTCATCAAGTGCCTTATGGGAATCAAAGTCAGTTCCGGTTACTATGGGAAGATAAGCAGATTTCTAGACCCCAAGAAGAAAAGGTTCAGCGGGATGAAGTCTCATGACTGTCACGTGATGATGAGGCAGATACTCCCGGTTGCCAATAGAGGGATAATGGACAAGCACGTCCGTGACATGCTTACTGGTCTCTGCAACTTCTTCGACGTTATCTCTCGAAAGTCCATAAGTGTGAAGCAGCTCCGAAGGCTACAGGAAGAGATCGTTGTCATACTATGTGAGCTTGAGATGTACTTCCCGCCCGCGTTCTTTGACGTCATGGTGCATCTGTGTGTCCACATCGTGGATGACATCATCGACCTCGGGCCGACATTCCTTCACAGCATGATGCCGTTCGAGAGGATGAATGGGGTCATCAAAGGATTCGTTCGTAACATGTCCCGTCCCGATGGGAGCATCGTCCAGGGGTATCTGACGCATGAGTGCATCTCCTTTTGCGAGAATTATATAGGCGTCGGAGACCCTGTTGTTGGTTTGCCTGTCAAGAAGCACGATGGGAGGCTCGGAGGAGAAGGTCACAACAACGGCCGGAGGGAATTGCATGAGGACTACTCGGATCGACGTAACGACTTTGACAGGGCTAACTTAGTAGTGCCACAACACCTAGATGTGGTAGATGATTATGTGGCACGGCACAAAGAAACCATCGCAAATAAGTACCGTGATAAGGGGATGCTCAAGACGGACGACGAAGTTACTGTAGAGCACAACGCCACTTTCTTGCGTTGGTTCAAAGAGCAAGTTCTTGAAAATCCCCCGGAAGAGGGCAGTTCAGACGGATTGCTCATACACGCCTTAGCACATGGCCCTGCGCCCAAAATCGCGACCTATCAGTCATACGATATCAACGGGTACACGTTCTACACGGAAGCCAAAGACATGGACAGTGATTACCAGAACTCCGGGGTGACGATTGAATGCGTGAGCAACGCCAACGGCACAACTGAAAGATTCTACGGAAGGGTCGAAGAGATCTGGGAGCTTGACTATGCTGGAATGCACGATGCGACGATGTTCCGTGTCAGATGGGCTAAGGACGTCGTAAGAGAAAACAAGTATTTCACTACCATGTCTATACCCGACGCGAAGAGCGCAACCGTGAACGTTAACGTCATCGCCAAAACTGAGCCATGGTTACACGCTAAGCACGTGACACAATGCTTCTTCATAACCGACCCGACCAATCCCAGCCGTGTTGTCGTGAGGAGAGGCAAAAGGAGCATCGTCGGAATGGATGGAGTCGCCAACGAGGAAGGCTATGACCAATACGGCAACCCGATGAGAGAAGATGACGATGACGATGAAGCATACGTGAAAAGAAGAATCAATACAACATTACGTAAGAAAGATCATACTCCATGGTTCCGGAAAAGTCACAAGGAGGGGCTCAATTATTCGGCAACGAACAAGAAAGGGAAGAAGCTCAATGTGAAACGTCGTCGACGCAGCTGAGAAACCATCATTTATATATATGTATCTATTTTGTGTACGCACTTAAGTAACCGTTATCGGTTAACTGATATATATGTTACCACCACATGCATGGTTCCGGTGATATTCGCGCAGTGTGGGAGGGAGACGCCGTTGTAAACAGAAAGGAAGAAAGCAATACAAAAGAAATACAAAAGGGAGAAAGCAATACAAAAAAACAAAAAAAAGGGAGAAAGTAATACAAAAGAAAAAGAAAAGTAAAGAGAAAAGAAAAGGAAAATAATAAAAAGAAAAGAAAACATATCAGTAGCGCTGGATTATGAACCAGCGCTATAGCTAATATAGTTATAGCGTTGGATCCTAACACAACGCTACTACTATGTGTATTTTAGAATTAAAAAAACTGAAAATTAAAACAGTTAGCAGTAGCGCTGGATTACCACACAGCGCTATAGCTAATTTAGCTATAGCGCTGTTCCTAACCCAGCGCTACTACTATTTTGAGTTAACCGCCGCGCGTGCTCAAATTTTGCCAACTCCCATTCCCCCCCCCCACTCTCCCACCTCTCCCCCTCCTCTCTGTCGCGCGCCGCCGTCGCCCCTGCCCGCCGCTCTGACCTCCTCCTCGTCCGCGCGGACGCCCGAGCCCTCCCTCGACCTCACCATCGCCGCGCGGGCCCGCCCTCGACCTCGCCGCCGCCGCCCCTGCCCGTGCTGACAACTATTCTGTCGCCGCCGGCCGTCGCCCCTGCCTGCTCCGGCCTCCTCGTCCGCGCAGCCTCCGTCGACCTCACCCTCTCTCTGCGTCGCCGCCCTTCAGGTACCCCCCACCTCCCCATCTCTCTAGTCAATTAGGAATAAAAATCTAGGGTTCATATCTAGGGTTAAAAACACAATTGTTGCTACTTAGTAATAGAAGATAGTAGGAATTAATTAATTTTTGTAGCTATAAATAAAAAACAGTAGCAAATTTTGTAGCTTTAAATTAAAAAACTAGCTAGGCTTTGTAGGTATAAAAAACAGTAGCAAAAATTTATAAAAAACAGTAGCAAAATGTTTGAATGTTGGTTGCTTTGTATATGTGCTCCTGTTGGTTGAATGTTGGTTCCAAATTGATGTTATATATGTGCTCCTGTTGGTTGCAAAATGTTTGTTGCAAATTGATGTTGGTTGCAAAATGTTTGTTGCAAAATGTTGCAAATTGATGTTGGTTGCAAAATGTTTGCAATGTTGGTTGAATGTCGAAGAATATCCGAGTGGCCTATGTTTTGCTGGAATGTTGATTCATTTCCGTTCCGGCAAATTTCAGGCGCTTCATATGTCCACTTTTTAGCAAAGGTCATGCCAAAAATTTCCGTGATTTTCGGCATGACTTGTGCTAGAAACTAGGACATATGGAGTGCCCGGGATTTGCCGGAAGGGGAATGAATCAACATTCCGACCAAATATAGGCCCCTTTTTTCTCTTCATTATATCTTTTATTTACAATTGTTGAATAGGAAACATGTCTAGCCACGCCTCAGCCGGGGGTTCTGCTCGCCTCGAAGAAGACCCCATCGAGGCAGCAAATCACTATTTCGATTACCTGGACGAACAACAGATGGGGGTGCATGGTGGCGGCAGTGGCACCAACCCCGACACCGACGCCGACACCGGCACTGGCACCGGCACCGACACCACCCCCGAGACCGGTAACGATGCTGTCGTAGCCGGTAAAGCACCGAAGCAGAAGAGGTCACGAAGACCAAACGAGCTCGGCATCGGACAAATTGTGGTCACGGAGATGCACCCCAAGAAATTAGAGCCAACGGCGCCGGATGAAGCGCGCTCGTGCTGGGGCAATCAACTAGGATGCATCCTCAGGGAAACTGCCAACATCAACGACGAGAAGTTGAAGAAGATACCACATACACATATGGAGCACATGCTCCTAAAGAAGTTGCACTATAGGTTCCTGTTCCCCGGCCGCACAGAAAGCAAAGAACCGTGGGACGACGACGCCATGACAAAGATAAACAACAAGGCGATGGTGACGTTCACCAATGACTTGTCCGCCTGGAAAGTTCGGGTGAAAAAAGCGATTGATAAGAATGAACCGTGGTCCAAGATTCATGCTGACAATCTGACACTTACGGAAGAGGACTTTGAAAAATTCAAGGAGACTTGCGCTAAAGATGAAACCAAGAAAAAGTCAGTGAAAATGAAGGCGCTCCAGGCCAGGAACACGCCTCCCCACCGCCTCAGAAGCCGTGGTTACGAGGGGAAGAGGCACGTATGGGCCAAGGAGGACGCCGAACGTGAATGTCACGGAATCCCAGACCCCTTGGCGGAGTTCACCGACCCGCTGGAGCGTGACTGGATCAGGGCCCGGTACAAGTGGGACCGCGTCAAGAAGACCTTTTACACAGACCCAAACACGAGGGAGTTCATGAGACTTCTGGTAATTGTTATATTACCACATTATCATATTAGCTTCCAATCAATTCGACTACAAGTTTTGTCACATTATTAGTAAACCATCCACGTTTCTTTTGCAGAAAGAGCAGCACCAAAAGGCAGCCGAAAGCGACGAGTCGTCACAGTCGTCGACGAGGCCCAAGTGGGACACCCATTTCAACCGGGCCCTGAACATACTGAAAAAGGTCCCGGAGGACACACCGCTGTCCTATGGACGTGTGCACGGCGTCGGAGATGGCGCCTCGTGGAAGACGTGCTACCGCGAGGAGCTAGAGGAAAGAAGGAAGAGAAAGTTGCTTACTCAACAGACCATCGACCAGAAGGTCGCGCTTGCGATCAATAAGTCCAAAGCTGAGACCAAAGCAAAGTTGGAACAGATAGTCGATGCAAGGGTCAGTGCAGCGGTAGCTGGCATCACGGCTGACTTCACATCTTCCATTTCCAGCTTGATTCCGGCATTTTTTGAATGGATGAAGAAAAATCCAGATAAAGGGCCAGCGGACTTTCCCCTTCCCAGCTACGTCGGGAGCAATTCGGTGAACATCGCACCACCAGCACCTGCTCACGCCACCGCACATGCTCTCGCTCCTGTTCATAGCAGCCCGTCCTCCGTCTCTGGCCTACTCGGCGGGCCTTCGTCTATGGCTGAGCTCGACGCCCTCACGGTAATTACGCGTCATACCCTTTTCACCAGCATGTCTATATAGTCTTCCGTTTCACTTGCCTTTCGGATGTTTGACGTTGCAGACATGTCTTCGTAGGCCAACGATACCCCGTGCACCCTACTGTACGACATCAAGGGCCAGAAGGGGGCCGTGGGAAAGGCAACGATCGTGAAGCCGAAGGACCGCATGTTCCACAACCGAGAGATGCCCGATGGCGTCTTCAAGGTTAACGTGGCCAGTGTCTTAGCGGGCTTCGAGGATTTGCCTCCTCCGGTACCAGTCGATGACGAGGAGACCCCTCAACGGATTGGCGCATGCAAGAGCTGGTTCTTGCCTTGGCCGAAGACTCTTCTTCGTGTCGAGGCGCCCAGTATCACACCAACGACAGCTTCTCAAGAAGGTATGAACACCACCCCACCTACCAAATTACCTGCACCTGTCATGGCGGGTGATAGCGGACGACGCGAGGGAGAGCCTCCATTAGTGCCAGATGACGTCGCCCCCGTTGTCGAAGAAGCAAATGCTGATGATGACATGGAGGAGGAGGATGATGACCCAGACAAGTATTTCAATACCTCCTATGATGATGGAGGATTGATGGCTCAGGACGACGAAGACTCAGGCTATGAGCGTGGAGATGATGACTTGATGCTGCCTGATTTGTCGGAGCCGGAACGTCCTAAGGCGGAATGCAAAAAGTCTCTCTTCAAGCGATCCTCGCAGGAGACGCCTCCAGATGACGCCTCTACCCAGCAACAACCAGAGGGCCGTCCACTGATTAGCCCGACGACACTGGGGGTGGTGGTTAGGGAAGGTATGGTGGGCTCACTACCGCCACCCGCCAAGAAGCAAAGGAGGAGACCGGAGAGGAAAGGCCCTAAAGGCGCCAGAGCTGCTTCAAGCAGCCAGCCGCCTCTGAAGCCCCGGGAGGTAGACAGAATACCTGTCGTAGGTGCGGAGCGTTTCCATGTCGCCGGCCACCCGATCCTACCTCAGAAAGCGCTAGAGGACATACTGAACAATGATCTAAGGAGACTTCATGATGATGTGCTGGCCAGAGAGAAAAGCCTTCTCATCTCGGAAAAACCAGGTTACCCGCTTTACGCGGCTCAGGTGCCGGGTGGGAAGTTGTACATCGAGGGATGGCCCGCGGATAAGTTCATCCTGCGATTTGACTACATCTACGACATGTTCCACATCACCAAACTGGATTTCCAGTTCATCCGCATGTATGCGCTGTATCTTAACTACATCATCAGGATCGAGAACATAAAATATATCTGCGTCGCGGACCCGTACCATATGCACGAGAGCTTCTTGGATGTCTGCAAAGAGCACCGTGACTGTGCGAGCAAGTACATCGGCGGCTTCATGATCGCTAATAAGGACAAGGAAGCGATTCTCCTGCCTTATCATCCCACGTAAGTCATCCGCGCATATCCTTTCGTAAGTGTTAATCATTCCTTTGCAAGCATGGAGGCTAATTTGAGGTGTACTTAATTTGCACAGCGAGGGGGGGGGCGCTGTCCTCATCGTTCTGTACCTAGAATACTCCCATGCTATATACTTGGACTCATCGAAGAACATCAAGAAAAAGGATTACAAGCACATAAAGAGTGTTCTCGATAGTGCCCTGTTATCCTTCAGCCTGTCTGGTGGATATATCAAGGTGAAAAAGCACAGGAAGAACGGGCTAGTTGTCAGCCATAAGACCGACTTCTGCTGCATCCAGCAACCGCACATCAGTAAGGCTGATGGATTCTACCTCATGCATCACCTGCTCGAGTTCAGAAGGGATAATCAACGCCTTTGCATGTCAGCTACTACCAACGATGCCGAGATTGTCAACTGGGCCATAGGAAAGACACCGGATCATCGAATCCGAGCTGAGTTTTATCACGTACAGTGTGAACTTGCCCAAGTGATCATGAAGCAGGTCCTCAAATCAACAGGGATGTTCTACCATGGGCCAATCACACGGGATGATGTCCGAGCACTGCTAATCGCTCAGCGTCTGGACCTGAAGCCTTTCAAGAAGCTCGGGTGCTTCCTCCCTGACTATGAAGATTGGACCACCGACATGGAGGACTGATTGTCGTTGACAATATATGTGTCACTAGCGTCCAGACGAAACTATGTGATGTAATTAAACCGTGGTCCTGAACTAGCATAGATCGCTCTAGTTAATTAGTTTGGGTATGAGGAACTTCATCATTTATGTTTACTATAGGTTGCTTGTATTTTGCTAATTATGCCTCTTTGTTTTCTTAAGTACATTATGTTGCATATTATCGTTCAATTCATCAACTGACGATGCAGGTACATAGATCAGAGATGGCGAAGGACTGCTACGCCGTGTTCGTTGGGATGGTTCCAGAAGTCTACGACCACTGGCCAGACGCTCAGGCCCAGGTGGACAAGTACCCGGGTGCTAGCAACAGAGGGTTCGACAGCAGAGCCGAAGCGGAAAGTAGTTACTTGAGGTGGACGCTCTGGCAAGAGCGGGGGCGGAACCGTCGGTGCCTCAAGTACTACATAGTCGCTGTCTTGCTCATGCTGATCGCTCTTCTCTTCTACATCATGGTTTAGATAGAGATGATGAAACTTGTGTGTGTGCCATGACCATGCAGTTGCACTTATTCGAGACATGACATGACTTGTGTATCGCTATTTTCGAGATGTGATGATATTTGTGTTGAATGATGATGATGATGGTATGACGAGACTACTGTATGTGTATGATATGATGAGAATAGTGTATGTTTATTGTGATCTGATGAAATTACTGTATAGAGCTTGTATAAATACATCACAAATACGTAGAGGGGTATGAATCTGTGAAAGCAGGAATACTAGCAGCAGCGCTGGAAGGCATCTAGCAGCAGCGCTGGATTAGCAGCAGCGCTTGCCTTTCTGCAGCGCTACAGATAGTTAGCAGTAGCGCTGGCCAGAGCAGCACTACTGCTAACCATACATAGTATTAGTGCTGCACCAACTAGCGCTACTGCTACAACTTAGCTGTAGCGCGTTAGCAGTAGCGCTGGACCTAGCGCTACTACTATAGATTTTTCAAGCACTGCTAGTAGGCTTTCTCCTAGTAGTGGTTGCTATTCCATCACATCCTCATAAATAGGCACGGGGGTCCCATTATTTTCACTTTCCCCGCCGCTGCCTTCTTCTTCTTCCTCATGACGCCCGTGCCGCCGAAGCTCGCCGCGCCGTCCGGACCTCGCCGTCGTCTCCAACACTGGCCGCTGCATCACCCTGATTACGTCCAGAACATTCCCGTGATCGCCCGCATCTTCAAGGTTCCATCTTTGCCCCTCGTTTAGATCTGCACTAGTTTTTTCAGATATCCCCCGAGTTCATCGGTTTTTCCTCGTGTTCATCACTGCTCATCGGAGTACTCTTCGTAGATCAAAGAAAAAACACTCCTTTAGGCTTTATAACGTCGCCCAAATCATGTGGTCATCCGCTCAATAGGCATGCCATGCTCATTGTAGATCGCCGGCTCACTTTAATCCGTATAGAAGCTGCATGTTCTTCCACTGGCTTTCTAGGTTTAGAATATATTTTTATCTCGCCCATAGATCTTAAATCAATAGTTGTAGCTGTTGGAATCTGTTTCTCCACACTTAGTAATTTTTTCAATACTCACTGATAAACTTGACCCGCCGTAAAGCTGCCGGCTCATGTGGTCATATTATGGCCTGCTTTGGCGGCTCATAACTTTATATTGACCCGCCAAATGCCATCACCACCTTTGGAGTCATAACTGCCTTGGTCATAATATGTTTTTAACCCGCCAAATACTCATGCCTTTCCGCAGTCTCTTAAGCCGCCGCCATGTCTAAGGTCCCATCGACCTGCAACTGGGTAAGGTCCGGGGTAACTGAGGAATCACTCAAAGAGTTTGTCACCATGGGAATCTTGCCAGCTCAGGATGTTATCCACTGGCGGGTTCCGGGCAACGAAACCACTCCTAAGCCCGAGGATGGGGAAGTTATTGTATTCACGGACCATCTTCTCCGCGGTTTCTCTCCTCCCGGGTCTAAATTTTTCCGAGACGTCTTACACTCATTCAACCTGCACCCCCAAGACATTGACCCCAACTCTATCACCAACCTGTGTCAGTTCCAAACCCTCTGCGAAGCTTATCTGCAAGAAGAGCCGTCAGTTGACCTCTTTAAAGAATATTTCTACATCAACCGCCAAACAGAGATGGCAGACGGATTGAGTCTCCAGCTCGGAGGCGTCACTCTTCAAAGACGGAGGGGTGTACTCTTTCCAGCAGCAACTCTGATGAGTCACCCCAAAGAATGGAACAAAACTTGGTTTTATTGCAGAGACACTTCACCAGAAGGGGAGAACCCACTGCCGGGTTACCGTCCTTACCGGCTCAGCACTGATACGGAGCTTCCAGACCGGATGTCTGCCGTAGAGCGTGCTCAATATGGCCCAACCTTCTCAAAAATAAAGGCCCTGTTAGCCAACGGGTTAACAGGTGTTGATCTGACCCGCTGTTGGGTCTCTTGGAGGATTTTGCCGTTGAGCCACCGCAGCGCCCTAATTTGCCAATACACCGGCGAGGTGAACAACCCTCAACGCTTCAACCAGACCCCCTTAACAGACCAGGACCTCAATACCATTGTCAAGTCTTTGCTGGGAGAACCTCAAGTCGCCTGTAGCAAGACGGGGTTAAGTCCCTTTTATGCACTTAACCTGGCTCCAGAGGTGAACCCTTTCACCCTATCTTCACTCATTCTTTAAATGATGTACTTCATGTATTGTATTTTGACCTTTCTGTCAACGCACATATCATAATGTAGGCCGTCTCTTCCTTCTGGAACAAGAGGTTACCCGCTTCCCTCAAGAAAAAAGCAAAGTCCCCAAGGCGACCAAAGCTAAGGCGCCGGCTCGTAGGAAGAAGCAATCAACCGAAGAACTATTCGATCTGGATGACTCAGAGGTAGAAGTTGAATCCCTTGGTCTTCTCTTTATGCAACTCATTGACAATGATTACTCACAGGAGGAAGCAGAAACAAGTCATGCTGATGTTATAGAGGTAACCATTATCTCTACTGACTCGGAACTTTTACCAGTAAAGAAAACACGGCGGGCTGCACGGAAGGTAAAATGTTCTCGCCCTTTTGCTCACTTGGATCCCAACTTTCTTTTGAAGAAGCAGCAAGATGACAACAGATGTCAGACCCGGAGCACCGGCTCTGAAGATCTTTTAGCCGGCTTACCAAATGATCCGGCTCCTCGGAAACGGCACACTGAAGTACTGCTTTGCCTTGAATTTATTTCTTCTGTATGCTAATCTTGTGTTGCAGCTTACTTGTATTTGACAATGCTAACTTTCCAGGACTCGCCTCCTTCTTTCGGAGACTCAACCGCCTCAAAGTTGCCTCCCCTTATTATCAACCCGGGGTAAGTATTTTTATATCCCACTCCGTGCGTTAATAGTCTATCCTTGCTCATTGACATGTAACCTCACCTTTGCTCATAGGGCTCAAGCCAAACGGAGGAAGGTAGGCGGGTCAACCGCTACTCCTGATTTTCCAGAGTCGGCAAACCCAAAGCCTAACACCCCTGAAGATCACATTGAGCCGTCTAAGGCTGACAAAGACGCCCATGAAAAGGCTTCTCAGCATAATGAGCCGGCTGATATGGATATTGAGGCTTCTGAGGCCCATCCAGAAACTGATCCTAAGCCGCCCAGCCCCCAGCCGACAACTGAAGACATGGCTTCTCATGAAGAAGTCACTGTTACTGGGGCGGCTTATAAATCTCCAGCTCCCTCCAATGTACTATCAAAACATACTAGTGAAGACGAGGCGGCTCCTCCTAAGGAAGAAAAGACTCAATCTGATCTTCCTAACTTAGAAAAACTTACTGCCGACGAGTTGCACTCTGGCTATCTGAGCCGTCTCTCTGCAAGCCGGGACATGGAGGCCAACTTGGTTGGCATGATGAATAAAAAATACGAGGTACTCCACTTCCCTTGCCTTTCCATATATATACTTATGTAGCCCCCAAGAGCCGGTTCATTATGTAAGTAATGAGCCGGCACTTAATCATAGAATAAGAGCCATTTGTAGCCCCCAAGGGCCGGGTCATTATGTAAGTAATGAGCCGGCACTTAATCATAGAATAAGAGCCAGATGTAGCCCCCAAGGGCCGAATCATTATACCAATAATGACCCGGGACTTTTTATAAACCTGATCCTTAGACTTGTAGAGCAACGTGTAGCCCCCAAAGGTCGGGTTATCTTCATGGAGATGATCCAGGTCTATAAGAAAGAACTGAGACACATTAGCCCCCAAGTGTCAAGTATATTGCTTGCAATCTGCTTGGGACTTGTAATGACCCTGCCGAACTTCAAAAAACCGGTATGAGCCGGACAGGCGGCTTAAAACTGACAATGTTGCCTTCTTATGACTTGTCTTGTGCAGGAATCTTTACATGCCGCTGAGTCTAACATGTCGGACCTTAAGAAGAGTCTGGCACTACAACAAGAAGGCCGAGCGGAAGCCGACGCCAAGTACCAGATTGCTTTGACTGAGCTAGAGGTAATCAAGACTGAGCTCGAAACGCTCAAAAAATCTGCTGAAACGAGCCAAGCCACTCTGACCAAGCGCGTAGAAGACGCAGATGGCCGTCTTAAAACGGTGACCGAAGAGCATAGCAATCTGAAAAGCCATATAACCCATATGATTGGAGCCGTCTTTGGAAAGTGTTGTTTAACCATCAATTTCATTGCAAAAGAATCTTCGAGAATCCTTCCAGGCGGCTTATAAGATTTGACTTGCTTGTAGGTGAACGAAGTCGCCAAGTTTCAGATGACAGTCTGTTAAAGCTGAAGGCTTTATACTCACTTTCTGAACAGCTGTATGCCGGATCCCTTTTCACCATTAAAGTTGTTATGACTGAGAAGGGCATTCCAAAGTTTATGAAGGGTGTGCTAGAAGTCCTCTCCACCATCCCAAAGCAGATAGAAGAACTGAAGAGATCAGCCGCCCATAAGGGCACAATGGCTGCTTTGAGCCGGTCACTGGCTTATGCACCCGAACTTAACCCGGCTGAGATGATGGATGGTTTTCCTCAACTGAAAGACGACGGCTCGCAGTTTACTCAAGATGACTATGCCCGCTGCATGAAGGCATCTCGAATTTTGGCAAGCCGGCTGGCCGCAGATGCCGACATGTCGTCATATCAGGCGGCTTACTCTGAGGATAATAAGTGAGTTCGAGGGCCCACCTTTGAAGCAAAAAGTCTGATTCCTCAACGCCTTAAGCACCTCTTTGCCCCTGATGTTGACCCATCTCCAATCATGCATGACGAAGCCACGTTTGAGGCCTTAACAAACTGCAACTGGGATGTGGACAACCTTCAGATCCGGGAGACCGAAGACCCGACGCAGGATGATCCGGCGATGAGCTAAATGAAGAGTTGGCTTCATGTGAAGGTAACCCGGCCCTGTTAATATGCCGGGTTATATTTTGCTGCAAAAACTTAAGTCCGCAGATTTTGGGCTCCTTGACAGCCTTGTAATAGCAGTAGAAAACACTTAATCGCCTGCTCTTGTGCCTTTGTGCACTTTTTAAGCTTCTTTCAGCCCATACACCGGCGACTTAGCATAATTGTCTTGATATATAATCGTCTGACTGCCTTGACTCGCCCGGCGGGTTATATTCCATGAGCAATGCCAAGCCGGAATTACCCAAAAAACTTAGAATCTTATCATGAAAAATACCTGCAAAAAATAAGTAATTTGCATATCTCTTGCCCTATAAGCCGGCCTTAAAGGCACAGCAGGACAAGATAGTTCTTGTTTTTGTGAATAAAAAAAATTGTATTGCTTCCGAAGAAGCTAGGCATAAAAGCTTGAAAACCTCGTAAGACGCTCTCACGTGACATAAATCCGTCGTTTAAACCTTAGCATGTTCACGGTCTTTAAAAGATTGACATTGCTAAGAGTACGAATGGGCCACATAGCGGAGAGACTACAACAGACAAGGCGAGTTTATCCTGGCTCACTCTAAGCCGGTTGTCTCGTGACAAAAGCCGCCGTTTAAACCTTGACAAGTTTAGGGTCTTTGTGCGAGATTGACTATGAAAGTTCAGGGTCTCTGAGCAAGATTGACTGTCAAGAGTTCGGCGGGTCACATGGAGGAGTAGCAAGTTGCAAACAGGCAGGTTTAACTCGAACATGGCATATAAAGCCTGGCCAAGAGGGTATGAAAGCTAAACCCAGAGGGTTGGAAGCCCCCAAGTGACTTGATGAAGGATCAACTCCTTTGCACGAAACTTAGTGCGGAAAAAACGGCAGAGGCCCCTAATCATGGGGATGCCAACTTTATTATATCATAAAAGATGGTATATACGATGACAGGACTATGTACATTGATGAGAGCCGGACCGGCGGCTCAAGTATAGTATGGCCGAAGGTGAGCAATATTCCAAGGCCTTGTAGTCTCTTGACCAGAGGTTCGTGACTTGTCACTCTCCCGTATATCAATGAGATAATAGGTGCCATTGTTGAGATTTCTGCTGATCACAACCGGTCCTTCCCAAGGAGGTGACAACTTATGCATATCTGACTGGTCTTAAATCAACCGGAGTACTAAGTCGCCCTCTTGGAACGTCCGGGTCTTGACCCTGCGGCTATGATAGCGACGCAGGTCTTGCTGGTAAATCGCGGACCGAGCTGCTGCAAGATCCCATTCTTTGTCTAAGGCATCCAAAGCATCCTGACGCGCCGCCTCATTATCAGCTTCCACGTAAGCCGCCACTCTAGGCGAGTCATGACGAATATCACTGGGGAGAACAGCTTCTGCGCCATAAACCATGAAGAAAGGCGTATAGCCAGTTAACCTGCTGGGGGTGGTTCTTATGCTCCAAAGAACTAAAGGTAACTCCTCCACCCAACAACCCGGCGTGCGCTCCAAAGGAACCATAAGCCGAGGTTTTATCCCTCTCAAAATTTCCTGGTTAGCACGCTCTGCTTGACCATTAGACTGTGGGTGAGCCACAAAAGATACATCGAGGCGGATATGCTCATCATCACAAAACTCCTTCATAGCCCCCTTGGACAGGTTTGTGCCATTGTCAGTAATGATACTATGAGGGTAACCAAACCGAAAGATCAGCTTTTTGATGAACTGAGCTGTTGTTGCTGCATCACACTTGCTGACCGGCTCAGCTTCAACCCACTTAGTAAACTTGTCAACCGCCACCAAGAGGTGGGTCTTCTTGTCCTTAGACCTCTTAAAAGGTCCCACCATATCAAGCCCCCAGACTGCAAACGGCCAGGTGATTGGAATCATCCGTAACTCTTGAGCCGGCACACGGGCACGTCGCCCAAATCTCTGGCACTCATCACATTTACTGACCAAGTGCTCTGCATCTTTATGAGTTGTTAACCAGTAGAAACCGTGTCGAAAAGCCTTGGCCACCAAAGATTTTGAACCGGCGTGATGACCACAATCGCCGGCATGTATCTCCTGCAGGATTTCACGGCCTTCGTCAGGAGAGAAACATCGCTGAAAGACGCCAGTCACGCTGCGCTTGTGTAACTCGCCATTGACAATAGTCATGGCTTTAGACCGCCTTATGATCTGCCGTGCTAGAGTCTCGTCTTGAGGTAACTCGCCGCGGGTCAGATACGCCAGATAAGGCAATGTCCAATCAGGGATTGCGCGGAGAGCCGTCACCAATTGTCCTTCCGGGTCAGGTATAGCCAAATCCTCCTCCGACGGTAACTTGACCGACGGGTGATGCAATACATCCAGGAACACATTAGGCGGCACCGGCTTACGCTGAGACCCCAGTCTTGACAATGCGTCAGCCGCCTCATTCTTCTGCCGATCAATATGATCCACCTGATAGCCCTTGAAATGGCCAGCAATAACATCAACCGCCTGGCGATAAGCCACCATGCGAGGGTCTTTAGAGTCCCACGTGCCAGAGACTTGCTGAGCCACCAGGTCTGAGTCGCCAAGACATCGGACCCGGCTCAAATTCATCTCTTTGGCCACACGGAGCCCATGAAGCAAAGCCTCATATTCAGCTGCATTTTTAGTACAAGGAAACATTAACCTCAAAACATAACAGAATTTGTCACCTCGCGGGGAAGTTAGAACAACTCCAGCCCCCGAGCCCTCCAATTGTCTGGAACCATCAAAATGAATCGTCCAATATGTATTGTCTGGCTTTTCCTCGGGTGCTTGACACTCTATCCAGTCATTGATGAAGTCCACCAGGGCTTGAGATTTTACAGCCGTCCGGGGCACATACTTCAGATTGAGAGGCCCAAGCTCAATTGCCCACTTAGCAATCCTGCCAGCAGCTTCTCTGTTTTGAATAATATCTCCACACGGAGCAGAGCTGACCACTGTGATTGGATGCCCAAGGAAATAGTGCTTTAGCTTGCGATTGGTCATGAATACACCAAACACCAGCTTTTGCCAATGCGGATATCTTTGCTTGGACTCCGTCAAAACCTCACTGACGTAGTAAACCAGCCGCTAGACTGGGTACTCCTTACCCGCCTCCTTGCGCTCCACCACAACTGCAGCACTGACAGCTCTGTTGTTAGCCGTCACGTACAAAAGCAAAGGCTCCTTTTCCACCGGAGCAGCCAAGACGGGCGGCTCAGCCAACTGCCTCTTGAGCGCCTCAAACACCTCATTAGCCGCATCACTCCAGACGAAATCATCCGTCTTCTTCATCATCTCATACAGAGGAATAGCTTTCTTACCCAGGAGGCTTATGAACCGTCTCAGAGTGGCAATACGACCCGCCAGGCGCTGAACATCATTAATACACGCCGGCTTAGACAAAGAAGTGATGGCTTTTATCTTGTCCGGGTTAGCCTCAATGCCACGCTCGGAGACCAAGAATCCCAAGAGCTTGCCCGCAGGTACACCGAACACACACTTTGCCGGGTTAAGCATCATCTTGTAAACCTGCAGGTTATCAAAAGTTTCCTTCAAATCAGCCAACAGAGTCTCCTTCTTCCTTGACTTGACCACAATATCATCTACATAAGCATGAACATTGCGCCCAATTTGACCATGAAGACAGTTCTGCACACAGCGCTGATAAGTCGCCTGAGCACTCTTGAGTCCAAAAGGCATAGACACATAACAGAAGGCTCCAAAAGGCGTAATGAAAGACGTCTTCTCTTGGTCCTTGACTGCCATCTTGATCTGATGATAACCCGAATAAGCGTCCAAGAAACATAAACTCTCACAACCCGCCGTTGCATCAATGATCTGGTCGATACGAGGGAGAGCAAATGGATCAACCGGACACGCCTTGTTGAGATCGGTGTAATCTACACACATGCGCCACGTGCCGTTCTTCTTGAGTACCAACATCGGGTTAGCTAACCACTCCGGGTGAAAAACTTCGATGATAAACCCTGCTGCTAAGAGACGGGCTACCTCTTCTCCAATAGCCTTACACCTCTCCTCATTGAAACGATGGAGGAACTGTTTAACTGGCTTAAACTTAGGATCCACATTAAGGTGGTGCTCAGCGAATTCTCTCGGTACACCCGGCATGTCAGAAGGTTTCCATGCAAAGATGTCCCGATTCTCACGGATGAATTCGATGAGCGCGCTTTCCTATTTGGGATCCATATTGGCCCCAATAGTGAACTGCTGCGATGAGTCGCCAGGAGTAAAATCCACCAGCTTGGTTTCTTCTGCCACAAACTTCAACGGTGGCTCAGATTCTATGCTGGGCTTCTTCAATGGGGTCATATCCGCCGGGTCAACATTCTCCTTATAAAACTTGAGCTCCGCCTTAGCACAACTTGACTCTGCATACGCAGCATCGCCTTCCTCGCACTCAAGAGCAATCTTCCGATCACCATGCACTGTAATCGTGCCGTTTAATCCAGGCATCTTGAGCTGCAAGTAAACATAACAAGGCCTAGCCATGAACTTGGCATAAGCCAGCCGCCCAAATAAAGCGTGGTATGGGCTCTTGATTTTGACCACCTCAAACCATAAGGTCTCCACCCTATAGTTAAACTCATCACCAAAAGCTACCTCCAGGGAAATTTTTCCAACTGGATAAGCCGACTTTCCGGGCACCACACCGTGAAAAACCGTCGAAGATGGTTTAAGATCCTTATCAAGCAAGTTCATCCAGCGGAAAGTGTCATAATACAGGATGTTGATGCTGCTGCCACCATCCATAAGCACCTTGGTGAACACGTAGCCTCCTACTTGGGGGGCCACTACCAAGGCCAACTGCCCCGGGTTATCCACACGCGGCGGGTGATCCTCCCTACTCCAAGTTATGTCATACTCAGACCACTTCAAGTACTGCAGGAGAGCCAGCATGACCGTATTAACCGCCCACTTGCGCACCTTCTGATCCCGCTTGTCAAGGCTTGTCGTAAAGGCATGATATTGGCCTCCATTAAGCTGCTTCGGGTTACTCTGATACCCGGACTGGTTGTTTTGTTGCTGACCTCCATTGCCAGACTGTTCATGGTGACCTCCATTGTTTCCCTGACCTTGGTAGCCAGAACCTGAGCCGCCTGCCCCAAAGCCGGACCCAGGAGAGCCGGATCCTAACCCACCGGACGGTCCACTGCCACCACCCTGATGCTGGTTAATGATGTAATTCCGGAACTCCCGCATGACCTAACAATCCTTCCAGGCATGAGTGGATGGTTTATCGGGAACTCTATGTTTTGGACAGAGGGCATTCAACATTGCTTCCATATTGAAAGGCTTAGACTTGCCGAAAGGCGGTTTACCATTGCCCTTGCCACGGTTGCCTCCAACACTAGTGTTGGCCACCAGATCTGACCCGCCATCCGGGTGCTTCCGCTTTCCGCCGTTGCCATTATTACTATTAGCTCCCCCGTTCTGCTACTGACTCTTGCCATTGTTATTCTTCTTACCCTTGGATGATTTCTCATCATCAGAATCGGGGTCCTTCGTGCTGTCAGAGTCTGCATACTTGGTGAGAGCCGCCATGAGCTCCCCCATGTCCCGGCATGAACGTTTGAGCCGTCCAAGCTTCTGCTTCAGGGGCAAAAAGTGGCAATTCTTCTCCAGAATCAGAACCGCTTGAGCTGCCGTGATGTTATCAGAGGAGTGGATAATGGTTGAGACCCGCCGGACCCAATGATGGGCCGACTCATCCTCACGCTGCACGTAATGATCCAAATCCACAATCGTCATGGGCTGCTTGCACGTTCCTTGAAAATTCTTGATGAACTTCCCCTTCAACTCGGCCCAGGAATTAATGGTGTTTGGTGGCAAACCCTTCAACCACGTGCGAGCCGGCCCTTCCAGCATCATGATGAAATACTTGGCGCAGACTGCTTCACTGACGTCTAACATCTCCATGGCTAGTTCATAACTCTCGATCCAAGCTTCCGGAGGCAGATCGGCAGTATAATTTGGCACCTTGCAGGGACCCTTGAAGTCCTTTAGTAGGCATTCGTTTCATAAAGCCTGCACTAAGCACGGCACTCCCACAGCCCTGGAGGTTACTCCGGATCCTATCGAAACTGAAGGTGCTACTGTGGGTTCTTGATAAGCCACCGCGGCAGCCGCCGCTGCCGCTTCTCGCTGTGCTCTCGCACGATCTACCAGCGCCTGGGCATCAAGAGCAGGCGGGTCATCTCGCGCCGGGTTCCGACGTCACTCATTGCTAGAAATCGTAGGCGACTCTATGCGCCGGCTATAACTGCGGCTCGGGATAGCGGTCGAGTGCACGTGGCTCCGGCTATAGGTATACTTCTGCTGTTGTGCCACAGCCGTCTGCAAATACCCAATGGCATTCCGGGATTCCTCTGCAAAAGGCATTCCATCAGGGATAGGGAGCACGCCGAGACGGACTGACGCTGCCACCATGTTCTCCACCGGGTTAGAATAATGACCGGGTGGTGTTGGGAAGTGCTGCGGCGGGGTCTAATTCTTGCGGGGCGGGTCTGGCTGCCGATGCTGAACTGCCGCCCTACTCCCAGGTACTTCCGCCGTCCGGGTCATGGTTAAAGGTGCATTCCGTCCCGTCTCTGGCGTGTTGAAAAGATTCCTAGGCTCATACTGATCCGGCAAGCGGGTCTGATGCCTCATGCGATGGACTACATCTGCGGTCTGTTGCTCCAGGTCCAGGTGAAAAGCTTCCGCCCTGAGGCGCTCCGACTCAGCATCCATCTGAACTTTCAACGCATTGATTTCCTCTTGGGTACTGGCCATCCGGTCCTTCAACCTCGCAATCTCCGTGTTGCGGGCTGTTTGGTTTTCGGCCGTGACCTCAGTTCCCATCAGAGTCGTAAGCTCGTTCATCAGATCCAGCAAAACTTGAGCCGGCGGCCTGCCTGACCCAGATCCCGTCGCACCGGCAGCCGTGCTACCAGGAGCCGGCGCCAATCCAGCCATGAAGACAGCAGCCCGGCTCGGCGGCTCATAGTATTCCGGTTCATGACAATCCTCGAAATAGCCCCCAAGTCCGGCGTTGTGAAGCTGGTAGATTGACTCTGCCTCCCCGCTCGAGGATCCATCCTCGGAGCAGACGAGGGTCTCCTCCTGTGACATGGGGCCTTCCTCAAACTCTGCGTCTTGGGTGAAGCCGACGAAGACGTGCTTCCAGACCGGATTAAGCCGGGCAAGTTGCGCGCGCCGGGCCGGCTCGACGAGGTCGATGCAGATGTCCGGCCCGGGTTTAGATCCGCCGATCTTGCCGATGAAGACGTGAATTCCGCCGAAGGGGACCCGGTACCCGTACTCGATTGAGTCGTCCTCGGGGCCCCAGCCGGCGTCGTCGATGTAGAGCTTGCCGCGGCGACTCTTGGTCATCCTGCCGACGGCGTATCCCTCGATCCCTGGGAGAGAGCCCTTCGAGTACTCCAAACCACCGAGCATCTGCCCCACGGTGGGCGCCAACTGTCGTGGTTTTGTCACGGCAGATGTCCTAGTGTCAGGACTTAGGTGTGGAGCCATCGCTACGGCGGTTAACTCAAAGGGGTTGATCGGGACGAAAGACACAGGTTTACCCAGGTTCGGCCCCTCTCGAAGGAGGTAATAGCCTACGTCCTGCTTTGAGTTGTATTGATTGGATATCGATTACAAGGGAGCGGATTCGCTTGACCTAGTACTCGATCAAAGGTTTCGTGGCCTAAGCCGCCCAGGTAACCCGCCTTTATATACACAGGTCGAGGCCCTGGGCTTACAAGAGTCCGGGCCGGGTCATACTTAATAACCGACCTCACCTCTAACTATGTTTGCCTTGTCTAGCAAGCCGCCACCGGCGGCTGACGCCACCGGTTTACACATTGTCTTCTGGCTCTGGGCCTCCAGGCCCATTGAGCAAGCTTCTTCCAAACCTTATCGCTAAGCCGCCAACCTCATGACCCGGCCCCACCTGGGCGGTTCTCACCACGGGGTTATATCCCCAACAGTGTGAGTGCATGATTGTTGGTTCGTAGAAGTATCGATATTAAGAGGTGTTAATTTCCCATTTGTCTAAATATTAAAAAGGCATGGTGGGGATGTGTGAGCATTTCTATTCCTCCTTAAAATCCTGGTGTTGTTTCGGGTCGAAGGCGCGCGATGGTTAACTCCTCCCAACCTCCTCCCTCGGGGCATGCAAGTAGTACTTTGATTTGTGATAAAACTAATAAAACTTTGCAATAAGTATATGATTTCTTTATGACTAATGTGAACCTGTGGACATACGCAATCTCACCACCTCATATTTTGCTAGCCTCTTCGGTACCGTGCATTGCCCATTCTCACCTCGAGGATCGGTGCGAACTTCGCCAGTGCATCCAAACCCTGTGACATGATACGCTCTGTCACACATAAGCCTCCTTATATCTTCCTCAAAACAGCCACCATACCTACCTATTATGGCATTTCCATAGCCCTTCCGAGATATATTGCCATGCAAATTCCATCGTCACTTCACATGACTAGTTCGTTCATCATCATAATGCTTTGCGTGATTATATAGAGCTGACATAGTATTTGTGGCAAAGTGATACGTCCATTTTGCGTCATGCTTTTATATTGATATTTAATGCATTATGGGTTGTTATTACACATTATGGTACAATACTTATGCCTTTTTTCTCTTATTTTACAAGGTTTACATGAAGAGGGAGAATGCCGGCAGCTGGAATTCTGGACTGGAAAAGGGGCAAATATGAGAGACCTATTCTGCACAACTCCAAAAGTCCTGAAAAGTTACAAAGAATTATTTTGGAATATATAAAAAATATTGGGCGAAAGAAATACCAGAGGGGACCCACCAGGAGGTCACAAGCCAGGGGGGCACGCCCCACCCCCTGGGCGCGCCCCTGTGGCTTGTGGGCCGCATGGCAGGCCTCCGGTGCCCATCTTCTGCTATATGGAGGGTTTTGACCTGGAAAAAATCATAAGAGAGCTTTCAGGACGAAGCGCCTCCGTCTCGAGGCGGAACTTGGGCAGAACCAATCTAGGGCTCCGGCGGAGCTGTTCTGCCGGGGAAACTTCCCTCCCGGAGGGGGAAATCGAAGCCATCGTCATCACCAACGATCCTCTCATCAAGAGGGAGTCAATCTCCATCAACATCTTCACCAGCACCATCTCCTCTCCAAACCCGAGTTCATCTCTTGTATCCGATCTTTGTCTCAAAACCTCAGATTGGTACCTGTGGGTTGCTAGTAGTGTTGACTACTCCTTGTAGTTGATGCTAGTTGCTTTACTTGGTGGAAGATCATATGTTCAGATCCTTAATGATAATTAATACTCCTCTGATTATGAACATGAATATGCTTTGTGAGTAGTTACTTTTGTTCCCGAGGACATGCGATAAGTCTTGTTATAAGTAATCATGTGAATTTGGTATTCGTTCGATATTTTGATGAGATGTATGTTGTCTCTCCTCTAGTGGTGTTATGTGAACGTCGACTACATGACACTTCACCATTATTTGGGCCTAGGGGAAGGCATTGGGAAGTAATAAGTAGATGATGGGTTGCTAGAGTGACAGAAGCTTAAACCCTAGTTTATGCGTTGCTTCGTAAGGGGCTGATTTGGATCCATATGTTTCATGCTATGGTTAGATTTATCTTAATTCTTCTGTCGTAGTTGCGGATGCTTGCGAGAGAGGTTAATCATAAGTGGGAGGCTTGTCCAAGTAAGGACAGCACCCAAGTACCGGTCCACCCACATATCAAACTATCAAAGTAACGAACGTGAATCATATGAGCATGATGAAAACTAGCTTGACAGAAATTCCCATGTGTCCTCGGGAGCGCTTTGCTTTATATAAGAGTTTGTCCGGGCTTGTCCTTTGCTACAAAAAGGAATGGGCCACCTTGCTGCAACTTTGCTACATTTGTTACTTGCTATCCATTACGAATTATCTTATCACAAAACTATCTGTTACCGATAATTTCAGTGCTTGCAGAGAATACCTTACTGAAAACCGCTTGTCATTTCCTTCTGCTCCTCGTTGGGTTCGACACTCTTACTTATCGAAAGGACTACGATAGATCCCCTATACTTGTGGGTCATCAAGACTCTTTTCTGGCGCCGTTGCCGGGGAGTGAAGTGCCTTTGGTGAGTGGAATTTGGTAAGGAAAATTTTATATAGTGTGCTGAAATTTACTGTCACTTGTTACTATGGAAAATAATCCTTTGAGGGGCTTGTTCGGTGTATCTTCACCTCGATCGGAAGCACAAAGAGTTGCTCCTCAACCTACTGAACCTACTGAAAATATTTATTATGAAATTCCTTCGGGTATGATAGATAAACTGCTAGCTAATCCTTATGCAGGAGATGGAACACTACATCCGGATTTGCATCTAATCTATATGGATGAAGTTTGTGGATTATTTAAGTTTGCAGGTTTGCCCGAGGATGATGTCAAGAAGAAGGTCTTTCCTTTATCTTTGAAGGAGAAGGCATTGACATGGTATAGGCTATGTGATGATATTGGATCATGGAACTACAACCGATTGAACTTGGAATTTCATTAGAAGTTTTATCCTATGCATCTGGTTGATCGTGATGAGAATTATATTTATAATTTTTGGCCTCGTGAAGGAGAAAGTATCGCTCAAGCTTGGGGGAGGCTTAAGTCAATGTTATATTCATGCCCCAATCATGAGCTCTCAAGAGAAATTATTATTCAGAATTTTTATGCTCGGCTTTCTCGTAATGATCAATCCATGCTCGATACTTCTTGTACTGGTTCCTTTATGAAGAAAGATATTGAATTCAAATGGGACTTATTGGAAAGAATTAAATGCAACTCTGAAGATTGGGAACTCGACGAAGGTAAGGAGTCAGGTATAAACCTTAAGTTTGATTGTGTTAAATCATTTATAGACACCGATGCTTTTCGTGAATTTATCACTAAATATGGACTTGACTCTGAGATAGTAGCTTCTTTCTGTGAATATTTTGCTGCTCATGTTGATCTCCCTAAGGAGAAGTGGTTTAAATATCATCCTCCCATTGAAGTGAAAGTAGTTGAACCTATTAAAGTTGAAGAAGAAACTATTATTTATAATGTTGATCCTGTTATTCCTACTGCTTATATTGAGAAACCACCTTTCCCTGTTAGAATAAAGGAACATGCTAAAGCTTCAACTGTGGTTCGTAAGAGTTATACTAGAACACCTACACCCCCTGAAAAAATCAAAGTTGAACCTAGTATTGCTATGGTTAAAGATCTCCTGGTTGATAATATTGATGGGCATGTTATTCATTTCTATGATGAAGCTGCTAGAGTTGCTAGACGTGATACTAAACATAAACATAGACCTATTGTTGGCACGCCTGTTGTTTCTGTTAAAATAGGAGATCATTGTTATCATGGCTTATGTGATGTGGGTGCTAGTGTGAGTGCAATTCCCTTTACCTTATATCAAGAAATTATGAATGATATTGCACCAGCTGAATTAGAAGAAGTTGATGTTACCATTAAGCTTGCTAATAGAGATACTATAGCACCAGTTGGGATTGTTAGAGATGTTGAAGTCTTGTGTGGGAAAATAAAATATCCTACTGATTTTCTTGTTCTTGGTTCCCCACAAAATGATTTTTGTCCCATTATATTTGGTAGACCTTTCTTGAATACTGTTAATTCTAAGATAGATTGTGAGAAAGAAACTGTTACTATAAGTTTTGGGGATGTGTCCCATGAGTTTAATTTCTCTAAATTTCGTAGACAAACCCATGATAAAGAATTGCCTAGTAAGGATGAAATTATTGGTCTTGCTTCTATTGTTGTGCCTCCTACTGATCCCTTAGAACAATATTTGCTAGACCATGAAAACGATATGCATATGAATGAAAGGAAAGAAATAGATAAGATTTTCTTTGATTAGCATCCTATTTTGAAACACAACTTGCCTGTTGAAATACTTGGGGATCCTCCTCCACCCAAGGGTGATCCCGTGTTTGAGCTTAAACAATTACCGGATACTCTGAAATATGCCTATCTTGATGAAAAGAAGATATATCCTATTATTATTAGTGCTAACCTTTCAGAGCATGAGGAAAAGAGATTATTGAAAACTCTGAGGAAGCACCGTGCTGCTATTGGATATACTCTTGATGATCTTAAGGGCATTAGTCCCACTCTATGTCAGCATAAAATTAATATGGAGCCTCATGCTAAACCAGTTGTTGATCACCAACGACGGTTAAATCCTAAAATGAAAGAAGTGGTAAGAAACGAAATATTAAAGCTTCTGGAGGCAGGTATAATTTATCCTATTGCTGATAGTAGATGGGTTAGTCCCTTTCATTGTGTCCCTAAGAAGGGAGGTATTACCGTTGTTCCTAATGATAAAAATGAATAGATCCCGCAAAGAATTGTTACAGGATATAGAATGGTAATAGATTTTAGGAAATTAAATAAAGCTACTAGGAAAGATCATTACCCTCTACCTTTTATTGATCAAATGCTAGAAAGACTATCCAAACACACACACTTTTGCTTTCTAGATGGTTATTCTGGTTTCTCTCAAATACCTGTGTCAAAAGAGGATCAAGAGAAGACCACTTTTACTTGTCCTTTCAGTACCTTTGCTTATAGATGTATGCCTTTTGGTTTATGCAATGCACCTGCTACCTTTCAAAGATGTATGACTGCTATATTCTCTGACTTTTGTGAAAAGATTGTTGAGGTTTTCATGGATGATTTCTCCGTTTACGGAACTTCTTTTGATGATTGCTTGAGCAACCTTGATCGAGTTTTGCAGAGATGCGAAGAAACTAATCTTGTCTTGAATTGGGAAAAGTGCCACTTTATGGTTAATGAAGGTATTGTCTTGGGGCACAAAATCTCCGAAAGAGGTATTGAAGTTGATAAAGCTAAAGTTGATGCTATTGAAAAAATGCCGTGTCCTACGGATATCAGAGGTATAAGAAGTTTCCTTGGTCATGCTGGTTTCTATAGGAGGTTTATTAAAGACTTCTCTAAGATTTCTAGGCCTCTCACTAATCTTTTGCAAAAAGATGTTCCATTCATTTTTTGATAATGATTGTGTAGAAGCATTTGAAATTCTTAAGAAAGCCTTGATTTCTGCACCTGTTGTTCAACCACCTGATTGGAACCTACCCTTTGAAATTATGTGTGGCCGTTGGTGCTGTTCTAGGACAAAGAGTTGATAAGAAATTAAATGTTATCCATTATGCTAGTAAAACTCTAGACAGTGCTCAAAGAAACTATGCTACCACTGAAAAGGAATTTTTAGCAGTTGTGTTTGCTTGTGATAAGTTCAGACCTTATATTGTTGATTCCAAAGTCGCTGTTTACACTGATCATGCTGATATTAAATATCTTATGGAAAAGAAAGATGCTAAACCTAGACTTATTAGATGGGTTCTTCTGCTACAAGAATTTGATTTGCATATTATTGATAGAAAGGGTGCTGAGAACCCCGTAGCAGACAACTTGTCTAGGTTAGAAAATGTTCTTGATGACCCACTACCTATTGATGATAGCTTTCTTGATGAACAAGTAGCTGTCATAAATGCTTCACGTAATGCTCCATGGTATGCTGATTATGCTAATTACATTGTTGCTAAATTTATACCACCTAGTTTCACATACTAGCAAAAGAAAAAGTTCTTCTATGATTTAAGACATTACTTTTGGGATGATCCACACCTTTATAAAGAAGGAGTAGATGGTGTTATTAGACGTTGTGTACCTGAGCATGAACAGGAACAGATCCTACACAAGTGTCACTCCGAGGCCTACGGAGGACACCCCGCCGGAGATAGAACTACACATAAGGTATTACAATATGGTTTTTATTGGCCTACTCTCTTCAAGGACGCTCGTAAGTTTGTCTTGTCTTGTGATGAATGTCAAAGAATTGGTAATATTAGTAGACGTCTGGAAATGCCTATGAATTACTCTCTTGTTATTGAACCATTTGATGTTTGGGGTTTTGATTATATGGGACCGTTTCCAAAGTCCAACGGGTATACTCATATTCTAATTGCTGTTGATTATGTTACTAAGTGGGTAGAAGCTATTCCAACTAGTAGTGCTGATCATAACACTTCTATTAAAATGCTGAAAGAAGTTATTTTCCCTAGATTTGGAGTCCCCAGATATTTAATGACTGATGGTGGTTCACACTTTATTCATGGTGCTTTCCGTAAATTGCTTGCTAAGTATGATGTTAATCATAGAATTGCATCTCCATATCATCCTCAGTCTAGTGGTCAAGTAGAATTAAGCAATAGAGAAATTAAATTGATCTTGCAAAAGACTGTTAATAGATCTAGAAAGAATTGGTCTAAGAAACTTGATGATGTATTATGGGCTTATAGAACTGCTTACAAAAACCCTATGGGTATGTCACCGTATAAAATGGTTTATGGCAAAGCATGTCACTTACCTCTTGAACTAGAACATAAAGCTTATTGGGCAATTAAAGAGCTCAACTATGATTTCAAACTTGCTGGTGAGAAGAGGTTATTTGACATTAGCTCACTTGATGAATGGAGAACCCAGGCCTATGAGAATGCCAAGTTGTTTAAAGAAAAAGTTAAGAGATGGCATGATAAAAGGATACAAAAGCGTGAATTCAATGTAGGTGACCATGTCTTGCTATACAATTCTCGTTTAAGATTTTTTGCAGGAAAACTTCTCTCTAAATGGGAAGGGCCTTACATTATCGAGGAAGTGTATCGTTCCGGTGCCATCAAGATCAACAACGCCGAAGGCACAAATCCGAAGGTGGTAAACGGGCAAAGAATCAAACATTATATCTCAGGTACTCCCATAAATGTTGAAACCAATATTATCAATACCATGACTCCGGAGGAGTACATTAGGGAGACCTACCAGAACGTTTCCGACTCCGAAAAGGAATAGGTATGTGGTACGGTAAGCAAACCGACTCCAGAACTTTTCCAATAGCAATGTTTCTCTGTTTTGGAATATTTAATAAATTAGGAAAATTTAAAGTAGTCCAAAAAGTGCACGAGGAGGCGACAAGCCAAGGGGGCGCGCCCTACCCCCCTGGGCGCGCCCCTGTGGCTTGTGGCCACCCCGTGTACCCTCCGGACTCCGTTTTCTTATGGTATACTCCTTCAGGTCGGTAAAAATTCATTATATAATCTCCCAAAGGTTTTGACCTTCGTATCACGACAATATCTCCTGTTTTTCTTTCGAGTTGTTTTCCGGACAGATTTAGATCGCCATGACGTCCCCAAGTGCTTCAAAGGACAAGTTCTTCGAGAAGGTCATCAACCCCTACCTTGCGGAGGTGCTGCGACACCCCCAAACCATTGAGATGTGTGAGGGGGTGCTGCACATCCGTGATGTTGAGGGGCCAAAGAAGACCGGAAGCGTGGAGACAAGGCTCGAAGCAATGGAGCAGCAAGTCTTCAAGTGCCAAGGGATGGTGGAACGCGGACTCAATGCCAATCACATGATGATCGTGGAGTTTACCCATAAGCACAAGCTGGACGCCAAGGACATCGGGGAGCACATCTTCAAGCTTTACAAGAAAATCGAGCACCTCCAAGCCCAGATCTATGACCTGCAAAACCAAAACTGTGAGTATGAATACAGATTTAAGAGAATGAGTTTGGCTGCAGATTTGAGGATCCCGGAGACTCGTTCATCTTTTTACGATGGTGAGCCTATGCCTTGGAAGACGGAGGACAAGCTTCCAACCTCATCAACAACTCCAACATCACCACCTCCGAAGAAAGACAACTAAACACATGGGTATGGGCACTCCCCTTGGCTTGCGCCAAGCTTGGGGGAGGTGCCCCGGTATCGTATCACCATCACATCTTTTACTTTTATCGTTTTTCTCAGTTCGATCCTTTTGGTTATATCTTGATCTCGTAGAATAAAGTCTTTAGTGTGATCTAGTTTTGAGTTCTGCTTTATGTTCCCTCTATGTAAGCGAGTCCGAGAGTTATATAATAAAAAGTAGTTTTGAGTTGAGGGCTTTGCTTGCTTGCGATGATCTTGAGAAAAAGAAATAGAAAGAAGTATAGAATAAAAGCAAAGAGTACATATGATGATCTTATGGGGAGTGATGACTTCACATATAAGAAGTATGTCGATTGAAATTTGTTGTGAGTTGACAAACATAGAGATTGGTCATTGTTGCAATTAAAAGGAAGTAATAAAGAAAGAGAGGTTCACATATAAATGTATTATCTTGGACATCTTTTATGATTGTGAGCACTCATTAAAATATTATATGCTAAGAAGTTTATGTTGGACAAGGAAGACAACATAATGGGTTGTGTTTGCTTATTTCCGAATAGAAGTCATATGGTTATAGATCCTTTAACATGTGACGCTTGCTTCCACCCCATATCAGCCAAAACTTCCGCACCAAGTAGAGATACTACTTGTGCATCCAAACACCCTTAACCCAGTTTTGCCATGAGAGTCCACCATACCTACTTATGGATTGAGTACGATCCTTCAAGTAAGTTGTCATCGGTGCAAGCAATAAAAATTGCTTTCTAAATATGTATGATCTATTAGTGTGAGGAAAATAAACTTTATACGAACTTGTGATATGGAAGAAATAAAAGCGACAGACTGCATAATAAAGTTCTTTATCACAAGAGGCAATATAAAGTGACGTTCTTTTGCATTAAGGGATTGCGCATCCAACTATAAAAGCGCATGACAACCTCTGCTTCCCTCTGCGAAGGGCCTATCTGTTACTTTTACTTTCTAGTACTTACCTTTATGCAAGAGTCGTGGTGATCTTCACCACTTCCTTTATTTCGCCTTTCTCTCTTGGCAAGCGTCATGTGTTGGGGAATGATCTAGACACATATATCCACTCGGATGTGGGTGATCATGAGTTATTTCTGTTGACATTACCCTTGAGGTAAATAGTTGGGAGGCAAAACTATATGCCCCTATCTTTCTCTGTGTCCAATTGAAGCTTTGACCTCATAGGTACCGCGTGAGTGTTAGCAATTATGAAAGACTAAAAGATGAATGAGTATGTGGATTTGCTTTACAAGCTCTTATATTGACTCTTTCCGATGTTATGATAAATTGCAATTGCTTCAATGGCTGAGATCATAGTTTGTTGGTTCTCAATAGAGTTCTTGATTCGTACTTTACCTTGTGAATGAATTGTTACTCTAGCATAAGAAATTATATATCAATAAGTATTGCTGTTCTAAAGATGATCATGATGCTCTCATGTCCGTATTTTATTTTATCGACACCTCTATCTCTAAACATGTGGACATATTTATCGATTTCGGCTTTCGCTTGAGGACAAGCGAGTTCTAAGCTTGGGGGAGTTGATACGTCCATTTTGCATCATGCTTTTATATTGATATTTAATGCATTATGGGCTGTTATTACACATTATGGTACAATACTTATGCCTTTTTTCTCTTATTTTACAAGGTTTACATGAAGAGGGAGAATGCCGGCAGCTGGAATTCTGGACTGGAAAAGGAGCAAATATGAGAGACCTATTCTGCACAACTCCAAAAGTCCTGAAAATTTACGAAGAATTATTTTGGAATATATAAAAAATATTGGGCGAAAGAAATACCAGAGGGGGCCCACCAGGAGGCCACAAGCCTGGGGGCGCGCCCTACCCTCCTAGGCGCGCCCCTGTGGCTTGTGGGCCCCCTGGCAGCCCTCCGGTGCCCATCTTCTGCTATATGGAGGGTTTTGACCTGGAAAAAATCATAAGAGAGCTTTCGGGACGAAGCGCCGCCGTCTCGAGGCGGAACTTGGGCAGAACCAATCTAGGGCTCCGGCGGAGCTGTTTTGCCGGGGAAACTTCCCTCCCGGAGGGGGAAATCGAAGCCATCGTCATCACCAACGATCCTCTCATCGAGAGGGGGTCAATCTCCATCAACATCTTCACCAGCACCATCTCCTCTCCAAACCCTAGTTCATCTCTTGTATCCGATCTTTGTCTCAAAACCTCAGATTGGTACCTGTGGGTTGCTAGTAGTGTTGATTACTCCTTGTCGTTGATGCTAGTTGCTTTACTTGGTGGAAGATCATATGTTAAGATCCTTAATGATAATTAATACTCCTCTGATTATGAACATGAATATGCTTTGTGAGTAGTTACGTTTGTTCCTGAGGACATGGGATAAGTCTTGTTATAAGTAATCATGTGAATTTGGTATTCGTTCGATATTTTGATGAGATGTATGTTGTCTCTCCTCTAGTGGTGTTATGTGAACGTCGACTACATGACACTTCACCATTATTTGGGCCTAGGGGAAGGCATTGGGAAGTAATAAGTAGATGATGGGTTGCTAGAGTGACAGAAGCTTAAACCCTAGTTTATGCGTTGCTTCGTAAGGGGCTGATTTGGATCCATATGTTTCATGCTATGGTTAGATTTATCTTAATTCTTCTTTCGTAGTTGCGGATGCTTGCGAGAGAGGTTAATCATAAGTGGGAGGCTTGTCCAGGTAAGGGCAGCACCCAAGCACCGGTCCACCCACATATCAAACTATCAAAGTAACGAACGCGAATCATATGAGCATGATGAAAACTAGCTTGACAGAAATTCCCATGTGTCCTCGGGAACGCTTTGCTTTATATAAGAGTTTGTCTAGGCTTGTCCTTTGCTACAAAAAGGATTGGGCCACCTTGCTGCACCTTTGCTACATTTGTTACTTGCTATCCGTTACGAATTATCTTATCACAAAACTATCTGTTACCGATAATTTCAGTGCTTGCAGAGAATACATTACTGAAAACTGCTTGTCATTTCCTTCTGCTCCTCGTTGGGTTCGACACTCTTACTTATCGAAAGGACTACGATAGATCCCCTATACTTGTGGGTCATCACAAAGCCACCATTCATCATATTTTTGATATATGTCATGCTAGATCATTGCACATCCTGGTACACTGCCAGAGGCCTTCATATTGAGTCATATTGTTTCATAGTTCTTCATATCGAGTTGTAAGTAAATAAAAGTGTGATGATCATCATTATTAGAGCATTGTCCCAGTGAGGAAATAAAATGGGGGAGGCAAAATGAGCTCACCATAAAAAAGGAAAAAAAGAAAAAAATGGAAAAGAGAGAAGGGACTTTGCTACTATCCTTTACCCCACTTGTGCCTCAAAGTGGCACCTTGCTCTTCATATAGAGAGTCTCATGTCATGTCATTTTCATATGCTAGTGGGAATTATTTTTCATTATTAGAAACTTGTCTTGTATATTCCGATGACGGGCTTCCTCAAATGCCCGAGGTCTTCATGAGCAAGCAAGTTGGATGCACACCCCACTTAGCTTCAGTTGAGCTTTCATACACTTATAGCTCTAGTGCATCATTTGCATGGCAATCCCTACTCCTTGCATTGACATCTATCGATGGGAATCTCCATAGCCCGTTGATACGCCTAGTTGATGCGAGACTTTCTTCTCCACTTTTTACCCCTTTGATATCTATCACCATATTCTATTCCACATTTATGCTATGTCTGTGGTTCACGCTCATGTATTGCGTGAAGAATAAAAAGTTGATGCACATTGAAAAGGTATGATCCAATTTCCTGACTTGGACACCGTGGTGCTTGACATTTGTATTAATGTGGTGAAGACGGAGCCATGCTTTGCTAATATGATAAAATGAATGGGGGTAAACATTCTTTTAGGATCGTTTACTTTGAAAAGATTGATGATTATGTTGCTTGTGCTTATAAATATTACTACGTTGATGTTTGTTAATTCATCGTTTCTTAATGAGGATACATGCAAAAGATTACATATTAGGTAGCATGTCACATCAAAAATTCTGTTTTTATCATTTACCTACTCGAGGACGAGCAGGAATTAAGCTTGGGGATGCTGATATGTCTCCAACGTAGCTATAATTTTTTATTGTTCCATTCTATTATACTATAATTCTAGGATACATTTTGAGTATTAATTTATCAATTTATATTATTTTTAGCACTAACCTATTGACCCAGTGCCCAATGCTAGTTGTTGTTTTCTACATGTTTTTGTCTTTTCAGGTTTACGTTACCAAACGAAGTCCAATTGCCCTGAAACTTTTTTATGACTTTTTCTGGACCAAAAGAGGACATGTAAGCTTTGGGAGAAGACCGGAGGCCGCACGAGGGAGGCACAAGCCAACTGGGCGTGCCCAGGGGGGTCGGCGCGCCCTGATGGCTTGTCCCTCCCTGGTGGCCCTCTTACCCCCGCTCTATGGCTTATAAATTCACATATATTCCCAAAACCCTAGAGGGTATCCCGAAACTCTTTTTCCGCCACCGTAAGTCTCTTTTCCACCGCGCTCCCATCTGGAGCTTCGTTCCGGCACCCTGTCGGAGGGGGGATCGATCACGGAGGGCCTCTTCATCAACCTTGCTGCCCTCATGATGATGTGTGGGTAGTTCACCACAGACCTACGGGTCCGTAGTTAGTACCTATATGGCTATCTCTCTCTCTTTTGATCTTCAATACAATGATCATCACATCTTCGCTTTGATCTATCCGATGTAATTCTTTTGTACGGTGCGTTTGTTGGGATCCGATGAATTGTGGGTTTATGTTCAGATTATTCATGAAAAGTATTTGAGTCACTTCTGAATATTCTGATTCTGATTTGCATGATCATTATAGCTTCGTAAATCTCTCCGATCTATTGAAATAGTTTGGCCAACTAGATTGATATTTCTTCAGTGAGAGGGGTGCGTTATAGTGGGTTCAATCTGGCGGTGCTCTATATCCGAGTGAAAGAAAGGGACAAGACACGTCTTTGTATTGTTGCTACTAAGGATAAAATGATGGGGTTAGTTCATAATAATTGAATTCTCTTTGTCTACATCATGTCAATGTTCTCCAAGCATTACTCTGTTTTACTTAATACTCTAGATGCATGCTGGATAGCGATCGATGGGTGGAGTAATAGTAATAAGTGCGGGCAGGAGTCGGCCTATTTGCTTATGGACGTTATGCCTATATATACATGATCATTACCGTGAATATCACATAACTATATGCTTTTCTATCAATTGCCCAACAGTAATTTGTTTACCCACCGTATGTTGCCTATATGAGAGATGCCACTAGGGAAAACTATGGCCCCCGGGTCTATTCATTTATATATTTACCTTGCTGCCATTATTTACCTTTTATTTTATTTTGAAATTTACAATTATATACTATCATCTACACACTTCACTTGCTTGCAAATAACGAGATCAAGGGGATTGACAACCCTTTTGCTGCGTTGGGTGAAAGTGTTTGCTATTTTGTGTGTAGCCGCTGAAGATGGTTGTTGATCGATATTCCTATTGGTTCGATAAACCCTGGTTCTTAACTGAGGGAAATACTTATCCGTATTGTGTTGCAATTACCCGTTCCTCTTCACGGAAAACCCAACGCGGATCACAAGTACCACTCTGTCTCGTAAAACATGATGAAATCTTCTCTCCTATTTTTTTCTCCGAAGATGTGAATTTATAGGAGTGGAATTAGGGTCAGGGGAGCCACATGGTCCCCACAAGCCAGCAGGGCGTGCCCAAGGGGGTGGGCGCGCCCTATTGCATTGTGGCTCACAGGAACCCCCCCCCCCTCCGGTGGATCTTCGCTCCATAATTCATTATTTTTTCCAAAAATAATTCACAAAAAGTTTCATCCCATTCCAGGAACTTTTATTTTTGCACAAAAATAACACCAAGGTAGTTCTGCTGAAAACAACGTCAATCCGGGTTAGTTTCATTCAAATCATGCAAATTAGAGTCCAAAACAAGAGAAAAAGTGTTTGGAAAAGTAGATACATTGGAGGCGTATCAGCGGTCGCCATAGCCCTGATGGCGGATGTCCACGCCCATCTCGAGGCCGCCCACACCCATCTCGTGTCGGTCACTTCACAAATCACAGCGACCGTCTCCGACACCGGTCGACAACCCACGTCCGATGAGTTGATAATCGTTGAGTGTGCTCGAGCAGGCGTCCGTTCATCGGCGGCCTCCCTAGCCAAGAAGGTGGTCGTCCATGTCTGGACCAAGGCCACCCACGCTCGGCTCGTGGCGGCCTTATCCAAAGAGATGGTCGACGAGGACTGCGAGATGATGGTGGAGTATGTGGCGATGGATGCCATGGAGCTCCTTACCCCGAAGATCGTCGAGCGGGAGCTGGTCATTGCTACTTCTTGAGCTTGCGTTGGTTTTCCCTTGAAGAGGAAAGGGTGATGCAGCAAAGTAGATAAGTATTTCCCTCAGTTGTTGAGAACCAAGGTGTCAATCCAGTAGGAGATACAAGCAAGTCCCCAATCTTCGCACCTACACAAACAATCAAACTCTTGCACCCAACGCTAAAAGGGGTTGTCAATCCCATCACGGTTATTTGCAAGGATGAGATCTGATAGAGATAGATATAAAAGATTGCTAGAACTTAAAGTAAAACAAAAGTAAAAAGAATGCAGCGAGGTATTTTTGGTATTTTTGGTTTATAGATCTGAAAATATAATATGGAAAATAGACCCGGGGGCCATAGGTTTCACTAGAGGCTTCTCTCATGAAGGAAAATAATACGGTGGGTGAACAAATTACTGTCGAGCAATTGATAGAAAAGCACATAGTTATGACGATATCCAAGGCAATGATTATGCATATAGGCATCATGTCCGTGTCAAGTAGACCGAAACGATTCTGCATCTACTACTATTACTCCACACATCGACCGACTCCTGCCTGCATCTAGAGTATTAAGTTCATGAAGAACAGAGTAACGCATTAGGTAAGATGACATGATGTAGAGGGATAAACTCAAGCAATATGATGAAACCCCCATCTTTTTATCCTCGATGGCAACAATACAAATACGTGCCTCGCTACCCCTACTTTGTCACTGGGTGAGGACACCGCAAGATTGAACCCAAAACTAAGCACTTCTCCCATTGCAAGAATTACCAATCTAGTTGGCCAAACCAAACCAATAACTCGAAGAGACTTGCAAAGATATGAAATCATGCATATAAGAATTCAGAGAAGATTCAAATAATATTCATAGATAAGCTGATCATAAACCCACAATTCATCGGATCTCGACAAACACACCGCAAAAGAGTATTACATCGGATAGATCTCCATGAAGATCATGAAGAACATGGTATTGAAGAAGAAAGAGAGAGAAGAAGCCATCTAGCTACTAGCTATGGACCCGAAGGTCTATGGTAAACTACTCACGCATCATCGGAGGGGCAATGGAGTTGATGTAGACGCCCTCCGTGATCGAATCCCCCTCCGGCAGATTACCGGAAAAAGCTCCAAGATTGGATCTCACGGGAACAGATGCTTCCGGCGGCGGAAAAGTATTTTCGTGGCTCTTTTTGGTATCCAGGGAATATTTGGGAATTTATAGGCCGAAGAATAGGGTTAGGAGGGCTGCCGTGGGGCCACAAGCCAGGGGCGCCCCCCCCCCTAGGGCGCGCCCTGGTGGCTTGTGACTCCACGGCAGGTCTCCTGCCTTCATCTCCAAGTCTGCTGGGTTTCTTCTGGTCCAAGAAAAATCATTCCGAAGATTTTATTCCGTTTGGACTCTGTTTAATATTCCTTATCTGCAATACTCAAAAACAAGGAAAAAACAGAAACTGGCACTAGGCTCTAGATTAATAGGTTAGTCCCAAAAATAATATAAAATAGCATATTAATGCATATAAATATCCAAAACAGATAATATAATAGCATGGAACAATCAAAAATTATAGATACGTTGGAGACATATCAAGCATCCCCAAGCTTAATTCCTGCTCGTCCTCGAGTAGGTAAATGATAAAAACAGAAATTTTGATGTGGAATGCTACCTAACATATTTATCCATGTAATATTCTTTATTGTGGCATGAATATTCAGATTCATAAGATTCAAAACAAAAGTCTAATATTGACATAAAAACAGTAATACTTCAAGCATACTAACAAGGCAATTGCGCCCTTTCGAAATAACATGGCCTTAGAAAGTTATCCCTACAAAATCATATGGTCTGGCTATGCTCCATCTTCCCCACACAAAGTATCTAAATCATGTACAACCCCGATGACAAGCCAAGCAATTGTTTCACACCTTTTATGTTCTCAAACCTTTTCAACTCTCACACAATACATGAGCGTGAGCCATGGATATAGCACTATAGGTGGAATAGAATATGGTGGAGGTTGTGAGGAAAAAGGAGAAGATAGTCTCACATCAACTAGGCGTATCAACGGGCTATGGAGATACCCATCAATAGATATCAATGTGAGTGAGTAGGGATTGCCATGCAACGAATGCACTAGAGCTATAAGTGTATGAAAGCTCAAAAAGAAAACTAAGTGGTTGTGCATAAGATGAAAAATTCCACTAGTTATATGAAAGTGACAAAATAGGAGACTCTCTATCATGAAGATCATGGTGCTACTTTGAAGCACAAGTGTGGAAAAAGATAGTAGCATTGTCCCTTCTCTCTTTCTCTCATTTTTTTCTTTTTTATTTATTTTGGTGGGCATCTTTGGCCTCTTTTTTTTATTTGGGCTTCGCTGGCCTCTTTTATTATTCGTAAAGTCCGGAGACTCATCCCAACTTGTGAGGGAGTCATAGCTTCCATCTTCCTTTTCTCTCATGGGACAATGCTCTAATAATTAAAATCATCACACTTTTATTTACTTACAACTCAAAAATTACAACTCGATACCTAGAACAAAATATGACTCTATATGCAATATGAAAGTGATGGTGCGTGTCATGAAAAACGAAACGGTGGAAGTTGCATGGCAATATATCTCGGAATGGCTATGGAAATGCCATAATAGGTAGGTATGGTGGCTGTTTTGATGAAAGTATATGGTGGCTGTTTTGAGGAAGGTGGGTTTAATGCACCGGCGAAAGTTGCGCGGTACTAGAGAGGATAGCAAAGGTGGAAGGGTGAGACTGCGTATAATCCATGGACTCAACATTAGTCATAAAGAACTCACATACTTATTGCAAAAGTCTATTAGTTATCGAAACAAAGTATTAGACGCATGCTCCTAGGGGAGAGGTTGGTAGGAGTTAACCATCGCGCGCTCCCGACCCTCACACAAAGGTTGACAATCATTAAACAAATCATGCTCCGACTTCGTTACATAACGGTTCACCATACGTGCATGCTACGGGAATCACAAACTTTAACACAAGTATTTCTTCCAATTCATAATTACTCACTAGCATGACTCTCATATTACCATCTTTATATCTCAAAACTATATGCAAGGAATCAAACTTCTCATAGTATTCAATGCACTTAATATGAAAGTTTTTATTATATCCCTCTTGGATGCCCATTATATTAGGACTAAATTCATAACCTAAACCAATTACCATGATGTTTAAAGACTCTCAAAATAATATAAGTGAGGTACGAGAGTTCAATAATTTCTATAAAATAAAACACCACCGTGCTCTAAAAAGATATAAGTGAAGTACTAGAGCAACATTGCCTAGCTCAAAAGATATAAGTGAAGCACATAGAGTATTCTAATAAATTCGCGATTAATGCGTGTCCCCCTCAAAATATGTGTGCAGCAAGGATGATTGTGGCAAACTAAAAAGCAAAGACTCATATCATACAAGACGCTCCAAGCAAAACACATATCATGTGGTGAATAAAAATATAGCCTCAAGTAAATTTACCGATGGATTGAAGACGAAAGAGGGGATGCCTTCCGGGGCATACCCAAGCTTAGGCTCTTTGGTATCCTTTAATATGACTTGGGGTGCCTTGGGCATCCCCAAGCTTAGGCTCTTGCCACTCCTTATTCCATAGTCCATCAAATCTTTACCCAAAACTTGAAAACTTCACAACACAAAACTCAACAGAAAACTCATGAGATCCGTTAGTATAAGAAAAATAAATCACCACTTTAGGTACTGTTGTGAACTCATTCTTTATTTATATTGGTGTAATATCTACTGTATTCCAACTTCTCCACCGTTCATACCCCCCGATACAACCCATAGATACATCAAAATAAGCAAACAACACAAAGAAAACAGAATCTGTCTAAAACAGAAAAGTCTGTAGAAATCTATAGACTTCGAATACTTATATAACGCCAAAAATTCTGAAAAATTAGTACAATCAGGAAAATTTGTATATCAATCTTGTGTAAAAATTTCAGATCAAAAGCACGTTCCAGTGAATTTATAAAATTCCTGGACTGAGAGCAAAAGTTTCTGTTTTTCAGCAAAATCAAATCACAAACACCGTAGACCATCCCAAAGGTCTTACTTGGCTCAAACACTAATTTAGACAAGAAAACACAATTACTACAGAGGTAATAATGTGTAAAACACTCAAAAACAGAAGCAAAAACAAAAGACAAAAGATAAAATTGGGTTGCCTCCCAACAAGCGCTATCGTTTTACGCCCCTAGCTAGGCATATTGATTTCAATGATGCTCACATAAAAAGTAGTAATTGAAATATGCAAGAAAGCATCATGAATCTAATGACAAGCACATTTAAGTCTAACCCACTTCCTATGCATAGGGATTTTGTGAGCAAACAATTTATGGGAACAAGAATCAACTAGCATAGGAAGGCAAAACAAGCATAACTTCAAAACTTTGGACACATAGAGAGGAAACTTGATATTATTGCAATTCCTACAAGCATATGTTCCTCCCTCATAATAAATTTCAGTAGCATCATGAAGGAATTCAACAATATAACTATCACATAAATCATTCTTTTCATGATACACGAGCATGCAATTATCATAATGAATTTGCTCATCAAAACTTGGGGGACAAAAAATATCATCTTCATCAAACATAGCATCCCCAAGCTTGTGGCTTTGCATATCATTAGCATAATTGACCTTAATAGAATTTATAGTAACATCATTGCAATCATGCTTTTCAATCAAGGAGCTATCATGAATCACCTTATAAATTTCTTCTTTCAACACTTCATCAAAATTTTCAGATTCATGATTTTCAAACAAAACTTCATAAAGATAATCGAGTGCACTCAACTCACTAGCAATTGGTTCATCATAATTTGGTCTTTTGAAAAGATTAGCAAGTGGATGAGTATCCATATCATTAGATTTTTAGCAAGCGAAGATGCAAGCAAATAGAAGGAACATGGCAACACAAGCAAACAAAAAGAGATCCGGCGAGAAAAAGGCGAATAAAACGGCAAATTGGTGAAGTGGTGGAGAGGAAAACGAGAGGCAAATGGCAAATAATGTAAATGCAAGAGATGAGTTTGTGATGGGTACTTGGTAGGCTTGATGTAGATCTCCCCGGCAACGGTGCCAGAAATCCTTCTTGCTACTTCTTGAGCTTGCATTGGTTTTCCCTTGAAGAGGAAAGGGTGATGCAGCAAAGTAGATAAGTATTTCCCTCGGTTGTTGAGAACCAAGGTATCAATCCAGTAGGAGATACAAGCAAGTCCCCAATCTTCGCACCTACACAAACAATCAAACTCTTGCACCCAACGCTAAAAGGGGTTGTCAATCCCTTCACGGTTATTTGCAAGGATGAGATCTGATAGAGATAGATATAAAAGATTGCTAGAACTTAAAGTAAAACAAAAGTAAAAAGAATGCAGCGAGGTATTTTTGGTATTTTTGGTTTATAGATCTGAAAATATAATATGGAAAATAGACCCGGGGGCCATAGGTTTCACTAGAGGCTTCTCTCATGAAGGAAAATAATACGGTGGGTGAACAAATTACTGTCGAGCAATTGATAGAAAAGCGCATAGTTATGACGATATCCAAGGCAATGATTATGCATATAGGCATCACGTCCGTGTCAAGTAGACCGAAACGATTCTGCATCTACTACTATTACTCCACACATCGACCGACTCCAGCCTGCATCTAGAGTATTAAGTTCATGAAGAACAGAGTAACGCATTAGGTAAGATGACATGATGTAGAGGGATAAACTCAAGCAATATGATGAAAACCCCATCTTTTTATCCTCGATGGCAACAATACAAATACGTGCCTCGCTACCCCTACTTTGTCACTGGGTGAGGACACCGCAAGATTGAACCCAAAACTAAGCACTTCTCCCATTGCAAGAATTACCAATCTAGTTGGCCAAACCAAACCAATAACTCGAAGAGACTTGCAAAGATATGAAATCATGCATATAAGAATTCAGAGAAGATTCAAATAATATTCATAGATAAGCTGATCATAAACCCACAATTCATCGGATCTCGACAAACACACCGCAAAAGAGTATTACATCGGATAGATCTCCATGAAGATCATGAAGAACATGGTATTGAAGAAGAAAGAGAGAGAAGAAGCCATCTAGCTACTAGCTATGGACCCGAAGGTCTGTGGTAAACTACTCACGCATCATCGGAGGGGCAATGGAGTTGATGTAGATGCCCTCCGTGATCGAATCCCCCTCCGGTAGATTACCGGAAAAGGCTCCAAGATTGGATCTCACGGGAACAGAGGCTTCCGGCGGCGGAAAAGTATTTTCGTGGCTCTTTTTGGTATCCAGGGAATATTTGGGAATTTATAGGCCGAAGAATAGGGTTAGGAGGGTTGTCGTGGGGCCACAAGCCAGGGGGCGCCCCCCCCTAGGGCGCGCCCTGGTGGCTTGTGACTCCACGGCAGGTCTCCTGCCTTCATCTCCAAGTCTGCTGGGTTTCTTCTGGTCCAAGAAAAATCATTCCGAAGATTTTATTCCGTTTGGACTCCGTTTAATATTCCTTATCTGCAATACTCAAAAACAAGGAAAAAAACAGAAACTGGCACTAGGCTCTAGATTAATAGGTTAGTCACAAAAAATAATATAAAATAGCATATTAATGCATATAAAACATCCAAAACAGATAATATAATAGCATGGAACAATCAAAAATTATAGATACGTTGGAGACGTATCAGTCATCGAGGAGGCGGCGGAGATCGACGAGTGCCAAGCAGAATATTAGTCTCTGTTTAGAGTGTTAGTCTTTTGTTAGAGTAATGTTTAGGTCAACTAACTATGTTTAATTGGCCGATTTAGTAAGTACGGGCAATGTTGTAGGCTCTTTTGTGTAGTACTCAAATTTGCAAGTGATTTTAAATTAAGCAATGACATGGATGACCACCGTAACGAGGGAAATTCGGACCAAATTTTGCCGTCTTATCCCCATTTTCTCTTCCAAATGAAAATGTAATGCAAGTACCGTGTGCAATGTAGTATCCAATATCTTATGCCGGAAGCTTGGCGACCAAAATTTCCACGTTCAGACTCATCACACACGGGATAAACTATAGGATTCGTTTGTGATGTTGGATATCGCACACATTTCAGATAAAAATATTGTGTCCTATGTGACTGTGCGCGCTAGTTTCTCGCCTCACCGAACGAAAATTTTGGATTGCCGCGCAAATATCTACCTCCCCCACCCCTCGTACCAACCAAACGCCACATTTCCCACTACTCCCCCTTCCTTTCCTAAGTTCAAACCTTCACTGCTTGCTTGCAGTGCCGCCTCCTCACCGACGACGCTCCTTCCTGCTGCTCGGCCTCCTCCATCTAGTCAGGTAATCCACACATTTCCCATACCCCCTCCCGCTCCCCCCATCCTCCTCCACCCCACATGCCCCGGCCGCTGCAGCGACACCTTCCACCAAAATAACCGGCACATCCCCCAATTAACCGCCGCCATAAGACATGGTGAACGCAGTATAGCCAGGATCTCAAGGAGCATATCGGAGCAGAGAAGCAAATCGAGGCCGCACGCGCGGATGAGACCGCGATGGCTGCCATGCGTCTCGACCCCCAGATCTTGGAGCAGCACCTCACCGTCGAGGCCACCGTCGACATCTCGCGCGCGGATGCCACCACGCGGTTGGCTGCTTTAAACAACAACTCGTGGTGTTTTCTCGAGGTCTTCGTCGGTGCCTTCGACGAAGACTACGAGTTGTTTTCTCAGCGTGGCCGTGCTTTCCTCAGCTCCAGAGCCGGCAGGTTGGTGACCGGACAGGCTCAGGCCACTCACCACTACGAGGAAAGCACCCACGATGTGGAGGCCTCGCCCTCTTCAAAACCCATCGTTATCGATATCTCCGACGGCGAGGAATAGCTTGGTTTTAGCTTAATTACTAATGACATGTGTTCAGCTAACTACGCCTGTTAAGCATGTTTAGTTTACCTGTTGCATGTGTTGCTCCTGCCTTTCCTTAAGAAATTATAGTGAAATATCCAATGTAATGCTACTATGCAATCTGACCTTCTAGTATGTTCTATTGTTCAATGTGATGCTCAGTTTACTGTTTGGTTCATTTGTTTTGGTGATCATTTGCAATGTGATGTTCGATTGTTGTTGATACAATTTTTTATTGTTATGCATGTGAGAAGTAAATCAAATTTGGATATACTAAATACATGTGAAAGATACAATTGCTATATTTCATAGTTCTTAGAACGGTTGGCTTTTCCATATGTTGGATCTGCAATGCGTTTACTTTTCCGTGATATATTTTACTGATAGCACGCCAAATCTCACTTATAACCTGATCAATATCTATATTAAATACGTTACAGAGGGAACAATGGGAGACACTGAAGTTTACCATTGAGGTTTGCACATTCATGATCCTTTGGCTAATAGCACATTATTGTGCAATTGCGGGAACCATTCTAATATTTAGGTTTCTAATAATTTGGTCTTGCACATGTAGGTCCTGCTGTAAGAGGTTTAGACCCACTGTTTGACCCATTTTGCATGTGGGGAAATGAGGTGTTCATGAATATCAGTCAAATCAATAAAATCAGAAAGATTGTTAAGATAAAGAAACTAGCGATGAAAAACAACAAAATGTTTGTCTGCACAACGAAGAAGACACCAATAAACTATAGGATGGTACTATCTCTTTTACCTTGTCTTTTTCCCTTTGCGACATTTCAATTTTTCGAAAGGAAATTTATGCATATCTTTGTTTCCAGTCCTTTCCAAAGCAGTTCATCGATGAGTACATCTCAAACCACCTATATGGTCAAGAGGGCAGGAAGGTATTCATACAGCACCCACGGTATAATGTTGAAATCTTTCTCAAGAGGATGAAGGATGGGCGGGCAACCATCCACAGGCACTGGCCTAAAGTTGCAAGGATCTTAGACATCAGTGAAGGCTCAATATTTACCTTCCGCTTCAACAACTTTCTAGACGAGATTAATATGTTTATTTATCATCTATGATGCTACTTTCCAAAGGTTTTAGATATTGCATGTGCAACTTGGTCATGTAATGTAACTGGGTAGCTAGGTAGTTATGCTTATATGATGTTGTACTCTGATGTATTTCAATTATGAAATCTTGGTTGCCAAGATACGAATATGAAATATATTGTGTGTTTGATATGAAGTGTCAATTTGATTACTAACAGGATTATAAATAATAGAGCAATTAGGCTGATTATTGGGGTTTCCTATTTCTGATGGTTTTTCAGACAACACCGTGAGCGATGACCTCAAAGTATGAATCTATGAAGCTCTTATCGGAAGGCATTTGGTTCCTACGTGAGGTTGACCGTCATCAACCTATTGATGAGCTCCAACCAGTCCGTCGATTTATCATAGGCGAGCACCCGGTGAAATCTTGTGTTCAGTGGGACTTGCCCCAAGACACAAGAAACCAGGGGCGAATTCAGTGTACAAGCCATGGGGGCAGCTGCCCCCACTCACTTTTCGGTGTCTTTATAATATGCCAAGCTAAATAGTGATTTGCCCCCGCTTTGCAAAGAATTTTTTACCCATTTAACACAATTTTGCCCCCTCTAAACATCGATCTTGGGTCCGCCCCTGCAAGAAACAGACTTCTTCCCTCGAACAATGTTGTAGAGGCTGGGTACTGCAAGGCTAAGGGCACATCCCCGAGTCAGGTCACCTCCCATAATCTAGTTTTGTGCCAATCTCCTCATACAAAAGAGCCTCTATGGAAGTTTTTTTTTTGCCTCCCATCAAGCCTTACTAGAGAGGCAAGTTTGTAGGAATGAGCTTACATGCATCATTTGATGAAAGTACTCTGGTCTAGTCGACTCCGATCAGTGATTTTTGGATGAAAGTACTTTTTTTCTAAGCAACCCATGCCAAAACCATCCGCGGTAAGTAGTTTGTACAATCATTTATCGAGCACACACCTATATTGATATCAAAGTCTTTTACCACAAAGACCAAGGTCACTATGGTCTTTTATGGTTGCAAGTCAGACCCCACCTTGTCAAAGAGTAAATCTAGTAAACGCAACGTGCATGTAGCGCAAACTTCAGCTAGTGTACAATCAAGGTCGATAGAGAGCACCAGGAGAAAGTAGAAGATAAGATAAAAAATATGTCTGCAGAGGTCAGCACTAAGACTTCGAGCACTGCGCCAAGAGAAAGTAACTGCATTTAGTTTTTTTCCTTCTTCCTTCCGTAGCACTGCAACAAATTTCTTCTACCATGACAGAGATAGACCTCTCCTTTCAACCAAAAAGAAAAAGGAAAGAGAGATATGGGCCGTTGTCCCAGTCACTAGATGACCTCGGTCAGCTGGAGCACACCTTGAGGTTTGTTACGTACCTCGAGGTCGATGGCCGGACTCGATCAAGACGACGGACCTTACAAACCTCCTCGATCGTATGGAAAATCACACGGCATATACCTTGTTAGCTATATTCTACAATTCCTTCAGACCACCTCACATTACCGAATCCACTCACGACCGCTTGCAGCAAGAGAAAGTTTAGTACTCCCTTCGTTCCATAACGGAGTGCGTCCGCGCTTTTCAAAATTTACGTTTGATCATGAATTTGACCAACGAGACCGATGGCGACGGGAGCAAAAACTATATCACTGAATTCGTATTTTCGATACGAATTCAGTGGTATAGTTTTTATCCCGCCACAATCGGTCTCATTAGTTAAATTTATGATCAAAATTCAAGATCGAAAATCGAGGACGCACTACATTATAGAACTAGAACGGAGGAAGTAATGCCAAGTTGCCAAAACCCACCACCACTACTGCATTCCAACCTCCGTCGCAGCTTACGTCCAAACCCACAGACGATAAAGCGCCCATGCGGCCGCGGACCTTCCAGCCTTGACCGCTCCGTCCCCGAAACCCCAAAACAAAGGACAAACGAGACGGTTCTTCTTGCTTGCCTGCTCTAAAGTCTAAACCACGAGCACGGAGCGGAGCAAACGAGCGAGCCAAAGCCTAGAGCTAGCGTGGACGCAGCTCGATCATGGAGAAACAACCGAGCAGCTGGCGGGGGAGCAACGGCGGCGGCCACGAGGAGAGGCTGCCGCTGCGCGGCGGCGGCGGCGGCGGCGGCGGCCTGGAGACGGAGACGAGGGCGCCGCACGCCCACGCCGGGGATCAGCAGGAGGCGGGGCGGGGCAGGCACCGGCGCAACTGCGTGCGCGCCGCGCTGGTGCTCTGCCTGCTCACGCTCCCGGCCTGCATGCTCGCCGTCTGGAACCTGCGGGCGGACTCCTCGCCGCGGATGCTCTTCGACGTCGAGGACCTCCCAAGGTACGACGACGACGACCAAGGTACTGCATGCCACCACTCCACTTACAATTCATACGTAACTACTGTGCGACTGTAGAAGCTGAAGCTTCTCAATTTACTCTGGCCGATCGAACCCCCTTTTTTTTTGCGAATTGATCGAACATGCGCTTACTAGCTGCGATGGCCGCCGTCGTCACAGAGAGAACGGTTCTCTGGTAGCTAGCTAGTAGTACTAGGGGTAGATGCAGGGAATTATTTTATTCTTGTTAGAAAAGGAGGTCCGGGAAATGATGGGGAAGTTCATCGAGGGAATCGTTTAGGGGCACAAGATACCAGACGAACATGGTTGCAAAGCAGATTCCCGTTGTCTTAGCTTTGCTTATTTTATTTACTCGGAGCGGCCAGGTCTAAATTAAATAAATCCCAACCTGAAGTTGGTCGCATCGGGTCCATCATAGACGTGAGTAAATTGGTCTAAATAAATCCCAATCTCACGTTGGTACCATATAAAATACTCTTGTCTTTCTGGCCTGATAAACTTGACTATCACAATAGAAATTAATATAGAGTAGTAACATGCATATGTTATTAGTCTAAGTTACTATCTTCACAGTGGGTAGTAATAGGGATAGTAACATTGAACCTTTTATTTATTAGCTTATAAACTCATCTTGTCTTGGTATGTGTTATGTTACTTATAGTAGTAGTAACATAGTATGTTACTTAATTTCTCTCTCTTCTCATTAATTAGCTGCCACATCATATTTTTTGTTTAGGTGACATTTATGTTACTACCTATGTTACTCCCACGGTGGATAGTCTTAGACGTAAGAGCATAGCAGAGGTGATCAAGTAGCCAAAGGCCAGTTAAATCGGTTGAGTTAGATGCAACAGCTTCTTCTCGGTGAGTCGGACCCTAGATTGAGAATCTTGGGTTGGACGTGGGACGACGAGCTTTTCGAGGCAAAGAGTGCAAGCTCAAAACTCTGGCCGTCCGGACTTCAAAGTTCATCGAGGGACCAGACGAACATATACCAGTTTAAGCATCTACACAACCGAATCTGGCAAACTCGGCCCAGCCCTCGGGCTGATTACATGAAAATTGGAGGACTTCAAAGCATCTACAATCAAATTTGGCAAAGGTAGCCAGGCTAGTTAAAGCATCTACAATTAGATAGGGCAAACTCGTCCAAACTTCTAGGCTAAATTTGTCAGATCCGGTTGAGTGACAATTTAAGCCGGACGGCAAGGCAACCGTAGCCTCTGTTCCCGTTCTCATCCCTCCCGCCCGCACCGCCGCTGCCCCATTTTCTTCCTATTCCACTTCGTATCCGAGGTCTGCCTAAACCGGCATGGTCCACAACAAGATTGCCTACTATAAGTTGCTCATGCCAGAGCGTCAGGCGAAGATGTGCGCCGCGGAGGAAGCCCGCGTTTTAACGCCTAGACCAAACCCACTAGTTCCTAACCGTTGTATCTAGGATCTAGACTGGACCCACATACCAACACTAGTATTTCTTGTGCGCTTTGTCCTCACACGCACCAGGAATCAACTTTTTGGTCAGTCACCCATTCTCAAATTGCTCTAAGCCAATCACGTTTGACTTTGAGGTTTCTGTCAAATAGGTTTTCAGAAAAGAAGGTGCACCTTAAAGTTATGAGTAGTGTATCATTCCTATTAAGTCGGAATGTCACACGCATCGCACCGCACGCATTGCGGTCGGCCTGCCTCCGATTAGACCGAAGAAGGAGGCACCGAAGCACATGTAGGTGGAGACGTCTGAGTAGGAGGAGGTGGGCGGAGTATAAGGATATTGGGGTGGAGCAGGAGGGGGTCGGAGGGGAGCCGTCATCAGACGACGACGAGGCGGCATCGGCGCTGGAGTTCGGGATGAATGACGCGCTCGCAGAGTTTGAACTCGCCCAAGCGAAGAAGGCGACGGAGCAGCAGGCCATCCTCGACTCCATCCACTCCAAGGTGAAGGTGGAGGCCAACCGTCGCTTCCTTGGCGAGGCTAAACATGGTGAATAGTGTCAAACGAAGGATGTATGGGCCACTACCCGAGCCTGGGTCCTCTATTCGCCAAATCATTCCTTCACATTTAAAAAACATCAGCTCAAACCTAATGAAAACATTTCTATCCTATAAGCTAAATGACATGTCTTTTCATATAGAAACTAAGATACATGCCATTTAGGTTCCAAAAAGAAAGGGAAAAGATAACGCCCACACGTGTGGCAGTTTGCACTTCGCCCACACGCGTCTATCCACGTTGATTTTATTTTGCACGAATCTTAAAGGAATATGTTAGAATTTCTGTGCCACGTAGGCATCATCGTGTGTGGGGGCGTTGGAGAGTTCGCCCACACGACCCACAACGCGCGGTTGCCAGCTGCGTCGTGTGGGCGAACCGGTTTCTACCCACAGAGTCATCACCTAGTCCATCGCGTGTGGGCGAACTGCTCTTCGCCCACACATCACTCGTACGATTGCTAGATGGCAACTGCAGTGCGCGTACGTGGCAACTACGTAAACACACATGGCAACTACGATTCGTTGCTAGATGGCAACTGCAGTTGCGCGCACGTGGCAACCAGGTAAACACATGTGGCAACTATGGTTGAACCACACGCGGCAACTAGGTAAACACACATGGCAACTATCCCGGGTAACTAAAGTGTTATCCCGCGGGTAACTATAGTTAACCAAAACAGAGAGAGTTGTCATGCTTTTACAACTACAGTTGCCATCCGGGATAACTAGAGTTGCCATCCCGCGGGTAACTAACGTAGCTGCGCGAGGACGTGTGGGCAGATTTGCTTCGTGCCACACACGCGGGTGGGGATGACTAGTACTTGTTGGACGTGTGGCACGAAGTAGCCGCGCCCACACATGTGGGCAGTTCTATTGTTCGCCCATACACGACCCGTGTGGGCTGCCTCCTACGTATGCCACACACGGTGTGTGGGCGCATGTCTAATATGCCACACGTGTCGTGAATATCGGGACCCAAAAGAAAAGATACATGTCATTTTATTTTCTATGATTTTTTTATTCTTACGATCTTCTTATCCTATGTTCACTTTATTCTTACAAATTTCTTATCCTACGAACCAAAGGCCAGCCGTGAGAGCGTACGTAAGTGCACGTGCGATCAACTAAACTAGCCAAAGGCCAATCAAACCGGTTGAGGTTTCTGACACAGAAGATCCGAACATTAATCGCCGGCCATGCGGCAATTTGTTATCCGAGCATCCCCCATACCATGTCCAGCATGGGGTGGGCTAGAACGAAGTTTTTGGGCGGACGCCGCCGGACGGAGCAAAAACGACGGGCCATTATCCGTTCGTGGCAAAAAAAGACAAGGCCAGGGTGACCGGCCGCTCAAGGTCATCAAAACCAGCCAAAGCCGGGCGTCCGGACACCGGAGCTCTCTCCTCTCCGTCGACGTCGATCGCGGGCCCTTTTTTGCCTGTCCCACCTCCCACGACGAACTCGTTTCACAGAGCGGTTCGCGGCTTTGCTGTCACGGGCGGTTTGTGCTGTTTCTTTCTCGATATAGTAGTACGTGCTCCTGCTTTAGGCTGCCGGGGGCAGGATGGTTCTTTCCCGCAATATGGTTGCTTTCCCGTTCCTCGCTCTGCCCGCCCGACGGATCACGCGGACAACCGCCGCGCGGTGCCGGCTAGGGAAAGGAAGCACACGAGATAGTCAGACGATGATGGCTTGCGCTCCAACTCCAAGCGCCCTCGGCCTCCCTGCCCCGAAAGATTGAAGCGGAGCACGGCCGTGGGAGCGCCAGCTCGCCGCGCGCTAGCCCATGCGGGCGGTTGGGGCTGGCTGTCTGCAGACAGCCGCTGGCTAGCTCCTCGTCGTCGTCGTCATGGGGAGGAGCGGCGGCGCCGCGCTGGCGGTGTGCTTCCTGCTGATCCCGGCCGTGCTGCTCCTGCAGCGGTGGCAGGCCGGGCCGGCGCCGGAGTGGCTCTTCCGGGCCGCCGATCTCTTCCTGCCGGAGGTGAACCCAGGTACGTATACGGCTCCCGCGTCTCCCCCGCCTTGCGCGCGCGCGTGTTCGTCGCCTTCCGTTCCGGCTTCCGGGCCGGCCGAGATTAATTAGTCCGCTGTCCGTCCGTCCGTAGGCTGTAGAAATGTAGACGGCAGATAGATAGAACCGCCCTAGATGTCGGCACCAGTTGCGTGCAATAAAGCAAGCAAAATCGAGGGTAGCGGGCCCACCTGTCAGCGACCTTCGTCTACGTACCCGTTTAAAGTCCCAAGGCTCGAAGCAACGAGAGCTGTTCCAACTTCCAAGTATTTTTTTTTTTAGGTTAACTTCCAAGTATTATATACCCAACAGATCACGGTATTACAATCAGCTAACCTGAGTTGTCGAATTATCACCAAAAATATGTGCTATCTATTTGGAGTATGAATGATACACGATCCAATATTCTCAGGGTTAGTTGGGAGTTGTTCTAGTATGTCTTCATAACAGCGGTTTGGTTGGATGCTTACCTGGCTGGCTACCTTTGGTTATGCCTGGGAGCTTTGCAGGCTTTGAACTCTGTTGCTTGGTTTCATTAATAAAAATGGAGCCGGGGGAAACCCTTTATTTCAGTATATATATGGTACTCCCTCCGTTTTTATTTACATCGCATATTAGCTTTGACTGAAGTCAAAATTTATAAATTTTGGCCAAGTTTATAGAAAACAATATGAACATTTACGGTAATAAATTTATATGATGTGAAAATATATGCAATGATGAATCCGGCGATATATATTTGGTGGTGTATATGTTAATACATTTTTTATACAAACTTGTTAAAAGTATATAAAGTTTGACTTTAGACAAACATAATATGTCTAGTAAATAAAAACGGAGGGAGTACAATATAGCTAGCATGGGTGAATTGGCCACATCGAGGCTGCAATAGTGGGTTCGTATAAAAAAAACTGCAATTGTGGTAGATGTCTTTTTTTGCGGGTAAATTGTGGTAGATGTTGGGCATGAATGATATGCTTCCTTGCGAAAAGAAGAAAAGGTGGCGCATGTACCGATTGTTCTTGCTGGACCTCTCTATGGTTAGCTTATGTGTTGTCGTGTTGATGGTGCTAAGCTGCTAGCTACTTTTGTTTGCATCAATGATATGGATGCCACTAGAGAGTATCTTTTCATGCCACACCGCTTTCTCAAGGAGATGACGAAGAATAAAGTAAGATGAGGAATATGGTGCGGTTCAAGTTCTCGATACATATCTAATCAATCATTCACAAAAATATCCATGGTCCTCATCTGAGAGATAATTATATTTAGTTCTAGTCACGGAAATCGATGGGCAAGATAGAATTAGTCATGTACTCCGTCCCAAAATAAGTGTCTCAACTTTATACTAGCTCTAGTACAAAGTTGTACTAAGCTTGAGACACTTATTTTGAGACGGAGTGAGTACATGAATGTTAGAAGGGATATATTGAGCCAATAAAGTGTACTAGCTTGCCTTGTATAATGTTATTTCCGTTGAAAAAATAATGGAAAGGGTGATAACCCTATTTTTTAAAAAAGTTACTTTAGTATAAATAATTATACTTTGTAAGGCTACTAAAATGCTTTGGTCTGTCTGTTGTTTTGATCCAAATGTTGGAAGGGATACCTTTTTAAGAATAATATCGTGTTTGATTAAATATTCGTCATAAAAGGAATCAATACAGGAAAATACTCTTTGGTTCATGGGTGTATATACACCCGATATGGAAAAATGATAAATAATAATTAAATAAAGCCAAAAAAGTGCAGAAGGTATTCGCGACCACACGCATATAAATTTTGCACTAGTATATAAATTTCCACAAATAAGAAACCATGGTTGACTTCAGGGCAAAAAATAAACAAAATGTATTGCTATATACAAGTCACTATTCACACTATTTTGGCATTTTTTGCCCTGAATTCAACGGGTTTTTTTTCTTTCGTGGAATTGTTTTACGAGTACAATGGAAGGTCGAGTTTATTTAAAAAATATTTTCAAAATTTTTTAATTTTTAATTTAATTATTAATTGTTTTTTTTTGCATATACGGTGTATATACACCCAGGAACCAAACATTCCTGTCCTGAATACAATGGGTATACTACATCATATTTGTAGCATGTGTTATGACAGCACGTATAGGAAAGTTGAAGAAATTTGTACAACTGACAACACACGTTGATTCAAATGTTCAACTACGCATTTGAAACAATATGTTATATGTGAACGTGACAACATAATGCGTATATATATACGTGACCGCTGAAGAAAACGGGGTGCAACTAGAGGTCCATGTCCAGTTAAATATTCTAGATTGTACCCAGTTAGTACCTTCAGCACTGCATGAGGAGACAGCAAGGAACTGCTTCTTCTCATCGTGTCCATTGAATTGCACAAAGGGCAGCCCAATTGTACTCCAAATGAGGTGCATGATCTCTTGCAACTTGCAAGCAACTGCAACGAGGAAAAGAACAAGCAACCAGCCAGCGTCCGAAATACTGATTCTTAAAAAGAAATGTTACTTCAAGTTGCTATGAATTGCTTTTTTTGCATTCTTTTGTATTGTTCATTGAAAAGACACTATTTCGATCAGTCTTCTCTTGTATTGTGTTTGGGTACAACCCACTTTGTTATAATATTCTGTTAATGGCTTACTCAAGCGATACAACTATTCATTTCCATGTCCCAATCCTTTCTAGGGATTTTAAGTAATTCAAGTGATTGTTTCCGCTATGAGAATCATGACAACAAATGTAATTCAACTTATATTTGCCATTAGTTTTTTTAACTACAATATGCAGCAGCAAACCAATACTATTATTTTGGTCCTCCTTGTATTGTTTCCTTGCGCTGACTTAAAACATCTTATCTTTTTCAGATATAAGAGATGATATGCCTGATGATTTATCTCCATCGGCACAAATTGATTATGACCGACTTCTGGGTGGCCTTCTGATCGAGGGATTTGATGAAAGATCGTGTCGCAGCAGGTACCAGTTTGCACGTTATCAGAGGAATGCAGCAAGAGTACCTTCTCCATACCTCATAGAAAGATTAAGGAGACAAGAAGCACTGCAGAAGAAGTGTGGTCCAGGTACCAAATCATACAACAATACTGCAAAACAGCTCATGTCCACTCAAAGCATCAACGGCACGTCGGATTGCAACTATCTCGTCCTGATAATCCATGCCGGGATGGGGAACCGGATGCTTGAGATCACTTCGGCGTTCCTTTACGCGCTTCTGACTGGCAGGGTTTTGCTCGTGGACCGTTATAAGCAGATTGCGAGTACTTTCTGTGAGCCTTTCCCTGGAACTTCATGGTTGATTCCTTCAGCTTTCCCTCTGAGCTATAATGAGTTCACTGAGGGTAGTCCAGAGAGCTATGGCAACATGTTGCAGGACAATGTTATCCGTGGCAACACATATCGGTCTCTAGCCAGTGCCAGGCCTCCCTATGTGTACCTCCATCTTGACGGCGACTGTGCTTCCCACGACAAGCTTTTCTACTGCCAAGACGATCAACGGTTCCTGCAAGGCGTGCCGTGGCTGATCATGCGAACCGACATGTACTTTGTGCCGTCACTGTTTCTTATCCCAAGTTTCCAAGATGAACTGAGCAAGCTGTTTCCTGAAAAGGACACCGTTTTCCATCACTTGGGCCGCTATCTTCTTCATCCAACAAATGATATCTGGTACTCGGCGACGACGTATTACAGGGCCTACCTTGCAAAAGCTGATAAAGTAGTGGGGATACAGATCAGAATATTTGAAAAGACGGGCATCTTTCAAAGAAATGCGCAATTTCCACACGTTTTACAACAGATCCTTTCCTGTGCTCAAGGTGAAAAGGTGTTGCCACAGATCGGCGTCACCACCCATGAAGCTGCGGCCGGGAACAATAACCGGACAGTTGCCGTTCTTGCGACCTCTTTGAGCTCTTGGTACAGTGATCAGATCCGAGAAAGGTACGGCGAGCATCGGACCGTCGACGGCACCACGGTGAAAGTCTACCAACCGAGCCACGAGGAGTACCAAAAGAAGAAGAACAGGAAGCACGACATGAAGGCGCTCGCGGAGATCTACCTGCTGAGCATGAGCGACGTGCTCATCACCAGCGGTTTCTCCACCTTCGGGTACGTCGCGCAGGGCCTCGCCGGCCTCACGCCGTGGATCATGTACAAGCCCGAGAACCACGTCATGCCGGAGCCGCCGTGCGGCCGCGCCATGTCCATCGAGCCGTGCTTCCACCAGGCCCCCTACTACGACTGCAAGGCGAAGACGGGCGCCGACCTGGGCAAGGTGGTGCCATACGTGAGGCACTGCGAGGACGTCAGCTGGGGGCTCAAGATTGTAAATGAAACTCGGTTGTAGCTCTATAAGTTTTTTCTTCTTCACAATCACAATGTAACACAATTGTTTGCTACAAAAATAGGGTAGGCTTCTTTTTAATTTACAGGAAAAGAAAGATGTTCAACAGATGTAATTTTTTTTTACCCTCGTCCATTTGATCAGAACTGTAGATAGTTGATAATTAAACAGGTTCATCAATAGAAAAATACAGAGGCATTCTTACTCCACTATTTAAGTTGGTCTCACACCATCTCCATTCTCGAGGTGGGACCAAAGATTGCATCTCAACTTGTCATTTATTTATGGGCCTTTGAGATTATTTATCTGAATCTATTTGTTGAACCAAACCCAAATATTCTAAAAAGAAACTAATTATAAGATATATATACTTTCTCCTTTCCAATAATATATCTAATTTTATGATGTTTTTAACCCATTGCAACACACGTCATTTGTACGAGTAGATATCTAAAAAAGAATAATAGGTACTCCCTCCGGCCCATAATATAAAAGCGTTTTTCACACTAATGTAGTGTGAAAACGTTTTTATATTATGGGACGGAGGGACCAAAGGAGTACAAAAGTAAGAGGGCATATTGGTTGTTGCGTCTCTTTTGGAACAAGAGATCTCAAGTTTGATCCTTGTACCCTGCCACTTTTTTGAAGCTTAGTGGAAAACAAAAGAAGTGTCGATGGGCCAGCCCAGTGTGGATGGGGGTGTGCGCTGACGGGAAAAATGACGAAAGAAACATACACGACGCTAAGAGCACGAAGCATCTCTATTTTTAAAGGGGGAGTTGGTAGCTTCTTTTCCTGGGGTTTTTTCGTCTCCCCTCCCACCTTCGTCTGGTTTTTTTTCGTCAGGTTTTCTTTTAGCGTACGATCTTTTTAAACCGATTTTATCTGCCAATAAGATCATTTTTCGGTATATTTAGTAACTTTTGTATGGAAAGGAATAAATGTCGATCAATCTTTAATTAATTTTCGGTATAGTTGGTAACTTTTGTATGGAAAGGAATAAATCGTGATCAATCTTTAATTAATTTTCGGTATATTTGGTAACTTTCATATTTCATTTTTAATCAATTTTCGGTATATTTGGTAACTTTTGTATGGAAAGGAATAAATCACGATCAATCTTTAATTAATTTTTGGTATATTTGGTTACTTTCATATTCAATCTTTAATTAATTTTTGGTATATTTGGTATCTTTTATATGGAAAGGTATGAATCACAATCAATCTTTAATCAATTGTCGGTATCTCTCTACTCCTAAAAGAGCAGTAAGTACGTTGTTCTCTTCGTTCGCTTCCAGCATCGATCGATTGCCCCCCGCACCCTCGGCCTCGACCCCTCCTCCCACAGATTTTTCCTCGTGAAACCATCGGTCTGCGGTTTTATTTTTTTATTTTTTACCTTCCACGAAGAGGTAAAAGAAAACCAGAATTATGCATTACGATGGGTTTTCCCCCACCACCAAAACCTAACACCGCATCGTCCCCCTCGCCCCGTCGTCGCCGCCGCCGCCCGCCTCCCTCAGCCCGACACCGCTCCCAAACGCCTCCCTCGCCACAGCCGACGGCCCGACGCCATATACACATTGCACGACGGCGCGCCTCGCTTGCCTTTCATCGACGTCGCCCGCCATCGACCTTGGCGTCCATGTCCACGCAGGAGACGTGCCAGGGCGGCACGAGCAGTAGCGTGGCGGTCGTGTGTTCCTGGAAGTAGGTGAGCGCCAAGGTCGCGCCGTGCGGCCTGACGGCCGCAGCGTCGTATGCTCTGTAGCGTGTGGTTCCAGCAGGGCAAGGATGTCAAAGGGGAGGATGGCGGGAAGCTCAGGTCATGGTTGGGGAAGATCAGCAATTAGCATGTTGCTCGCCTGCTCTGTATCTGACGCAACGCGCCCTCTCGGGGTCGTCGTTGCCACGGCGGCCAGAGTTGGCCATCGCGGGCGGTGGATTGGATGGGCTGGGCGACGAATTGGAGGAGCACGCGGCGGATCTGAGGCGCCGGTGGTGAGGGTTGGGGGATTTTCACGGCAGCGGAGGGATAGGGTTTGGACCCGTATCCAGCAGCCGAACCCACACATACAATGGTCGAGGGGGGCGCGTTTCCGGACCACCGCAATTTTTTTACGGGTCGGGCTGCGTTTATGGTGTCTGTTCTGACAGATAAAACGGCCCAAACCCGTATAATCGCCGGAATTTTACAGTTCGAGCGATTATACGGAGTCTGCTAGAGATGCTCTAAACAACTCTGTTTTTATAACCATGCGCAAGTGGGGCAGAAGATAAGATTCGGTTCAGTTCGTTTAGCATCACCATTCAGTTCATTAGAGATTTTTTACGGTAAACGGATGGCTTTTATTGCGTTTGATGTATTGTAAAAAGGTCTTCATATTACTCCATCCGTTTATAAATATAAGTCTTTCTAGAAAGGGTCTGACTATACCACATCTAGATGTGAGATAATATCTCACATCCAAGATGACATCAGCGTCATCTTATTATAGAATAAGCCCACCTCGTGCTTGTTTTTTTTGTTGCAAAAATCTACGGAGCAGTGTGCGCATGCTGGCCGTCCTGTGCGGCCGATACGTGAGGCTGCTGCATGCGCGAGCCATGGTAGCCAGATTTTTTTTTAATACCGGGTTTACTTTCCTCTAGTTACTGAGCTATGATATATAATGTTAGCTACGGTAATTGCCACAGTATATTATGTTATAGAGAACATGCATTTTGCTTTTGCACAAAAAGTTGAAATGGTACATTGTTCAGGTCATGTCATATGCATATGTCAAAAGCAAAAAAGAATGATCTAAGCTAAAATTCATTTCTAGTCTACATATTTATAGTTATTTCAAAAAAGGATTATTTAACCAGGTAGGCAAGCACAACATATTATCCCGACATTTGTATGTAATTTTTTAGAAAACCAACTAGTTTATGGAAATTTTGATGAAGCCCGAAAATTTGTAATATCGTCCGAAAAAATAAATTTGGAAAAGGCAGGCACCCCAATTACATTATTATTGGAATTCGAATTTGGAAAAGGATCATGATTCTTAAAAACAACAATTTGAAAACACAAATTTGAATTTATTTTAAGTTCACAATTCTTAAAAAATCTTGATGAACGGATAGATGCCCCACAATTGGATGTCAGGGGTATAGTTGAATTTGCAACAAGGACAAAAAATGGCAGGGCCCAGTTGCGAATCGAGAGTGTGATTGCAACTAGGACAAGAAAAGGTTGGGCCCCAGTTCTGAATTGAGGATGAACTTGCAACCAGGACAAAAAAAGTCAGGCCCCAGTTGCGAGTCGATGAACTTGCAACTGGGATAAAAATGGCCGGCTTCAGTTGCGAGTCGAGGATGGACTTGCAACTGAGTTAAAAAACGGCCGGCTTCGGTTGCCAGTCAAGGGTGGACTGGCAACTTGGACAAAAAAAAGATCGGTCCCCAATTGCGAGTCGAGGATGGGATTGCAAATGGGACAAAAATGGCGAGGTCCTAGTTGCGAGTCAAGGGTAGACTTGCAACTGGAAGAAAAAAGATTGAGCCACAATTGCGAATCAAGGGTGGACATGCAACTGAGACAAAATTGGTTGGGCCCCAGTTGCGAGTCGAGAGTGGACTTGCAACTAGAAAAACAAAAGGTAGGACTCAGTTGCGAGTCGATGGTGAGATTGCAACTCAAACAAAAAAAAGGTCAGACCCAGTTGCGAGTCGAGTGTGGACTTGCAACTGGAAAAAAAGGTCAAGCCCGAGTTGCGAGTCGAGAATGGACTTGCAACTCGCACAAAAAAGGTCGAACCCCAGTTGCGAGTCAAGGTTGAACTTGCAACTGAGACAAAAAAAAAGGCCACACCCCAGTTACGAGTCGAGGATAGACTTGTTACTAGGACAAAAAAAAGATGGACAAAAAAAGGTTCAACTATGAAAGATCGTGTCGCAGCAGGTACCAGTGTGCACGTTATCATAGGAATGCAGCAAGGGTACCTCCTCCATACCTCATAGAAAGATTAAGGAGACAAGAAGCACTGCAGAAGAAGTGTGTGGTCCAGGCACCAAATCATACAACAATGCTGCAAAGCAGCTCATGTCCACTCAGAGCATCAACGGCACATCGGATTGCAACTATCTCGTCCTGATAATCCATGCCGGGATGGGGAACCGGATGCTTGAGATCACTTCAGCGTTCCTTTACGCACTTTTGACGGGCAGGGTTTTGCTCGTGGACCGTTATAAGCAGATTGCGAGTACTTTCTGTGAGCCTTTCCCTGGAACTTCATGGTCGATTCCTTCAGATTTCCCTCTGAGCTACAATGAGAGCTATGGCAACATGTTGCAGGACAATGTTATCCGTGGCAACACATATCGGTCTCTAGCCAGTGCCAGGCCTCCCTATGTGTACCTCCATCTTGACGGCGACTTCGCTTCCCACGACAAGCTTTTCTACTGCCAAGACGATCAACAGTTCCTGCAAGGTGTGTCGTGGCTCATCATGCGAACCGACATGTACTTTGCGCCGTCATTATTTCTTATCCCAAGTTTCCAAGATGAACTGAGCAAGCTGTTTCCTGAAAAGGACACCGTTTTCCATCACCTGGGCCGCTATCTTCTTCATCAAACAAATGATATCTGGTACTCGGCTACGACGTATTACAGGGCCTACCTTGCTAAAGTTGATAAAGTAGTGGGGATACAGATCAGAATATTTGAAAAGACGGGCATCTTTCAAAGAAATGCGCAATTTCCACACGTTTTACAACAGATCCTTTCATGTGCTCATGGTGAAAAGGTGTTGCCACAGGTCGGCGTCACCACCCATGAAGCTGCGGCCGGGAACAATAACCGGACAGTTGTCGTTCTTGCGACCTCTTTGAGCTCTTGGTACTGTGATCAGATCCGAGAAAGGTACGACGAGCACCGGACCATCGACGGCACCACGGTGAAAGTCCCAACCGAGCCACGAGGAGTACCAAAAGAAGAAGAACAGGAAGCACGACATGAAGGCGCTGGCGAAGATCTACCTGCTGAGCATGAGCGACGTGCTCATCACCAGCGGCTTCTCCACCTTCGGGTACGTCGCGCAGGGCCTCGCCGGCCTCACGTCGTGGATCATGTACAAGCCCGAGAACCACGTCGTGCCGTAACCGCCGTGCGGCCGCGCCATGTCCATCGAGTCGTGCTTCCACCATGCCCCCTACTATGACTGCAAGGCCAAGAGGGGCGCCGACCTGGGCAAGGTGGTGCCGTTCGTGAGGCACTGCGAGGATGTCAGCTGGGGGCACAAGATTGTAAATGAAACTCGGTTGTAGCTGTAAGTTTTTTCTTCTTCACAATCACAATATAACACAATTGTTTGCTACAAAAATAGGGTAGGCTTCTTTTTAATTTACAGGAAAAGAAAGATGTTCAATAGATGTAATTTTATTTTTTTACCCTTGTACGTTTGATCAAAACTGTAGATAGTTGATAATTAAACAGGTTCATCAATTGTTGGTAACTTTTGTATGAAAACGAATAAATCGTGATCAATCTTTAATTAATTTTTGGTATATTGGTAACTTTCATATTCCATCTTTAATCAATTTTCGGTATATTTGGTAACTTTTGTATGGAAAGGAATAATTCACGATCAATCTTTAATTAATTTTCGATACATTTGGCAACTTTCATATTCAATCTTTAATTATTTTTTGGTATATTTGGTATCTTTTATATGAAAAGGTATGAATCACAATCCATCTTTACTCAATTGTCGGTATCTCTCTACTCCTAAAAGAGCAGTTAGTACGTCGTTCTCTTCGTTCGCTTCCGCCATCGATCGATTGCCCCCCGGACCCTCGTCCTCGACACCTCCTCCCACGGATTTTTCCTCGTGAAACCACCGGTCTGCTATTTTATTTTTTTATTTTTTACTTTCCACGAAGAGGTAAAAGAAAACCAGAATTATGCATTACGATGGGTTTGCCCCCACCACCAAAACCTAACACCGCATCGTCCCCCTCGCCCCGTCGCCGCCGCCGCCCGTCTCTCTCAGCCCGACACCGCTCCCAAACGCCTCCCTCACCACAGCCGACGGCCCGACTCCAACTACACATTGCATGATGGCGCGCCTCGCTTGCCTTTCATTGACGTCGCCCGCCATCGACCTTGGCGTCCATGTCCACGCAGAAGACGTGCCAGGGCGGCGCGAGCAGTGGCGTGGCGGTCGTGTGTTCCTGGAAGTAGGTGAGCGCCAAGGTCGCGCCGTGCGGCCTGACGGCCGCGGCGTCGTATGCTCTGTAGCGTGTGGTTCCAGCAGGGAAAGGATGTCAAAGGGGAGGATGGCGGGAAGCTCAGGTCATGGTTGGGGAAGATCAGCAATCAGCATGCTACTCGCCTGCTCTGTATCTGACGCAACGCGCCCTCTCGGGGTCGTCGTTGCCACGGCGGCCGGAGTTGGCCATCGCGGGCGGTGGATTGGAGGGGCGGGGCGACGGATTGTTGGCGCCCGCTGCGGATGTGAGGCGCCGGCGGTGAGGGTTGGGGGATTTTCGCGGCGGCGGAGGGATAGGGTTTGGACCCGTATCCAGCAACCGAACCCGCACATATAGTGGTCGAGGGGGCGCGTTTCCGGGCCACCGCAAAAATTTTACGGGCCGGGTTGTGTTTATGGTGTCTGTTCTGACAGATAAAACTGCCCAAACCCGTATAATCGCTGGAATTTTACAGTTCGGACGATTATACGGAGTCTGCTAGAGATGCTCTAAACAACCCTGTTTTTGTAACCATGCGCAAGTGGGGCAGAAGATAAGATTCGGTTCAGTTCGTTTAGCATCACCATTCAGTTCATTAGAGATTTTTTACGATAAACGGATGGCTTTTATTACGTTTGATGTACTGTAAAAGGTCTCCATATTACTCCATCCGTTTATAAATATAAGTCTTTCTAGAAAGGTTCTGTCTATACCACATCTAGATGTGAGATAATATCTCACATCTAAGATGACATCAGCGTCATCTCATTAAAGAATAAGCCCACCTCGTGCTTGTTTTTTTTGTTGCAAAAATCTATTGAGCAGTGTGCGCATGCTGGCCGTCCTGTGCGGCCGATATGTGAGGCTGTTGTATGCGCGAGCCATGGTCGCCAAATATTCTTTTTTAATACCGGGTTTACTTTCCTCTAGTTACAGAGCTATGCTATATAATGTTAGCTACGGTAATTGCCACAGTATATTATGTTATAGAGAACATGCATTTTGCTTTTGCACAAAAAATTGAAACAGTACATTGTTCACGTCATGTCATATGCATATGTCAAAAGCAAAAAAGAATGATCTAAGCTAAAATTCATTTCTAGTCTACATATTTGTAGTTATTTCAAAAAAGGATTATTTAACCAGGTAGGCAAGCACAACATATTATCCCGATATTTGTATGTAATTTTTCAGAAAACCAACTAGTTTATGGAAATTTTGATGAAGCCCGAAAATTTGTAATATCGTCCGAAAAAATAAATTTGGAAACGGCGGGCACCCCAATTACATTATTATTGGAATTCGAATTTGGAAAAGGATCATGATTCTTAAAAACAACAATTTGAAAACACAAATTTGAATTTATTTTAAGTTCTCAATTCTTAAAAAATCTAGATGAACGGATAGATGCCCCACAATTGGATGTCAGGGGTATAGTTGAACTTGCAACTAGGACAAAAAATGGCAGGGCCCAGTTGCGAATCGAGAGTGTGATTGCAACTAGGACAAGAAAAGGTCGGGCCCAGTTGGGAATTGAGGATGGACTTGCAACCGGGACAAAAAAAAGTCAGGCCCAGTTGCGAGTCGATGAACTTGCAACTCGGATAAAAATGGCCGGCTTCAGTTGCGAGTCGAGGGTGGACTTGCAACTGAGTTAAAAAATGGCCGGCTTCGGTTGCAAGTCAAGGGTGGACTGGCAACTTGGACAAAAAAAAGATCGGGCCCCAATTGCGAGTTGAGGATGGGATTGCAAATGGGACAAAAATGGTGAGGTCCTAGTTGCGAGTCAAGAGTAGACTTCCAACTGGAAGAAAAAAGATTGAGCCACAATTGCGAATCAAGGGTGGACATGCAACTGAGACAAAAATGGTTGGGCCCCAGTTCCGAGTCGAGAGTGGACTTGCAACTAGGAAAACAAAAGGTAGGACTCAGTTGCGAGTCGAGGGTGAGATTGCAACTGAGACAAAAAAAGATCAGGCCCAGTTGCGAGTCGAGTGTAGACTTGCAACTGGAAAAAAAGGTCAGGCCCCAGTTGCGAGTCGAGAGTGGATTTGCAACTAGCACAAAAAAGGTCGAACCCCAGTTGCGAGTCAAGGTTGAACTTGCAACTGAGACAAAAAAAAAGGCCACACCCCAGTTACGAGTCGAGGATAGACTTGTTACTAGGACAAAAAAAAGATGGACAAAAAATGGTTCAACTATGTTAGGGTATAGTTGAACTTGCAATTAGGACAAAAAATGTGTGTTAGGGTTGAGTTGCAACTAGAAAAAAGGGCATGTGCCCTTAGTTGCATGTCGAGGATGATCTTACAACCGACAGAAAATTTGATCGAGCCATCTTATGCATTGAGCCCAAGCTAGAGCATGTCTCTTTGACATCAAACTTAGAAAATTAGAAATATGCAACGACAAGTGCCATAGCCTATCTCTTCTAATACTACAACACATGCGAGGTGAGATAGGCCAGAAGTGTGCACGCACAAAAAAATGCGCGACAAAAAACAAACGTGCATTGCACACGGGCCAACAAGTGCACAAACACGAGAATACATTGGCCGATGACACGAAACCAAGAGTTTGCTGGAAAATTACAGCAACAAAATCTAAGGGACAACAATTTAGATATGACATTGCTAAATCTCATCTTATGAAGCTTAGAAGAAAATTGAAGACAATGTCGAAATGTCGAAATGAATAGGAAAACCAAAGACCATGATAGAGCTTCCCTTTCATCTCCCTTACAATTCTTAGTCGCAACCTAGAAACGATGCAGCAAAATGGACAACGATGCATCAAACTGGGCGCAGCAAAATGGACGCCAGCGCGCTGCGATAATGGGCCAACAAAACTATGCATGACAAACAAACAACGATCAGTGAGGCTGGGATCGAGCGCTTGCACGTTGCACGAAAATTATAGAAACTAAATCCAAAAGTGATAAACTTAGATGAGACTGTTAGGTTGATCTCCTCTTGATCGGGCCCAACGGAACGATCGGGCCCTTGCCTCGCGCCCTGATCGGGGGCGCTCAACCCATCTATGGTTGACGGGCCCCTGTCACGCGGGCTATATAAAGAGGTGGGGGGCCGGGGCACGGATCACGAGGTTCGTCGCGCAGCCGCCACCCCCACCAACATAACCTACCGATCTAGGTTAGCTCGAAGTGACGGGAAGCACCGCTGCCTCCTCCTCTCCCTCTCTCTGCCATCACCGACGCCACTGCCCTTACACACCCACTCTCACGCCGCCGCCATCTCCACCATGGCCACCGGAGTGGGCAGCTCAAGCCAAGGAGAAGGTAATCTCCATCTCCTTCTCACCACTACCGAAACCTCACACCGATCCGATCAAAGAAGGTCTGTCATTGGTATCAGACAGGTTTTGGTGTTGGATTTTCGGTACAAGAGAAACAAAAATCCCCTCCCCCCTAGAACCCTAGAATAGGGAACAGAGGACAGTACTCACCGGAGTGGCCTTGGGCCGCCGGCAAAGAGCGCCGCCGCAAGGCCGCGCCTGTTCCTCTCGATCCGGATGGGCATCGGCAAGCCGAGCCATTCAGACGAAGAACTACCCCGAGAGGGGCAAAGAACACCGTCGCCAAAGCGCTCGATGGTGGCGCGCTCACCGCAAGGCGGACGCGCAGCCGGCGGGGGGGTGGCAACGGCGCCACAGCCTGGTGCTCCACCGCCGTCGTCGTCAAGATAGAACAGAAGAGGCGCGGGTGGTGGAGAAAAAGAGAGGTAGGAAAAGGGGGGAAGCAAGGGAGGAGAGTGCGGCAGAGCGGTGCGGGGGGGGGCGTTGGACGCCGTCGTTGGCTCGCCGGTGGCACGACGGGCCGATGGATTGAGCCGCCGCCGCCGCGGAGAGAGAGAAGCCCAGGCGCGCGCAGTGCGGTGGTTCCCCACCCCGTCGCCGGCGGCCTAGAGTGCTACCGCGCAGAGAGAGAAGCTCAGGCACGCGCGGTGCGGTGGTTCTCCACCCCATCGCCGGCGGCCTGGAGTGCTGCCGCGGAGCGGAGAGGGAGAGGCGAGCGGCGTGCGGGGGGGGGGAATGGTTAGGGTTTCCCCTCACAGCGGCGCTGGCCGTTTTTGATCGAGCGATGCTCACGCGCGACCGTCGGATTTGATCCGACGGCACAGGGCCAGCGGGAGCGCATGGGCCAGCTGTGCCACTGGGCCAAGAGGGAGTGGGCCGGCAGAGCCGGCGCACCAAGCCGGGGGCCGCGCGGGAGGCTCGGGTGCTGGGTGGCTGGGCCGTTTTCGGCCCAGAGAGCCCTGGCCGTTTTGTTTTTGTTATTTTTATTTGTCCATTTTTTTGGGCAGATTCATACAGCTTTATTTTTCTTTTTTCTATGTAAATTTTTCCAACGAAAATTCTGTTTAGAAAATAGAGAAGTAAAAGAAAAGTTTCTGAAAAGAATAAAGTCAAGAATTTTTATTCATGTTTTTCCGCTGCAAAATAAATAAATAAAAGTGCTCTTGTAAAATAAATAAAAGTTCCTGCAAAAAGTGAAGTTCATGATTTTTTATTCATGAAAAATAAATATAAATACTCTTTTTTAAAGAAAATAAAAGTTTAATCTGAATTAAATTTTAAGAGCATGTTAAAGAGATTAATGATATAAATATGATTTTGTTATTTTTATGACCAACGTTGTTAATAACATAATCATGATTTATCATTATAAAAAGTGCATTTATTTCTATTTTTTTGCCCAACGGTGATATAGATTTAATTGCATAAACAGTTGTATGTTTAATTTTGACCAACGTTGGATTAATGCATGCAATTGTTGCTATGATCTCACTTCATTGTGATTTCAGGTGGTTACCACTTGATGAGTTGCCTAAAGGATGTTCCAACACTCAGAGGTGATAACTACACCGAATGGAGAAAGAAAGTTGATTTGGCCTTTGTCTGTGCTGAGGTGGACTGGGTTGTGGACACTCCACAGCCGGTCAGACCAATAGAGCCAGTCAGAGATGCCAATGATGATGATGATGCATGGGACAAAAAGAGGAGGGATTATGCTCCAATGGAGATGCCATATACCCTCGACAATCAAAAGTGGCTCACCGCCAATAAAAAGTGCATGGCTTTCATAAAGAACACAATTGAGAACGCTATTGTGGTCTCAATTGCAGAGTGTACTTCCATAGGGGAGTTTCTTGAAAAGATAAAGAGCCAGTTCACTGGTTCTTCAAAGATATATGCTACCCAGTTGCTTAAGCAGCTGGTGACAGAAAAGTACACAGGCGGTGGACATGGCATAAGAGAGCACATCCTCAGGATGAGCAACATGGCAGCTAAGCTTAAGCCTATAGATGCGGATTTGGAGCTCAAACCTGTGCTCCTGGTCCACCTGGTTATGGCTTCACTGCCAAAAGAGTTTGACACTTTTGTTGTCAACTACAACATGTCACCTGAAAAATGGGACATTGAAAAGACTATAGCCATGTGTGTCCAAGAAGAGGAAAGACTTAGAACCTCATATGGTGGTTCTCTCAACTATGTGAAGGATAATAAGAAAAAGAATTACAATCAAAATAGCAAAGGTTCCCCTTCAAAGGCACATGGAAAAGCTCACTATCAGCATCAGCAGAAGTCTCTTCCAGTGGACAAGGATACATGCCTCCACTGTAAGAAGACCGGGCATTACAAGAAAGATTGCCCTGATTGGCTAAAGTCAATAATGGCAAAGAAAGGTAACAACATTGTTTCCTTTGTAAATGAATCCTTGTATACACAGTTTTCGAAATCTACTTGGTCGATTGACTCAGGTGCAACTGTTCATGTTGCAAATTCTTTACAGGGATTCCATTCGACGCGGACTACGCAAAGAAGCGAAAGATGCATTGAAGTTGCAAATGGAGTTCAAGCAGAAGTTGAAGCTGTCGGTGACATCTCCTTGGAGTTAGCTGATGGATTCAAGCTTCTACTTAGAGATGTTTTATATGTTCCTTCATGTCACAGAAACTTAATTAGTGTTTCCTGTTTGGATAAAGATTATTATGAATGTCACTTTGGACATGGCAAATGTGCCATATGGTTTAATAATACTCATGTGGGTGTTGCTTTCCTACACGATGAGCTTTATTTATTATCACTCCGTGAAAAAGTGTATTCTGTGTGCAATGTGAATGAGCATGTTTCCACGTCGAATAAAGAACAAAAGAAAAGAAAGAGAACTCATGACTCATCGAAATTATGGCACTGTCGCTTGGGCCATATTTCCAAGGGGAGAATAGAAAGACTAGTTAAAAATGAAATTCTTCCCACGTTAGAGTTCTCAGACTTAGAACAATGCATAGATTGCATTAAAGGAAAGTATGTAAAACAAATCAAAAAGGGTGCAATCCATAGCACAGGCACACTAGAAATCATTCACACTGACATTTGTGGACCATTTCCGATGAAAAGTGTGGATGGTTATGACTCGTTCATAACATTCACAAATGATTACTCTCGATATGGTTATATTTATCCAATCAAAGAAAGATCTGAAGCGTTGGATAAATTTAAAATATTCGAAGCAGAAGTTGAAAATCAACATGATAAAAGAATAAAGATAGTTAGATCTGACCGTGGGGGGAGTACTACGGTCGACACACTCCATATGGCCAGGTCCCTGGACCTTTTGCAAAGTTCTTACAGGAGACTGGCATAGTGGCCCAGTATTCAATGCCGGGCGAGCCTCAGCAAAATGGAGTAGCTGAAAGGCGTAACCGTACTCTGATGGATATGGTGCGCAGCATGATGAGTTACTCCACCTTGCCATTGGGATTATGGATGGAGGCACTTAAAACCACCATTCACATTCTCAATAGAGTACCAAGCAAGTCGGTGCCCAAAACACCGTACGAGCTATGGACAGGAAGAGTGCCCTCCCTACAACACTTAAGGGTGTGGGGTAGCCTAGCTGAGGCTAAAATGTTTAATCCAAATATTGCAAAGTTAGATCCCAAAATAGTGAGTTGCCACTTCATTGGCTATCCTGATAGATCAAAAGGTTTTCGTTTCTATTGTCCAGACAGATACACAAAGTGTGTAGAAACAAGACATGCAGTATTCTTAGAGGACGAAATGATGAGGGGGAGAATGGTAGCTCGGAAAATTGATCTTGAGGAGAAGAGGGTGCATGCACCTAATCCGATGATTCAGGAGCCATTTTTCTCACTACCAGTTGTAACTCCACCCATGACAACTATGGGAGTAGACCCGGAACCTGTCCATCAGGAGCCGACTGACCCCGTTGTTGAGCATGAAAGGGAGGTACAGCAGCCAATTTTAGAACATGTGCCGGAAGTTGAGGCACAGAATGTGCCAGAAACTGAGGCCCTTAGAAGGTCTAATAGAGCAAGAAAATCAGTTACTTCTACTGATTATAAAGTTTATAACACAGAAATGGTTCATATGGAAGGTGATCCCACTACATATGAAGAAGCCATTAGAAGTCCTTACTCATCAAAATGGCTAGAGGCAATGGAAGATGAGATGAAATCGATGAGTTCCAAAGATGTATGGGACTTAGAGGAAATTCCTAAAGGAGCCAAAACAGTAGGCTGCAAATGGGTCTACAAAACTAAGTATGACCCTAATGGGAATGTAGAAAAGTATAAAGCACGACTTGTGGCTAAAGGATTTACACAAAGAGAAGGGATAGATTACAATGAGACTTTTTCCCCAGTCTCATGTAAGGACTCCTTCAGAATCATAATGGCATTAGTTGCACATTTTGATTTAGAGTTACATCAAATGGATGTCAAGACGGCATTTCTGAATGGTGATTTAAAAGAAAAGGTCTACATGAAACAACCCAAGGGTTTTATCATGGAAGGCAAGGAAAATATGGGATGCCGCCTGAAGAAATCTATTTATGGATTAAGGCAAGCCTCTAGACAGTGGTATCTAAAGTTTAATGAGACAATTAAAAGATTTGGATTTAAAGAAAATGTTGAGGATAACTGCATTTATTTTCCTAATCTTGTATGTGGATGATATCTTGCTTGCTAGCAGTGATGTTAGTCCACTACAAGAAACAAAGAAGTTCTTGTCTTCAAATTTTGATATAATGGATCTTGGTGAAGCATCATATGTTTTGGGCATAGAAATTCACCGAGATAGGAACAATGGAGTCTTAGGGCTATCGCAAAAGGCATATTTAGAAAAGGTTCTTCAAAAGTATAATATGCATGGGAGTAAAGCCACACCTGCTCCTATAGTCAAGGGCGATAGTTTTGGGAGATTCCAATGTCCCAAGAACCAGTACGAGATCGATCTAATGAAAGCAGTACCATATGCTTCGGCTGTTGGAAGCTTACAGTATGCACAAGTGTGCACTCGCCCTGATTTGCTTTTGTCACCGGGGTACTCGGTAAATATCAAGAGAATCCATGCATAGAGCACTGGAAGATGGTAAAGAAAGCATTGCGTTATGTGATGTCTACTACGCAACTTTATTCTTGTAGACTTTGTTGGGCCTCCAAGCGCAGAGTTTTGTAGGACAGTAGCAATTTTCCATCAAGTGGATGACCTAAGGTTTATCAATCCGTGGGAGGTGTAGGTTGAAGATGGTCTCTCTCAAACAACCCTGCAATCAAATACAAGAAATCTCTTGTGTCCCCAACACACCCAATACAATGGCAAATTGTATAGGTGCACTAGTTCGGCGAAGAGATGGAGATACAAGTGCAATATGGATGGTAGATATAGGTTTTTGTAATCTGAAAATATAAAAACAGCAAGGTAGCAAGTGAAAAAAGTGAGCACAAACGGTATTGCTATGCTTGAAAACAAGGCCTAGGGTCCATACTTTCGCTAGTGCAATCTCTCAACAATGCTAATATAATTGGATCACATAACCATCCCTCAACGTGCAACGAAAAATCACTCCAAAGTTCTTATCTAGCAGAGAACATAAGAAGAAATTGTTTGTAGGGTACGAAACCACCTTAAAGTTATCCTTTCCGATCGATCTATTCAATAGTTCGTACTAAGATAACATCAAGTTATCCTTTCCGTTCGATCTATCTAAGAGTTCGTACTAGAATAACATCATATGATACGCATCAACCAACTCTAATGTCACCTAGATACTCCAATGTCACCACAAGTATCCATGAGTTAATTATGCGATACGCATCAAACAGTTTCAGATTCATAATACTCAATCCACACAAAGAACCTCAAAGAGTGCCCCGAGATTTCTATCGGAGAAAGTAGGACAAGAACGTGTATCAACTCCTATGCATAGATTACCCCAATGTCACCGCGGGAATCCGCAAGTTGAGTACCAAAACATATATCAAGTGAATCAATAGAACACCCCATTGTCACCACGGGTATCCACATGCAAGACATATATCAAGTGTTCTCAAATCCAATATTCAATCCAACATAACGATATCTTAAATGGAAAGATTCAATTCATCACAACTAGATAGAGAGGGAAACACATCATATGATCCGACTATATTAACAAAGCCCGTGATACATGAAGATCATGACATCTCAAGAACACGAGAGAGAGAGAGAGATTGAACACATAGCTACTGGTACATACCCTCAGCCCCGAGAGTGGACTGCTCCCTCCTCGTCATGGCCTCCGCCGGGATGATGAAGATGGCCACCGGAGATGGATTCCCCTCTCCGGTAGGGTACCGGAACGTCTCCAGATTGGTTTTTCGTCGATACAGGGAGTTGCGGCGGCGGAGCGGAGTGTCTAGGGTTATCTTTGATGGTTTCCGAATATTTGGGAATTTATAGGCATCGGATGTGGTGGAGGGGGTGCCCGAGGTGCCCAGCACCCCCCTAACGCGCCCATGTGGGTGCTGGCCACCCTGGGGCCCCTCTTCTGGTGTTCTTTAGCCCATATGGTTTCTTCTGGTCCGTAAAAAATCCACAAAAATCTCCGCAGCGTTTCATCTCTGTATGGTACTGATTTCCTGCGAAGTAAAAAACAAGCAAAAACAGCAACTGGCACTACTGGAATCAGGGACTTTGCCATCTGCCAGCTCTTTGCCGTCTGCTGGCAGACGGCAAAGAGGTTGTTTGCCGTCTGCTTTGGGAAAGCAGACGGCAAAGATCTGGCTGATGGCAAAGACACTGTTTGCCATCAGCCAGCTCTTTGCCGTCTGCTAGCGGACGGCAAAGTTTCTTTGCCGTCCGCTAGCAGACGGCAAAGAGGTGGGGTGGGGCCCAGTGGAGGCCAGTTAACTGCAACGGCCCACCCCACCTCTTTGCCGCCCACCCCACCTCTTTGCCGTCTGCTAGCGGACGGCAAAGAAAATACCTACTAACGGCCCTAACGGCCCACCCCCCCTCCACTCTCTCCACTCTCTCTGCCTCTCCCCTCCTGACCCTGACCCCACGCCGCCGCCGCACCCGCCGCCGCCCCCGACCCGCCCCGGCCCGCCGCCCGCCGCTCGCCGACGCCGCCCACTGCCCCGCCCCACTGCCCCGCCTCGTGCCCGCGCGGCCGCGCCCAGGCCTGCCCCTCGCCGCCCCGTCGCGGCCCGGCCGCCCCCTCGCCGCCCCGTCGCGGCCCGGACGCCGGCCAGCCCCGTCGCCGCCCCCTCGCCGGCCAACCCCTCTGCCCCCCTCTGGTGAGCTCCCCCTCCTACCCCTTTTTTTTCTGTTTAGGTTTTAGATATTTAGACATTTAGGAGTTTAGATACTTAGATGTTTAGGTTTTTAGATATTTAGACATTTAGGTAGAAAGAAACCTAGAAGAAAGAAAAAGAAGAAAAGAAAAAGGAAAAAGAAAAAGGAAAAGAAGAAAAAATAAGAAGAAGAAGAAGAAGAAGAAGAAGAAGAAGAAGAAGAAGAAGAAAAAGAAAAAGAAGAAGAGGAGGAGGAGAAGAAAAAATAAGAAGAAGAAGAAGAAGAAGAAGAAGAAGAAGAAGAAGAAGAAGAAGAAGAAAAAGAAAAAGAAGAAGAGGAGGAGGAGAAGAAAAAATAAGAAGAAGAAGAAGAAGAAGAAGAAGAAGAAGAGGAGGAGAGGAGGAGAAGAAGAAGAGGAAAAAGGAAAGGAAGAAGAAAAGAAGAGGAGGAGGAGAAGAAAAAAGAAGAAGAAGAAGAAGAAGAAGAAGAAGAAGAAGAAGAAGAAGAAGAAGAAGAAGAAGAAGAAGAAGAAAAAAGAGGAGAGGAGGAGAAGAAGAAGAGGAAAAAGGAAAAAGGAAGAAGAAGAAGAAGAAGAAGAAGAAGAAGAAGAAGAAAGGAAGAAAATGAAGAAAAGGAAGAAGAAGAAAAGGAAAAAGAGGGAAAAAAGACCCCGACACCCGGACCCCGACCCCGACACGACACCCCGACACCCCGACCCTGACATGACACCCCGACCCCGACATGACACCCCAACACGACATCCGACACACCCCGACACCCCGACACCACGACACCCCGACACCCCGACCCGACACCACGACACCCCGACACCATGACACCCCCGACGCCGACACCTCTTCGGCCTCCTGTTGACCGAAAAGGTGCTCTTCGGCCTTCCAAAGGCCGACGGGGTCATATATTTCCCTATTTTGTTATGGAAAACATCATATATATTTGTGTTGATCGGGTGGATTTAAATGTGCAGTTCTTTCGTTGCTGCGAGGGTCTGGTGTTCGACGACCTCCCCGTGCGTACGACGAGCTCCGCCCCTACGTTCGTGGGTGAGCACAAATGACATCTCCTCCTCCCCCCTTCATTTGCTCTGTTCCGGTCTTCGTGCCGATGAAACTTGCTAGCTATAGGTGTCAATCATCAGTATGCGTGACCACTATGCGTCTCCCGTTCGAAAGGGTTACATCTATAAATATGCATGCATTTGCATATTTATAACCGTGATTCTTTCGAATTGTCCAACGTTATCCATGGACAGCCCGAGTATGTGTAGATTGGGTTCATTTTCCCATATGCTCTACTCCGGATCCGATGCAGAATTTCGTCAGTGCCTCCCTGTTGTTCTCCGGGTACACATCCTCTCTGCTTATTGCCGAGACGTGTATCAGGAGAACAGTGGGGAGGTGCTGCCGAAATTTTGCGTCGGATCCGAAGCCGAGCATGGGAAAACGAACCCAATCTACACATACTCGGGTGGGATTAGGACCTATCTTTACCTACTAGCGTCTAGGTTGCATGGATGTAATAAAACTGACAAACTCTATTAACTGATGAATATGGTTTGCTGAATTATGTATATATTTCTTGTGTGTCCAGTAGCTAGGCAAGATGAGTGATCGTGCGTGGATGTACACCGGTCACACTAGTCAGAAAGACATGACCCATGAATGGATAAGAAAAACCAAGGGGTTTGTGAGAGCCGCATTTGCAAATGGACAGGAAACAACCTGGTGCCCCTGTGTCGAGTGCGACAACTTTCATAAGAAGTCAGAGTTTGAAATGATCAAACACCTGCAGAAGTTGGGTTTTACGCCTAATTATACGGTCTGGACATTTCATGGTGAGTCTGCCCAACGTGCCAGAGCTGAGGAGGGCCGTCGTCGCACCGACGAGCATGGTACCGGGATGGAAGACATGGTGGAAGACTTTGATGATGCTCGGGATTCGGACGATGAGATGGAGGAATCTGCAAAAGCCTTCAATGATATGTTGGAGTCTTCAAAACGTCCTCTCCATGAGCACACTGAGCTTTGTCAGCTGGATGCCATCGCACAAGTAATGGCTCTGAAGGCTCAATTCAACTTGGGCAGAGAATGCTACGACGTGATGATGACACTATTTGGGCGTTTTCTACCCAAAGGCCATGTAATGCCTGCAAACCTGTACCAGTCGGACAAAATCCTCCGTGTACTTAAGATGCCCTATGAGAAGATAGATGCCTGTGAGAAAGGATGTGCCTTATTTAGGCTTGAGTATGCAGACTTGAAGTATTGTCCCGTTTGCCAGTCTTCCAGGTATGTTGAGGTAGACAACGGTATGGGTGAGAAGAGTCAGACAAAAATCCCAGTTAATGTTCTTCGGTATATGCCAATCATACCAAGACTTCAACGTCTTTTCATGGTCGAAGAGACGGCCAGACAGATGACATGGCACAAATTGGGCAAAAGAACCGAACTAGATGCAGATGGGGAGCCGATGTTGGTACACACATCGGACGCTTTTGCGTGGAAGCGCTTCGATGCAATACATCATGCTAAAGCGGCAGATCCAAGGCATCCTCGAATCGCCATAAGCACGGATGGGTTCAATGTGTTTGGTATGATGGCAGCCCAATACAGTTGTTGGCCTGTATTTGTCATTCCACTCAATCTCCCCCCCCCCCCCCCCCGGACAGATTATGCAAAGAAAGAACATTTTCCTGACGTTGATAATTCTGGGGCCCAACTATCCGGGGAAGAGTATGAATGTGTACATGCAGCCGCTTAAGGATGAACTGCAAGAAGCTTGGGATAATGGGATCAAGACATACGACGCCGCTACAAAAAAAAACTTCCTAATGCGTGTGTGGTACATGTACTCGATGCATGACTTGCCGGCGTATGCGCTATTCGTTGGCTGGTGTGTGCATGGAAGGTTCCCGTGCCCCACATGCAAGGCAGCTCTTGAGTTTCGTCGGCTGCAGGCGGGTGGCAAGTTTTCTTGCTTCGACATGCATAGACAGTTCCTGGATCCTCGCCATAAGTTCAGAAAAGACAAGAAGAACTTCATCAAAGGTAGAGTTGTCAAAAACTCTGCACCACCTGCGTTGACAGGCCAACAGACCCTGGATCAGTTAAATTCTCTCGAGCCGGATCCAGAGCATCCAGGGTATTTCAAGGGGTATAATTCGGAACACGCCTGGACTCACAAGACATGCTTGTGGGATCTGCCTTACTTAAAAGACCTCCTTTGCCCACACAACATCGACGTGATGCACACTGAAAAGAATGTCGGCGAGGCCCTCTTTGGTACATTGTTCGGCATAGAGGGGAAAACAAAGGATAATCCTAAGGCTAGAGTCGATCAGCAGGCTCTATGTGATAGACCACTACAAAACATGCGACAACTGAAAGGAAAGAAGAACTGGACGAAGCCAAAGGCATGGTTCAATCTTGGAAGGCCATTTATGAGGGAAATACTCCTGTGGGTGAAAAATGAGTTGATGTTCCCCGATGGGTATGCAGCGAATCTAAAGAGGGGAGCGAGCCTTGAAAAATTGAAAATATTTGGTCTCAAGAGTCATGATTGGCACATATGGCTTGAGCGGGTAATGCCGGTGATGTTGCGTGGCTTTATCCCTGAGGATGAATGGCTAGTACTGGCAGAGCTGAGCTATTTCTTCCGTGTTCTTTGTGCAAAAGAACTATCGCCTGGCTTGCTAGAAGAACTGGAAGAGTTGGCGCCGGAGTTGATCTGCAAGTTAGAGAAGATCTTTCCACCGGGCTTCTTTAATCCAATGCAGCATTTGATTTTGCATCTCCCGACCGAGGCACGATTGGGGGGGCCCGAGCAGAATCGTTGGTGCTACGCAACTGAGAGGATGCAGAAGACGCTTCGAGAAAAATGTAAAAATAAACGTCGAATTGAAGCATCGATGGCCGAGGCATTCATTACTGAGGAGGCGGCAAACTTCGTGACAGCACACTACGAAGCCAAAAATCGTCATTTGCATAATCTGAAGCCTCGGTACAATGCTGGCGACCCTAAAAAGGGTGGATCCAACCTCAGCCTATTCAAAGGGAAGCTCGCACCAGCCGGTGCTTATACTTCCTTACCGTTGGATGTCGACGAATGGCGGACCATTACGTTGTATATCTTGAACAACCTAACAAAAGTGCTGCCGTACATCGAGTAAGTTCTCGGTACATTGTTTCGCAACCTCTAATTCCTTTGAACTGCTCTTATTCCCGAATATTTGATACAGTCGATACGTCGCCGAATTCTCGTATGGAGCGGTGATCCAAAAGGATTCCGTCGAAGAGTATGAGCTTCTGGCAATGCATGGAGGCGGCTATCCCGGTTTCATCTCTTGGTTCAAACAAACGGTAATTTCCATTAGACCATTTCATTTCTTCGTCTAATTTCCGGCTAATGCAACAATCCTTTCGTATTAAACTTGTAGGCTAGTTCAGAGTCTATGGACACCGAATTGAGACAAGTCGCAAATGGTTTTGACTGTAAGGTCCGTTCATTTGACAAATACGACATCAACGGGTATCGCTTTCGTACCTATGGCAAAGAGCTATCTATGGCCGACCGAAAGTCTACAAATTGTTGTGTCTCTGCTATCGGCGAAGGAGGTACCGAGTATTATGGAAGAGTTGAAGCAATTTATGAACTTCTATTCTATGGTGCAAACCCACCGAACGTCGTAGTCTTCAAATGTTATTGGTTCCAGCCGAAGGAGACTAGAAGGACTCATGAACATCTAGGGCTAGTCGAAATCAAACAAAGCACCCATTTGGATGTTCCCGGTGTCTATATTACGGCTCAACAGGCGACCCAAGTTTTCTATCTACCGTGGGCCTGCCAAACTGATCCAAATCTGAATGGTTGGGATGTCGTTTATGAAGTGCCGCCACGTGTTAGACCACCTCCCCCCAATGAAGAGGATTATGAACCTCACATTAACCCAGACACATATGAAGGAGAATTCTTCCAAGAAACACGTCTTTCCAAAAAACGTTTCAAGAACCGCTCTACTTCACACCAGAACATTGAAGTAGACAGCGGCAGTGAATCCGAGCCTGAGCCGGAACAAGAAGAGCCGGAACAAGAAGAGCCGAAACAAGAAGAGGTTACTGCTGCGGATGACCTGTCAATGCTTGACCGATTACGTACAGGAGGCCTTCCACATGTTGATGCATTTATTGATGATGATGATGAGCACGTCATTACTGATAGTGATGATGATGATGATGCATTTATTGACCCCGAAGCATATATAGACGATGATGATGCATTTATTAATGATGACGATGAAGATTAATATTATAGTTCATGCCAGGTATTCAATTATTATTATGTAAATATATATTATTAATTATTTCATGTTAGGTATTCAATTTTTTATTATGTTCATGATGATGATACACTTAAATTATATACATATTATTCATGTCAGGTATTCATTCTTTAACCTAGGATAGCTCTAAAATGACCTATACTTAGCATTTATTCCTCCAAAATGAATTTATATGCTTAGCTAGCTCAAAAATTACATAACAACCTTAATTAGCTCCAAAATGACCTATTTAACCTAGGATAGCTCTAAAATGACCTATACTTAGCATTTATTCCTCCAAAATGACTTAATATGCTTAGGTAGCTCAAAAATGACATAATAACCTTAATTAGCTCCAAAATGACCTATTTAACCTAGGATAGCTCTAAAATGACCTATACTTAGCATTTATTCCTCCAAAATGAATTTATATGCTTAGCTAGCTCAAAAATGACATAATAACCTTAATTAGCTCAAAAATGACCTATTTAACATATGATAGCTCTAAAATGACCTATACTTAGCATTTATTCCTCCAAAATGAATTTATATGCTTAGCTAGGTAAAAAATGGACCTATTTAACCTTGGATAGCTCTAAAATGACCTATTTAACCTAGGATGGCTCTAAAATGACCTATACTTAGCATTTATTCCTCCAAAATGACTTAATATGCTTAGCTAGCTCAAAAATGACATAATATGCTTAAGAAATGACCTATTTAGCTCCAAAATGACTTAATATGCTTAATTAGCTCAAAAATGGCATAATTACTTATGTTAGCACAAAAATGACCTATACTTAGCTTTTTTTAGTTCATTTATGATATACTTAGCATATTTAGGTCAAAAATGGCCTATTTACCTAGGTTAGCTCTAAAATGACACAAGTAAGCAATAAGAAGAAGAACAAGAAGAGGAGAAAAATTCTAGTCTTCTTCTTCTTCTTCTAACTTTCTTCTTTCTCATTTTGCAGATTTGATTCACTTCACGGAAGCTTGCGTTCATGGAGTCCTTGTCCTTCCATTTTGTTTTGATTTTGTAGGATCAACAATGTGACACTTGCATACGTATGTATAGATGAATGAAACTTGCATATGTATGGATGAGACTTGCATATGTTTTGATTTGGTATGTGTTGGATGATCATATCCATATGGCTTGCATATTATTTGCATATGTGTTGTTTATTATGTGGTGGATGAGACATATTATGTGGTGGATAAGACATAATGTTTTGCCTTATTATGTGATTCTGAATATATATATATATCTGTGTGTTTGAATTTCTGTGAAAATGAATTGATATAAGAAAAAACAGAAAAAACAGTTGCTATATAGCCACTTTGCCGTCTGCTAGCAGACGGCAAAGAGGTTTGCCGTCTGTTAGCAGACGGCAAAGTGGGCACGTGGCAGCAGCCTGTGCAACCTGGGCTGGCCTATTTGGCCTCTTTGCCGTCTGCTGGCAGACGGCAAAGACCTTTGCTTCTTTGCCGTCTGCTGGCAGACGGCAAAGAGCCTGCGTTGGCCCAGCTGACGCATGACGTCAGCTGCAGCTCTTTGCCGTCTGCTGGCAGACGGCAAAGAGCGCCGTTAGCCCCCTAACGGGGCTGGCACCTTTTGTCTGCCGTCCAGGTGCTTTGCCGTCTGCCAGCAGACAGCAAAGAGCTTTGCTTCTTTGCCGTCTGCCAGCAGATGGCAAAGAGGCCTTTGCCGGCAGCCGTTCAGCCGGAGTGTTGGCCGTCTGCTGGCAGACGGCAAAGGCTTTGCCGTCCGCAAAGTATGCCTTTGTCGTCTGCTATGGCAGACGGCAAAGCAGCTGATTCCTGTAGTGTGGCACTTTGGCACTATGTTAATAGGTTAGTCCCAAAAACTGATATAAAGTTGTAATAAAAGGATTGTAAAATATCCAAGAATGATAATATAACAGCATGGAACAAGCAAAAATTATAGATACGTTGGAGACGTATCATTATGCGCAAGGCACGAAAGACTACATGCTAACATACAGGAGATCTGATTCCCTAGAGATAAGAGGGTATTCAGACGCAGATTTTGCGGGGGACGGAGATGATAGAAAATCCACGTCAGGATACGTGTTCACTCTCGCTGGAGGGGCTATTTCGTGGAAAAGCTCCAAACAGTCAATAGTTGCATCGTCCACGATGTATGCAGAATTCATAGCATGTTTTTAGGCCACGGGGCAGGCGATATGGTTAAAGAAATTTATACCCGACTTGAAAGTGGTAGATTGTATTCACAAACCACTAAAGATGTACTATGACAACCAGCCTGCAGTATTCTACGCTCACAACAACAAGTCGAGTAATGCTGCCAAAACAATAGAGATAAGGTATTATGTTGTGAAAGATAAAATCCAGGATCACACTATATGTCTCGAGCATATAAGGACAAAGGATATGCTTGCGGATCCGCTTACGAAAGGCTTACCACCCAATGTGTTCAAGGAACACTTAGCCGGCATGGGTTTAAGGGAAAGCCTATGATTCCTGGATCATGAGAGGCCCAAAAGGAACAGAATTTGTTTCAGAACAGAGAGGTATGTTGTAGTTGTCTGATTCTATCGGCAATTGAGCTGTGAGGATGAAACATGTTCTATGTATTGATCTGTGATGAAACAAGTAAAGTTAAAAGTATAAAGTTAAAAGTAAAGTTGAGATCAAGGGAGAGAATGTTAGGTTGATCTCCTCCCGATCGGGCCCAACGGCACGATCGGGCCCTTGCCTTGCGCCCTAATCGGGGGCGCTCAACCCATCTATGGTTGACGGCCCCCTGTCACGCGGGCTATATAAAGAGGTGGGGGGCCGGGGCACGGATCACGAGGTTCATCGCGCAGCCGCCACCCTCACCAACATAACCTACCGATCTAGGTTAGCTCGAAGTGACGGGAAGCACCGCCGCCTCCTCCTCTCCCTCTCTCTGCCATCACCGACGCCATTGCCCTTACACACCCACTCTCACGCCGCCGCCATCTCCACCATGGCCACCGGAGTGGGCAGCTCAAGCCAAGGAGAAGGTAATCTCCATCTCCTTCTCACCACTACCGAAACCTCACACCGATCCGATCAAAGAAGGTCTATCAGAGACATAGTTGAAAATTATTTAGATATGATTTAGCAATTCCGTTAAAAAAGTTGCTCTCAAGCTTCAAAAACTATGCCGAACAAATACTGATACACTAAATCTGAATAACTGAATTTACTTGCTTAGATCAATTTGCTGCATTGCTGGGGTCTTAGCTACACGTCCAACAAAAATAAAAATGCATGTGGGCATCCAGTTTCAGTAAAAAAGAGACGAGGAGAGTACTGTACTTGGCAACAAACTATAAAACGACATTGAGTTTCACTCCCGTCCATGTGGCCTGTTTAAAGACCGCTTCCCTACTAGAAAAACAAAAGCAAATGACAACGCAGCCTAATAGAGAAAACAACGGCCCATGAATAAATAACCAGCGAGGCCCGTGCTTCGTACAGATAAACGAACAACTCACCAGGTGATATACGTGTACGCACGAATCTTGTAGCACTTTAATTGGATGGTTGTAGTGTTAAATGTGAGATAGCTATTTCTCATCTAGATGTGAAATAGCAAATCTGTTTTAAAAATTCACTACAGACTACGTATGAAACAAAATGAGTGAATCTACACTTTAAAGTATATCTATATACATCCGTATGTAGTCCGTAGTAAAATCTCTAGAAAGACTTATATTTTAAAACGGAGGGAGTATAATAAAAAGATGTGAATACATGCATGTCTGAGTTGGAGAAGCGATTTAAACCATGATACACCCGCAAGTAGAGTATACAAATAAAACTCATCTAAAATTCTAGTAGATTTTACTTCTGATCGAGTTTCGACTCTGATGAAACCGTGTAACCAGTGCCTACTACTGAACTACTTTGGGCCAACAAGCTTCAACCCCCACTTGACGTCCTCGCAGCGTCGGAGATGCGGCACCGACCTCGCGGTGTCCGCCGTTTGTTTGAGCTTGCAGTCGTACATAGGCGGCGTGTGGAAGCAGGGCTCCATGGAGACGTCCCGGCCGCAGGGTGGGTCCGGCGTCACGCTGAAGTTGAACGGGCGATACATGACCCACGGCGTGACGCCGGCGAGCCCCTGCGCGACGTACCCGAACGTGGACCAGCCGGAGGTGACGAGCACGTCGCAGAGGCTGAGCAGGCACATCTCCGCCCACGCCTTGGTGTCGTGCGACCTCTGGCCGAACTGCTGGTACTCCTCGTGGCTGGGCTGGTGCACGCCCACGTCCTCGCCGCTCGCCGTCGGCTGCTCCCAGTACATGCTCTTGATGCGCTCGTAGAACCACGGCCTGAGCGAGGTGATGAGGACGGCCTTGGACCCGGCGCCGGGCGGCGGGGCGACGGCCGGCTCCCCGGCGGAGAGGACCTCCGGGAGCAGCTTCTCCTTCCACAGGCACGACGTGATCTGGCGCAGGACGTGCGGCGAGTCGGCGTGCTCGCTTTCGAAGACGCGCACCTGGACGCCGACCAGCTGCTCCGCCCGCGCGAGGTACGCGCGGTAGTACCGCGACACGAGGCCCCACACGTTGTCGGCGGGATGGAAGAGGTAGCGGCCGAGGTGATGGAACACGGCGTCGCGCTCCGGGAAGAGCGCGGCGAGCTCCTCCGCGAACGACGGGACCTGGAACAGCCCCGGCACGCTGTAGGTGTCCATCCTCGCCACCAGCCACTGGATGTTGGATAGCAGCCGCTGGTCGTCGTCGCAGAAGAACCTCTTGTCGCCGTCGCCGTAGTCGTGCTCAAGGTAGACGTACGCGAACGCCGGCACTTGCGCCGGCTCCTCCTTGGAGTCCGTCGTGAGCACCTTGTTCTTGAGCATGTTGCCGTAGGTCTCGGCGGCGTCGACGGTGATGTTGGCGAGGCCCGTCACCGGGAAGTCCCGGGGGAGCAGCCACGTCGCGCCGGGGAACGGCTCACAGAAGAGCTCGCCCATGCCGTTGCCCCGGTCGATGAGGAGGACGCGGTCGGTGAGCAGCGCATAGAGGAACGCCGACGCGGCGGCGAGGATGCGGTTGCCGAGGCCGCGGTTGCATACGGAGACGACGTACTTGCACTCGGCGTCGACGGCGCTCCTGCCGGAGCTCAGCTGCTGGATGGCGCGGCCGTACGCGTCGCTGCCGGGGCCGCACCGCCGCTGGAGCTCTTCGTGCCGTCGCAGCTTCGCGACGAGGTACGGGGCCGGCCGCCGCGGCCTATTCCGTCGGTACGCGGAGGACTCGTGCCTGCTGCGGCATGTCTTCTCGTCGACCCCGTCGGCGAGGAGGCCGCCGAGGAGTTTGTCCGGCGCGTTCCTCGCGTACGGGAAGGAGGAGGCGTGACTCAAACCTGCACGTACCAAACTGCAAGTGTAAGGTGCATTGCGGGCCCAAACCATAAAATGGGTTAATTTGGTTACCTCGCCGCAGCTGGGCCCTGGCAGCGGCGAACCAGACCGCGGGAGCGCGGCCGCCGTCGAGAAGGACGACCGCCAGCGACACGGCCACGACGAAGGCGACGAGCAGCAGGTTGACCACCGGCCTGCACCGCCTCTCACCGGCGCCCGGCCTCTTCTTGTTCTTCTTCCGCGGCGTCACGGAGCACTGGTCCGGGGCCTCCTCCGCCTCCAGCAGGTCGCGCGCCGTCGCGGTCCTCGGCAGCACGGCCGCTGGCGACGCCTCCTGCTCCGCGACGCCCTCCGCGGACACCTTGGCCTTGCGCTGCTGCATCGCCGGCGAGCGGTTTTGCCTTGGCTGATGACCAGCTGAAGCTAAGCGGAGATGTGTCTTACGATGCCATTGCGAGGCGAAAACCACTATCTACTGTTAGTCTGCACGGGATTAGGCGCTGCGCTGCGCATTCCTCGCTGATTTGTTTTAGTCGATCGATAAACGCATTGGATTTGTCAAATCTTACACTCCTGTCCTGCACATGCTACTGAAATCAGGACAGGAGCAATTAATCACACCGTTGAATAATGTGTAGTACTATAGTCCACGGTTCATCGTCAAATGTGATTACACAGAGCAACGAATCAGGAGCTGAATGGTGACGCTAAGGCTACTCATGGTGCGGGAAGTATCATATACTAGTATGATGCATATGATATTAGTGTATGATACTATCTACTTAGTGCAAAGTATCATAGAGTAGTATTATATATGATCTTATTTATTGTCATGCATGACACAAAGTAGTATAGCATTTAACATGATACGGTATCTACCTATGTTACCTTAATCCTCTTTTATTTTTATTTCTCTGCCACGTCAGCATGTTTACTATTTCCGAGTACATGATTCTACCTAAGATACCACCACGGCCAGCCTAAGGGCATGTACAATGGTTGATAAGATAGTCTTATCTTAAGACTTGCATTTAATTTAGAGATGACGAAAAAAAGATCTACAATGGGTCATCTCTTAGCCTTATCTTCAATAACTACTTATTCCTAAAAACATGGTGAGACATGTTGTGCTAAGAGATCACCTCTTGTCTTTTCTTAAATAAGAGAAAACAAACCTTTTCTTATGAGTTCTCTCTCCTCCACCTCATCATTTATCCTACGTGGCACTGCTAAGATAGCACCATTGTACATGCCCTAAACGAACTGAACCGAAGCTTATTTTCTGCCCCACTTGCGCATTGTGTCATAAAAAAAGGAGAGTTGTGTAGTGCCCACTATCATGGGGGATTCAGGGCCCCTTTTAATTCGAAGAATTTCCACACAAATTTCAAAGGATTAGAATTCTTAGAAAAATTTCCCAAGTGGACATTTAATTCATAGGATTGTGAAATAGTTATCTCACATATAAGTCTAAAACTGTCGGATACAATAATGTAATTATGATTCATGCTCCTAGCATCGTGTATATTTCTTTCGTTATTTTGCACACCCCGCGTCCGAACTGGCCGGTCCATCGAGACTTTTTTTTCCCACTAAGTTTCAAAAAAGTGGCAGGGTAAGGGGATCAAACTTGAGATCTCTTGATTCCAAAAGAGACGCAACAACCAATACGTCCTCTTACGTTTGTAGTTACTAGGAAAAAATCGTCCCTCATACACACACTCGACGACATCAGCAAATCGTTTGAAATCTTTCACGGTGCTATACGAAAAACAACATGATAAGTGGTTTTATGCACAAACATAAAAGTGGGACAATTATTTAAGTGTACTGAAGTTATGCCCAATTTATTAGACAACAAAAATATCTACCTAGTTTTTTTTTGCGGGGATTTAAAAAAATTCATTCTCAAGGAGGCCTTTCAGCCGCGGCCAAGCTTACAAGAAAATCCGGCCCTCCAAAAAACCAGACTGCTGTGCGAGGGGTACTACGCCCATACGCGGCTAGCTAATGACTCGCAGTGTTCTGCCCTCTGCTACACTGGATGAATACGAGTTCTCTATCATGGCGGTGTGCTAGGTTACTAATCTCCTCAACTAAAGACCTCAGAAGCGATCTGTCCTTCGTGGGTGCGTTGATCATCGCCACCGCCTCCGCGCGGTCCATCTCCACAATGATGGGCATTGTGGTCCTGTGTAAAGCAAGGTCGATGCCCTCTCTGCAGGCTAAGAGCTCCGCTTCCAGCGCACTATCGCATGTACGGATTTGTCTACATGCGCTATAGATGATGCTCCCGCGGTCATCACGCAGGACCATGCCTCCTCCAGCTGCACCCGTGGTTGCCACAAAGCTGCCGTCCGTGTTCAGCTTGGCCCATCCCGCGGCAGGGGGGTCCAATTAGGCTGCACCATGGTCTTGCCGCCGCTCATCCGTGGTGGGTTAGCGTTAACCACCATCTTGCCCTTCTCCATATCGCCCGTCGGGTGCTGCTGAATGCACAGCAGTGATTTGATGTAGCCATGCAGGAACCTACGAGAGGCCTCAGCAGGGGGTGGCGGCTTGTCATGTGTAATCTCATTACGAACATGCCATACCCTCCACATGATCATGAGTACCACCAGCCTTTTCGTCCCATCTAGTGGTTCCAGCAGTGTGAAAAGCCACTCCGGTCCTGAGTCATGGACGGCCTCCACCTTGGGGATATCCCAGTCCAGCGCCATGAGCCTCCACAGTTCCTTTGCTAATGGGCACCTGCAAAGTGCGTGGAAGCCGTCCTCGCGTTCCACACCACAGATGGGACAGACGTCAGTCACCTCGAGGTGTCTTGAGGCTTTATTAGCCCATGTAGCAAGGGAGTTCCTGACAATCCTCCATGCAAAGACGCGTACCTTTGGGGGAGCAAGGCACCCCCATATGATCTTCCAGATGGCGCGACGACCATCCGGTGCCCTGCTCGTGGCGGTGGCCAATGGATGCTCGCGCTCGTCCATTGCCAGACGGTACGCGGATCGAACGGTGAAGATACCATTCTTTTCCGGCTCCCAGGCGATGATGTCTTCAGTGATGCGAGGTGATGTTCTGATGGTGGTGATGACGGCGGTATCCGCCGGCAGGAAGTATCGCTGGAGGAGATCCATTCGCCAAGAGCCCTCAGCATCGAGGAGGTCGGCCACCCGCCGAATGCGGGAGGACCCCTGCTGAGTGATGGGACAGCACGAAGGCTCCCGCGGCAACCACCGGTCCCGCCATACTCGAATGTTCTGGCCGTTCCCCACCCGCCATATGATGCCCTTTTTCAGGAGCTCGAGGCCATGCTGGATAGCCTGCCAGGTCGGGGAAGCATTCCCCGAGAACACCGTGTCCTCAAGACGCCCATAGTGGTAGTAGCGGGCCTTTAACACCTGTGCACATAGGCTAGTAGGATTAGTACGTAACCTCCAGGCCTGTCTCGCAAGGAGAGCCTGGTTAAAAAGGCGGAAGTCTCTGAAACCCAAGCCGCCCTTGCATTTCTAAGTCTGGATCTTTGGCCAAGCTAGCCAGTGCGTCTTCCTCTTCCCCTCCGAAGCACCCCACCAGAAGTTGCGGACCATTCTATTCAGGTCATCACAAACTTACATAGGTAGCTTAAACACACCCATAATATACGTGGGGATCGCTTGTGCAACTGCTTTGATCATAGTTTCCTTGCCCGCCAAGGAGAGTGTGTCACCCCATGCAATAATCCTCTTCAGCAACTGATAACCCACAAGTATAGGGGATCACAACAGTTTTCGAGGGTAGAGTATTCAACCCAAATTTATTGATTCGACACAAGGGGAGCCAAAGAATATTCTCGAGTATTAGCAGCTGAGTTGTCAATTCAACCACACCTGAAAGACTTAGTATCTGCAGCAAAGTATTCAGTAGCAAAGCAGTATGGAAGTAACGGTAACAATGGCAAAGTGACAGTAGCAGTTTTGTAGTGATTGTAACAGTAGCAACAGAAAAGTAACTTAGCAAAGATCAATATGTGAAAAGCTCGTAGGCAATGGATCAGTGATGGATAATTATGTCGGATGGCATTCATCATGCAATGGTTATAACATAGGGTGACACAGAACTAGCTCCAATTCATCAATATAATGTAGGCATGTATTCCATATATAGTCATAAGTGCTTATGGAAAAGAACTTGCATGACATCTTTTGTCCTACCCTTCCGTGGCAGCGGGGTCCTAATGGAAAGTAAGGGATATTAAGGCCTCCTTTTAATAGAGAACCGGACCAAAGCATTAGCACTTAGTGAATACATGAACTCCTCAAACTATGGTAATCACCGGAAAGAATCCCAGTTATTGTCACGCTGGGGGATGCGGATCATAACTCGTAATAGGTGTCTACAACTTGCAAGATAGGATCAAGAACACATATATATTCATGAAAACATAATAGGTTCAGATCTGAAATCATGGCACTCAGCCCCTAGTGACAAGCATTAAGCATAGCAAAGTCATAGCAACATCAATCTCAGAACATAGTGGATACTAGGGATCAAACCCTAACAAAACTAACTCGATTACATGGTAAATCTCATCCAACCCATCACCGTCCAGCAAGCCTACGATGAGATTACTCACGAACAGCGGAGAGCATCATGAAATTGGTGATGAAGGATGGTTGGTGATGACGACGACGTCGATTTCCCCTCTCCGGAGCCCAAAACGGACCCCAGATCTGCCCTCCCGAGGAAGAACAGGAGGTGGCGGCAGCTCCGTATCGTAAAACGTGATGAACTCTCCTTCTTGATTTTTTTCTCCCCGAATAGGAATATATAGAGTTGGAATTGAGGTCAGCGGAGCTGCAGGGGGCCCACAAGACAGGGGGCGCGCCCTAGGAGGGGCGCCCCCCTGGCTTGTGGCCAGGTGGTGGACCCCCTCCGGTTGATTCTTTCGCCGGTATTTTTTATTAATTCCAAAAATATTCTCCGTAAATTTTCAGGTCAATCCGAGAACTTTTATTTCTGCACAAAAATAACACCAAGGCAATTCTGCTGAAAACAGCGTCAGTCCGGGTTAGTTCCATTCAAATCATGCAAATTAGTGTCCAAAACAAGGGCAAAAGAGTTTGGAAAAGTAGATACGATGGAGACGTATCAACTCCCCCAAGCTTAACCCATTGCTTGTCCTCAAGCAATTCAGTTGACAAACTGAAAGTGACAAAGAAAAACTTTTACAAACTCTGTTTGATCTTGTTGTTGTAAACATATCTAACTGATGTTCAGATTTTCAGCAAAGATTATAGACTAACCACATTCACAATAACATTTAGGTCTCACATTTACTCATATCAATGGCATAACCAACTAGCGAGCAATAATAATAAGTCTCGGATGACAACAATTTTATCAAAACAATCATGATACAATATGATATAATGGTATCTCGCTAGCCCTTTCTGAGACCGCAAAACATAAATGCAGAGCACCTCTGAAGAACAAGGACTGACTAGACATTGTAATTCATGGTAAAAGAGATCCAGACACAATCATACTCAATATCAATTAATAACAAAGCATACGAATGACGGTGGTGCTCTCTAACTGGTGCTTTTTATAAGAGGAGGATGACTCAACAGTAAAGTAAAATAGATAGGCCCTTCGCAGAGGGAAGCAGGGATTTGCAGAGGTGCCAGAGCTCGAGCTTTTAAAACAGAGATGAATAATAATTTTGAGCGGTATGCTTTCATTGTCAACATAACAACCAAGAGATCTCGGTATCTTCCATGCTAGATACATTATAGGCGGTTCCCAAACAGAATAGTAAAGTTTTTACTCCCCCTCCACCAATCAATCACACTCCACGGCGAGCCAAATCCACGGGTACCGTCCATACAAACAACAATCCTGGGGGAGTTTTGTTTCATTATATTTTGATTTGATTTTTGAGCATGGAACTGGGCATCCCGAATACCAGCCACTTTCTCGTGAATGATAGTGAATCAACACGTATCGTGAGAATAACCCACCTAGCATGGAAGATACTGATAGCCCCTAGTCGCTACATGAGCGCTTCGGGCATACAAAACAGAATATTTATTTGAAGGTTTAGAGTTTGGCACATGCAAATTTACTTGGAACGGCAGGTAAATAACGCATATAGGTAGGTATGGTGAACTCATATGGAACAACTTTGGGTTTATGGAAATGGATGCACAAGCAGTATTCCCACTTAGTACAGGTGAAGGCTAGCAAAAGACTGGGAAGCGACCAACTAGAGAGCGACAACAGTCATAAACATGCATTGAGATTAACCAACATTTAATGCAAGCATGAGTAGGATATAAATCACCATGAACATAAATATCGTGGAGGCTATGTTGATTTTGTTTCAACTACATGCGTGAACATGTGCCAAGTCAAGCCACTTGAATCATTCAGAGGAGGATACCATCCTATCATACTACATCACAACCATTTTAAAATGCATGTTGGCACTCAAGACAAACAATTATACACTCTTAGCTAATTAAGCATGGCATGAGTAACTATAATCTCTAATTGTCATTGCAAACATGTTTCATCCATAATGAGCTGAATCCAGAACGATGGGCTAATCATATTTACAAAAACAAAATAGGCCGAGTTCGTACCAGCTTTTCTCCATCTCAATCACTTCATCATATATCGTCATTATTGCCTTTTACTTGCACGACCGAACGGTGTGAATAATAAAGAGAGTGCACATGCATTGGACTAAGCTGGAATCTGCAAACAATAACTCAAAGGAGAAGGCAAGGTAATATGGGCTCTCTGTAAGATAAACAATAAAGCAAATGAGAGCCACTCAACATTTTCATTGTGGTCTTCTCCTTACGACCCAAAGAAAAGAAATTTCAAAACAAGAACGAGAAAAACTATTTACATGGGAGAGCTCCCAACAAGCAAAAGAAGAACGAGAAATCTTTTTAGATTTTCTTTTAATACTACAACTAGAAAAACTAAAAGGTAAAGCTAGAACTAATTTTTTTGATTTTTCTCAAGGTTAATTAAACACACAAGAAGAAAGCGAAAAGGAGAAATAAACTACCATGGATGGTACAATGAAAAAGTATAAGCACCGACTACTAAGATGAGTGTGTGAACATGAATGTAATGTCGGTGAGAAATACGTACTCCCCCAAGCTTAGGCTTTTGGCCTAAATTGGTCTAGTGCCATGGCTGGAAATAACCATCTCCTCGATACTCCGGAGGGTCCTGAGGGTTCCACTGGTTGGCGAGCTCCTGTGGCTCCCACTAAAAAACTGGATCCTGATACGGATCAAGGGCTGGTGACGGCTCAGGTGCTGGGGGTTGCGACAGACCCCAATATCTGTAGATGTCCTCGGGCATAATAGTGTACCTGCCTGAATGAATATCGAACAAAGAAGAAGCAGGCAGAGCAATAATCTCACAAGTACCCTAACTAAATACTAAATTGTAAAGCAGCCTCCTATGATTATCCTTCCTAATAAAATCATGTGCTACCATACTATCATAGTCTAAATATCTTTTAGGTAGCAGCATTTCCTCTTCCTCGTCAAGCCTAGTGGGTATCTTAAAGTGTTTGGCTAGACGGGATGCATAGATACCTCCGAATATGGGGCCCTTCGAACGGTTTAAGTTCAACCGTTGGGCCACCATAGCGCCCAGACTGAAAGTTCTGTCAGCAAGTAAAGCGTGGCGCAGAATGGCGAGGTCGGGAGCACTAAGGCTTCCACTCTCCCCACGACCAACTAAACATCTCCCCGCAAATAATGAATAATAGCGTAGAACTGGAAAATGTAAACTAGTTGCTCTTGCCTTTGACACCCCTCTCTCTTCTCCCACAGTGATTGTGGCAATAAAGTCCTCCATGTCTCTAGGACGTGGTTCACTGATGTTGCCCTCATGAGGCATTTTGCAAACATTGCAAAAATCGTAAAGTGACATCTTCTTAGGAACATCATATAAGTAAAACTCTACCATGGGAGGATTCTTCCTAGGATAAAAGTGAAAATTTTGCACGAAAATATTAGTGAGTAGGAGGTACTGGTCACACTTATCGTTGAGGAAGTCGGTGATGCCTGCATTTTCTGCCAGATAATAGAAATCTTCATAAATTCCGGTCGCCCTCAAGAATGCATCACTTGACCATTCACATGGCCGAACCTCCGCGGTGCGGGGAATATTGTATCTGGGCTTCTCATTTTCATTTTCTTTAGAACCCCGACTTGAAGAGCCTCTTAACAATCTCCTCATCATTTCTTTCTCTGAAAAATTTCTGAAATTTTTAGTGACTCAAAATAAAGGTGAACAAAACTCAACAAAACTTATAGCAACTACTCCCACAAGTGCCTAGAGGCTATATCATGCATCAAAACTACTTGGGACCATACAAATTTGACATGCAAGCTCAAGAACAAGGTCACCACAGCAGCAAAAAAATTGCAATATATAAGGCACTAGAACAAAAACTAATTGGACCATTGGAGGAGTCACATACCGAAGAACAATCCCCCAAAACAGTTTTGCAAATGGAGCTTTGCACAAGGAGATCGAAAATGGCAGCAAGTTGAGCTAGAACACGGGTTTGAGCAATGGTGGGATTTTTTCTGGAGGAAGACGAAGTGGATGGGTGCTGGAATAAGTGAGGGGGCCCTACGTGGGACCCACAAGCCAGAGGGCGCGCCCAGGGGGGGTGGGCGCGCCCTACAGGCTTGTGGCCCACTGGTGCAGCCACCTGATGTGTTCTCAGTGCCAACAATTCTAAAATATTCCAGAAAAAATCATACTACATTTTCAGGGCATTTGGAGGACTTTTATTTTCAGGTCATTTTTTTTATTGCACGGATAAAACAGAAAACAGAAAAATAATAGCATTTTTACTAAATTAAATCTAAAGAACAGAAAATAGAAGTTGGGTACAGAAGGTTGTGCTTTCTAAATTCATCCATCTCATGCTCATCAAAAAGAATCCATCAATAAGGTTGATCAAGTCTTATTGACAAACTTTTTTCGAATGACACGGAACCGGAGAATTTTCGAATAGCACTAGGTTACCTCAATGGGGATATGCATGTCCCCAACAATAAGTATATCATATTTCTTTTTGGCAGTAGGGAGAGGGAATTCAAAGTCTCCAATAATAATCGTTGAAATTTTTTCAATGGAGTTGATACTATGAACTTGAAGTTTTTTCTTCGGAAAGTGTACCGTATGCTCATTACCATTAACATGAAAAGTGACATTGCCCTTGTTGCAATCAATAACAGCCCCTGCAGTATTCAAAAAGGGTCTACCAAGGATGATCGACATACTGTTGTCCTCGGGAATATCAAGAATAACAAAGTCCGTTAGGACAGTAACATTTGCAACTACGACAGGCACATCCTCACAAATACTGATGGGTAAAGCAGTTGATTTATCAGCCATTTGCAAAGAGATTTCAGTAGGTGTCAACTTATTCAAATCAAGTCTACGATACAAAGAGAAAGGCATAACACTAACACCAGCTCCAAGGTCACATAAAGCAGTTTTAACATAGTTTCCTTTAATAGAGCATGGTATAGTAGGTACTCCGGGATCTCCTAGTTTCTTTGGTATTCCACCCTTAAATGTATAATTAGCAAGCATGGTGGAAATCTCAGCTTCCGGTATCTTTCTTTTATTTGTCACAATATCTTTCATATACTTAGCATAAGGAGACATTTTCAGAATATCAGTCAAGCGCATACGCAAAAAGACAGGTCTAAGCATTTCAACAAAGCGCTCAAAATCCTCATCATCCTTTTTCTTGGATGGCTTAGGACGAAAAGGCATGGGTTTCTGAACCCAAGGTTTTCTTTCTTTACCATGTTTCCTAGCAACAAAGTCTCTTTTGTCATATCTTTTGTTCTTAGGTTGTGGGTTATCAAGATCAACAGCAGGTTCAATCTCCACATCATTATCATTACTAGGTTGAGCATCATCATGAACATCATCGTTAATATTATCACTAGGCTCGTGTTCATTACCAGATTGTGTCTCAGCATCAGAAATAGAAATATCATTTGGGTTTTCATGAGTATCTATAACAGGTTCACTAGCAGCATGCAAAGTCCTATCGTCATTCTTTTTCCTCTTATTACTGGGACGACTAGGTGCATCAGTATTAATTCTCTGAGAATCTTGCTCGATTCTCTTAGGATGTCCCTCAGGATACAAAGGTTCCTGAGTCATTTTACCACCTCTAGTCACAACTCTACCAGAATGATCATCGTTCTTACCAATCATCTCATTAAGCAAATCATTATGTGCCTTAAGTACTTGTTCTACTTGAGTAGTTACCATGGAAGCATGTTTACTAATAAGCTTAAGATCATTAACAGTTCTACTCATATAATCACCTAAACGATCAAGCATGTAAGCATTATGTTTTAATTGTCTACTAACATAAGCATTGAAATTTTCTTGCTTAACAATAAAGTTATCAAACTCATCCAAGCATTGGCTAGCAGACTTATTATAAGGAATATCACCTTCATCAACTCTACGGAGGGAATTTACCTCTACTACCTGTGTCGGGGTGTCAAGACCATGTATTTCTTCAATAGGTGGTAGATTCTTAACATCTTCAGCTTTAATACCTTTTTCTTTCATAGATTTCTTTGCCTCTTGCATATCTTCAGGATTGAGAAATAGAATACCTCTTTTCTTCGGAGTTGGCTTCGGAGGTGGTTCGGGAATAGACCAATCATTATCATTGATCAATATATTATTCAATAGTAGTTCAGCTTGTTCAACAGTTCGTTCCCTGAAAACACAACCAGCACAACTATCTAGGTGGTCCCTAGAAGCGTCGGTTAGTCCATTATAAAAGATATCAAGTATTTCGTTTTTCGTTTTTCTTGAGAGGATGATCAGGCAAAGCATTAAGTAATTGGAGAAGCCTTCCCCAAGCTTGTGGGAGACTCTCTTCTTCAATTTGCACAAAGTTAAATATTTCCTGCAAGGCAGCCTGGTTCTTATGGGCAGGAAAATATTTTTCAGAGAAGTAATATATCATATCCTGGGGACTACGCACACAACCAGGAGCAAGAGAATTAAACCATATCTTAGCATCACCCTTTAATGAGAAAGGAAACAACTTAAGAATATAGTAATAACGAATTTTTTCCTCATGAGTAAATAGGGTGGCTATATCATTCAATTTAGTAAGATGTGCGACAACAGTTTCAGATTCATAACCATGGAAAGGATCAGATTCAACCAAAGTAATCAACTCAGGATCGACAGAGAATTCATAATCCTTATCAGTAACAAAGATAGGTGAAGTAGCAAACTTAGGATCATATTGCATTCTAGCATTCAAAGATTTTTCTTTCCACTTGCATAGTAATTTCTTAAGATCATCTCTATCTTTACAAGCAAGAAAGTCCCTAGCTACCTCTCCCTCCATAACATGACCCTTAGGTATATTAGGCAATTCATATCTAGGAGAGCTAGGTCTAGCAGGTGTCTCATAGTGTTCAGTTTCAATAATTTCATCAGTTTCAGAAATATCATCAGTTGCAGCATTGACTGTAGCAATTTGTTCATCAAGAAATTCACCCAGTGGCACAGTAGTATCAAGCAAAGTATCATCATAAGCATCATGCATAGTAGAAGTGGAATCATCAACTACTTGCGACATATCAAAATCAATAGCAGGTGGAGTTTACTCATAACAGAAGGTGAATCAAGTGCAGAGCTAGATGGCAGTTCCTTACCTGTCCTCGTAGTTGAGGGATAGATCTTGGTTTTAGCATCTTTCAGATTCTTCATAGTGATCAACAGATATAAATCCCAAGTGACTCAAAGAATAGAGCTATGCTCCCCGGCAACGGTGCCAGAAAAAGGTCTTGATAACCCACAAGTATAGGGGATCGCAACAGTTTTCGAGGGTAGAGTATTCAACCCAAATTTATTGATTCGACACAAGGGGAGCCAAAGAATATTCTCGAGTATTAGCAGTTGAGTTGTCAATTCAACCACACCTGAAAGACTTAGTATCTGCAGCAAAGTATTCAGTAGCAAAGCAGTATGGAAGTAACGGTAACAATGGCAAAGTGACAGTAGCAGTTTTGTAGTGATTGTAACAGTAGCAACAGAAAAGTAACTTAGCAAAGATCGATATGTGAAAAGCTCGTAGGCAATGGATCAGTGATGGATAATTATGTCGGATGGCATTCATCATGCAACGGTTATAACATAGGGTGACACAGAACTAGCTCCAATTCATCAATATAATGTAGGCATGTATCCATATATAGTCATACGTGCTTATGGAAAAGAACTTGCATGACATCTTTTGTCCTACCCTCCCGTGGCAGCGGGGTCCTAATGGAAACTAAGGGATATTAAGGCCTCCTTTTAATAGAGAACCGGACCAAAGCATTAGCACTTAGTGAATACATGAACTCCTCAAACTACGGTAATTACCGGAAAGAATCCCAGTTATTGTCACCCTGGGGGATGCGGATCATAACTCGTAACAGGTGTCTACAACTTGCAAGATAGGATCAAGAACACATAGATATTCATGAAAACATAATAGGTTCAGATCTGAAATCATGGCACTCGGGCCCTAGTGACAAGCATTAAGCATAGCAAAGTCATAGCAACATCAATCTGAGAACATAGTGGATACTAGGGATCAAACCCTAACAAAACTAACTCGATTACATGGTAAATCTCATCCAACCCATCACCGTCCAGCAAGCCTATGATGAGATTACTCACAAACAGCGGAGAGCATCATGAAATTGGTGATGAAGGATGGTTGGTGATGACGACGGCGTCGATTTCCCCTCTCCGGAGCCCAAAACGGACCCAAGATCTGCCCTCCCGAGGAAGAACAGGAGGTGACGGCGGCTCCGTATCGTAAAACACGATGAACTCTCCTTCTTGATTTTTTTCTCCCCGAATAGGAATATATAGAGTTGGAATTGAGGTCGGCGGAGCTGCAGGGGCCCCACAAGACAGGGGGCGCGCCCTAGGGGGGCGCGCCCCCTGGCTTGTGGCCAGGTGGTGGACCCCCTCCGGTTTATTCTTTCGCCAGTATTTTTTATTAATTCCAAAAATATTCTCCGTAAATTTTCAGGTCAATCCGAGAACTTTTATTTCTGCACAAAAATAACACCAAGGCAATTCTGCTGAAAACAGCGTCAGTCCGGGTTAGTTCCATTTAAATCATGCAAATTAGAGTCCAAAACAAGGGCAAAAGAGTTTGGAAAAGTAGATACGATGGAGACGTATCAGCAACCGAGATTGCAGGTTCTGAAATTTACCTTTCGACATACGTCCTTCGGGCGTTGGAAGTCCTAAATATTTCTCCTCAAAGGTAACAGTGCCAACATTCAGGGTTATTCTCACAGCCTCCTGTTTCCGCAACTCACAAGCCGCACCAAACAGGGCACTGCATTTCACCGGGTTAATAAATTGTCCTGTGGCATTAGCATATGTGTTTAGCACTTCCCTGACCTTTAGTGCTTCTTCTTCCTCTGCCTTGAAAAACAGTAATGTATCATCTGCAAACAAGAGGTGAGACACGCCAGGAGCTCTGGGACATACTTTTAGCGGTGTGAACTCACCTTTTTCCTCACCTTCTTTCAGAAGAGCAGATAACCCATCAGCCACAAACAGAAATAAGAACGGGGATAACGGATCACCTTGCCGCAGCACACGCGACAGTGCGAATGATTCCAGAAGGGTTCCATTAAATTTAACTCTGTATCTCACCGAGGTGACGCAAGCCATAATCCAGTCCACCCACCGGTGAGCGAAGCCCATCTTAACCATCATTCGCTCCAAGAAGATCCAGTCCACCCTATCATATGCTTTTGAGAGGTCCAGTTTATACGCACAAAAGCTCTTGCTTGGGTTTTTTTCCTGCTGAATAGAATGGAAGCACTCAAACACAATTAGTGCATTATCAGTAATCATACGTCCAGGCACAAAGGCGCTCTGCTCAGGAGAAATAATATCATCTAGAATAGGCCTCAAACGGTTGACCAGACAGTTTGCCACCACCTTGTATATGACATTACATAAGCTGATAGGCCGGAACTCCAATAGTCTCTCAGGGTTATCCACCTTTGGAATGAGAACAATAGAGGGGTTGTTCACTCCCTCAGGCATGATTCATGTACGAAAGAACTCCTTTACCCCCTCTGTTGCATGTGCTTTCATCACATCCCAATTACGCTGGAAGAAGCGGGCGGGGAATCCATCCAGCCCCGGCGCTTTGAGTCGTCCAATCTGAAACAAAGCGTCAGCAATTTCCTTGTCGGAGAAATCTGCACACAATCCATCATTCATCTGGTTAGATACTCGTCGATTAATAAGATCAATCACTAGTTCCGGGTTCAGAGATGGGTCGGCATCAAAAAGTTTGGCAAAATATGCTGTGGCCATGGCCGCCATGGACCCATGGTCCTGATATGTTACTCCCTCGTCATCAATGAGTTTTTTTATACGGTTTTTACGTGCCCTCCACATAGCCTTCCGATGGAAAAACTTGTTATTGCGGTCTCCTTCCCGCAGCCAATCTATTCATGAACGTTGCATCCACAACATCTCCTCTCTGTAGAGCAGTTCGTTCATCCTGTCGGTCGCCTCTCGTATCTCTTTTCTATCTGCATTCATAGACATAAGCTCCTCGAGACGAGAACGAGATTTGTTAATATCCTTAATGACATTACCGAATTTTTTGCGGCTCCAGTCTTGCAGCTTCTTCATCACATTCCCAAGACCAGAAGCAACTTCACCTAAATTCAACATCGAACCCAACTCAGTCCAAGCATTCAGAATTACCTCAGGGAGGGAGGGGTCCCTTTCCCACATGACCTCATATTGCTGGCATCTTCTGCCCTCTTGTTGGCACGGCTCCTCCATGGCGCACTTGAGGAGGATGGCCAGGTGGTCAGATCTCGGCGCCACCAAGTGCTCCACCCTAGCATGGGCGAAGACATCTCTCCAAGCATTGTTGGCTACAGCCCGATCGAGGCGAACCTTGACATTTGCTCGGCCTCCACGACGATTGTCAAAAGTATAAGGGAGGCCTGCAAAACCAAGATCGCCCAAACCACACACCTCCAAGACATCTCGAAAATCAATCATTTGACCTGCAGAGCGGGGTGTGTCGGAGAAGTGCTCGTAGCTCCACATCGCTTCGTTGAAATCACCCAGCACAACCCATGGCATGTTGGCCTGTTGATGGAGATTCCGAAGCATTGTCCACATGCGATGACGATCCTCCGTCCGTGGTTCGCCGTAGACGCAGGTGAGCCTCCAGGGGGGCTCACCCGCCACACCAGTAACATACACATCGATATATCGTTCATTTATTTCTTTTACATCAAGACTGACTGACTCATGCCAATACAGGGCAAGACCACCACTAAGACCATTACAATCGAAAGCATCAAAACCTCTAAGACCTAACCGAGCACGCAGTCTCTTCATTTTATTTTTTGACTGTCTACCTAGTTGACGGTATCAATTCACCTTTTTGCGGAGTTCCTAGTTCATACCCAACAAATAGTGCATTAGATTGAAAATAGCAAAGTACACTTTAATACTCAATGATAACATGTGCATAAGAGCATCATTCCTGATTTGTTGATCTGTGTGTTTGTAACTGTAACCCAAATCAAGACTTAATTTGGTTGCAAACATATTAGATATCTCCATCGAAAACAATCAATCTGAAAGTACATGCATAAAGAATATATATTTTTAAAACGCCCCATATAAAGAAAGGTATTAATTAAGGATGCAACATAAACATAATTTTAGAAATAATTAACATGAAAGATACTATTATATTTGGAATCTACATATTTTAAGCTATTTTCGTATATAACTTTCGAAATTTGGAGTTAGAGTTTGAAAGATATGAATATTTTAAAAAGTATTTAAATCTGCAAAAAAATAAAAACGTTAAAAAGAAAATAGTTGGACGGAAGTTGCAACAGTGCAGCCCATCTAGTAAATGACACTTGGACAAGGCAGCTCTATCTTACGCCAACCTGAAATCAAGTAGAAAAGGCAGAAAAAGTGGGTGGAGGGGGATTCAAACTTGGGTCTCCCGGGTGGAAGTGGAAGGCTCAAGCCACTCAGATTCGAACTTGGGTCTCCCGGGTGAAATCAAGTAGAAAAGGCAGAAAAAAGTGGGTGGAGGGGGATTCGAACTTGGGTCTCCCGGGTGGAAGTGGAAGGCTCAAGCCACTCAGATTCGAACTTGGGTCTCCCGGGTGAAATCAAGTAGAAAAGGCAAAAAAAAAGTGAGTGGAGGGGGATTCGAACTTGGGTCTCCCGGGTGGAAGTGGAAGGCTCAAGCCACTCAGATTCGAACTTGGGTCTCTCGGGTGAAATCAAGTAGAAAAGGCAGAAAAAAGTGGGTGGTTGGGGATTCGAACTTGGGTCTCCTGGGTGGAAGTGGAAGGCTCAAGCCACTCAGATTCGAACTTGGGTCTCCCGGGTGAAATCAAGTAGAAAAGGCAGAAAAAAGTGGGTGGAGGGGGATTCGAACTTGGGTCTCCCGGGTGGAAGTGGAAGGCTCAAGCCACTCAGATTCGAACTTGGGTCTCCTGGGTGAAATCAAGTAGAAAAGGCAGAAAAAAGTGGGTGGAGGGGGATTCGAACTTGGGTCTCCCGGGTGGAAGTGGAAGGCTCAAGCCACTCAGATTCGAACTTGGGTCTCCCGGGTGAAATCAAGTAGAAAAGGCAGAAAAAAGTGGGTGGAGGGGGGTTCGAACTTGGGTCTCCCGGGTGGAAGTGGAAGGCTCAAGCCACTCAGATTCGAACTTGGGTCTCCCGGGTGAAATCAAGTAGAAAAGGCAGAAAAAAATGGGTGGAGGGGGATTCAAACTTGGGTCTCTCGGGTAGAAGTGGAAGGCTCAAGCCACTCACATGCTTGTACACATGCATTATCTAATGGGCCGTTTTGTACATGAACTAAACGCGTTGGGCCGCGAATTTATGAAGAAGAAAAACGAATCGTTTTTGTCACTTACGGGTGGCATTGGTGGGTAGTTTTTGCCAACTTCGGAGGCAAATTTAATGACGGATGGGCAGAAGCAATAGCTCCTTTATTAGTAGGTATAGGTATAGATTATTCCTTTTTAGATATCTATAAGTTGAGAAGTCACGCTTCTTTTGTTTCCTTGTTCCTTTTTCCTATCCTTTTCTATTTTCTTTTCTTTACATTTATTTACTTTTTTAAAATCATGATTATTTTTTCAAGAAAATAAGGAACTTTCCTCAAATTTGTGGACTTTTTAATGTTTTGTGAACTTTGCTTTAAAATTCGATGAACTTTTTATTTTTCTGTTAATTTTTTCTTGAAATCAATGAACCTTTTCCAAATTTCGTGAACATTTTAAAAAATATGAACTTTTTCAAAATCAATAAAAAATACCGATGAACTTTTTTTGAATTTGATGGACTTTTTTCAAATTTGATGATTTTTTTAAAAAATATGTACTTTTTCAAATTCAATGATTTTAAAAAAAATGATGGACTTTTTTCAAGTCCATAAACTTTTTTTCAAAACCGTGAAATGTTTCGAATTCATGATGTTTTGTTTCTTTTTTTTTTCAAAAGTAAACAGTTAACCGGTCAACTAGTGCCCTGTCAAACAGGATCTTTTTTTAAGCACAGTCAGGACGAACTAGACCAATGAGTCGTTGCATGCTTTGGCTTGGGCCAGCCCACCAACGTAGGCGCATGAGCGCCAAGGAGGAATTCGGGCGCCTGAAGCGTCTAATAGGAGCCCCGTTTCTTTCGTGATGCACGCATCGCACGACGCATGCATGTGTTCGGCCAGTCTCGTGCGCGTGTTAGGCGTGTGTTTGTTCAGGCCCATGTGTTGGGTCGTTGTTTTTCCCTGAAATTGTTATACTCTATTATCATACATTGTCCAGTTGTGACATCGGCTTAGGATCAGCTTGCAGTTTTCCAATCCGGTTTAGGAGGGGTGCATGTTTTTTCAATGGTTATTTTCGAGGGGTTTTCTTCTTCTTTTTCCCCTTTTCCTTTCCTTTTTTGTTTTTTCTATTTTTATTTTATTTGTTCTCTAGTATTTTATATTTTAAAATTCTTAATTCAACAAACAAAATTAAAATTCATAAAAAATAAATTTTGGAATATCCCTAGAATTTATAGACATTTTTTAATTTATGAAAATTTTCAAATACAAGAATAGCTATGTCACATCGAAATTTTATAGGCATTTGTTTTTTTTTTCGTTATTTGTATCGTGTGGACAGCGCATGTGCGCTAGCCATGAATTTTTGTCCGGGAAGCATGATTTTTGTGGTATTTCGTTATTTTTTGGGTTTTATATTTTCGCTCGGGCAGTTTCTGTCTTCTCAAAAAAAAATCATGGGATGTGGTATTCATTTTTTTAACTAAGGCACACGCACTCGAGCAAATACCTTTTGCAAAAATAAATTCACTCTGGGTGAGTGGGGTTATTGGTCGTGAACCTTTTTTGTCCCAGTTATAAGTCCATCCTCGACATGAAATTGGACGGCCTTTTCTTTTTGTCCTAGTTGCAAGTGTACATTCGATACGCAACTCGCCTCGACCATTTTTTGACTCGGTTGCAAGTTCACCCACAGCGTACAACTGTCAGTGGAACTTTTTTGTGCTAGTTACATGTTTACCCTCGACATGCAACTAGTCTTTGTCCATTTTTGTGTACCAGTTGCAAGCTGATAACCCACAAGTGTAGGGATCGTTTGTACGAAAAAGAAAAAGCGCATTGACGGACGAGCGTCTGGTAAGACTTTATCCAGTCTATTGACGTTCTTTGGGGATCCGAGCTTCCCTGTATTCCCGGTTCTTCTACCCCGTACAGACTAGCCACAGTATGGGCCGGGTAGGCAAGCAGTAGCCTACTAGTAGGTGCCGAATGCAGCACAGATCATTAACCAGTGTTTCGAGGTAAAGGCAAAAGCATGGTGGGGCTGCACATGTGAGCTGATGTGACTACTCCACAACATGATCCGTAATTGGCAGCGCCTTCTAGCAGCGCCAAAACTAGAATAAATTTCATGCCAATTAGTGTTGATTATTCTGTGTGTTTAGACATGTTTCACCACGCACACATGCCTTGACAATATTTTGTTGTGCAGACATGTAATTATTTTGAAATGAAGAGATCATTAGAACTGTTTGACCAGTCAAGTACAGACAACACGGTATAAAGTGCATCGGCTTGTACAATGTTGTTCAAACTTTTCAGTCGTGTGCTGACTGGGTGTAAAATCTTTCAAAAAATAATAATATCTAGTGACAGACTACAGTAAGCACGCACGTGACACGGACCAAGGTAACCATGAGACATGGTGTTGCGTTGATTGCATCCTTCCAGCCCTATTTAAGTTCTTATTTACAGCTAATCTTGATACATAAAATAGTGCCATGTTGCGTTGACACCGGCCGGGACCAAGCATGTGTTCCATTTCAAATCAGCACAAGCTGCACAACCCTGACTTGCTGACCATCAAAGCTGCGCTAGCAGTGTAAAGTGTACGCCTACACGTCTACAAAAGCTACTGCTAGCGCATACACTGGACCTACAGAGTGTACAGTGTACGCCTACTCGCCTACGGGCCTGACCATACCATGCCTGCATGTGGCTGACACACACACGGATCGTGATGGCCATCGGAACGACTGTGATAAAGTCCACCGATGCCGCCGTCCGCTGAAATTTCGCACTCTCGTTTGTAGCCTTTTTCGATAAGTAAGAGTGTCGAACTCAACGAGAAGCTAAAGGTTGAATTAATATTCTCTCAAGTTCTATCGTCCACCGATACAACTCTACGCACGCTAACGCTTACTTTAACTAGAACAAGTATGAAACTACTTTGCGGGAAAAAAACTAGAAGTACTTAGTAGGTGTAGAGATAGTTTTGCAATGTAATAAAGAGCAAGTAAATAAAAGTTAGGAGCTGTTTAGATAAAGATTAATAAGTAAGTTGTTTAGTAGAAAGCTTTTTGTGTAACGCAAGAGAAAGATTGTTCATAGGCAATTAAATATAATATGATAAATATTTGTCATATGCAATGAGGGAGAGGCATACGCTAACACACTTTCCGTACTTCGATCATATGCACTTACGATTGGACCTCTAGCAAGCATCCGCAACTACTAAAAATCATTAAGGTAAACCCAACCATAGCATTAAACATCAAGTCCTCTTTACTCACATACGCAACCAATCTCCTTACACGGGTGTAAGCTTCTGTCACTCTAGCCACCCACTATAAGCGAATCATGAACATATTGCAAACCCTCCAGCGTGAATCCTTCACGTGTGCGCCTCACGGAAGGCACCTTAGGACAACATCATATCAACATACAACTCATATCAATAACATCATACCACAATTAACCCGTAGGACAAAAGAGATCTGCTCAAACATCATAGGATAGCCACACATCATTGGATAGTAATATATAGCATTAAGCACCATGTTTAAGTAGAGATTACAGCGGGGAAGAGAGGTTTTACACCGCTACATAGAGGGGGAGAGAGTTGGTGGTGACGGCGGCGAAGTTGTTGGTGTAGATCGCCATCACGATGGATGCCCCGGCGGCGCTCCGGCGCCACTGGGGGAGAGGGGGAGAGATCCCCCTCCTTCTTCTTCTTCCTTGGCCTCCTCCCTAGGTGGTAGGAGAGTTTCCCCTCTGGTCCATGGCCGCCATGGCTCCCGGAGGGCAGGAGCCCCTCCGAGATTAGATCTTTCTCTCTGTTTCTCTTATATTTTCGCGTCTATTTTCGGACCCCTTCACCGTTTATTAAATATCCGAGATCCGGAACTCCGATCGGGCTGAAATTTTGAGGGGATTTTTATCGCGAAAATATCTTTCTTGCGGCGGAAAGATAGCCTCAACCGACTTAAGGGCTAGCCACAAGCCATCAGGCCGCCCCCCAGGTCGCGCCCTGTTGGCTTGTGGGCCCCTCGGGCATTGTCTTGCGTTGATTCCGACTCCCAAAATTTACATATATTCCAAAAAAACTCCGTAAATTTTTATCCCGTTTGGACTTCGTTTGATATGGAATTTCTGCGAAACAAAAAACACACAAAAATCAGGAACTAGCACTGGTTCAATAGGTTAGTGCTCAAAAATAATATAAATTGGTAAATAATTACTCAAAAAGTATCCTAGAATGATAATATAATAGCATGGAACAATCAAAAATTATAGATACGTTGGAGACGTATCAAGCATCCCCAAGCTTAATTCCTGCTCGTTCTCGAGTAGGTAAATGATAAAACATAATTTTTGATGTGACATGCTACCCAATATGTAATCTTTTGCATGTATGCTCATTGAGAAACGATGAATTAACAAACATTAACATAGTAATACTTATAAGCACAAGCAACAAAATCATCAATCTTTCAAAGTATACGATCCTCAAAGAATGTTTACCCCCATTCATCTTATTATATTAGCAAGGCATGGCTCCATCTTCACTACATTAATACAAATGTCAAGCACCACGGTCCCCAAGTCAGGCAATTGGATCATACTTTTTCAATATGCATCAACTTTTTATTCTTCACGCAATACATGAGCGTGAACCATGGACATAGCATATAGGTGGAATAGAATGTGGTGGTAGGTTTCAAAGGGGCAAAAGTGGAGAAGAAAGTCTCGCATCAACTCGGCGTATCAACGGGCTATGGAGATGCCCATCAATAGATATCAATGCGAGGAGTAGGGATTGCCATGCAACGGATGCACTAGAGCTATAAGTATATGAAAGCTCGACTGAAGCTAAGTGGGTGTGCATCCAACTTGCTTGCTCATGAAGACCTCGGGCATTTGAGGACGCCCATCATCAGAATATACAAGCCAAGTTCTATAATGAAAAATTCCCACTAGCATATGAAAATGACATAACATTAGACTCTCTATATGAGGAATAAGGTGCCACTTTGAGGCACAAGTGTGGTAAAGGATAGTAGCAAAGTCCCTTCTCTCTTTTTCTCTCATTTATTTGTTTTTTATGGTGGGCTCATTTGGCCTCCCCCCTTTTTTGTTTCCTCACTGAGATAATGCTCTAATAATGATGATCATCACACTTTTATTTACTTACGACTCAATATGAAAAACTGATAGGATGATATGACTCTATATGAATGCCTCTGGCACTGTACCAGGATGTGCAATGATCTAGCGTAGCAAAAGATATCAAAAAACGGACAAGCCATGTAAATATCATTCTAGCTATCTTACGATCATGCAAAGCAATATGACAATGAAAATGCAAGTCATATGAAGTGACGGTGGAAGTTGAATGGCAATATATCTCGGAATGGCTATGGAAATGCCCAGATAGGTAGGTATGGTGGCTATTTTGAGGAAGATATAATGAGGCTTATATGTAACAGAGCGTATCATGTCAAGGGGTTTGTATGCACCGGCGAAAGTTGCACCGATCCCCGAGGTGAGAATGGGCAATGCACGGTACCGAAGAGGCTAGCAAATATGTGGAGGTGAGAGTGCGTATATCCATGGATTCACATTAGTCATAAAGAACTCATATACTTATTGCAAAGTTTTATTAGTTTTATCACAAATCAAAGTGCTACCCGCATGCCCCGAAGGAGGAGGTTGGGAGGAGTTAACCATCGCGCTCCTCCGACCCGAAACAACACTAGGATTTTAACGAGGAAAAGAAATGCTCACACATCCTCACCATGCCTTTTTAATTTTTAGACAAACAAGAAGTTAACACGTCTTACTACCGACACTTCTACTAATCAACAATGATGCACTCACACCCTTTCACATTACCACATCAATGTCATTAACCCACAATTTCTCGTTAATGTGCTACATGAAGGTTTTGATTATCACTCCTTGAATACCTATTATTTTTGGACTAGTCTTATAACACATGCAAATTACCGTCACTATTCATTAACTCTCAAACAAATATAAGTGAAGAACGAGAGTTTAATTCTTTATACAAAAGACCTGGACATGCACTAATAAATATAAGTGAAGCAAAAGAGGATTCTACAAATAACGGTTTTCTATATGTAGAGAAACACGCATCCAACTTCAAATGATATAAGTGAAGCACATGAAGCATTCTATAAAGCCATACTCAAAATATATAAGTGAAGTGCAAAGAGAATTTTATAAATCAACCATGTACTTTACCAAACCAGCATGGTACATTGCTAAAAGGAAAAATAAAAGGCACACGGCGCTCCAAGAATTTACGCATATCATGTGAACAAAACAAAAACCGAGACATACCGATAATTGTTGAAGAAGAAAGATGGGATGCCTTCCGGGGCATCCCCAAGCTTAGACACTTGAGTCTCCTTGAATATTTACTTGGGGTGCCTTGGGCATTCCCAAGTTTGATATATTGTCTCTCCTTATTCTTCTCACATTGACACCTCCTCGATCTTCGAACACTTCATCCACACAAAACTTGACAAAACTTTTATTAAAAACGTTAATACACATAACACCAAATCCCATCATGTCTTGCCATAACATTATTGCATAATTATAATTTAACATTACCCACTGTATGATATCACAATTCTATGGCTCCCAAGTCAATTGGGCTCAACAAGAATTCAAACATAAGCACGCAAAGCAACTATAACCGCAATCTGCAAAAAACAGGACAATATGTAAAGATGGAGATGGAAAGTATACTTGTGTCACTCAAAAAATTCTAAAAAATTAGGACGTAATAAAGAATTTGTATAAAACTATTGTGTAAAAATTTAAGAATTTTTGCACGCTCTAGTAAAATATGAAAATTCAAACACTACAGCAAAAGTTTCTGTTTTTACACAGCACATATCAAACAAGCAATTCAAACATTCTAAAGGTAATTCTTGGCACATTATTTCTATAATACAATGGATTTGTACAAGGGGATAATTATTTTTATTGATAAGTTTCTGTAATCAAGATTCACAAAGTTTCCATGGGCATGAACAAAGTTCAAGGCTAGCCCCCACTTCAACGGTGCTCGTCTTTCTCACTTTCACTTTTCTTTTTGAAAAAGGTTTAAGTTCCCCACTTTATTTTTTTTGTTTTTAATTATTTTAAAAGCACACAACAGAAATAAATGACTCTCTAAAACTTCCGTGTTGTCTCCCAGGCAGCGCTTTCTTTAAAGCCATTAAACTAGGCATATAGTACTCAAATAATTGATCCACCCGGATCCCAAGGTATATCAAAGCCAATTTTAATTAACAATGATTTGTAATTTAGTAGTGAGCACAAAGTAATATGTGGAATATAACAACGAAGTCTAACTCTCTTCCTATGCATTGGCATGTCATACAAGAATAATTCATGCACATCAAGTAAAAGCCAATACATAGCATAAGTAGTTTCTTGCAATTTTATAGTATTGGAAACATAGAGAGGTGAAGATTTGGTTCCTCTCTCATAGTAATTGCAAGTAGGAGCAGAAAGCACATGCATATTATATTCAGCAAAATCATCATATGTAATATTAAAACACAACCCATCAATATAATCCTTAATAAGTGCAAACTTTTCCGATATAGTGTAGTTGGGAGAATTAAAAAAGATACTAGGACTATCATGTGTGGGTGCAATAGCAACAATTTCATGCTTAACATAAGGAACTATAGCAAGTTCATCTCCATAAGCATAATTCATATTGGCATCATGGCCACAAGCATAGCAAGCATCAAGTTCATCAAAGAGGGATATCTCAAATGAATCCAAGGGATCATAGCATTCATCCTTCGGTATGTACGAAGGGAAATTAAACAATGTATGAGTTGAAGAGTTGCTATCATTAGAAGGTGGGCACGGGTAGCTAATCCGCTCTTCCTCCTTTTGTTCTTTGCTCTCCTCCTCATCTTTTTCATCTAATGAGCTCACAATTTTAGGAATTTCTTCTTTCATAGATTCCTGCAAAATATTAGTCTCTTCCAAGGCAGCAAACATTCTTTCAATAAATTCTTTAACATAAGAATTAGAAGCATAGTTTTCATAGCAATATTTGAGTACGGCAAAATTTTCAGATTTGTAAAGAGTAGCATCACACTTTTCAATCAACGAACCAATTTCATATGCACCCTTAAAAGCAACAAATTCTTCAATTTGTTCAACATCATAATAGAAATAGGCCTCCTTGGCATAAGAATATAGTATTTCATTATCATTAAACACACATTGGTAGGGAAGGTGTTTTTTAGTTTCTTCAGAACAACAAGTAAAATCATGTATTTCGCATAAATTCCAAGCATAGCAACACAAAGTATTAATTTGATGCCACAAGAGTTTCCCTTTTTAAGATATGCGATGTCGCACATAATAAGCATGCTCATTTAATGATTTTCCCTCAACCAAGCTAGTTGGGTTTTCAGCACGAGCACAAAGGGATCGAATATGATCCAAGTAATAAGCTTTGGTAGTACGGAACACTAGTGGTTCCTCAACTTTTGGAGCAGCAAGTACATCTATTTTTTTTGTATTTTGCGTTTCCTACCCATATCTAAAGATAGAAAACAACTTACAACAGAAAATAAAAATACTTAGTGATAAAGCAAACAAGCACACACGAAAATATCAACCACAACGCTATTGCTCCCCGGCAACGGCGCCAGAAAAAGGTCTTGATAACCCACAAGTGTAGGGAATCGTTTGTAGCCTTTTTCGATAAGTATGAGCGTCGAACCCAACGAGGAGCTAAAGGTTGAATTAATATTCTCTCAAGTTCTATCGTCCACCGATACAACTCTACGCACGCTAACGCTTACTTTAACTAGAACAAGTATGAAACTACTTTGCGAGAAAGAAACTAGAAGTACTTAGTAGGTGTAGAGATAGTTTTGCAAGGTAATAAAGAGAAAGTAAATAAAAGTTATGGGCTATTTATATAAATATTAATAAGTAAGTTGTTTAGTAGAAAGCTTTTTGCGTAACACGAGAGAAAGATTGTCCATAGGCAATTGAATATAATATGATATATACTTGTCATATGCAATGAGGGAGAGGCATACGCTAACACACTTTCCGTACTTGTATCATATGCACTTATGATTGGACCTCTAGCAAGCATCCGCAACTACTATAAATCATTAAGGTAAACCCAACCATAGCATTAAACATCAAGTCCTCTTTACTCCCATACGCAAACAATCCCCTTACTTGGGTGTAAGCTTCTGCCACTCTAGCCACCCACTATAAGCGAATCATGAACATATTGCAAACCCTCCAGCATGAATCCTTCACGTGTGCGCCTCACGGAAGGCACCTTAGGAAAGCAACATATCAACATACAACTCATATCAATAAAATCATAACACAATTAACCCGTAGGACAAAAGAGATCTACTCAAACATCATAAGATAGCCACACATCATTGGATAATAATATATAGCATTAAGCACTATGTTTAAGTAGAGATTACAGTGGGGAAGAGAGGTTTTACACCGCTACATAGAGGGGGAGAGAGTTGGTGATGACGGCGGCGAAGTTGTTGGTGTAGATCGCCGTCGCGATGGATGCCCCGGCGGCGCTCCGGCGCCACCGGGAGAGAGGGGGAGAGATCCCCCCCTCCTTCTTCTTCTTCCTTGGCCTCCTCCCTAGGTGGTAGGAGAGTTTCCCCTCTGGTCCATGGCCGCCATGGCTCCCGGAGGGCAGGAGCCCCACCGAGATTAGATCTTTCTCTCTCTTTCTCTTATATTTTCACGTCTATTTTCGGACCCCTTCACCGTTTCTTAAATATCCGAAGATCCGTAACTCCGATCGGGCTGAAATTTTGAGGCGCTTTTTATCGCGAAAATATCTTTGTTGCGGCGGAAAGATAGCCTCAACCGACTTAAGGGCTAGCCACAAGCCATCAGGCCGCCCCCCAGGTCGCGCCCTGTTGGCTTGTGGGGCCCTCGGGCATCGTCTTGCGTTGATTCCGACTCACAAAATTCACATATATTCCAAAAAAAATCTCTGAATTTTTTTATCGTATTTGGACTTCGTTTGATATGGAATTTCTGCGAAACATAACACACACAAAAAACAGGAACTGGCACTGGGTCAATAGGTTAGTGCTAAAAAATAATATAAATTGGTAAATAATTACTCAAAAAGTATCCTGGACTGATAATATAATAGCACGGAACAATAAAAAATTATAGATATGTTGGAGACGTATCACAAGCCTACCCTCGACATCTGGCCTCAACCTTTTGTCCCAGTTTTGAACCGGGCCCTGGCCCTTTGTCTCATTGCAAGTCCACCCTTGACTCGCGACTAGCCTCAACGGTTATTAGATGATGGGTTGCTAGAGTGACAGAAGCTTAAACCCTAGTTTATGTGCTACTTCGTAAGGGCCTGATTTGGATCCAAACGTTTAATGCTATGGTTAGATTTTATCTTAATACTTTTCTCGTAGTTGCGGATGCTTGCGAGAGGGTTAATCATAAGTGGGAGGTTGTTCAAGTAAGAACAGCACCCAAGCACCGGTCCACCCACATATCAAATTATCAAAGTAGCGAACACGAATCAAACCAACATGATAAAAGTGACTAGCTGAAATTCTCGTGTACCCTCAAGAACACTTTGCCTATTACTAGAGACTGTTCTGGCATGTCCTTTGCCACAAAAGGATTGGGCTACCTTACTGCACTTTATTAACCGTTACCATTACTTGCTCGTTACCAATTATCTTGCTATCAAACTATCTGTTACCTACAATTTTAGTGCTTGCAGAAATTACCTTGCTGAAAACCGCTTGTCATTTCCTTCTGCTCCTCGTTGGGTTCGACACTCTTACTTATCGAAACGACTACGATTGATCCCCTATACTTGTGGGTCATCAAGACTCTTTTCTGGTGTCGTTGCCGGGGAGTGAAGCGCTCTTGGTAAGTGGAAATCGGTAAGGAAAAACTTATACTACGTGCTGAAATTTATTGTTACTTGTTACTATGGAAAAAAAATCCTTTGAGGGGTTTGTTCGGGGTATCTGCACCTCGACCGGAACCACAATTAGTTGCCCCTCAACCTACTGCACCTACTGAAAATATTGGTTATGAAATTCCTTCGGGTATGGTAGAACAACTGCTTGATAAACCTTATGCAGGAGATGGAACTGAACATCCTGATATGTGCTACTTCTTGAGCATGCGTTGGTTTTCCCTTGAAGAGGAAAGGGTGATGCAGCAAAGTAGATAAGTATTTCCCTCGGTTGTTGAGAACAAAGGTATCAATCCAGTAGGAGATACAAGCAAGTCCCCAATAGATGTACCTACACAAATAATCAAACACTTGCACCCAACGCTATAAAGGGGTTGTCAATCCCTTCATGGTTATTTGCAAGGATGAGATCTGATAGAGATAGATATAAAAGATTGCTAGAACGTAAAGTAAAACAAAAATAAAAATAAGGCAGCGAGATATTTTTGGTATTTTCGGTTTATAGATCTGAAAATATAATATGGAAAATAGACCCGGGGGGCCATAGGTTTCACTAGAGGCTTCTCTCATGAAGGAAAATAATACGGTGGGTGAACAAATTACTGTCGAGCAATTGATAGAAAAGCGAATAATTATGACGATATCCAAGGCAATGATTATGCATATAGGCATCACGTCCGTGTCAAGTAGACCGAAACGATTCTGCATCTACTACTATTACTCCACACATCGACCGACTCCTGCCTGCATCTAGAGTATTAAGTTCATGAAGAACAGAGTAACGCATTAGGTAAGATGACATGATGTAGAGGGATAAACTCAAGCAATATGATGAAAACCCCATCTTTTTATCCTCGATGGCAACAATACAATACATGCCTCGCTACCCCTACTTTGTCACTGGGTGAGGACACCGCAAGACATAAAAACAGTAATACTTCAAGCATACTAACAAGGCAATTGCGTCCTTTCAAAATAACATGGCCTTAGAAAGTTATCCCTACAAAATCATATGGTCTGGCTATGCTCCATCTTCCCCACACAAAGTATCTAAATCATGCACAACCCCGATGACAAGCCAAGCAATTGTTTCACACTTTTTATGTTCTCAAACCTTTTCAACTCTCACGCAATACATGAGCGTGAGCCATGGATATAGCACTATAGGTGGAATAGAATATGGTGGAGGTTGCGAGGAAAAAGGAGAAGATAGTCTCACATCAACTAGGCGTATCAACGGGCTATGGAGATGCCCATCAATAGATATCAATGTGAGTGAATAGGGATTGCCATGCAACGAATGCACTAGAGCTATAAGTGTATGAAAGCTCAAAAAGAAAACTAAGTGGTTGTGCATAAGATGAAAAAATCCACTAGTTATATGAAAGTGACAAAATAGGAGACTCTCTATCATGAAGATCATGGTGCTACTTTGAAGCACAAGTGTGGAAAAAGATAGTAGCATTGTCCCTTCTTTCTTTCTCTCATTTTTTTATTTTATTTTGGTGGGCATCTTTGGCCTCTTTTTTTTATTTAGGCTTCGCAGGCCTCTTTTATTATTTGTAAAGTCCGGAGACTCATCCCAACTTGTGAGGGAGTCATAGATTCCATCATCCTTTTCTCTCATGGGACAATGCTCTAATAATGAAAATCATCACACTTTTATTTACTTACAACTCAATACCTAGAACAAAATATGACTCTATATGCAATATGAAAGTGATGGTGCGTGTCATGAAAAACGGAACGGTGGAAGTTGCATGGCAATATATCTCGGAATGGCTATGGAAATGCCATAATAGGTAGGTATGGTGGCTGTTTTGAGGAAAGTATATGGTGGCTGTTTTGAGGAAGGTGGGTTTGATGCACCGGCGAAAGTTGCGCGGTACTAGAGAGGCTAGCAAAGGTGGAAGGGTGAGAGTACGTATAATCCATGGACTCAACATTAGTCATAAAGAACTTACATACTTATTGCAAAAGTCTATTAGTTATCGAAACAAAGCATTAGACGCATGCTCCTAGGGGAGAGGTTGGTAGGAGTTAACCATCGCGCGCTCCCGACCCTCACACAAAGGTTGACAATCATTAAACAAATCATGCTCCGACTTCGTTACATAACGGTTCACCATACGTGCATGCTACGGGAATCACAAACTTTAACACAAGTATTTCTTCCAATTCACAATTACTCACTAGCATGACTCTCATATTACCATCTTCATATCTCAAAACTATATGCAAGGAATCAAACTTCTCATAGTATTCATTGCACTTAATATGAAAGTTTTTATTATATCCCTCTTGGATGCCCATTATATTAAGAATAAATTCATAACCTAAAACAATTACCATGCTGTTTAAAGACTCTCAAAATAATATAAGTGAGGTATGAGAGTTCAATAATTTCTATAAAATAAAACACCACAGTGCTCTAAAAAGATATAAGTGAAGCACTAGAGCAACATTGCCTAGCTCAAAAGATATAAGTGAAGCACATAGAGTATTCTAATAAATTCACGATTCAGCGTGTCTCTCTCAAAAGATGTGTGCAGCAAGGATAATTGTGGCAAACTAACAATCAAAGACTCATATCATACAAGACGCTCCAGGCAAAACACATATCATGTGGTGAATAAAAATATAGCCTCAAGTAAATTTACCGATGGATTGAAGACGAAAGAGGGGATGCCTTCCGGGGCATCCCCAAGCTTAGGCTTTTTGGTATCCTTGAATATGGCTTGGGGTGCCTTGGGCATCCCCAAGCTTAGGCTCTTGCCACTCCTTATTCCATAGTCCATCATATCTTTACCCAAAACTTGAAAACTTCACAACACAAAACTCAACAGAAAACTCATGAGATCCGTTAGTATAAGAAAGATAAATCACCACTTTAGGTACTGTTGTGAACTCATTATTTATTTATATTGGTGTAATATCTACTGTATTCCAACTTCTCCATGGTTCATACCCCCCCCCCCCCCCCCGATACAACCCATAGATACATCAAAATAAGCAAACAACACAAAGAAAACAGAATCTGTCTAAAACAGAATAGTCTGTAGAAATCTATAGACTTCGAATACTTCTGTAACTCCAAAAATTCTGAAAAATTAGGAAAATCAGGGCAATTTGTTTATAAATCTTGTGTAAAAATTTCAGATCAAAAGCACGTTCCAGTGAATTTACAAAATTCCTGGACAGAGAGAAAAAGTTTCTGTTTTTCAGGAAAATCAAATCACAAACACCGTAGACCATCCCAAAGGTCTTACTTGGCTCAAACACTAATTTAAACAAGAAAACACAATTACTACAGAGGTAATAATGTGCAAAACACTCAAAAACATAAGCAAAAACAAAAGCATAAAAATAAAATTGGGTAGCCTCCCAACAAGCGCTATTGTTTAACGCCCCTAGCTAGGCATAACGCAATAGATCTAGGCATTGTCATCTTTGGTATGCAATCCATAAGTAGCTCTCATAATAGATTAATAAGGTAATTTTATTTTTTTTCTAGGAAAGTGCTCCATACCTTTCCTTAATGGAAATTGGAATCTAATATTTCCTTCCTTCATATCAATAATTGCACCAATCGTTCTAAGGAAAGGTCTACCAAGAATAATAGGACATGTAGGATTGCAATCTATATCAAGAACAATGAAATCTACGGGCACATAATTCCTATTTGCAACAATAAGAACATCATTAATCCTTCCCATAGGTTTCTTTATAGTGGAATCCGCGAGATGCAAATTTAAAGAGCAATCATCAAATTCACGGAAACCTAGCACATCACATAAAGTTTTTGGAATCGTGGAAACGCTAGCACCCAAATCACACAAAGCATGGCACTCATAATCTTTAATTTTAATCTTAATAGTAGGTTCCCACTCATCATAAAGCTTTCTAGGTATAGAAACTTCCAACTCAATTTTTTCTTCAAAAGATTTCATCATAGCATCCACGATATGTTTAGTAAAAGCTTTATTTTGATTATAAGCATGAGGAGAATTCAACATGGATTGCAACAAGGAAATACAATCAATCAAAGAACAACTATCATAATTAAAGTCCTTGAAATCCAAAAGAGTGGGTTCATTGCTATTTAAAGTTTTGACCTCTTCAATCCCACTTTTATCAATCTTAGCATTGAGATCTATAAACTCCGAATCATTGGGACGCCTTTTAACTAAAGTTGACTTATCTCCAGTCCCATATTTATCAATATTTACATTAGAAAACAAAGATTCAATAGGAGTCACATCAATCACTTTAAGATCTTCATCAATATTATCACGAGAACACACTTTTTCAAGCCATTCACGCTTAGCACGTATTCTAGCGGTTCTTTCCTTACACTCATCAATAGAAATTCTCATAGCCTTTAAAGACTCATTAATATCATGCTTGGGTGGAATAGATCTAATTTTCAAAGAATCAATCTCAAGAGAAATTCTATCAACGTTCCTAGCCAAATCATCAATCTTGAGCAATTTTTCTTCAATCATAGCATTGAAACCTTTTTGCGAGCTAATAAATTCTTTAATATTATTCTCAAGATCAGAGGGCATCTTATTATAATTTCCATAAGAATTGTTTTAGGAATTACCATAATTATTAAAGGAATTACTAGGAAATGGCCTAGGATTGAAATTACCTCTATACGCGTTATTACCAAAATTGTTCCTACCAACAAAATTCACATCCATAGATTCATTATTATTTCCAATCAAAGAAGACAAAGGCATATCATTAGGATCAATGGGAGCACTCTTACTAGCAAACAATTTCATCAATTCATCCATCTTTTCACTCAAAGTATTTATTTCTTCAATAGCATGCACTTTTTTACTAGTAGGAGATCTTTTGGTATGCCATTGAGAGTAATTTGCCATAATATTATCTAGGAGTTTAGTAGCTTCTACTAATGTGATTTCTATAAAATTACCACCCGCGGTGGAATCTAAAAGATTTCTAGAAGCAAAATTCAATCCCGCATAGAAAATTTGTATAATCATCCATAAACTCAAACCATGCGCGGGGCAATTTCTAATCATTAGTTTAATCCTCTCCCATGATTGTGCAACATGCTCATGATCAAGTTGCTTAAAATTCATTATATCGTTCCTAAGGGAGATGATCTTAGCGGGCGGAAAGTACTTGGAAATAAAAGCATCTTTACACTTATTCCATGAATCAATACTATTTTTAGGCAAAGATGAAAACCAAGTTTTAGCACGATCTCGTAGTGAGAATGGAAATAGCTTCAATTTAACAATATCATTATCCACATCTTTCTTCTTTTGCATATCACACAACTCAACGAAAGTATTTAGATGGGATGCGGCATCTTCACTAGGAAGGCCGGAAAATTGTTCTTTCATAACAAGATTAAGCAAAGCGGCATTAATTTCATAAGATTCCGCACTAGTGCGGGAGCAATCGGAGTACTAATAAAATCATTATTATTAGTATTGGAGAAGTCACACAACTTGGTATTCTCTTGAGTCATCGTGACAAAGCAAGCAATCTAGCACACAAGCAAACAAAAAGCAAACGGAAAGACGAACGGAAGAAGGGCGAATAAAAAGGCAAATCTTTTTGGTTTTTTCTGAAAATCGTTTTAGAAGTGGGGGAGAGGAAAACGAGAGGCAAATGGCAAATAAAGAAAATGCAAGACATTCCGAAGATTTTATTCCATTTGGACTCCGTTTAATATTCCTTATCTGCAATATTAAAAAACAAGGAAAAAACAGAAACTGGCACTAGGCTCTAGATTATTACGTTAGTCCCAAAAATAATATAAAATAGCATATTAATGCATATAAAACATCCAAAACAGATAATATAATAGCATGGAACAATCCAAAATTATAGATACGTTGGAGACGTATCAATATGCACCTCTTATATGTGAACGGAATTTGTGGATTATTTAAGCTTGTAGGTCTACCCGGAGATGAAGCTAAGAAGAAGATTTTCCCTTTATCTTTGAAGGGAAAAGCATTGACATGGTATAGGCTATGTGATGATCTTGGATCATGGAACTGGAATCGTTTGCAATTGGAATTCCACCAAAAGTTTTATCCCATGCATCTAGTTCATCGTGATCGAAATTATATATATAATTATTGGCCTCGTGAAGGAGAAAGCATCGCTCTAGCTTGGGGGAGGCTTAAGTCAATGTTATATTCATGCCCCAATCATGATATCCCGAGAGAAGTTATTATTCAGAATTTTTATGCTCGGCTTTCTTATAATGATCAATCCATGCTCGATATTTCTTGTGCTGGTTCTTTTATGAAGAAGACTATTGAATTCAAGTGGGACCTCTTAGAAAGAATTAAACGCAACTTTGAAGATTGGGAACTCGGTGAAGGTAATGAGTCAGGTATAAAGCTTAAGTTTGATTGTGTTAAATCTTTTATGAATACCGATGCTTTTCACAAGTTTAGCACTAAATATGGACTTAACTCTAAGATAGTAGCCTCTTTCTGTGAAGCATTTGCTACTCATGTTGATCTCCCAAAAGAGAAGTGGTTTATATATCATCCCCCTATTAAAGAAGAAATTAAAGAACTGGTAAAAGCTAAAGATGAAACCATCATTTACAATGTTGATCTAGTTGTGCCTACCGCTTACATTGAAAAACCACCTTTCCCTGTTAGGATAAAGGAACATGCTAAGGTATCAACTGTGGTTCGCAAGAGTAATATTAGAGCACCTAAACCCCCTGAGCAAATTAAAGTAGAACCTAGTGTTGCTATGGTTAAAGATCTCTTGGTAGAAAATATTGATGGGCATGTTATCTACTTCTGTGATGAAGCTGCTAGAATTGCCAAACCTGATGAAAAAGATAAACATAGACCCGTAGTGGGCATGCCTGTTGTCTTAGTCAAAATAGGAGATCATTGCTATCATGGTTTATGTGATTTGGGTGCTAGTGTGAGTGCTATCCCTTTTACCTTATACCAAGAAATTATGAATGAAATAGCGCCAACTGAAATAGAAGACATTGATGTTACTATTAAATTTGCTAATAGAGACACCATCACATCACTTGGGATTGTTAGAGATGTTGAAGTCTTGTGTGGGAAAGTAAGATATCCTACTGATTTTCTAGTTCTTGGTTCCCCACAAGATGACTTTTGTCCCATTATCTTTGGTAGACCTTTCTTGAACACCGTTAATGCTAAGATAGATTGTGAAAAACAAACTGTCGGTGTTGGTTTTGGTGATGTGTCTCATGAGTTTAATTTTTCCAAGTTTAGTAGACAACCACGTGATAAAGAATTATCTAGTAAGGATGAAATAATTGTTCTTGCTTCTATTGCCGTGCCTCCTATTGATCCATTAGAACAATATTTGCTTGACCATGAAAATGATATGCACTTGTGTGAAAGAAATGAAATAGATAAATTTTTCTTTGAACAACAACCTCTCCTGAAACACAATTTGCCTATCGAAACTCTTGGAGGTCCTCCTCCACCTAAAGGTGATCCTGTGTTTGAATTAAAGCAATTGCCTGATACTTTGAAGTATGCTTATCTTGATGTGAAAAAGATATATCCTGTTATTATTAGTGCTAACCTTTCAGAACATGAAGAAGAAAGATTATTAAAAGCTCCAAGGAAGCGCCGGGCTGCTATTGGATATCCTCTTGATGATCTTAAGGGCATTAGTCCCACTCTATGTCAGCACAAGATTAATATGGAACCTGATGCTAAACCCGTTGTTGATCACCAACAGCGATTGAATCCTAGGATGAAAGAAGTGGTAAGAACTGAAATATTAAAGCTTCTGGAAGCAGGTATAATCTATCCCATAGCTGATAGTAGATGGGTAAGTCCCATTCATTGTGTCCCTAAGAAGGGAGGTATTACCATTGTTCCTAATGATAAGAATGAACTCATTCCACAAAGAATTGTTACTGGCTATAGAATGGTAATTGATTTTAGAAAATTGAATAAAGCTACTAGAAAAGATCATTACCCTCTGTCTTTCATTGATCAAATGCTAGAAAGATTATCTAAGCACACACACTTTTGTTTTCTCGACGGATATTCTGGTTTCTCTCAAATACCTGTATCACAATCTGATCAAGAGAAAACCCCTTTTGGAACCTATGCTTATAGACGCATGACTTTTGGTTTATGCAATGCACCTGCTACCTTTCAAAGATGTATGGCTGCTATATTCTCTGATTTTTGTGAAAAGATTGTGGAGGTTTTCATGGATGATTTCTCCGTTTACGGAACTTCTTTTGATGATTGCTTAAGCAACCTTGATCGAGTTTTGCAGAGATGTGAACAAACTAATCTTGTCTTGAATTGGGAGAAGTGCCACTTTATGGTTAATGAAGGTATTATCTTGGGGCATAAAATATCTGAACGAGGTATTGAGGTGGATAAAGCTAAAGTTGATGCAATTGAGAAAATGCCATGTCCTAAAGGTATTCGAAGTTTCCTTGGTCATGCTGGTTTCTATAGGAGGTTCATTAAAGAATTTTCTAAAATTTCTAGGCCTCTTACTAATCTTTTGCAAAAGGACATCCCTTTTGTTTTTGATGATGATTGTGTAGAAGCCTTTGAAACACTAAAGAAAGCCTTAACCTTTGCACCTATTGTTCAACCACCTGATTGTAACTTGCCTTTTGAAATTATGTGTGATGCTAGTGATTATGCTGTTGGTGCTGTTCTAGGACAAATAGTTGATAAGAAATTGAATGTTATCCATTATGCTAGCAAAACTCTAGACAGTGCCCAACGAAATTACGCTACTACTGAAAAAGAATTTTTAGCAGTTGTGTTTGCTTGTGATAAATTCAGATCCTACATTGTTGACTCCAAAGTTATTGTTCACACCAATCATGCTGCTATAAAATATCTTATGGAAAAGAAAGATGCTAAACCTAGACTCATTAGATGGGTTGTCTTGCTTCTAGAATTTGATTTACATATCGTTGATAGGAAGGGAGCTGAGAACCCCGTAGCGGATAACTTGTCTAGGTTGGAAAATATTCTTGATGGCCCACTACCTATTGATGATAGCTTTCCTGATGAACGGTTAGCTGCAATAAATGTTTCTCAAAACACTCCTTGGTATGCTGATTATGCTAACTATATTGTTGCTAAATATATACAACCTAGCTTCACATACCAACAAAAGAAAAAAATTCTTCTATGATTTAAGACACTACTTTTGGGATGACCCACATCTTTATAAAGAAGGAGTAGATGGTATTATTAGACATTGTGTACCTGAGCATGAACAGGAACAAATCCTACGAAAATGTCATTCCAAAGCTTATGGAGGACATCATGCGGGAGATAGAACTGCTCACAAGGTATTGCAATCTGGTTTTTATTGGCCTACTCTCTTCAAGGATGCCCGTAAGTTTGTCTTGTCTTGTGATGAATGTCAAAGAATTGGTAATATCGGTAAGCGTCAGGAAATGCCTATAAATTATTCACTTGTTGTTGAGCCATTTGATGTTTGGGGTTTTGATTACATGGGACCTTTTCCTTCCTCTAACGGGTACACTCATATTTTGGTCGTTGTTGATTATGTCACTAAGTGGGTAGAAGCTATTCCAACTAGTAGTGTTGATCACCACACCTCCATTAAAATGCTTAAAGAGGTTATTTTCCCGAGGTTTGGAGTCCCTAGATACTTAATGACTGATGGTGGTTCACACTTTATCCATGGTGCTTTCCGTAAGATGCTTGCTAAATATGATGTTAACCATAGAATTGCATCACCCTATCATCCTCAATCTAGTGGTCAAGTTGAACTTAGCAATAGAGAAATAAAGATGATATTACAAAAAACTATTAATAGGTCTCGAAAGAATTGGTCTAAGAAACTAGATGGTGCACTTTGGGCCTATAGAACAGCTTTATAAAAATCCTATGGGTATGTCTCCATACAAAATGGTATATGCTAGAGCTTGTCATTTGCCTCTAGAGTTAGAACATAAAGCATTTTGGGCAATTAAAGAACTCAACTATGATTTCAAACTTGCCGGTGAGAAGAGGCTATTTGATATTAGCTCACTAGATGAATGGAGAACCCAAGCCTATGAAAATACCAAACTATTCAAGGATAAAGTAAAAAGATGGCATGACAAAAGAATCCAAAAGCAGGAATTAAAAATAGGAGACTATGTTCTTTTGTTCAACTCTCGTTTAAGATTTTTTGCAGGTAAGCTTCTCTCCAAATGGGAAGGACCTTATATTATCGAAGAGGTTTATCGTTCTGGATCTAGCAAGATTAATAATGCCGAAGGTACCAACCCGAAGGTGGTCAATGGACAAAGAATTAAGCACTATATCTCAGATCTGAAGATATGTTGTCTCAAGATTTAGAGGGGGAGAGCCATGTTGGTGACAATATTGCAAACCCCAAGATCTATGGAGAAGTGGAGCATTGTGGATGGACCTCAGATGAGGAGGAAGACGCAGCCATGAAGGAAACAAAGGATGATAGCTCTGAGGAGGAGGATGACCCGCTACCTCAACCCGGAGACATGCATGTGGAATTCAAGAAGTCAAGCCTCCCTAGAGGATACAAACCCAAGGTTCAATTTATTCCATCTCGTTTTCTACAGGAGAGCAAGGCAGCATTATGCAAAAAGATATTGAAGCTCGAGTTAGAGAATGATGATCTAAGGGAGGAAAATTTTATGCTCAAATATAAGTTGAAGAAGAAGGCTACATCATCACCACCACCAAAGGAGACTTGAGCACACGGGTATGGGCACTCCCCTTGGCTTGATCCAAGCTTGGGGGGGTGCCTCGGTATCGTATCACCATCACTTTTATTCACCTTTACCTATTTTAGTTCGATCTTTAGTTCCCTTTTGATTTAGTTGAATAAATTTTTAGCATGATCTACTTTCGTGTGTTAGTTTCATGGTCTATCTATCTATGTAATCGAGTGAGAGTTATATATTATAAAGTTTAGTATGAGTTTTTCCTTCTCTACTTTCTTGTTGCAATCAAAATAAAGGAAAAATAAATAAATTAAAATAATCATATGCTAATCTTATGGTGAGTAATGACATCACATAAGGAAAAGTATAAGTAGTAAAATTTATTGGAGATTGACAAACATAGCATTGGTCAATGATGCAATTCATGAAAGAATTAATAAGGGAAGAGAAGATTCACATGCAAATACACTATCTTGGACATCTTTTATGATTGTGAGCCCCCATTAAATATTATATGTCAAAATGGTTGTCGTTGGACAAGGAAGACAACGTAATGATATATGTTTGTTCATATCCACATAGAAGTTATATTGTCATAGATCCTTCAACATGTGGTGCTGGCTCAATATCTTTGCTAGCCAAAAATTCCACACTAAGTAGAGATACTACCTATGCATCAAAAAACGCAAAGCCAAATTCATTAATTGAGAGTCCACCATACCTACCTACGGATCGAGTAAGATCCTTCAAGTAAGTTGTCATCGGTGCAATAAGGCAATAAAAATTGCTTCTAAATGTGTTTTGATCAATTAGTGTAAGATAAAATTGAGCGCTATACGAACTTATGATGGCAAAGTAATAAAAGCGACAGACTGCATAATAAAGGTTGCTATCATAGGGGGCAATATAGCGTGACGTTCTTTTACATTAAGGGATTGGGCATACAAACCAAAAAGCGCATGACAACCTCTGCTTCCTCTGCGAAGGGACTATCTTTTACTTTTATGTATTTACTTGTATGCAAGAGTCAAAGTATTCTCCCCTATTCCTTTTTACTTTTCTCTTTTTGCAAGCATCATGTGGTGAGGAAAGATCTAGGCACATATATCCAATTGGATGTGAGTGAGCATGAATTATTATTGTTGACATCACCCTTGAGGTGAATACGTTGGGAGGCGAAACTATAAGCCCCTATCTTTCTATGTCTCCGGTTTTAACTTTTTGCTCATGGGTATGCAGTGAGTGTTAGCAATCATAGAAGACTAAATGATGGTTGAGTATGTAGACTTGCCAAAAGGCTCCGACATGAGGCCCTTCCTGAAAATATGATGAATTGTAGTTGCAAAGTTGACTGAGAACATAGTTTGTTGGTTTTCAATAAGGTTTATGCTTTATACTTCTATGTTGTGATGAATTGTTACTTGTTCATGAGAAGTTATATGATGAAAGTTATATAAATAAGTTTTATGCTAGAGTTTGTTGCTGTTATGATAATAAGCATGATGCTACTATGTCCGTATTATGTTTTTATCGACACCTCCCTCTCAAACCATGTGGACATGCTTTTCAATATCGACTTTTCGCTTGAGGAAAAGCGATGTCTAAGCTTGGGGAGTTGATACATCCATTTTGCATCATGATTTCCCACTGTTATTTATTATGTTTTGTTGAATAATAATGCTTTAGGGAGTGATTCTAATGCCTTTTCTCTCATAATATGCAAGGTTTACACAAAGAGGGAGAATACCGACAGCTGGAATTTTGGACCTGAAAAAGCACATCAGAGATACCTATTCTGCACAACTCCAAAGAAGCTGAATTTTTACGGAGAATATTTTTGAAATATATGAAAAATACTGGAGCAAAGAACTACCGGAGGGGGCCACCCTGGTGGGCACAAGACACCAGGGCGCGCCAGGCCCCCCAGGCGCGCCCTGGTGGGTTGTGCCCTCCTCGGCCCACCTCCGGTGCCCATCTTCTGGTATATAGGGTCTTTTGACCTAGAAAAAATAAGAGAGGACTTTCGGGACGGAGCGCCGCCGTCTCGAGGCAGAACTTGGGCAAGAGCACTTTTGCCCTCCGGCGGAGCGATTCCGTCGGGGGAACTTCCCTCCCGGAGGGGGAAATCGAAGTCATCGTCATCACCAACACCCCTATCATCTTTGGGAGGCCAATCTTCATCAACATCTTCAACAGAACCATCTCCTCTCAAACCCTAGTTCATCTCTTGTGTTCAATCTTCGTACCAGAACCTCAGATTGGTACATGTGGGGTGACTAGTAGTGTTGATTACATCTTGTAGTTGATTACTATATGGATTATTTGGTGGAAGATTATATGTTCGTATCCATTATGCTATTCAATACCCCTCTGATCTTGAGCATGAATATTATTTGTGACTAGTTACCTTTGTTCTTGAGGTCACGAGAGAAGTCATGTTGCAAGTAATCATGTGAATTTGATATGTGTTCGATATTTTGATGATATGTATGTTGTGATTCCCTTAGTGGTGTCATGTGAACGTCGACTACATGACACTTCACCGTCCTTGGGCCTAAGGGAATGCATTGTGGAGTAGTTATTAGATGATGGGTTGCTAGAGTGACAGAAGCTTAAACCCTAGTTTATGCGCTACTTCATAAGGGCCTGATTTGGATCCAAACGTTTAATGTTATGGTTAGATTTTATCTTAATACTTTTCTCGTTGTTGCGGATGCTTGCGAGGGGTTAATCATAAGTGGGAGGTTGTTCAAGTAAGAACAGCACCCAAGCACCGGTCCACCCACATATCAAATTATCAAAGTAGCGAACACGAATCAAACCAACATGATAAAAGTGACTAGCTGAAATTCCCGTGTACCCTCAAGAACACTTTGCCTATTACTAGAGACTGTTCTAGCCTATCCTTTGCCACAAAAGGATTGGGCTACCTTCCTGCACTTTATTTACCGTTACTGTTACTTGCTCGTTACCAATTATCTTGCTATCAAACTATCTGTTACCTGCAATTTTAGTGCTTGCATAAATTACCTTGCTGAAAACCGCTTGTCATTTCCTTCTGCTCCTCGTTGGGTTCGACATTCTTACTTATCGAAAGGACTACGATTGATCCCCTATACTTGTGGGTCATTGATACGTCTCCAACGTATCTATAATTTTTGATTGTTCCATGCTATTATATTATCGGTTTTGGATGTTTTATATGCATTAATATGCTATTTTATACTATTTTTTGGGACTAACCTATTAACCTAGATGTAGGAGATATGCCCAAGAGGCAATAATAAATGTTATTATTTATCCCCATGTTCCTAATTAAGTTTATATTCCATGCTATAACTGCAATGATTCTCGAGTCTGCAATATCCACGAGGCCCGGAGGGAAACTCATTTGCACGTGTGGTATAATAAACGGTAAAATGTATTCCTAGTCTTGCCTCTAAGACTGGCTCAAGTGTTGCATGATGATCCTGTTTTCCTGATCATGGGCATGGCTATGCCAGCAATTTTGAGGGTGCAATGTTGGTAGAACACTTGTGTTGAATCGACCCGAATTGATGTTATGCTATGAGATACATTCGTCACAAGTTAATGGTTAATAACACAGAGATAGTTAATGTTTGCATAATTCCTTAGACCATGAGAGTACCGAGTTCCTTTGTGCTTGCTTCGTGAACTTTGGGGTTTGTTAAACGTCATCCGTTACTGGGTGGCTATTACAGCGGCTTACGGGTTCACGGAAAAGTATGGCAAGTAACAAGATAGCTCAAGATTGGGATTTGCTCCTCCGACGGTGGAGAGATATTCTCGGGCCCTCTCGGTGTTACGGTATCCATCATCGTCTGGCCAGACACATTGTGATTTGATCACGGGGATGCCGGAACGCGGAAACGAGAAAATAGAACAATACCGGTAAAGAGGTAACTGGCATAGTGGACAAGTTGTTGATCCATGGGGATGCCAACATGTCTCACCTTGGGTATTTGTAACATATCGCGAAGCAACAGGAATAGCACACGGCAACTGGAGGTTCACTCGAATATTCATTCGTGTGGGTATAGGGGTCAATATGGGTGTCCACGGCTCCGATGTTGATCATTGATCGGAAGGGGTTCCGGGTCATGTCTATACTTCACCGAACCTATAGGGTCACACGCTTAAGGGTCATCTATCTGCTGAATACTAGACAGGGAGTCTGAGAGAAAGTCTCCGGAAAAAGTTTCGGAGACAGCGGAAAAGTTCCGAAGAGAGGTCACCGGATGAGTTCCGGTAAAACTGAAAAGTTGTTTCAGGGGATACCATTAAGTCAAATTGGTTTCGGCACACGCCTGATAATTCTTGGAGGGTGCCAGAATCATTCTGGAAACTTCTAGGAATTTTCCGGAAGAAAAACCGGAATTGTTCCGGAGCTGCCGGAACCGCTTTGTTTGCTTTTCGCAGATGAAAATCACTAATCCGGAATTGTTTCGGAATGCATCGAAAATTATTTTAGTGGGTACTGGAAATGTTCTAGGTCCACATAAATATTTTCGGTTCGAACGGACGCTGAAAAATGTCGTCGTGAATAGTGAAATCAGCTTTATGGTTACTTTTTGGAAAGCCACCTTTTTGGGCTTTTGCTCCAAAATATCTTGGAGATGACATGGATGGATGTGGCTGAAATTTCAGCCCCTCCACCCCTCCTTCTCCTATAAATAGAGGTGGAGGGGGCTGCCCAAACTCACTCTTTCTCACATACAAGTGCCATGCATGATCTGTCTTTCTCTCTCCCTCCCAGCGAAATAGTTTCGTAGAGCCGAAAGGCTGTCTGGGTTCCGGTGGGAACTAGTTCTGGACGGCGAAGCCCTGCCGGATAGATGACACCGTATGTGTGCAACTCTGTAGAGAGATCGTAGTTTCGGTCTTAGTTCAAGAGTGCCTCCTGAAGGGTTGTCCGTGTGACCGTCCGAGTTTCGGAGGTCCTCCCGAAGGGCTATCCGCGACACCGTCCGGGGGACTGTCCGACCGCCTCCCGGAGGGCTGTCCGAGGGGCAGATGAGGGTATACATCCTCGCGGTTGGGAGGTTGTAAATCCTAGCTGCGGGGATCTGCACCGCCGATCGTCATCGACTCTACTTCCGATGCGCTACGAGTCGGTAACGATAAAGATCAAACCTTGTATGCAGTCTCCATAGTTGTCCTGGGCTGGTGCGTTGATCGGAAATTTTTGTTTTCTGCTACGTTCCCCTACACTAGAGCCCAGTGCCAGTTTCTGTTTTTTCCTTGTTTTTGAGTTTTACAGAAAAGGAATATCAAACGGAGTCCAAACGAAATAAAAATTTACGGTGATTTTTTATGGACCAGAAGAGACCCACGGGGCATCGGAGTTGGGCCAGAAGAGCCACGAGGCAGCCACAAGCCTAGGCCCCCCCTAGGGCGTGCCCCCCTGGCTTGTCGTCGCCTCGTGGCCCCCCTTGACTTGTTTCCGACGCCCAAATTTCTTATAAATACAGAAAGCTCCAGAAAGAAACCTAGATCGGGAGTTTCGCCGCCGCAAGCCTCTGTAGCCATGAAAAACCAATCGGGAGCCCGTTCCGGCACCCTGCCGGAGGGGGAAACAATCACCGGAGGCCATCTTCATCATCCCAACGGGCTCCATGATGAGGAGGGAGTAGTTCACCCTCGGGGCTGAGGGTATGTACCAGTAGCTATGTGTTTGATCTCTCTCTCTCTCTCTCGTGTTCTTGAGATGGCACGATCTTGATGTATCGCGAGCTTTATTGATATAGATGAATCATATGGAGTTTTCCCCTCTCTATCTTCTTGTGATGAATTGAGTTTTCCCTTTGAAGTTTACTTATCGGATTGAGTCTTTAAGGATTTGAGAACACTTGATGAATATCTTGCGATGGGATATCCGTGGTGACAATGGGATGTTCTGTTGATCCACTTGATGTATGTTTTGGTGATCAACCTGCGGGTTCCGTGACCTTGGGAATCTATGCATAGGGGTTGGCATACGTTTTCGTCTTGACTCTCCGATGGAAACTTTGGGGCACTCTTTGAAGTTCTTTGTGTTGGATTGAACATGATGAATCTGAAATTGTGTGATGCATATCGTATAATCAAACCCGTGGGTATTCGTGGTGACATTGGAGTGCCTAGGTGACATTAGGGTTTTGGTTGATGTGTATCTTAAGGTGTTATTCTAGTACGAACTCTAGGGGTGTTCGTGACAATTAATGGGGATGGCTCATATGATTGATCGAAAAAGATAACTTTGAGGTGGTTTGGTACCCTACAATAATTTCTTCGTTTGTTCTCCGCTATGAGTTACTTTGGAGTGAACTCTTTGTCGCACGTGAGGGATTTACATATGATTCAACTATGTCAGCATTGTTGAGAGAACTTGCACTAGTGAAAGTATGAACCCTAGGCCTTGTTTCCAAGCATTGCAATACCGTTTTTGCTCACTTTTGTTACTTGCTACCTTGCTGTTTTTATATTTTCAGATTACAAAAACATGTATCTACTATCCATATTACACTTGTATCACCATCTCTTCGCCGAACTAGTGCACCTATACAATTTACCATTGTATTGGGTGTGTTGGGGACACAAGAGACTTTTTGTTATTTGGTTGCAGGGTTGTTTGAGAGAGACCATCTTCATACTACACCTCCCACGGATTGATAAACCTTAGATCATCCACTTGAGGGAAATTTGCTACTGTCCTACGAAACTCTGCGCTTGGAGGCCCAACACGAGTCTACAAGAAGAAGGTTGCGTAGTAGACATCAAGCTCTTTTATGGCGCCGTTGCCGGGGAGGTGAGTGCTTGAAGGTATATCTTTAGATCTTGCAATTAAATCTTTTAGTTTCTTGTTTTTCACTAGTTTGGTTTTATAAAAGAAATACAAAAAATGGAGTTTAGGTTGTATCAATTGGTTCGTCTTTTTAATGTCTTTCGTGAAAATGATGGTTTGGAAAATTGTGCTCAATTGGTAGAGGAAGAATTTATGAAAATACTTAATGAGAATTACTTGAATGATGAGCATGATTGCAATATTGCTAGTATGAATTCTCTGAATATCCATGATGCTAATGATATGCAAACCCACAAGCTTGGGGATGCTATGTTTGATGAAGATGATATTTTTAGTCCCCCAAGTTTTGATGAGCAAATTTGTTATGATAATGACATGCCTACTATCTATCATGATTATGATGATGACATGTATGCTATAAAGAGTGATAGTAACCATGAAACTTGTCATCATGATTTTAATATTCAAAGTGGTTATGTCAATCAAGTATCTCATGATAGTTATTTTGTTGAGTTTGCTCCCACTATCATGAATGAGAAGAAAATTGCTTATGTGGAGAGTGACAAATTTTCTATGCTTGTGGATCATGAAGATAATGCTTTATGTGATAGTTATGTTGTGAAATTCCTTGATGATGCTACTGAAAATTATTATGAGGGAGGAACATATGCTTGTAGGAATTGCAATAATATCAAGTTTCCTCTCTATGTGTTGAAAGTTTTGAAGTTATGCTTGTTTTACCTTCCTATGCTAGTTGATTCTTGTTCCCATAAGTTGTTTGCTCACAAAATCCCTATGCATAGGAAGTGGGTTAGGCTTAAACGTGCTAGTCATATGCTTCATGATGCTCTTTTGCATGTTTCAATTCTTATCTTTTATGTGAGCATCATTGAAATCATCATGCCTAGCTAAAAGGCATTAAAGAAAAGCGCTTGTTGGGAGACAACCCAATATTTATCCCTACTGTTTTTGTGTGTTCACATGATTAAGCTACTGTAGTAATCATGTTTTGTGCCTTTTATTTCAATAAAGTGCCAAGTAAAGCCTTTGGGATGACTCACAAGATGAGTAGAATTGATGCTGAACCAAAACAGAAACTTTTGACTCCAGTACAGGAATATTCATTTCTTATTGGAGCATGATAATGATCTGAAATTTTTACACAGTCTTTATATACAATTCTTCAGGTTGTCCTAATTTTTCGGAATTTTTAGAGACAGGTAAGTATGGTTACACTACAGATCTTCACAGACTGTTCTGTTTGGACAGATTGCTGTCATAGTTTTGTTATCTACTTATCCTATAGTTTCCATAGCCTATATTGGTAGATATAAATTGTGGAAACGATAGTAAACAGTAGATGATGTTTGAAAATTATTGTGCAACTTGTCTTGACAGTACATGAAGTGTTGATTTATTCTTATGTGTACTAACCTATCTCACGAGTTCTTTTCGAGTTTTGTGTGGATGAAGTTTTTGAGAATAGGTGAAACCATGATATGAGAGGATTGAATGAGATACAAAATCTCAAGCTTGGGGATGCCCAAGGCACCCCAAGTAAATATTTCAAGAAGTCTCAAGCATCTAAGCTTGGGGATGCTACACATCCCATCTCTCTTCATCAACAATTATCGGTTAGCCTATGTTGAGCCTAAATTTTTATTCATTCACATGATGCGTGCTATTCTTGGAGTGCTATTTTTATTTAGTTTGTTGTTTGAATAAAAAAACTCAGATCTGAAAATATTTATTGAGAGAGAACCCTCACATAGCTACTTGATTGTTTACCTACTCATTAATCTTCACTTATATCTTTTGGAGTAGTTTGTCAATTTGCTCTAGTACTTCACTTATATCTTTTTAGAGCACGGCGGTGGTTTTATTTTATAGAAATTGTTGAACTCTCATGCTTCACTTATATTATTTTGAGAGTCTCTAAACAGCATGGTAATTTGCTTAGGTTATGAATTTAGTCCTAATATGATGGGCATCCAAGAGAGATATAATAAAAACTTTCATATAAAGTGCATTGAATACTATGAGAAGTTTGATTCCTTATGATTGTTTTGAGATATAAAGATTGTGATATTGGAGACATGCTAGTGAGTAATTGTGGATTGGTAGAAATGCTTGTGTTAAAGTTTGTGAGTCCCGTAGCATGCACGTATGGTGAACCGTTATGTGACGAAGTCGGAGCCTGATTTATTTATTGAATGTCTTCCTTTGTGTGGAGGTCGGGATCGCGCGATGGTTAACTCCTACCAACCCTTCCCCTAGGGGCATGCAGCTAGTACTATGTTTCGATGACTAATAGACTTTTGCAATAAGTATGTGAGTTCTTTATGACTAATGTTGAGTCCATGGATTATACGCACTCTCACCCTTAAACCTTTGCTAGCCTCTCTAGTACCGCACAACTTTCGCCGGTGCATTAAACCCACCTTCCTCAAAACAGCCACCATATACCTTCCTCAAAACAGCCACCATACCTACCTATTATGGCATTTCCATAGCCATTCCGAGATATATTGCCATGCAACTTCCACCGTTCCGTTTATCATAACACGCACCATCATTGTCATATTGCTTAGCATGATCGTAAGATAGCTAGCATGATGTTTTCATGGCTTACGCTAGATCATTGCATATCCCAGTACACCGCCAGAGGCATTCATATAGAGTCATATCTTGTTCAAGTATCGAGTTGTAATTCTTTAGTTGTAAGTAAATAAAAGTGTGATGATCATCATTATAGGGCATTGTCCCATGTGAGGAAAGGATGATGGAGACTATGATTCCCTCACAAGTCGGGATGAGTCTCCGGACTTTACAAAAAATAAAAGAGGCCAGAGAAGCCCGAATAAAAAAAAGAGGCCAAAGATGCCCACCAAAAGAAAAAATGAAAAAAAAAGAAAAAAAAATGAGAGAAAAGAGAGAAGGGGCAATGCTACTATCCTTTTTCCACACTTGTGCTTCAAAGTAGCACCATGATCTTCATGATAGAGAGTATCCTATATTGTCACTTTCATATACTAGTGGGAATTTTTCATTATAGAACTTGGCTTGTATATTCCAATGATGGGCTTCCTCAAAATTGCCCTAGGTCTTCGTGAGCAAGCGAGTTGGATGCACACCCACTTAGTTTCTTTTTGAGCTTTCATACACTTATAGCTCTAGTGCATCCGTTGCATGGCAATCCCTACTCACTCACATTGATATCTATTGATGGGCATCTCCATAGCCCGTTGATATGCCTAGTTGGTGTGAGATTATCTCCTTCTTTTTTGTCTTCTCCACAACCACCATATTCTATTCCACCTATAGTGCTATGTCCATGGCTCACGCTCATGTATTGCGTGAGAGTTGAAAAAGTTTGAGAACACTAAAGTATGAAACAATTGCTTGGCTAAAACCGGGGTTGTGCATGATTTAATACTTTGTGTGATGAAGATGGAGCATAGACAGACTATATGATTTTGTAGGGATAACTTTCTTTGGCCATGTTATTTTGAGAAGACATGATTGCTTTATTAGTATGCTTGAAGTATTATTGTTTTTATGTCAACATTAAACTTTTGTTTTGAATCTTATGGATCTGAATATTCATGCCACAATAAAGGAAATTACATGGATGAATATGTTAGGTAGCATTCCACATCAAAAATTCTGTTTTTATCATTTACCTACTCGAGGACGAGCAGGAATTAAGCTTGGGGATGCTTGATACGTCTCCAACGTATCTATACTTTTATTGTTCCATGCTATTATATTATCGGTTTTGGATGTTTTATATGCATTAATATGCTATTTTATACTACTTTTTTTGGGACTAACCTATTAACCTAGAGCCCAGTGCCAGTTTCTGTTTTTTCCTTGTTTTTGAGTTTTACAGAAAAGGAATATCAAACGGAGTCCAAACGAAATAAAAATTTACGGTGATTTTTTATGGACCAGAAGAGACCCACGGGGCATCGGAGTTGGGCCAGAAGAGCCACGAGGCAGCCACAAGCCTAGGCCCCCCCTAGGGCGCGCCCCCCTGGCTTGTCGTCGTCTCGTGGCCCCCTTTGACTTGTTTCCGATGCCCAAATTTCTTATAAATAAAAAAACCACCAGAAAGAAACCTAGATCGGGAGTTCCGCCACCGCAAGCCTCTGTAGCCACGAAAAACCAATCGGGGGCCCGTTCTGGCACCCTGCCGGAGGGGGAAACCATCACCGGAGGCCATCTTCATCATCCTGGCGGTCTCCATGACGAGGAGAGTGTAGTTCACCCTCGGGGCTGAGGGTATGTACCAGTAGCTATGTGTTTGATCTCTCTCTCTCGTGTTCTTGAGATGGCACGATCTTGATGTATCACGAGCTTTATTGATATAGATGAATCATATGGAGTATTCCCCTCTCTATCTTCTTGTGATGAATTGAGTTTCCCCTTTGAAGTTTACTTATCGGATTGAGTCTTTAAGGATTTGAGAACACTTGATGTATGTCTTGCGATGGGATATCCGTGGTGACAATGGGATGTTCTGTTGATCCACTTGATGTATCTTTTGGTGATCAACCTGCGGGTTCCGTGACCTTGGGAATCTATGCATAGGGGTTGGCACACGTTTTCGTCTTGACTCTCCGATGGAAACTTTGGGGCACTCTTTGAAGTTCTTTGTGTTGGATTGAACGTGATGAATCTGAAATTGTGTGATGCATATCGTATAATCAAACCCGTGGGTATTCGTGGCGACATTGGAGTGCCTAGGTGACATTAGGGTTTTGGTTGATGTGTATCTTAAGGTGTTATTCTAGTACGAACTCTAGGGCTGTTCGTGACAATTAATGGGGATGGCTCATATGATTGATCGGAAAAGATAACTTTGAGGTGGTTTGGTACCCTACAATAATTTCTCTGTTTGTTCTCCGCTATGAGTTACTTTGGAGTGAACTCTTTGTCGCACTTGAGGGATTTACATATGATTCAACTATGTCAGCATTGTTGAGAGAACTTGCACTAGTGAAAGTATGAACCCTAGGCCTTGTTTCCAAGCATTGCAATACCGTTTTTGCTCACTTTTGTTACTTGCTACCTTGCTGTTTTTATATTTTCAGATTACAAAAACCTATATCTACTATCCATATTACACTTGTATCACCATCTCTTCGCCGAACTAGTGCACCTATACAATTTACCATTGTATTGGGTGTGTTGGGGACACAAGAGACTTTTTGTTATTTGGTTGCAGGGTTGTTTGAGAGATACCATGTTCATCCTACGCCTCCCATGGATTGATAAACCTTAGGTCATCCACTTGAGGGAAATTTGCTACTGTCCTACGAAACTCTGCGCTTGGAGGCCCAACACGAGTCTACAAGAAGAAGGTTGCGTAGTAGACATCAGTCATCAACCCGCTCCTCTGCATATGTTTTGTTTTTTCATTCCATTTACTACTCTACACTCGCAATTGGGACCCTAGTTGTGTTTCATCCTAGTTGCAAGTAGATCCTTAACTCGCAACCGGGCTTGTAGTTTCATAGTTGTCACACTTGCAAATCCACCCTCCACTCGCAAATGAGCTCGTAGTTGCCGTAGTTGCAAGTCCACCCTCGACTCACAAATGATCTCGTAGTTGTCCTACTCGCAAATCCACCCTCGACTCACAAATGAGTTCGTAGTTGTCCTACTCGCAAGTCCACCCTCGACTCGAAACTGAGCATATGTTTTGTTCTCATCTCAGTTGCAAGTCCACGCTCGACTCGCAACTGGACTCATAGTTTTTTATTATCCCAGTTGCAAGTCCACCCTCGACTAAAAAATGTGTACCGTAGTTTTGTGTAGTTACCCAGTAGCAAGCTGATGTCTACTACGCAACCTTCTTCTTGTAGACTCGTGTTGGGCCTCCAAGCGCAGAGTTTTGTAGGACAGTAGCAAATTTCCCTCAAGTGGATGACCTAAGGTTTATCAATCCATGGGAGGCATAGGATGAAGATGGTCTCTCTCAAACAACCCTGCAACCAAATAACAAAGAGTCTCTTGTGTCCCCAACACACCCAATACAATGGTAAATTGTATAGGTGCACTAGTTCGGCGAAGAGATGGTGATACAAGTGTAATATGGATGGTAGATATAGGTTTTTGTAATCTGAAAATATAAAAACAGCAAGGTAACTAATCATAAAAGTGAGCACAAACGGTATTGCAATGCTTAGAAACAAGGCCTAGGGTTCATACTTTCACTAGTGCAAGTTATCTCAACAATACTGACATAGTTGAATCATATGTAAATCCCTCACATGCGACAAAGAGTTCACTCCAAAGTCACAAATAGTGGAGAACAAACAAAGAAATTATTGTAGGGTACGAAACCACCTCAAAGTTATCTTTTCCGATCAATCTTATGAGCTATGCCTATAAGTGTCACAAACAGCCCTAGAGTTCGTACTAAAATAACACCTTAAGATACACATCAACCAAAACCCTAATGTCACCTAGATACTCCAATGTCACCACAAGTACCCATGGGCTTGATTATACGATATGCATCACACAATTTCAGATTCATCATGTTCAATCCAACACAAAGAACTTCAAAAAGTGCCCCAATGTTTCTACCGGAGAGTCAAGACGAAAACATGTGCCAACCCCTATGCATAGATTCCCAAGGTCACGGAACCCGCAAGTTGATCACCAAAACATACATCAGGTGGATCAATAGAACATCCCATTGTCACCACGGATATCCCATCACAAGACATACATCAAGTGTTCTCAAATCCTTAAAGACTCAATCCGATAAGTAAACTTCAAAGGGAAAACTCAATTCATCACAAGAAGATAGAGAGGGGAAAACTCCATATGATTCATCTATATTAATAAAGCTCGCGGTACATCAAGATCGTGTCATCTCAAGAACACGAGAGAGAGAGATCAAACACATAGCTACTGGTACATACCCTTATCCCCGAGGGTGAACTACTCTATCCTCGTCATGGAGACCGCCGGGATGATGAAGATGGCCTCCGGTGATGGTTTCCCCCTCCGACAGGGTGCCGGAACGGGCTCCCGATTGGTTTTTCGTGGCTACAGAGGCTTGCGGCGGCGGAACTCCCAATCTAGGTTTCTTTTCGGGGGTTTCTGTATTTATAGGAATATTTGGCATTGGAATCACGTCAGGGGGGTGCTCGAGGGACCCACAAGCCAGGGGGCGCGCCCCCTAGGCTTGTGACCTCCTCGGGACTCCTCTCCGTTATATTTTTGCTCCAGTATTTTTTATATTTTCCAAAAATATTCTCCGTAAATTTTCAGCCCATTCCGAGAACTTTTATTTCTGCACAAAAACAACACCACGGTAGCTCTGCTGAAAACAGCGTCAGTCCGGGTTAGTTCTAATAAAATCATACCAAAATCATATAGAATTATTGTAAACATGGCATGAATACTTCATAAATTATAGATACGTTGGAGACGTATCACAAGCCCGCCCTTAACTCGCAACTAGGATCGAAATTTCTTTAATCCTAGTTGCAAGTCCACAATTGACACGCAACTATGCCCGTACTTTTGCTTTATCCCAGCTGCAAGTCGACCCTTGACTCGCAACTGGGCTCGTAATTTCGTAATTGTCCTAGTTGCAAGTCTATCATCGACTCACAACTAAGCTCATAGTTATCCGAGTTGCAAGCCCATGCTCGACTCGCAACTGGAGTAGTGTTTTGTTTTCAGCCCAGTTGCAAGTGAAACCTTGACTAGCAACTGGGACTCGACTCGAAAGTGTGCTCGTAGTTTGTTATTGTCCCAGTTGCAAGTCGACCCTCGACTCACAAGTGGTATCATAATTTTGTGTAGTTGCTCGAGTTGCAAATCCGCCCTTGACTCGCAACTAGGCTCGTAATTTGTTTCATCGCAGTTGCAAGTCCATCCTTGACTCGCAACTGGGCTTGTGGTTTTCATGGTTGTCCTAGTTGCAAGTCCACCCTCGACTCACAACTAGGTCCATGGTTTTGTTGTTGTCCCAGTTGCAAGTCCACACATCGACTCGCAACTAGACCGTAATTTTTTCATGGGCCATTTGCATTTCTGTCCCTAACTCGAACCACCTACTCAGATTTGCCCCTAATTTTCCACTGTGCTCAAATTTTCCCCTCTGCCGTCAAGTCCCCTTATAGAAATGCCCTTCTATGACATTACCGTCCGGTCAACGGGCTTTGACCTTCTTGGTGAATAGTGCTACTTCTTGAGCATGCGTTGGTTTTCCCTTGAAGAGGAAAGGGTGATGCAGCAAAGTAGATAAGTATTTCCCTCAGTTGTTGAGAACCAAGGTATCAATCCAGTAGGAGATACAAGCAAGTCACCAATGGATGTACCTACACAAATAATCAAACACTTGCACCCAACGCTATAAAGGGGTTGTCAATCCCTTCATGGTTACTTGCAAGGATGAGATCTGATAGAGATAGATAGATAGGATTGCAGCAAGATATTTTTGGTATTTTTGGTTTTAGATCTGAAAATATAATATGGAAAATAGACCCGGGGGCCATAGGTTTCACTAGAGGCTTCTCTCATGATGGCAAATAATACGGTGGGTGAACAAATTACTGTCGAGCAATTGATAGAAAAGCGAATAATTATGAAGATATCCAAGGCAATGATTATGCATATAGGCATCACGTCCGTGTGAAGTAGACCGAAACGATTCTGCATCTACTACTATTACTCCACACATCGACCGACTCTTGCCTGCATCTAGAGTATTAAGTTCATGAAGAACAGAGTAACGCATTAGGTAAGATGACATGATGTAGAGGGATAAACTCAAGCAATATGATGAAAACCCCATCTTTTTATCCTCGATGGCAACAATACAATACGTGCCTCGCTACCCCTAGTTTGTCACTGGGTGAGGACACCGCAAGATTGAACCCAAAACTAAGCACTTCTCCCATTGCAAGAATTACCAATCTAGTTGGCCAAACCAAACCAATAACTCGAAGAGACTTGCAAAGATATGAAATCATGCATATAAGAATTCAGAGAAGATTCAAATAATATTCATAGATAATCTAAACATAAACCCACAATTCATCGGATCTCGACAAACACACCGCAAAAGAGTATTACATCGGATAGATCTCCATGAAGATCATGAAGAACATGGTATTGAAGAACAAAGAGAGAGAAGAAGCCATCTAGCTACTAGCTATGGACCCGAAGGTCTGTGGTGGACTACTCACGCATCATCGGAGGGGCAATGGAGTTGATGTAGATGCCCTCCGTGATCGAATCTCCCTCCGGCAGATTACCGGAAAAGGCTCCAAGATGGGATCTCACGGGAACAGAGGCTTCCGGCGGCGGAAAAGTATTTTCGTGGCTCTTTTTAGTATCCAGGGAATATTTGGGAATTTATAGGCCGAAGAATAGGGTTAGGAGAGCTGCCATGGGGCCACAAGCTAGTAGGGCGCCCCCCCCCCTAGGGCGCGCCCTAGTGGCTTGTGACTCCACGGCAAGTCTCCTGCCTTCATCTCCAAGTCTAGCAGGTTTCTTCTGGTCCAAGAAAAATCATTCCGAAGATTTTATTCCGTTTGGACTCCGTTTAATATTCCTTATCTGCAATACTCAAAAACATGGAAAAAACAGAAACTGGCACAAGGCTCTAGATTAATAGGTTAGTCCCAAAAATAATATAAAATAGCATATTAATGCATATAAAACATCCAAAACAGATAATATAATAGCATGGAACAATCAAAAACTATAGATACGTTGGAGACGTATCAAGCATCCCCAAGCTTAATTCCTGCTCGTCCTCGAGTAGGTAAATGGTAAAAACAGAATTTTTGATGTGGAATGCTACCTAACATATTTATCCATGTAATATTCTTTATTGTGGCATGAATATTCAGATCCATAAGATTCAAAACAAAAGTCTAATATTGACATAAAAACAGTAATACTTCGAGCACACCAACAAGGCAATTGTGTCCTTTCGAAATAACATGGCCTTAGAAAGTTATCCCTACAAAATCATATGGCCTGGCTATGCTCCATCTTCCCCACACAAAGTATCTAAATCATGCACAACCCCGACGACAAGTCAAGCAATTGTTTCACACTTTTTATGTTCTCAAACCTTTTCAACTCTCACGCAATACATGAGCGTGAGCCATGGATATAGCACTATAGGTGGAATAGAATATGATGGAGGTGATGAGGAAAAAGGAGAAGATAGTCTCACATCAACTAGGCGTATCAACGGGCTATGGAGATGACCATCAATAGATATCAATGTGAGTGAGTAGGGATTGCCATGCAACGGGTGCACTAGAGCTATAAGTGTATTAAAGACTCAAAAAGAAACTAAGTGGTTGTGCATATGATGAAAAATTGCACTAGCTATATGAAAGTGACAAAATAGGAGACTCTCTATCATGAAGATCATGGTGCTACTTTGAAACACAAGTGTGGAAAAAGATAGTAGCATTGTCCCTTCTCTCTTTCTCTCATTTTTTTTCTTTTTTTTTCTTTTCCTTTTTTTTTTCTTGGTGGGCATCTTTGGCCTCTTTTTTTTAGTTGGGCTTCGCTGGCCTCTTTTATTTTTTTGTAATGTCCGGAAACTCATCCCAACTTGTGAGGGATTCATAGCTTCCATCATCCTTTTCTCACACGGGACAAATGCTCTAATAATGGAAATCATCACACTTTTATTTACTTACAACTCAATACCTAGAACAAAACATGACTCTATATGCAATATGAAAGTGATGGTGCATGTCATGAAAAATGGAACTGTGGAAGTTACATGGCAATATATCTCGGAATGGCTATGGAAATGCCATAATACTCAACATTAGTCATAAAGAACTCACATACTTATTGAAAAAGTCTATTAGTTATCAAACAAAGCATTAGACGCATGCTCCTAGGGGAGAGGTTGGTAGGAGTTAACCATCACGCGCTCCCGACCCTCACACAAAGGTTGACAATCATTAAACAAATCATGCTCCGACTTCGTTACATAACGGTTCACCATACGTGCATGCTACGGGAATCACAAACTTCAACACAAGTATTTCTCCAATTCACAACTAATCACTAGCATGACTCTCATATTACCGTCTTCATATCTCAAAACTATATGCAAGGAATCAAACTTCTCATAGTATTCAATGCACTTTATATGAAAGTTTTTATTATATCCCTCTTGGATGCCCATTATATTAGGACTAAATTCATAACCTAAACAAATTACCATGCTGTTTTAAAGACTCTCAAAATAATATAAGTGAGTTACAAGAGTTCAATAATATCTACAAAATATAACACCACCGTGCTCTAAAAAGATATAAGTGAAGCACTAGAGCAACATTGCCTAGCTCAAAAGATATAAGTGAAGCACATAGAGTATTCTAATAATTTCACGATTCAGCGTGTCTCTCTCAAAATATGTGTGCATCAAGGATGATTGTGGCAAACTAAAAAGCAAAGACTCATATCATACAAGACGCTCCAAGCAAAACACATATCATGTGGTGAATAAAAATATAGCCTCAAGTAAATTTACCGATGGATTGAAGACGAAAGAGGGGATGCCTTCCGGGGCATCCCCAAGCTTAGGCTTTTTGGTATCCTTGAATATATCTTGGGGAGCCTTGGGCATCCCCAATCTTAGGCTCTTGCCACTCCTTATTCCATAGTCCATCAAATCTTTACCCAAAACTTGAAAACTTCACAACACAAAACTCAACAGAAAACTCATGAGATCCGTTAGTATAAGAAAAATAAATCACCACTTTAGGTATTGTTGTGAACTCATTATTTATTTATATTGGTGTAATATCTACTGTATTCCAACTTCTCCATGGTTCATACCCCCCGATACAACCCATAGATACATCAAAATAAGCAAACAACACAAAGAAAACAGAATCTGTCTAAAACAGAACAGTCTGTAGAAATCTATAGACTTCGAATACTTCTGTAACTCCAAAAATTCTGAAAAATTAGGACAATCAGGAAAATTTGTATATGAATCTTGTGTAAAAATTTCAGATGAAAATCACGTTCCAGTGAATTTACAAAATTCCTGGACTGAGAGAAAAAGTTTCTGTTTTTAGCAAAATCAAATCACAAACACCGTAGACCATCCCAAAGGTCTTACTTGGCTCAAACACTAATTTAAACAAGAAAACACAATTACTACAGAGGTAATAATGTGCAAAACACTCAAAAACAGAAGCAAAAACAAAAGCATAAAAATAAAATTGGGTTGCCTCCCAACAAGCGCTATTGTTTAACGCCCCTAGCTAGGCATAGCGATTTCAATGATGCTCACATAAAAAGTAGTAATTGAGATATGCAAAAGAGCATCATGAATAGCATGAAAAACACATTTAAGTCTAACACACTTCCTATGCATAGGTATTTTGTGAGCAAACAAATTATGGGAACAAGAATCAACTAGCATAGGAAGGCAAGACAAGCATAACTTCAAAATTTTAAACACATAGAGAGGAAACTTGATATTATTGCAATTCCTACAAGCATATGTTCCCCCCTCATAATGAATTTTAGTAGCATCATGAAGTAATTAAACAATATAACTATCATATAAAATTTTCTCTTCATGATCCACATGCATGCAAAGTTGACACTCTTCCAAAATAGTGGGATTATCGTTAACTAAAGTCATGACCTCTCCAAACCCACTTTTATCAAAAATTTCATAAGATTGAACACTCTCCAAAATAGTGGGATCAATAATGCCTAAAGTCGACACTCTTCCAAACCCACTTTCAATATCATATTCATCATGAGTATTAAATAAATTATCAAGATCATAAGAAGCATTATCACCCCAATCATGATCATTGCAATAAGTAGTGGTCATGGCAAACTCATCAAATATAGCATCCCCAAGCTTGTGGGTTTGCATATCATTAGCACAATTGACATTAATAGAATTTATAGTAATATCATTGCAATCATGCTTTTCAATCAAGGAGCTATCATGAATCACCTTATAAATTTCTTCTTTCAACACTTCATCAAAAATTTCAGATTCATCATTTTCAAACAAAAGTTCATAGAGATAATCAAGTGCACTCAACTCACTAGCAATTGGTTCATCATAATTTGGCCTTTTGAAAAGATTAGCAAGTGGATGAGGATCCATATCAATAGATTTTTAGCAAGCAAAGATGCAAGCTAATAGAAGGCACATGGCAACACAAGCAAACAGAAAGCAAACGAAAAGACGAACGGAAGAAGGGCGAATAAAAAGGCACATCTTTTTGGTTTTTTTTTGAAAATCATTTTAGAAGTGGGGGAGAGGAAAACGAGAGGCAAATGGCAAATAATGTAAATGCAAGAGATGAGTTTGTGATGGGTACTTGGTAGGCTTGATGTAGATCTCCCCGGCAACGGCGCCAGAAATCCTTCTTGCAACTTCTTGAGCATGCGTTGGTTTTCCCTTGAAGAGGAAAGGGTGATGCAGCAAAGTAGATAAGTATTTCCCTCAGTTGTTGAGAACCAAGGTATCAATCCATTAGGAGATACAAGCAAGTCACCAATGGATGTACCTACACAAATAATCAAACACTTGCACCCAACGCTATAAAGGGGTTGTCAATCCCTTCACGGTTACTTGCAAGGATGAGATCTGATAGAGATAGATAGATAGGATTGCTAAAACAAAAAGTAAACTAAAAGTAAAAAAGATTGCAGCAAGATATTTTTGGTATTTTTGGTTCTAGATCTGAAAATATAATATGGAAAATAGACCCGGGGGCCATAGGTTTCACTAGAGGCTTCTCTCATGATGGCAAATAATACGGTGGGTGAACAAATTACTGTCGAGCAATTGATAGAAAAGCGAATAATTATGAAGATATCCAAGGCAATTATTATGCATATAGGCATCACGTCCATGTCAAGTAAACCGAAACGATTCTGCATCTACTACTATTACTCCACACATCGACCGACTCTTGCCTGCATCTAGAGTATTAAGTTCATGAAGAACAGAGTAACGCATTAGGTAAGATGACATGATGTAGAGGGATAAACTCAAGCAATATGATGAAAACCCCATCTTTTTATCCTCGATGGCAACAATACAATACGTGCCTCGCTACCCCTAGTTTGTCACTGGGTGAGGACACCGCAAGATTGAACCCAAAACTAAGCACTTCTCCCATTGCAAGAATTACCAATCTAGTTGGCCAAACCAAACCAATAACTTGAAGAGACTTGCAAAGATATGAAATCATGCATATAAGAATTCAGAGAAGATTCAAATAATATTCATAGATAATCTGAACATAAACCCACAATTCATCGGATCTCGACAAACACACCGCAAAAGAGTATTACATCGGATAGATCTCCATGAAGATCATGAAGAACATGGTATTGAAGAACAAAGAGAGAGAAGAAGCCATCTAGCTACTAGCTATGGACCCGAAGGTCTGTGGTGGACTACTCACGCATCATCGGAGGGGCAATGGAGTTGATGTAGATGCCCTCCGTGATCGAATCCCCCTCCGGCAGATTACCGGAAAAGGCTCCAAGATGGGATCTCACGGGAACAGAGGCTTCCGGCGGCGGAAAAGTATTTTCGTGGCTCTTTTTAGTATCCAGGGAATATTTGGGAATTTATAGGCCAAAGAATAGGGTTCGGAGAGCTGCCGTGGGGCCACAAGCTAGTAGGGCGCCCCCCCCCCTAGGGCGCACCCTAGTGGCTTGTGACGCCACGGCAAGTCTCCTGCCTTCATCTCCAAGTCTAGCAGGTTTCTTCTGGTCCAAGAAAAATCATTCCGAAGATTTTATTCCGTTTGGACTCCGTTTAATATTCCTTATCTGCAATACTCAAAAACATGGAAAAAAACAGAAACTGGCACAAGGCTCTAGATTAATAGGTTAGTCCCAAAAATAATATAAAATAGCATATTAATGCATATAAAACATCCAAAACAGATAATATAATAGCATGGAACAATCAAAAATTATAGATACGTTGGAGACGTATCAAATAGTAACTCGGTGATAAGTAAATTAAAAAAAAATAGCAACAAAATTCAAAAAAATCTGAAATTCTGTGGGATCGAGGATACTCGGGTGCGCAAGGTGCGTGCAAATTTTTGTGCTATTTGGACATTCCAGGAGGTCGTACCAAAGAAAAAAAATTAAAATTGTACGCCTTGAAACAGTAAATTCAAAAAAAAATAGCAAGGAAATTCAAAAAAATCATAAATTTTTTGGCGTCCAAGATGCTTGGGTGCGCAAGGTGCGTGCAAATTTTTGTGATCAAATGGCATGCGAGTAGCTTTAGGAAAAAAAACAAAATAGTGCATTTTTCAAAGTTTTTTGCCGAGCCAAATTTTGTTTTTTTCTCCACGAGCTCCTATAAAGTCCAAACACAACAAAAAATTGCACACACCTTGCGCAGCCAAGCATCTTGGACGCAAAAAAAAACAGTTTTTTTAATTTTATTGCTATTTTTTTTCAAATTTACTGTTCACATGCTCACAATTTTAGTTTTTAGCTTTGGTACGAGCTCCTAGAATGTCCAAATAGCACGAAACTTTGCACGCACCTTACGCACCCGAGTATCTTCGATCCCACAAAATTTTAGATTTTTTTGAATTTCTTTGCTATTTTTTTCGAATTTACTGTTCATCGAGTTACTGTTCACCAGACGGTCAAAGCCCGTTGACCGGACGGAAACGGCACGGAAGGGTAATTCTATAAGTGCACTTGACGGCAGAGGGGCAAATTTGAGCAGGCTTCGAAATTAGGGGCAAATGTGAGTAGTGGGTTCGAGTTAGGGACACAGATGTAAAATACCCTTTTTTCATTCCAATTGCAAGTCCAGCCCCATCTCGTAACTCGGCTCGTAATAAGTTTTCATCCAAGTTGCAAGTCAACCCTCGACTCACAACTAGCATCATAGTTTTGTGTAGGTGTGTCAGTTGCAAGACCACCCTCGTCTTGTAGTTAGGACTATAGTTTATTTTTCATCCCAATTCCATGTCCACCATTGACTCGCTACTAGGCTCGTAGTTGTCCCAATTGCAAGTCCACCCTCGACTCGCGGCTGGTCTCGTAGTTTTGTGTAGTTGTCCCAGTTGTAACTCTACCCCGACTTGCAACTAGGCCCATATTTTGTTTTTCACCCCAGATGCAAGACCCCCCTCGACTCGAATATGGGTATGTAGTTTCTTTTCCATCCTAGTTGCAGGTCCATCCTCAACTCGCAACTAGGATCGTAAATAGGCTTGTAGTTGCAAGTCCACCCCCAACTCGCAACCTGGCCCGTAGTTCTCCCAGTTGCAAGTACACCATCAAATCGCAACTGGGCTAAATCTAGGCCTGACCTTTTATTTGTGCCTCAGCTGCAAGTACACCCTCGACTTGCAACTGCTAGTGTTCTCCACCGATTGCAATTGGAAGCCTTACAACAGTACTACAACTTGGGGTGGTTGGAGTTCGGCCTCTTTTTTTGGCCGAGTTCACCCTCAACTCGTAATTGGGCCCGGAGGTTTTTTTGTACCAGTTGCAAGTCCACCAACAACTCGTAACTAGTCCCAAAGGATTTTTGTTCGAATCGCTAGTCCACCATCAACTCGGAACTGGGCTTAATTTGGGCCTGACCTTTTATTTCTACCTCAGTTGCAAGTCCACCCTTGACTCACAACTGCTAGTGTGTTCCACCGACTGAAATTGCAAGCCTGCAACGCTGCTGCAATTGGGGGTGGTTGGGGTCTGACTCTTTTTTGCCCCAGTTGCAAGCTCACCCTCAACTCGCAACTGTGCCCAAAGTTTTTTTTGTTCCACTTGCAACTCCATCATTAACCTGTGTCTTTGCCCAAAATTATTTTGTGCCCTAGTTGTAAGTCCAACTTCAACTCATAACTAGGCTAATCTAGGTTTGGCCATTTTTTTCTCGATTTAGTTACATGACCACCCTCGACTCGTAAGTACTAGCGTTGCCCCCCCGACTGCAATTTGGGGGTGGTTGGGTTTGGGTTGCGGAATTCGTGTTGTCAGAGGGTAGTTGCATGTCCAACATTATGGTACAGATCTTTGTTTTTTCTGTGAATACAAAGATTTTTGAGAATAGGGAGGCGAACGTTGTTGGGGAACCTTTATGATGAATAACTTTTAAATACATGATTAACTTTTTTGAAATACAAGTAAAACATTTTATAAAATATATGGAGTGTCGCGTGGTTTGGTCAAACAAACCGAAATCCGTACACACCTCATATATACAAAGATACAAAAGCTTCAAAATTTGCATATATATAGTAACGTGGTTTGTAAAATGTTGATGCTTTTGCTTGGACTGACATGCCTCATACATACATCATACATACAAAAGCTTCAAAATTTTCATATATAGAGTAATGTGGTTTGTAAAATGTTGATGCTTTTGCTTGGACTGACACGCCTCATACATACATCATACAGACAACATTAGTTTGTAGTTGATTTTCCATCTACCAAAGTAGTAGACATGTTTTAGATTTATGAATTTCGGGAAACAGTGATGTGTATACTACTGCAATAAATAGCTATCTAACGCCCGAGTTTCCTTTTTAGACCCATTTTTCAGAAGCCCGGTAACAACACGAAGGCCCAATTATAAAAATCGATAAGATTCAGAAGAGGAATGAGGTTGTTGTGGGTTGTTTGTGTTAGTTTGAAAGATGAACAAGAAAGAAAAGGATAATAAGAAAAAGCAAACAAACAAACAAAAAAGTTATGGATGTACGTGTGTAGCCCTAGAAGATATACTCCCTCCGTTCCTTTATATGAAGTGTATTTGTTTTTTCAAAAGTCAAACGGGTGCATGTTTGACCTAGTTTTTAGAAAAATATACCAATATCCACAATACTAAATTTATATCATTTGATCCATAATGAAGAGTAGTTTCATATTTTATCTATTAGATCTTGCAGATGATGTTAATTCATTCACTAATCTTGGTCAAACATTCAAATGGTTGACTTGCACGAAAAACAATACACCTTATATTCTGGAACGGATGGAGTACATAACAAAGTAAAAATGACTAAACAAACAAAAACAGCTAGCTACAGGAAAAACGCTGGCAAGATCTTGCATGGATCCTCTTCGGTGGAACAAGCAAAGTGTCCCAGGGCTACACACTGATACGTCTCCATCGTATCTACTTTTCCAAACTCTTTTGCCCTTGTTTTGGACTCTAATTTGCATGATTTGAATGGAACTAACCCGGACTGACGCTGTTTTCAGCGGAATTGCCTTGGTGTTATTTTTGTGCAGAAATAAAAGTTCACGGATTGACCTGAAAATTTACGGAGAATATTTTTGGAATTAATAAAAAATACTGGCGAAAGAATCAACCAGAGGGGGTCCACCACCTGGTCACAAGCCAGGGGGGCGCCCCCCCCCCTAGGGCGCGCCCCCCTGTCTTGTGGGCCCCCTGGAGCTCCGCCGACCTCAACTCCAACTCTATATATTCCTATTCGGGGAGAAAAAAATCAGAGAGAAGAGTTCATCGCATTTCACGATACGGAGCCGCCGCCACCTCCTGTTCTTCCTCGGGAGGGCAGATCTGGAGTCTGATTTGGGCTCCGGAGAGGGGAAATCGACGCCGTCGTCATCACCAACCATCCTTCATCACCAATTTCATGATGCCTTCCGCCGTTCGTGAGTAATTCCATCATAGGCTTGCTGGACGGTGATGGGTTGGATGAGATTTACCATGTAATCGAGTTAGTTTTGTTAGGGTTTGATCCCTAGTATCCACTATGTTCTGAGATTGATGTTGCTATGACTTTGCTATTCTTAATGCTTGTCACTAGGGCCCGAGTGTCATGATTTCAGATCTGAACCTATTATGTTTTCATGAATATATATGTGTTCTTGATCCTATCTTGCAAGTTGTAGACACCTATTACGAGTTATGATCTGCATCCCCCAGGGTGACAATAACTGGGATTCTTTCCGTCGATTACCGTAGTTTGAGGAGTTCATGTATTCACTAAGTGCTAATGCTTTGGTCCGGTTCTCTATTAAAAGGAGGCCTTAATATCCCTTAGTTTCCATTAGGACCCCGCTGCCACGGGAGGGTAGGAGAAAAGATGTCATGCAAGTTCTTTTCCATAAGCACGTATGACTATATATGGAATACATGCCTACATTACATTGATGAACTGGAGCTAGTTCTGTGTCACCCTATGTTATAACCGTTGCATGATGAATGATATCCGACATAATTATCCATCACTGATCCATTGCCTACGAGCTTTTCACATATTGATCTTTGCTAAGTTACTTTTCTGTTGCTACTGTTACAATCACTGCAATACTGCTATTGTCACTTTTGCCATCGTTACCGTTACTTCCATACTACTTTGCTACTAAATACTTTGCTGCAGATATTAAGTCTTTCAGGTGTGGTTGAATTGACAACTCAGCTGCTAATACTCGAGAATATTCTTTGGCTCCCCTTGTGTCGAATCAATAAATTTGGGTTGAATACTCTACCCTCGAAAACTGTTGCGATCCCCTATACTTGTGGATTATCAAGACCTTTTTCTGGCGCCGTTGCCGGGGAGCATAGCTCTATTCTCTAAGTCACTTGGGATTTATATCTGTTGATCACTATGAAGAATCCGAAAGACCCAAAAACCAAGATCTATCCCTCTACTACGAGGGGAGGTAAGGAACTGCCATCTAGCTCTGCACTTGAGTCACCTTCTGTTATGAGTAAATTTGCGACACCACCACCTGCTAGTAATTCTGATATGTCGCAAGTAATTGATGATGCCACTTCTGCTATGCACGATGCTTATGATAATACTTTGCTTGATAATACTATGCCACTGGGTGAATTTCTTGATGAACAAATTGCTAGAGTGAATGCTGAAACTGATGATATTTCTGAATCTGATGAAATTATTGAAACTGAACACTATGATACACCTGCTAGACCTAGCTCTCCTAGATATGAACTGCCTAATATACCTAAGGGTTATATTATGGAAGGAGAGGTAGCTAGGGACTTTCTTGCATGTAAGGATAGAGATGATCTTAAGAAATTGCTATGCAAGTGGAAGGAAAAATCTTTGAATGCTAGAATGCAATATGATCCTAAGTTTGCTACTTCACCTATCTTTGTTACTGATAAGGATTATGAATTCTCTGTCGATCCTGAGTTAATTGCTTTGGTTGAATCTGATCCTTTCCATGGTTATGAATCTGAAACTGTTGTGGCACATCTTACTAAATTGAATGATATAGCCACCCTATTTACTCATGAGGAAAAAATTCGTTATTACTATATTCTTAAGTTGTTTCCTTTCTCATTAAAGTGTGATGCTAGGATATGGTTTAATTCTCTTGCTCCTGGTTGTGTGCGTAGTCCCCAGGATATGATATATTACTTCTCTGAAAAATATTTTCCTGCCCATAAGAAACAAAATGCCTTGCAGGAAATATTTAACTTTGTACAAATTGAAGAAGGGAGTCTCCCACAAGCTTGGGGGAGGCTTCTCCAATTACTTAATGCTTTGCCTGATCATCCTCTCAAGAAAAACGAAATACTTGATATCTTTTATAATGGACTAACCGATGCTTCTAGGGACCACCTAGATAGTTGTGTTGGTTGTGTTTTCAGGGAACGAACTGTTGAACAAGCTGAACTACTATTGAATAATATATTGAGCAATGATAATGATTGGACTCTTCCCGAACCACCTCCAAAGCCAACTCCGAAGAAAAGAGGTATTCTATTTCTCAGTCCTGAAGATATGCAAGAGGCAAAGAAATCTACGAAAGAAAAAGGTATTAAAGCTGAAGATGTTAAGAATCTACCACCTATTGAAGAAATACATGGTCTTGACACCCCGACACAGGTAGTAGAGGTAAATTCCCTCCGTAGAGTTGATGAAGGTGATATTCCTTATAATAAGTCTGCTAGCCAATGCTTGGATGAGTTTGATAACTTTATTGTTAAGCAAGAAAATTTCAATGCTTATGTTAGTAGACAATTGAAACACAATGCTTACATGCTTGATCGCTTAGGTGATTATATGAGTAGAACTATCAATGATCTTAAACTTATTAGTAAACATGCTTCCATGGTAACTACTCAAGTAGAACAAGTACTTAAGGCACAAAATGATTTGCTTAATGAGATGAATGGTAAGAACAACGATCATTCTGTTAGAGTTGTGACTAGAGGGGGTAAAATGACTCAGGAACCTTTGTATCCTGAGGGCCATCCTAAGAGAATTGAGCAAGATTCTCAGAGAATTAACTCTAATGCACCTAGTCATTCTAGCAAAAGAAAGAAAAAGAATGATGATAGGACTTTGCATGCTGCTAGTGAACCTGTTATAGGTACTCATGAAAACCCAAATGATATTTCTATTTCTGATGCTGAGACACAATCTGGTAATGAGCATGAGCCTAGTGATAATATTAATGATGATGTTCATGTTGATGCTCAACCTAGTAATGATAATGATGTGGAGATTGAACCTGCTGTTGATCTTGATAACCCACAACCTAAGAATAAAAGATATGATAAAAGAGACTTTGTTGCTAGGAAGCATGGTAAAGAAAGAGAGCCTTGGGTTCAGAAACCCATGCCCTTTCCTCCTAAGCCATCCAAGAAAAAGGATGATGAGGACTTTGAGCGTTTTGTTGAAATGCTTAGACCTATCTTTTTGCGTATGCGCTTGACTGATATTCTGAAAATGTCTCCTTATGCTAAGTATATGAAAGATATTATGACAAATAAGAGGAAGATACCTGAAGCTGAGATTTCCACCATGCTTGCTAATTATACCTTTAAGGGTGGAATACCAAAGAAACTAGGAGATCCCGGAGTACCTACTATACCATGCTCTATTAAAAGAAATTATATTAAAACTGCTTTATGTGATCTTGGAGCTGGTGTTAGTGTTATGCCTTTCTCTTTATATCGTAGACTTGATTTGAATAAGTTGACACCTACTGAAATCTCCTTGCAAATGGCTGATAAATCAACTACTTTACCCATCGGTATTTGTGAGGATGTGCCTGTTGTAGTTGCAAATGTTACTATCCTAACGGACTTTGTTATTCTTGATATTCCCGAGGACGACAGTATGTCGATCATCCTTGGTAGACCATTTTTGAATACTGCAGGGGCTGTTATTGATTGCAACAAGGGCAATGTCACTTTTCATGTTAATGGTAATGAGCATACGGTACACTTTCCGACGAAACAATCTCAAGTTCATAGTATCAACTCCATTGAAAAAATTTCAACGATCATTATTGGAGGTTTTGAATTCCCTCTCCGTACTGCCAAAAAGAAATATGATATACTTATTGTTGGGGACATGCATATCCCCATTGAGGTAACCTAGTGTTATTCGAAAATTCTCCGGTTCCGTGTCATTCGAAAAAAGTTTGTCAATAAGACTTGATCAGCCTTATTGATGGATTCTTTTTTACGGGCATGAGATGGATGAATTTAGCAAGCACAACCTTATGTACCCAACTTTTACTTTCTGTTATTTAGAGTTAATTACAGTAAAAATGCTATTATTTTTCTGCTTTCTGATTTATCCGTGCAATAAAAAAGTGACCTGAAAATAAAAGTTCTCCAAATGCCCTGAAAATGTAGTATGATTTTTTCTGGAATATTTAAGAATTTTTGGCACTGAGAACACGTCAGGGGGCTGCACCAGTGGGCCACAACCCTTCAGGGCGCGCCCACCCCCCCTGGGCGGGCCCCCCTGGCTTGTGGGTCCCACGTAGGCCCCCCTCACTTATTCCAGCCACCATCCACTTCGTCTTCCTCCAGAAAAAATCCCACAATGGGGAAGCTATAGTGATCCTCACAAAACTGAATATAGTGATTTTCTTGCTAGCATCACTGTGGGAGAAACTAGAAACATTACACAGGCTACCTTGGGGAGCATTCACTTTCCTGCTATACATTATTTTGCTCTCTTCATAGGTAGATGTATTAACGGTAAACATGATCATAGCCACCTTTGCGTACCTGATCTCAGTATTCTTAAGAGTGTGGTCATGGGTGATAGACGATATAACTTGGGGGCTATTATTGCTAGGAGGCTACATAAAAATGCTAAGGAAGGAGATTTCTTTGGCAGGATTTATGCCACTCGTGTAGCTAATTATCTTGGGGTACCCATAAGGGAGAATGACATTGAGTTACCACCCACTTTTCTTGATTATGAAGCTATGGTGCGCTACCAGTTTCTTGAGAGGAACGAACAGTCCCTCATGTACCGACTAATTTTTGACAGACAGCGTGCTGTCCATATTAGCCTTCCTGCTCCTGCCTTCTTTAACTTTCAGGAAAAACGGAGACACTTTATAACCAGAGAGGAGGCAAACGAGTACGAGAGAGAGGCAAAAGCCGCTCGCCTCCGCGCTGCAGCCGTTCAAGTGGTAGCCGCCGCGGCCCAGTACAACCCCAACTATGACTTTGGATATTATCCGGGCCAGCCATGGCCCTAGACCAACTTAGGCCAAAAGCCTAAGCTTGGGGGAGTACGTATTTCTCACCGACATTACATTCATGTTCACACACTCATTCCAGTTGTCGGTGCTTATACGTTTTCATTGTACCATCCATGGTATTTTATTTCTTCTTTCCGCTTTCTTCTTTAGTGTTTAATTAACCTTGAGAAAAATCCAAAAAAAATTAGTTCCAGCTTTTCCTTTTAGTTTGTCTAGTTGTAGTATTAAAAGAAAACCCAAAAAGATTTCTCGTTCTTCTTTTGCTTTTTGGGAGCTTTCCCGTGTAAATAGTTTTTTCTCGTTCTTGTTTTGAAATTTCTTTTCTTTGGGTCGAGAGGAGAAGACCACAATGAAAATGTTGAGTGGCTCTCATTTGCTTTATTGTTTATCTTACAGAGAGCCCATATTACCTTGCCTTCTCCTTTGAGTTATTGTTTGCAGATTCCAGCTTAGTCCAATGCACGTGCACTCTCATTATTATTCACACCGTTCGGTCGTGCAAGTGAAAGGCAATAATGATGATATATGATGAAGTGATTGAGATGGAGAAAAGCTGGTATGAACTTGACCTATTTTGTTTTTGTAAATATGATTAGCTCATCGTTCTGGATTTAGCTCATTATGGATGAAACATGTTTGCAATGACAATTAGAGATTATAGTTATTCATGCCATGCTTAATTAGCTAAGAGTGTATAATGGTTTGTCTTGAGTGCCAACATGCATTTTAAAATGGTTGTGATGTGGTATGATAGGATGGTATCCTCCTCTGAATGATTCAAGTGGCTTGACTTGGCACATGTTCACACATGTAGTTGAAACAAAATCAACATAGCATCCACGATATTTATGTTCATGGTGATTTATATCCTACTCATGCTTGCATTCAATGTTGGTTAATCTCAAAGCATGTTTATGACTGTTGTCGCTCTCTAGTTGGTCGCTTCCCAGTCTCTTGCTAGCCTTCACTTGTACTAAGCGGGAATACTGCTTGTGCATCCACCTTCATAAACCCAAAGTTGTTCCATATGAGTCCACCATACCTACCTATATGCGGTATTTACCTGCCGTTCCAAGTAAATTTGCATGTGCCAAACTCTAAATCTTCAATTAATATTCTGTTTTGCATGCCCGAATCGCTCATGTAGTAACTAGGGGCTGTCAGTATCTTCCATGCTAGGTGGGTTATTCTCACGATATGTGTTGATTCACTATCATTCACGAGAAAGTGGCTGGTATTCGGAATGCCCAGTTCCATGCTCAAAATCAAATCAAATAATAATGAAACAAAACTCCCCCAGGATTGTTGTTTTTATGGACGGTACCCGTGGATTCGGCTCGCCGTGGAGTGTGATTGATTGGTGGAGGGGGAGTAAAAACTTTACTATTCTGTTTGGGAACCGCCTATAATGTATCTAGCATGGAAGATACCGAGATCTCTCGGTTGTTATGTTGACAATGAAAGCATACCGCTCAAAATTATTATTCATCTCTGTTTTAAAAGCTCGAGCTCTGGCACCTCTGCAAATCCCTGCTTCCCTCTGCGAAGGGCCTATCTATTTTATTTTGCTATTGAGTCATCCTCCTCTTATAAAAAGCACCAGTTAGAGAGCACCACCGTCATTTATATGCTTTGTTATTAATTGATATTGAGTATGATTGTGACTGGTTCTCTTTTACCATGAATTACAATGTCTAGTCAATCCTTGTTCTTTGGAGGTGCTCTGCATTTATGTTTTGCGGTCTCAGAAAGGGCTAGCGAGATACCATTATATCATATTGTATCATGATTGTTTTGATAAAATTGTTGTCATCCGAGATTTATTATTATTGCTCGCAAGTTGGTTATGCCATGGATATGAGTAAATGTGAGACCTAAATGTTATTGTGAATGTGGTTAGTCTATAATCTTTGCTGAAAATGTGAACATCAGTTAGACATATCTACAACAACAAGATCAAACAGAGTTTGTAAAAGTTTTTCTTTGTCACTTTCAGTTTGTCAACTGAATTTCTTGAGGACAAGCAATGGGTTAAGCTTGGCGGAGTTGATACGTCTCCATCGTATCTACTTTTCCAAACTCTTTTGCCCTTGTTTTGGACTCTAATTTTCATGATTTGAATAGAACTAACCCGGACTGACGATGTTTTCAGCAGAATTGCCTTGGTGTTATTTTTGTGCAGAAATAAAAGTTCTCGGATTGACCTGAAAATTTATGGAGAATATTTTTGGAATTAATGAAAAATACTGGCGAAAGAATCAACCGGAGGGGGTCCACCACCTGGTCACAAGCCAGGGGGGCGCCCCCCCCTAGGGCGCGCCCCCCTGTCTTGTGGGCCCCCTGGAGCTCCGCCGACCTCAACTCCAACTCTATATATTCCTATTCGGGGAGAGAAAAATCAGAGAGAAGAGTTCATCACGTTTCACGATACGGAGCCGCCGCCACCTCCTGTTCTTCCTCGGGAGGGCAGATCTGGAGTCTGATTTGGGCTCCGGAGAGGGGAAATCGACGCCGTCGTCATCACCAACTATCCTTCATCACCAATTTCATGATGCCTTCCGCCGTTCGTGAGTAATTCCATCGTAGGCTTGCTGGACGGTGATGGGTTGGATGAGATTTACCATGTAATCGAGTTAGTTTTGTTAGGGTTTGATCCCTAGTATCCACTATGTTCTGAGATTGATGTTGCTATGACTTTGCTATGCTTAATGCTTGTCACTAGGGCCCGAGTGCCATGATTTCAGATCTGAACCTATTATGTTTTCATGAATATATATGTGTTCTTGATCCTATCTTGCAAGTTGTAGACACCTATTACGAGTTATGATCCGCATCCCCCAGGGTGACAATAACTGGGATTCTTTCCGGTGATTACCGTAGTTTGAGGAGTTCATGTATTCACTAAGTGCTAATGCTTTGGTCCGGTTCTCTATTAAAAGGAGGCCTTAATATCCCTTAGTTTCCATTAGGACCCCGCTGCCACGGGAGGGTAGGACAAAAGATGTCATGCAAGTTCTTTTCCATAAGCACGTATGACTATATATGGAATACATGCCTACATTACATTGATGAATTGGAGCTAGTTCTGTGTCACCCTATGTTATAACAGTGGCATGATGAATGCTATCCAACATAATCATCCATCACTGATCCATTGCCTACGAGCTTTTCACATATTGATCTTTGCTAAGTTACTTTTCCGTTGCTACTGTTACAATCACTGCAATACTGCTATTGTCACTTTTGCCATCGTTACCGTTACTTCCATACTACTTTGCTACTAAATACTTATGGATCCAAATCAGCCCCTTACGAAGCAACGCATAAACTAGGGTTTAAGCTTCTGTCACTCTAGCAACCCATCATCTACTTATTACTTCCCAATGCCTTCCCCTAGGCCCAAATAATGGTGAAGTGTCGTGTAGTCGACGTTCACATAACACCACTAGAGGAGAGACAACATACATCTTATCAAAATATCGAACGAATACCAAATTCACATGATTACTTATAACAAGACTTATCCCATGTCCTCAGGAACAAACGTAACTACTCACAAAGCATATTCATGTTCATAATCAGAGGAGTATTAATTATCATTAAGGATCTGAACATATGATCTTCCACCAAGTAAACCAACTAGCATCAACTACAAGGAGTAATCAACACTACTAGCAACCCACAGGTACCAATCTGAGGTTTTGAGACAAAGATCGGATACAAGAGATGAACTAGGGTTTGGAGAGGAGATGGTGCTGGTGAAGATGTTGATGGAGATAGACCCCCTCTCGATGAGAGGATCGTTGGTGATGACGATGGCTTCGATTTCCCCCTCCGGGAGGGAAGTTTCCCCGGCAGAACAGCTCCGCCGGAGCCCTAGATTGGTTCTGCCCAAGTTCCGCCTCGAGACGGCGGCGCTTCATCCCGAAAGCTCTCTTATGATTTTTTCCAGCTCAAAACCCTCCATATAGCAGAAGATGGACACCGGAGGGCTGCCAGGGGGCCCACAAGCCACAGGGGCGCCCCCAGGGGGCTAGGGCGCGCCCCCAGGCTTGTGGCCTCCTGGTGGGTCCCCTCTGGTATTTATTTTGCCCAATATTTTTTATATATTCCAAAATAATTCTCCGTAACTTTTCAGGACTTTTGGAGTTGTGCAGAATAGGTCTCTCATATTTGCTCCTTTTTCCAGTCCAGAATTCTAGCTGCCGGCATTCTCCCTCTTCATGTAAACCTTGTAAAATAAGAGAGAAAAGGCATAAGTATTGTACCATAATGTGTAATAACAGCCCATAATGTATTAAATATCATTATAAAAGCATGATGCAAAATGGACGTATCAACTCCCCCAAGCTTAGACCTCGCTTGTCCTCAAGCGAAAGCCGAAATCGATAAATATGTCCACATGTTTAGAGATAGAGGTGTCGATAAAATAAAATACGGACATGAGAGCATCATGATCATTTTTAGAACATCAATACTTATTGATATATAATTTCTTATGCTAGAGTAACAATTCATTCACAAGGTAAAGTATGAATCAAGAACTCTATTGAGAACCAACAAACTATGATCTCAGTCATTGAAGCAATTGCAATTTATCGTAACATCGGAAAGAGTCAATATAAGAGCTTGTAAAGCAAATCCACATACTCAATCATCTTTTAGTCTTTCATAATTGCTAACACTCACGCGGTACCTATGAGGTCAAAGCTTCAATTGGACACAGAGAAAGATAGGGGCTTATAGTTTTGCCTCCCAACTATTTACCTCAAGGGTAATGTCAACAGAAATAACTCATGATCACCCACATCTGAGTGGATATATGTGTCTAGATCATTCCCCAACACATGATGCTTGCCAAGAGAGAAAGGCGAAATAAAGGAAGTGGTGAAGATCACCACGACTCTTGCATAAAGGTAAGTACTAGAAAGTAAAAGTAACAGATAAGCCCTTCGCAGAGGGAAGCAGAGGTTGTCATGCGCTTTTATAGTTGGATGCACAATCCCTTAATGCAAAAGAACGTCACTTTATATTGCCTCTTGTGATAAAGAACTTTATTATGCAGTCTGTCGCTTTTATTTCTTCCATATCACAAGTTCGTATAAAGTTTATTTTCCTCACACTAATAGATCATACATATTTAGAGAGCAATTTTTATTGCTTGCACCGATGACAACTTACTTGAAGGATCGTACTCAATCCATAGGTAGGTATGGTGGACTCTCATGGCAGAACTGGGTTAAGGGTGTTTGGATGCACAAGTAGTATCTCTACTTGGTGCGGAAGTTTTGGCTGATATGGGGTGGAAGCAAGCGTCACATGTTAAAGGATCTATAACCATATAACTTCTATTCGGAAATAAGCAAACATAACCCATTATGTTGTCTTCCTTGTCCAACATCAACTTCTTAGCATATAATATTTTAATGAGTGCTCACAATAATAAAAGATGTCCAAGATAATATATTATATGTGAACCTCTCTTTCTTTATTACTTCCTTTTAATTGCAACAATGACCAATCGCTATGTTTGTCAACTCACAACAAATTTCAATCGACATACTTCTTATATGTGAAGTCATCACTCCTCATAAGATCATCATATATACTCTTTGCTTTTATTCTATACTTCTTTCTATTTCTTTTTCTCGAGATCATAGCAAGCAAGCAAAGCCCTCAACTCAAAACTACTTTTTATTATATAACTCTCGGACTCGCTTACATAAGGGGAACATAAAGCAAAACTCAAAACTAGATCACACTAAAAACTTTATTCTACGAGATCAAGATATAACCAAAAGGATCGAACTAAGAAAAACGATAAAAGTAAAAGATGTGATGGTGATACGATACCGGGGCACCTCCCCCAAGCTTGGCACAAGCCAAGGGGAGTGCCCATACCCATGTGTTTAGTTGTCTTTCTTCGGAGGTGGTGATGTTGGAGAAGGATCTTTAAGCTTGTTCAGTTTCCTCTTAAGCATAAAATTCTGTTCCCTCAGATCGTCTACTTCCTGCTCGAGCTTCAATATCCTTTGACATAATTCTTGCTTGCTCTCCTGCAGGAAATGAGAAGGGATAAATAGAACCTTGGGTTTTCTCCTTGTGTTTGGGAGGCTCGATTTCCTGAACTCCACGTGCATATCTCCTGGTTGAGGCAGGGGGATCTCTTCTTCATCCGAGCTTTCTTCCTCATACTTGCCTTCTTGTTCCTCCTCCGATAACAATCCATAAGGATCTAAGTCCCCATAGAGCTTGGGATTGGCAAGATAATGCGATACATAGCTCTCCCCATCGGAATCTTGGGACGACATCTTGCTCTAAATCTGCTGCAGAAACAGCTCAAAACGAAAACAGGAAGTATTGTCGTGATACGAAGGTCCAAACCTTCGGGAGATTATATAATGAATTTTTACCGACCTGAAGGAGTATACCACAAGAAAACGGAGTCCGGAGGGTACACGAGGTGGCCACAAGCCACAGGGGCGCACCCAGGGGGGTAGGGCGCGCCCCCCCGGCTTGTCGCCTCCTCGTGCACTTTTCGGACTACTTTAAATTTTCCTAATTTATTAAATATTCCAAAACGGAGGAAAATTTCTATTGGAAAAGTTTTGGAGTCGGTTTGCTTACTATACCACATACCTATTCCTTTTCGGAGTCTGAAACGTTCTGGTAGGTCTCCCTAATGTACTCCTCCGGAGTCATGGTATTGATAATATTGGTTTCAACATTTATGGGAGTATCTGAGATATAATGTTTGATTCTTTGCCCGTTTACCACCTTTGGGTTAGTGCCTTCGGCGTTGTTGATCTTGATGGCACCGGAACGATATACTTCCTCGAAAATGTAAGGCCCTTCCCATTTAGAGAGAAGTTTTCCTGCAAAAAATCTTAAACGAGAATTGTATAGCAAGACATGGTCACCTAAATTGAATTCACGCTTTTGTATCCTTTTATCATGCCATCTCTTAACTTTTTCTTTAAACAACTTGGCATTCTCATAGGCCTGGGTTCTCCATTCATCAAGTGAGCTAATGTCAAATAACCTCTTCTCACCAGCAAGTTTGAAATCATAGTTTAGCTCTTTAATTGCCCAATAAGCTTTATGTTCTAGTTCAAGAGGTAAGTGACATGCTTTACCATAAACCATTTTATACGGAGACATACCCATAGGGTTTTTGTAAGCAGTTCTATAAGCCCATAATGCATCATCAAGTTTCTTAGACCAATTCTTTCTAGATCTATTAACAGTCTTTTGCAAGATCAATTTAATTTCTCTATTGCTTAATTCTACTTGACCACTAGACTGAGGATGATAAGGAGATGCAATTCTATGATTAACATCATACTTAGCAAGCAATTTACGGAAAGCACCATGAATAAAGTGTGAACCACCATCAGTCATTAAATATATGGGGACTCCAAATCTAGGGAAAATAACTTCTTTCAGCATTTTAATAGAAGTGTTATGATCAGCACTACTAGTAGGAATAGCTTCTACCCACTTAGTAACATAATCAACAGCAACTAGAATATGAGTATACCCGTTGGACTTTGGAAAAGGTCCCATATAATCAAAACCCCAAACATCAAATGGTTCAATAACAAGAGAGTAATTCATAGGCATTTCCTGACGTCTACTAATATTACCAATTCTTTGACATTCATCACAAGACAAGACAAACTTACGAGCATCCTTGAAGAGAGTAGGCCAATAAAAACCAGATTGTAATACCTTATGCGCAGTTCTATCTCCAGCGTGGTGTCCTCCGTAGGCCTCGGAATGACACTTGTGTAGGATCTGTTCCTGTTCATGCTCAGGTACACAACGTCTAATAACACCATCTACTCCTTCTTTATAAAGGTGTGGATCATCCCAAAAGTAATGTCTTAAATCATAGAAGAACTTTTTCTTTTGTTGGTATGTGAAACTAGGTGGTATAAATTTAGCAACAATGTAATTAGCATAATCAGCATACCATGGAGAATTACGTGAAGCATTTATGACAGCTAATTGTTCATCAGGAAAGCTATCATCAATAGGTAGTGGGTCATCAAGAACATTTTCTAACCTAGACAAGTTGTCTGCTACGGGGTTCTCAGCACCCTTTCTATCAATAATATGCAAATCAAATTCTTGTAGCAGAAGAACCCATCTAATAAGTCTAGGTTTAGCATCTTTCTTTTCCATAAGATATTTAATAGCAGCATGATCAGTGTGAACAGTTACTTTGGAATCAACAATATAAGGTCTGAACTTATCACAAGCAAACACAACTGCTAAAAATTCCTTTTCAGTGGTAGCATAGTTTCTTTGAGCACTGTCTAGAGTTTTACTAGCATAATGGATAACATTTAATTTCTTATCAACTCTTTGTCCTAGAACAGCACCAACGGCATAATCACTAGCATCACACATAATTTCAAAGGGTAGGTTCCAATCAGGTGGTTGAACATCAGGTGCAGAAATCAAGGCTTTCTTAAGAATTTCAAATGCTTCTACACAATCATCATAAAAAATGAATGGAATATCTTTTTGCAAAAGATTAGTGAGAGGCCTAGAAATCTTAGAGAAGTCTTTAATAAACCTCCTATAGAAACCAGCATGACCAAGGAAACTTCTTATACCTCTGATATCCGTAGGACACGGCATTTTTTCAATAGCATCAACTTTAGCTTTATCAACTTCAATACCTCATTCGGAGATTTTGTGCCCCAAGACAATACCTTTATTAACCATAAAGTGGCACTTTTCCCAATTCAAGACAAGATTAGTTTCTTCGCATCTCTGCAAAACTCGATCAAGGTTGCTCAAGCAATCATCAAAAGAAGTTCCGTAAACGGAAAAATCATGCATGAAAACCTCAACAATCTTTTCACAAAAATCAAAGAATATAGCAGTCATACATCTTTGAAAGGTTGCAGGTGCATTGCATAAACCAAAAGGCATACGTCTATAAGCAAAGGTACCGAAAGGACAAGTAAAAGTTGTCTTTTCTTGATCCTCTTTTGACACAGGTATTTGAGAGAAACCAGAATAACCATCTAGAAAGCAAAAGTGTGTGTGTTTGGATAGTCTTTCTAGAATTTGATCAATAAAAGGTAGAGGATAATGATCTTTCCTAGTAGCTTTATTTAATTTCCTAAAATCAATTACCATTCTATATCCTGTAACAATTCTTTGCGGGATCAATTCATTTTTATCATTAGGAACAACGGTAATACCTCCCTTCTTAGGGACACAATGAACGTGACTAACCCATCTACGATCAGCAATAGGATAAATTATACCTGCCTCCAGAAGCTTTAATAATTCATTTCTTACCACTTCTTTCATTTTAGGATTTAACCGTCGTTGGTGATCAACAACTGGTTTAGCATCAGGCTCCATATTAATTTTATGCTGACATAGAGTGGGACTAATGCCCTTAAGATCATCAAGAGTATATCCAATAGCAGCACGGTGCTTCCTCGGAGTTTTCAATAATCTCTTTTCTTCATGCTCTGAAAGGTTAGCACTAATAATAACATGATATATCTTCTTTTCATCAAGATAGGCATATTTCAGAGTATCCGGTAATTGTTTAAGCTCAAACACGGGATCACCCTTGGGTGGAGGAGGATCCCCAAGTATTTCAACAGGCAGGTTGTGTTTCAAAATAGGCTACTGATCAAAGAAAATCTTATCTATTTCATTCCTTTAATTCATATGCATATCGTTTTCATGGTCTAGCAAATATTGTTCTAAGGGATCAGTAGGAGGCACGGCAATAGAAGCAAGACCAATTATTTCATCCTTACTAGGCAATTCTTTATCATGGGGTTGTCTACGAAATTTAGAGAAATTAAACTCATGGGACACATCCCCAAAACTTACAGTAACAATTTCTTTCTCACAATCTATCTTAGCATTAACAGTATTCAAGAAAGGTCTACCAAATATAATGGGACAAAAATCATCTTGTGGGGAACCAAGAACAAGAAAATCAGTAGGATGTTTTATTTTCCCACACAAGACTTCAACATCTCTAACAATCCCAACTGGTGCTATAGTATCTCTATTAGCAAGCTTAATGGTAACATCAATTTCTTCTAATTCAGCTGGTGCAATATCATTCATAATTTCTTGATATAAGGTAAAGGGAATTGCACTCACACTAGCACCCACATCACATAAGCCATGATAACAATGATCTCCTATTTTAACAGAAACAGCAGGCATGCCAACAATAGGTCTATGTTTATCTTTAGTATCAGGTCTAGCAATTCTAGCAGCTTCATCACAGAAATGAATAACATGCCCATCAATATTATCAACCAAGAGATCTTTAACCATAGCAATACTAGGTTCAACTTTGATGGGTGTAGGTGTTCTAGTATAACTCTTACGAACCACAGTTGAAGCTTTAGCATGTTCCTTTATTCTAACAGGGAAAGGTGGTTCCTCAATATAAGCAGCAGGAATAACAGGATCAACATTATAAATAATGGTTTCTTCTTCAACTTTAATAGGTTCAACTACTTTCACTTCAATGGGAGGATGATATTTAAACCACTTCTCCTTAGGGAGATCAACATGAGCAGCAAAAGATTCACAGAAAGAAGCTACTATCTCAGAGTCAAGTCCATATCTAGTGCTAAATTCATGAAAAGCATCGGTGTCTATAAAGGATTTAACACAATCAAACTTAAGGTTTATACCTGACTCCTTACCTTCGTCGAGTTCCCAATCTTTAGAGTTGCGTTTAATTCTTTCCAATAAGTCCCATTTGAATTCAATATCTTTCTTCATAAAGGAACCAGTAAAAGAAGTATCGAGCATGGATTGATCATTACAAGAAAGCCGAGCATAAAAATTCTGAATAATAATTTCTCTTGAGAGCTCATGATTGGGGCATGAATATAACATTGACTTAAGCCTCCCCCAAGCTTGAGCGATACTTTCTCCTTCACGAGGCCAAAAATTATAAATATAATTCCGATCACGATGAACCAGATGCATAGGATAAAACTTCTGATGAAATTCCAATTTCAATCGGTTGTAGTTCCATGATCCAATATCATCACATAGCCTATACCATGTCAATGCCTTCTCCTTCAAAGATAAAGGAAAGACCTTCTTCTTGACATCATCCTCGGGCAAACCTGCAAGCTTAAATAATCCACAAACTTCATCCACATAGATTAGATGCAAATCAGGATGTAGTGTTCCATCTCCTGCATAAGGATTAGCTAGCAGTTTCTCTATCATACCCGAAGGAATTTCATAATAAATATTTTCAGTAGGTTCAGTAGGTTGAGGAGCAACTCTTTGTGCTTCCGGTCGAGGTGAAGATACCCCGAACAAGCCCCTCAAAGGATTATTTTCCATAGTAACAAGTGACAGTAAATTTCAGCACACTATATAAAATTTTCCTTACCAAATTCCACTCACCAAAGGCGCTTCACTCCCCGGCAACGGCGCCAAAAAAGAGTCTAGATGACCCACAAGTATAGGGGATCTATCGTAGTCCTTTCGATAAGTAAGAGTGCCGAACCCAACGAGGAGCAGAAGGAAATGACAAGCGGTTTTCAGTAAGGTATTCTCTGCAAGCACTGAAATTATCGGTAACAGATAGTTTTGTGATAAGATAATTCGTAGCGGATAGCAAGTAACAAATGTAGCAAAGGTGCAGCAAGGTGGCCCAATCCTTTTTGTGGCAAAGGACAAGCCTGGAAAAACTCTTATATAAAGCAAAGCGCTCCCGAGGACACATGGGAATTTCTGTCAAGCTAGTTTTCATCATGCTCATATGATTCGCGTTTGTTACTTTGATAGTTTGATATATGGGTGGACCGGTGCTTGGGTGTTGTCCTTACTTCGACAAGCCTCCCACTTATGATTAACCTCTCTCGCAAGCATCCGCAACTACAGAAGAAGAATTAAGATAAATCTAACCATAGCATGAAACATATGGATCCAAATCAGCCCCTTACGAAGCAATGCATAAACTAGGGTTTAAGCTTCTGTCACTCTAGCAACCCATCATCTACTTATTACTTCCCAATGCCTCCCCCTAGGCCCAAATAATGGTGAAGTGTCATGTAGTCGACGTTCACATAACACCACTAGAGGAGAGACAACATACATCTTATCAAAATATCGAACGAATACCAAATTCACATGATTACTTATAACAAGACTTATCCCATGTCCTCAGGAACAAACGTAACTACCCACAAAGCATATTCATGTTCATAATCAGAGGAGTATTAATTATCATTAAGGATCTGAACATATGATCTTCCACCAAGTAAACCAACTAGCATCAACTACAAGGAGTAATCAACACTACTAGCAACCCACAGGTACCAATCTGAGGTTTTGAGACAAAGATCGGATACAAGAGATGAACTAGGGTTTGGAGAGGAGATGGTGCTGGTGAAGATGTTGATGGAGATTGACCCCCTCTCGATGAGAGGATCATTGGTGACGACGATGGCTTCGATTTCCCCCTCCGGGAGGAAAGTTTCCCCGGCAGAACAGCTCCGCCGGAGCCCTAGATTGGTTCTGCCCAAGTTCCGCCTCGAGACGGCGGCGCTTCGTCCCGAAAGCTCTCTTATGATTTTTTCCAGGTCAAAACCCTCCATATAGCAGAAGATGGGCACCGGAGGGCTGCCAGGGGGCCCACAAGCCACATGGCGCGCCCCCAGGCTTGTGGCCTCCTGGTGGGTCCCCTCTGGTATTTCTTTCACCCAATATTTTTTATATATTCCAAAATAATTCTCCGTAACTTTTTAGGACTTTTGGAGTTGTGCAGAATAGGTCTCTCATATTTGCTCCTTTTCCAGTCCAGAATTCCAGCTGCCGGCATTCTCCCTCTTCATGTAAACCTTGTAAAATAAGAGAGAAAAGGCATAAGTATTGTACCATAATGTGTAATAACAGCCCATAATGCATTAAATATCATTATAAAAGCATGATGCAAAATGGACGTATCAACATGCACCCCAACCGAATGAGAAAAAACAAACAAATAAACAAAAGGGGGTGTGCTTATTTTTGGGTGAGGTGGGCTGATGTAGTATGACATCATGTTTAATGTGAGGTATTATCTCACATCTAGATGAGATATAGTCAGACCCTTTCGAATCGGGCCTGCTAAATCTCAGTCGACTGAGAAGTCTTGGTCAATGCTATATTCGTTAGATCTTACATAGATATCCGTGTAATATTTATTTTTTAAATTTTCTTTTTTATATGTTCTATCATTTGACTGAGACTTCGTTAAGCCTCAGTCGACTAAGACCTATCCATACCCATTTAGAAATTTAGATGAGTTTTGCTTGTGTACTCTACTTTAGGTTGTATCGTGGCTAAAATCACTTCTCCAACTAGACATGCATGTATTCAGATCGTTTTATTATACTAGGAAACATATCCAGGTGTTGCAACAAAAGAAGAAAAATATTGTATATTTAAATTTCATCCAACAGTATGGCTCATTGCGCAGCCTTTAATCGGGCACGACACTTCGGATTCTCGTGCTCAAAATTTCAGTTTAAGCACTGTGATTAATGCCTCCAAATTGATCCATGAATAATTTATGCCATCGGTGTTGGCTCATTGGTCAGTCTTTAGTCCAGCACGACACTTAGGACCCTCATGCTCGAAATCTTAGTTTAAGTCCTGCGATTAATTCCCTCAATATAATCCATGGATAATTCCTCTCCATGGTGTTGGCTCATTGTGCAACCTTTAATCGAGCATAATTTAATCCATGGATAATTGTTGGCTCATTGCAAAACCTTTAATTGGGCACGAAAATCCGGATCCTCGTGCTCGAAATTTTAGGTTAAATCCCATGACTAATGCCCTCAATTTAATCCATGGATAGTTCCTTTCAATGGTGTTTTTTTCATTGCGCAAAGTTTAATCGAGCACAATTTAATCTATGGATAATTTTTTCAATGATGTTGGCTCATTACTCAACCTTTAATCGGGCGTTTCCTCAAGCATATATATCAACACCTCATCCTCTGCTTATCAATTATCAAGACGACTTGTTGATTGGTAACTCGGAGACATATATAAATTGATGAAATTCAGAGTAAAAAAGTGAGATGGCACTATTTGACGGATGAACAAACATGAAAATACGTATTAAAAGATTACATCTATGCTGACCTGGCCTTGGGCCACACAAAGCACGCATCACGTATGTGTGAGGGCCAGGTGAAACTCCATGTGTAAGCAAATACAAGAGCCTTTAGATAACTACTTTAGTGGTCTAAACACTTTTATATTTTTTTACGAGGTTTCTTTTCCTTTATTTTTCCGTATACCCCCTCAGTAAAGAAATATAAACCTCGACAAAGAAATATAAAAGTGTTTAGAGGTTTCTTCTCCTCTCTTTTTTCCATATGTGCATGTTTCGTTCTTTCCTATTTTTTTGTTTTGTTTTCTGTTTTCTTTCAGGAAGCCCACTCATGCATCACGTGGCCCATGACTTGGATCGGAGCGCAGCCAACTATTTTTCTGAGTGAAACATTTTTCCAGGTTTTCTCACTGAAACACTTTTTCTAGCTTATGGGTGGCATGATGGGTAATTTTCTTCAGCTTTAGGGGTAATCCTATGTGTGGGACAGACAAAAAAACAAAGAAATGAACCTCCCTTTATTATTAGGTATAGAAAAATAATAACATTCATAATTTTCAAAACTAGGAGTCATGACGACTACAAAGTTGTCTTTCACATGGAGTTCTACTACGAATTACATGGGGGTCTCCAGCGGCAGTTGAGCGCCCAACGTCGCGCCGGCTACGAATCTGGCCTATCAGTGTTGCCTTGTGGCAAAAAGAGGTATGTGGTGTGTCCTAGAAGCTTCTAACATAGTGGCTTCGTGGAGGTGTGAAGGGTAGCGGAAGTGTGGTTCTCTGGTTCAAAGCTTTTCGGTCTCGTACCGGCCAACGGATCAATGTCCAAGGATGTCGTTTCATCTCCTTGGAGGCGCCACCATGGAGTCCATTACTAGCACACTCTGAGATCCAATTCATCAGGCGAAATCCTAAGGCCTGGTCGGGTAGGGATACGACGTCGACATCATTGCTTTCCTCTTTGGGCCGTCGTCTTGAAGACCCGTGGATCTCGTTCACGCTCTCCATGTGCTAGACGCCCACACCATTGTGGTCGGTAGGTTCTCGACCTGCGATGCCATGTGAAAGTACGTGGATGTCGCCTAGAGGGGGGTGAATAGGCGCTTTAAAATAATTACGGTTTAGGCTTGAACAAATGCGGAATAAAACTAGTGTTTAATAAGTCAAGCACAAAACCAAAAACAACCAGGCTCACCTATGTGCACCAACAACTTATGCTAAGCAAGATAAACAACTAAGTGATAGCAAGATATATAACAAGAAACAATATGGCTATCACAAAGTAAAGTGCATAAGTAAAGGGCTCGGGTAAGAGATAACCGAGGCACGTGGAGACGATGATGTATCCCGAAGTTCACACCCTTGCGGATGCTAATCTGCGTTCGGAGCGGTGTGGAGGCACAATGCTCCCCAAGAAGCCACTAGGTCCACCGTAATCTCCTCACGCCCTTGCACAATGCAAGATGTCGTGATTCCACTAAGGGACCCTTGAGGGTGGTCACCGAACCCATACAAACAAGGTTGGGGCAATCTCCACAACTTAATTGGAGGCTCCCAACAACACCACGAAGCTTCACCACAATGGATTGTGGCTCCGAGGTAACATCAAATGCTCGGGGCAATCTCCACAACCTAATTGGAGACCCCCGACACTTGCCCGGAGCTTTACACCACAATGATTGAGCTCCGAGGCACCACCAACCGTCTAGGGCGCCAAAGCACCCAAGAGGAACAAGCTCTAGGGTACCAAGCACCCAAGAGTAATAAGCTTCTCAACTTCACTTCCACGTATCACCGTGGAGAACTCAAACCTATGCACCAAATGCAATGGCAAGGGCACACGAAGTGCCCAAGTCCTTCTCTCCCAAATCCCACCACAACAACTAATGCTATGGAGGAAAACGAGAGGAAGAACGAAGAAGAACACGAAGAACTCCAAGATCTAGATCCAAGGGGTTCCCCTCACATAGAGGAGAAAGTGATTGGTGGAAATGTGAATCTAGATCTCCTCTCTCTTTTCCCTCAAGAACTAGCAAGAATCATTGGAGGGATTGAGAGTTAGCAAGCTCAAAGAAGGTCAACAATGGAGGGCAAATACGAGCTCAAAGGATAGGAACCATTGGGGAAGAAGACCCCCTTAAATAGGTGGGGGGGGAATCCAACCGTTACCCCCACAGCCCGCACACAAGCGGTAGTACCGCCCCTGGGAGCGATACTACCGCCCACCAACAAAACTGAGCAGCAATAGTAGGGGCAGCGGTAGTACCGCTTAGTACTACCGCCCTACTACCGCTCCTGGTGGCGCGGGTCACCAGACATGTGTCTGGTGCCCCGCGAAGGGCGCCCGAGCCAGCCCAAGTCCCCCAGCGGTACTACCGCTGGCCAGGGCGGTAGTACCGGCTATAAACGGTACTACCGTGCTGGCCAGAGCGGTACTACCGCGGGAGAGCAACAAAGAACCCCAAGCAACCATATGGATACAATAAAACCTGACCTGCCATAACTTTTGCATATGAGCTACGTTTTGAGCAAACTCAAGCTTGTTGGATTCAGGATCACAAGAGCTATAATAAGAAGAGGCAGTATAACAACGCCAATGATATAGAGATGTGAAACCTCTATCAATGAAGAACCAGCAAAAACTCCAACATTGAAAACATCATAGAAGATGCATATGGACTCCGTTTTCGATGAACTCGAGCTTGTCATGAAGATGACCATAAGCTCTAAAACTCTCAAAGGGAAACACCAAACAAGAACCAAGAAAGATGATGTAAGTATGTAAATGGTTTGAGCTCTCAACCATGGTTTTTGAGTCGCTGAGTCATGAGTCGCCCAGAACCCTGCGACTCGGCGATTAGTCGACGAAAGTCGCTGTATAGTCGCCATAAGTCGCTGAATAATCGCGAGTCGCCCTGTTTTTTAGAAAACGACTCGGCGATTAGTCGGCGACTAGTCGGCGACTCAAAAACCAGGCTCTCAACGAACGATACGATCAAGCTACTCACTTGAGAGCCCCCCCTTGATAGTACGGCAATCGATCCTATAACCCAGTCTCCCAACTACCACCATGAGACCGGTAAAATAGAAAACCTATCAAGGGCAAACCTATACCTTGCACATAGTCCACTTGAGCTAGATGATGACGATCTTGACTTCCTCAAGATGGACCACCTTTCTTGATTGTGTTGGCTCGATGAAGACTAGTTAATTGCTCCCCCATACTCCACTATGGGTGAGCCACTTTCAGCACATCTTCACAAGTCCATTGTCACCACAATGGACGGCAAGATTCAAGCATGATCTCTTCGTGATGCTCCACTTGAACTTGCACACGCAATCTTGATGACGACCAGCACTTGATGTCATCCTCCATGGGTTGTATGAGATCTTCCACTTGATGCAAGCCCATGGAAACATACATAACCCCACATAGAACTCTCACGTAGACCATGGGTTAGTACACAAAGCGTAATGGACAATACTTACCATACCATGAGATCACTTGATCCCTCTTGGTACATCTTGTACACTTTGCGTGTTGATCAACTTGATTCACTCTTTGACTTAGTCTTGATCAACCTTGTATCATATCTTCCCTATTACCAATCTTTGGATAAAACCTTGAATACCACCTTGGTCACCATATAAACTCCTTGAAACCAACAGATGGACTTCAAGAAGTGCCTATGGACAAATCCTTCGAATATAACTCAAGGCAACCATTAGTCCATAGGGATTGTCATCAATTACCAAAACCACACATGGAGAAATGTGCTCTTACACAATGGTGTGACGTCGAGTTTGGCAACGATGATGATGGTCAACTAAAAGAGTCGTGGCAGAGCTTCGGTAGTCTTCTATTTCTGGCATGCTTGAAATATTTCTTCATTGTCTCGCCATGTTGTCGTGGAGTCAGAGTTGCCTTGAAGGTGCCTATGTGGTGATGATGGCAGATGGTTAGCGGTCTTCGAGCATGCATTGGTTGGCGCGAGCTCTGCACTTTTCTCCTGTATTTGGTGGTCTTTGGAGTAGGAGCTGTCTGGCACCTACACAGGTGGTCGAAGTTTCCCTGTGTGGGCTGTGGGTCCACAACTATACTCGTTTCCACAAAAACGATCATGGCAGTGCTAAATACTTTACCCACCATGAAGACAGGGGTAATTGGTTGCTACCTAATGATTAGACTCACTGCTTAGGATCAACGAAAGAAATAACACTGTATTTTGCTAAATGTCACTATGGCGTATTTGGAGAGTCGACGGTACGTTTCGACTTATATGGTCGCTACGGTGCTAACCGCATAATAATCAAGCTAAACCACGCTAAAAGTCGAAGCGTTATAGCGTGCTTTTTGCATATGTTCTAGAAGACGAAGATAGTGGTTGGATCACATATGTTGTGACTGCCTCAAGTTGAGAAAACTATACCTAAACCTAAAGATGTACAAGTAGTAGCATCACCATCCCAAGGAGTAGTACTGCATAAAAAAGAAAGACAGTTTCTCACCCCATGAAGAAGAAAAGTTACTTCTTGTTTATGGTGATAATAAGATGTAATTTGTTGATTCTTCTTGTGAATCGGAAGATGATGTCATGCATTCTCCAACTGGTTCATCTAATGTTGTTGATTCTGAATAATTACTTTCCGCTATGTTGTTGTCCCGTTGGCTGTTGATGTTAGACTATCCTAAAATTGTTTGTCTTTCATTCTAGACTTTTTATGGATTTATGGAGCAATGCTAGACATACATGGCTTTACAGGGGAATTATGGGGTAGTTAGAAATTGATTGGCTAAGAATTGGTTAAGTGAGACGGGCCCACCAGTGACAATCAGGGGGCAATTAGAGTAAGGCATGCAACATGGTCCGTCAAAGTCCGTGACTTTTGTTCGTATGTGTAGACGTGTAGTATTCTCGGGATTTATGCCATGGATTTTGGCCCTTGTAGACAACTGGAGACTACTTTTGTAAATGGTTATGCATGTATTGATCCCGGGCAAGTTTTCAGCTACTGAAATCCTTACCTTTTTTGGACATGTTTGACTTTTGTTTCAATGAAAACACTATTTCAATATGGCACATTGTAGCATGTATAACTTCTGGAGAAGGTCACTAAATATGTTAGTGAACTATTTTTTTCATTTCTTAGGACCGAAGGCTCGAATTTTGAATACGCGAAATGACGCAAGGAGCAATGGGGAAGAAACTCACCACCCACATAGTCCATCTAGAAGCTACATCGAGCACAAACATGATGACCAAACCACCATGTATTATCGTTTGGGCCTAACATCCTAAACTATCGAGGTGTGCTAGCGCACCAAACTAGGCCAAGGTGGCCCTCTAAGGCTTTCTTGTGGGAGATTATATATATCACATTTCTGAGGCTTTCATAGGCGTATTCAGAAGTTAGATTAGGGACACGGTGTTTCTAAGCTCGATGAGTGAACAGTAAAATCCAAAAAAAGAAAAACAACTTCAAACAAATATGTTTTTTGGCAAACAATGTAAAATGTTTTGAGTGCTCACAAATTTTATCATGGAATGACATTTGTGGAAGTCGTGAAAAGAAACGATGCTCCAAAAATGTTATTTTCGGAATCATTTTGGAGTGCTGATTTTTCTCCACGACTTCCACGAATATCGTTCCGTGATGAAACCTTGTAATCACTAAAGCATTTGTCAAAGTTTGCCACAAAACAATTTAGAATTTTTAGAATAATTTTTTTACTGTTCGTCGCGAGCTCTTTTGAGGTCGCAAGCAGAAAATGACTTTCATTAAATTAGCTTTATTTATATGGTGAAGATGACATTATACTGGTGAAGGATGTGGTGGGATTGAGAATAAAAGTACAGTACAATTATCCTTATTCTCAAGTTGTCTTCTCGGGGAGCTACAAAGCCAGAGTATTTGTACCTTTACATGTTTGGGGTGCCCGATCTTGCAGATTTTAGGTTTATGCCCCCGTAGATTCATTCATATGGATCAGATGAGTTGTATTTTTGTTGACTTTGTTGGTGTGATCTATTGTGACTTTGGGGTTCTGATGAGATGTTGTGGTTCGATACCTCTAGGATCATCTTCAACCCAAGTACTTTCCACTCCAATGATTTTTGATTCTTTTCGATGGGCGACTCAAGAGGGTTTCTAAAACATTTGAAGGTAGTCAAATTCATGCACGTGTACAAGTGGCAGTATTGTTGTTCTAGTGTGGTTGCATTTTTTGTTTACCAAAACATCGGCAACACTTTGTGTTGTAAAGACCGAGACCGTGAAGAACTTTCTTCTGAGATATTTCATTATAGTTCCTAATTATATGAGTTACTTTGTAGTTTCTTGGATTTGTGATCCGAAGCATTGTGTTTGTAATGTTCAACGAGTTTGGAAAAAGTCACGGGTCATTCTAAAAAAGAACTCTTGAACTCTTCTCGCTTATAGGGCTAGGTTGGATGAAAACTCATATAGAGTGAAATGAACAAGACTAGACATCCACTTTTCCGTGGGCAAAGAATACCTTCAAATTAGTTGGCGATGAACAAGACCTCCATTTGAGGATGAACTCCACCTCTGTCTTTCTTTTTCACCTGGATTTGAGTTGGATCCATTAACCGATTGAGTAAAATCTAGTTGTAGGAGTGTTGCTGATTCAAACATTAATGAGACTCAAACAACCGAGATGCTACAACCTTTATTCATAACTACCAACTCAAAGCTAAATGTGCATGGCAATCCCTGCTCTCTCTCACACTGGTCACAACCGGAGTATCGTATGTAGTATCATGCATGCCAAGTAGGTATTTTTTGTTGAGGTGACACAACCATTAAATAAGGAAAGAAAGGATCGAGTATCATAATAGCATGGCAATAAATGAGGTTAGAATGATACCAAGCTATAATACCCCCCCCCCCCCCCGATCCTTTTTTTTGAAATAAACACCAACTTTATTAATTTGAAATATTTTTTACATCATCAATAAGAAAAGGTACAATATCACATGTAGGCTCCTCCAACCAATCCGTCATGACAGAAAATTTCGCTATTCTAGCAAGTTCGTGAGCCACTTTATTTGCTTCCCTATTCCAATGTTTGAACCTAACTATAGGAAAATCACAAGCTATGAAGTTGCAATCATCGAATATTGTTGTCGTCGCTCCTGCTGAATGTCCTCCATTCTTCATTGTGTCAATGACCTCCATGTTGTCAGAGTTAACGACAAGACGATTGCAACCCGCCTTTTGTGCTAGGAGTAAGCCAAACCTTAGAGCCAAAGCTTTTGATGTTAGTACGTCAGCACACCAATCAATCCTCGAGTGTCCACCAACAATGAATCTTCCTTTATCATCTCTGAGGATAGCCCCAGTTGTTCCCCTCAGCAAATCATGATCAAAATATGCATCAACATTCAACTTGACAAAATTTATAGGAGGTATGCTCCATCCCCATGTTTTACTAGTTGCCTTAGGTGAATAGGCATGAACAAAATTTGTTGTTATAGCACGTGCACCCATGGAAATTTGGTGTGCATCTTGGAACTTTCCTTCATGAACCAGTTTGCACCTATCCCACCATAAATACCAAGCTGTAATAGCTATCAATTCACACACATTTTGGGAACCCAGTATCACTAATTCTTTATCTGGCATAAAAAGTAAAAATTCCAGAACCGCCTTTCCCGCGCGATCAACAACACAGGCTTTATCGGTCACCTCATTTAGTCCTAACTTGCCCCACAGCTCTTTTGCCTTGTGACACATAAATATGACATGTTTTGTATCTTCTGGCCCAGTCGAGCATGATGGGCAAACGGGTGATACCTTCATGTGCCTATTAGCAAGTGTAACACAACACGGAAGGGTTCCATGCAAAGTACATCAGATGAATTTTTTTACCTTTACTGGACAAGCTAATTTCCAATTTTCCCCCAATTGGGGTTAAAATTTGTTTTCCCCATACCATTTTCATGTTGCAATTTTGTCCCATGTTGTTTGTTCCATTCCTCCAAGTAATCCGATCGTACAGTAAAAAGGCCATTTTTTGTGAAACTCCAAGCAATGAAATCCAACATATTATGCATCGGGAGGGGGGTCGCGAGCACCCTTTGAGCATCAATTGGCCATAATGTTTGTCTTACTGTCGGAGAAACGACACCTATGGGATCGCGTGGACCCCTTTATGATTCGGCAGGGAAAAGGTTTGCGCAAAGAGCGGATCGAACGATAAACACAAGGGATTTTTACCCAGGTTCGGGCCGCTGAGAAGCGTAAAACCCTACTCCTGCTTTAGTTGTATTGGGTGTGTTCAAGCCCAAGCTCTGGGAGCGCTATGTGTTGAACAGTACACAGCTGCTACGCATGCAGAATGGGCCAGAAGCTCCTCCCCCCCCCCCCCCCCCCCGTAGCTCCGCTTTGGGCCTCCTTTTATACGTCGAAGGGGTCACCAACAGTAGCGAAGTACAAGAGGTGTAAAGTTGCTACAGTGCTATCATACCTAATACTGACGGCTTAGGACAAAAGCATTTAATGCTCCGCTTAGGTGTCCCTAACTTTCTTGGGGACGGGAAAAGAGCCCGTCCCATCGGCACCGCTTAACCCCATCCGCCACTAATGCCATGACACGCATCCAGGAGGACAAACCCCGTCTGACAGGTTGGTCGCTGCACTGGAGCGGTGGCAGGGTGGCCGAATCTTGCCGGGGTCAAATCTTGCCGGGGCCGAATCTTGCCGGGGCTGAATCTTGCCGGGGCCGAATCTTCGCCAGCCACCCCGGCAAGAATCTTGCTGGGATTTCAGCCTTTGGTCTTCTGTCTTCTGATTATTGACTTGAATGCTTTCTGGATAGTCTTGTGCTTGTTCCCAGTTGTCTTCTCCCAGGAAGGCTCGCTTCCCGGAAATTCTATCCTAATCTTGCCGGCCTCTGAGCTTGCCGGAAATGCGTAGGCCTGTTCCCGGCAAGTAACCCTTACCGGAAACCTGGGTCCTTGATGTGTCTTGTAAGTGGATTTCTTCTCTGCCATGCCCTTCCCGCCTGGAGGCTGCGACTTGCCGGTGCATGTCTAAGGGTAGTGAACACCCCCTGTTCACTACACCGACACTTACCAAATATTCGTCCCAAGAATTCATAACTGGATCAATGAGACCGGAGACTTTTGATAGAAGATTCCCCCTTCTAGGAGTAATGACTCCTATTTGCACAATTCGGAGTCCATGCATCTTTCCAGATATCAATATATTGTCCATTTCTAACCCTCCAGATATACCCATCTTTTAGAGAATTCACATCCGCCATGATACTTTACCAAGTAAAAGAGGATCCTTTTTTTAGATTTGCATTCATTAGATCCCCATCTGGGAAATATTTAGCTTTCAAAACTGAAGCCCATAAGGACTCGGGATTATCAATCATACGCCACGCTTGTTTTGCTAACAAAGCCAGATTGAAACAATGCATATCTTTGAATCCCATACCTCCTTGATTTTTCGGGACACACATCTTCCACCATGCCATCCAATGCATCCTTTTTTGTTGTCCTCGTCACCCCACCAAAATTGTGACATCGCGTCAATGATTCCTTTACATATTTTTTTAGGAATTTTAAAGACGAACATGGCATAAATTGGGATAGCTTGTACAACCGATTTTAACAAAATCTCCTTTCCTCTAGCGTATAACAAATATTCTTTCCATCCACTTATTTTCGTGATAATTTGATCAATCAAAAAATGGAAACAATCGCTTTTGGCCATACCAACATTCGTAGACAAACCCAAATATTTATCATTGAGTGCGTCAATCATAATATTCAGAATTGTGCATATTTGCGCTTTGTCCTCCACCTTTTTATTGGGACTAAAAAATATACTAGACTTTTCAACACTTACCATTTGTCCTGAGGAAGCACAATATAAATCCAAGACCGATTTCAAAGCCTCCACATTCATAGCGTTTGCTTTCATAAGGATCAGGGAATCATCCACGAATAGAAGGTTTGAACCCGAAGGTGCATCTCTGCTAACCTTTATTCCATAAATATTTCCAATCTCCTCTGCATATATAATACCTAAATAGTTCATCCCCACTATGTTATTTCTCTTGACATGCAGCCTATCCACATCAGCAACACTGCCACGTCAATGTTTAGTTAGAGGCTTACATGCGGGACCCACACTGCCCACCACAATAGAAAGCATCCACGTTGGCTTCATTTACTGCCAATTGAACGCAACCTCCTGTTCACCTCGGCACAATTTAGCGTCTGTTCTAAATTTTTTTACCATGCGTGTTCCACTTTCGATTTCTTGATGAGCCACGCAATCAATACAGTTTGGAAACCTAGACAAGGGACTTGGCCTTCTCCGCTTCCTCTCCCTGGCCACCACTTATTCTTCCCCTTCCCCTCCCCTCCGGTTTCCTAGCCTCCCCGTCCCTCAAACTCTTCCAACCGCTCCAACGCACTGCTTCCTGTTCCAGTGCAATTCGAAACCGATGGGCCTTCTGATTGTAGGCACATTGGACCTCTAGCTATCCCTATGGGCGCTCACGTTGGATCCATTCATCCTTTCTGCGGAGGATTAATCTTCTGTCTTATTTGTTAATTTCCATAGTCTGCACAGCTCCGATCAAGATCAGTACCAAAGGTGAGCTCGAGCCTCCGATATGTTCTGGATTTCTTTCTTTGTGATTAGATTGATTTCCTGTTCTGATGTTGTGTTCGTACGTTTTGTGCCGCCTGCTGGTACTTCCGAGGTTCCAGTTTGCTGGACGGTGACCTACGGACTACGACAACAACGCTTCTGCAGTTTACGGTCATGTGCTCCTGTGTTGTTTGTTATTTTCCTGTGCAGATGTACATGCTCGAACACTGTGCAACCAAATTCTACGTTGTTCTTCGGATAAGTATAAGGGTCTGCGAATGAATTAGCGCTTCTTCATGTGCAGCCTAATCCTAATTCTGAATTACATATATAACCATCTGGCAGGTTTGGTACGTACGAGCCCCATCTTCTAAAACTTTTTATTTTTATTTGGACTACACATGCATTGCATTTGATTCTGCATATCTTAATACCCAAATCATTTGATTTCTTATGTGTACTACAGAGCCTAACGGATATTCTTGCTGCAGCAGTACGAACCATCTTAAACATTGGGTTAATTTTCTGAAAAAACTATTGGGTTAATTATTCTCCTTTTGCGTGAAAAAAACACATAAGAGTAATAGACTTCACAAAGTAACATTTTGGTACTCTGTTTACATAAATTTAATTGTCACTATTTCCATTATAGGAATCATATGCATGGGTCCTCTCACACAGGTGATTTCTTTTGTTGGGGATAAAAGAAATATGTGATAAGTTAATGATTACACCAGTACATCCTATATATCAGGGTTGTGACCTTTCATTGCAAAGTTGATCAAACTTTTCAATATTGGGTACATACAATAGCTGATTCATGGTTTGCTTCCGCCTATTAGTTTGTAAACATTTTCTCTCAGCGCCCGAGATGGCTTATGATAATGTTACTTCTTTTTATAGTGGAAAAGTTGAGGAGGATTACTAAATTGCTTCATGTATCTATAGTACATGTTATGTAAATCTTTTTTCCTTGAAAGATAGTTTTATAAGCCCAATTTATCTATTGGTTTTATAACCGTTCCCGCAGCAACGCGCGTGGTATCATCTAGTTTACTAAAAGAGCAGTCAATCCCTCTGTACATAACAAGAATAAATATGAAGAGAGGGGATCTCCTTGTCTCAATCCTCTAGTAGGTTTAAACTCTCAGTTTCTTCCGTATTAAAACGAACTCGATATTCCATGGAGGATACACATTGCATAATCAAATTTACCCAGTTCTCTTGGAATCCCAGTTTGAGCATAATTTCCTTCAGAAAAGACCACTCTGCTCGGTCATACACTTTATGCATATCCAATTTTATAGCGCAAAGGCCCTCTTTACCATTTTTTTTTCTTTATTGTATGGAAGCACTCATACGCCACTAAAATATTACCAATAATCATATGCCCAGGCACAAAAGCACTTTGAGTTGTGCTAATGATTTTGGGGAGGACAATCTTCAAGTGAGCCGCAATCATTTTTAGATAACCTTATACACCACATTGCATAGACTTATTGGTCTAAACTCGGTTACCTTTTCTGGAGAATTCACCTTTGGGATCATTACAATTGCAGTATCATTTTAGCCTTTTGGTATAGAACATGTATTTACTGCCTGAAGTACCTCTTCAGTCAGGTCGTCCCCCAACATAGACCAAAATCTTTTGTAAAAAATAGCGTGCAGACCATCCGGACCTCGTGCTTTTAAGTCTCTAATATCAAAGCGGGCCTTCCGAACTTCCTCTTCCGTATAAGGGGTGAGAAGGGCACTATTCATTTCATCAGTCACTTTCCTTTTGACAAGAGCTAGAACCTCCGGATTCGGTTGGGCAACTTCTGAGGTGAAAAGCTTTGAAAAATACCCCATAATGTGATTTTTCATCTCCGTATTTTGCACTCAAACACCATTCTCATCAAGTAATCGTTTAATCCGATTTCTCCTCTTTCTAGTTGTTGTCGCGTTATGAAAAAAAGAGGTATTACAATCACCATGTAATAGCCAGTTTGCACGACCCCATTGTAACCAATAAATTTCTTCTTATTCCAAAAGATTTTCAATAAGGACTAGAGTATCTTTTTTGTCGCGCTTGAGTTTCCACATTTATAGGTCCCCTTCACAATTTTTCTAAATCTTTTTTGAGTTTATTAATTTTTCTTTTCGGTCCCCTCAGTATATCACGATCCCAGGTATGCAAATCCGCATGCACCGCCCTTGTACGCACCGAGAGAGAGGGTCCAATGCCCAACAACTTCGCTTTATTCCAAGTTGTATGTACAATTTCTACACTGTCTCTTCTTTGAGCCACCGAGCTTCAAATTGTTTCACTCGTCTTTTAGGATGATTAAACATGTTACCATCATAATATTCCGTGTCTAAGACCAAGGGTCGATGATTAGAGTGGACATGTTCTTCGTTTATTATTGCAGCTCGAGGGAATTTATTCACTCACTCCACATTACACACCGCACGACCAAGTCTCTCTCTAGTCCCTCCTCTCCTCCAAGTGAAGATAGCCCCAATATAGCCCATATCCTCTCTCCCAAGCAATTACGAAATTCTCTCATCATCGCATTAGGCCTCGCGTTCCCTCCCTCTTTTTCCGAGGAAAGTAAAATTTCATTAAAATCTCCCAAAACCACCTAAGGGTGGTCTCCCTTAGCATGCGGGTTGCGAATATCATCCCAAGATAGATTACGATTATTCCAATCCGTGTGACCATAAAAACTAGTAAAACGCCATTGTACAACATTTTCATTCATAAATAGAATATCAATAAAATGAGACGACATATAGTTTAAAACAACTTTATTCATCTTTTGATAAAACAAAACGAGGTCATCGGCCCGACCATCACTCTCCACTACGTATATTGAATCAAAATTTAAAATACAACGTAGCTCATCGACTTTACATTTATTCAAATGAGACTCTGAAAGAAACACTAACTCAGCCTTGGTGCACCCTTGTAGATCCAAGAGCTCGCGAACTACCGTTGGGGAGAGCATACCACGACAGTTGCAACCTAAGATTTTCATTTGGCCCGGCGGTCCCCCTCTTCGAGGGCCGCCGATGTGCCAACATCTCCTTTCTCTTCTCCAACAGATTCCCTCTCCTTCTGCACATATTCCTCTTCCTTTTCATCTGTCTCCTTAGCTACATGTGTGACCACGCCATATTTGTCCCTCATTGTTTCCACTCTATCAGTACAAACTTGCTTAGATGAGACATCGGTTTCATCATACAGTAAACACTCGTAGCTATCCATATGTTCCTCAAAAGAGAAAAACATATCACTACCCGTCGGGCGAACGCTCTAGTATGTGTCTCATTTTTTTGCCTATTGTTTGCATGCAACCGGCCGACGGCTCCGGCGCCCGTGGGCGCCGCATTCTTCCTTGGAGGCGTCGTCGAAGTGACCTGCGCATCCTCTTCTCTCGGGCCAAGTTCCTCGGGCGAAAGTCAAGATCTTGTTTGGATCAGGCGGCGGCGGCATCTTCAACGTCGTATTCCCTCTTTGGGGCGCAGGCTTAGAGTTTCTTGGTCCCATTTGTGCTTCCTGTAGGCTGGACGTGCACATCATCGTGGTCGGCAGGTGGCCGGTCGACGGTGAGGTTGATTTGGCGTTGCGATGTGTGTGGCAACGACGATGGTGGCGAGCAAAGCCGGGTCGCGGCTTGTCCTTCTGATGTCGAAGGTCCGGTGCGCCAATGGGTGTGCCTATGCTGGTTTCTGGCTGTGACAGAGAAGTCGTAGCTGCGGGCGGCGGGGCCACTGCGGCAACGATGACTCCATGAGGGCGGTCTTCAGCAGACGGTGCTCACCGGATGTTGCGTTGGACTAGATCGGTGCGAGGCTTGCAACTTTCTCCTGTGAAGCTCATCATCAAAATCGGAGCTGCCTGTCCTCGACGCCGCGGTCGACTGTTTGGCGTTGCTTTGTTGCTCGGTGCTTCCTCTCGACGGTGTGTCGTTGGTTGTATCGTGATCTTGTTTGTGGCCAGGTCATCCGCGTGTACCCCGTGTGGGGTTTGTAATATAGGTTTTCGCCCGGTTCCCCTCTAATTAACCGGGCAACTCTCTTCTTAATCAATGAAAATGGCAAATCTTTTGCCTCGTTTCAAGAAAAAAATAGTTCCTCGTCTCTACTACTTTCTTGTCCTTCCTCCACTTTCTCTTAGGATGGGCTTGCTTACCAGTTTTTAAACTTAAACAAATTATACCTAGCGGCCGCGTCGAACGCATTAGCCGTAGCAGCAAGGCGAGCAACCACTGCCCCTGAAAGGGCTTCCAGTACCCCTGGCTGGAACAGTAGATGCTCATCCTGGATCCCATGCGCAGGTGTTGTATTTTGGGCAACAGTAGCAGTACCTACAGAGTAAAACCTGGGCATACCCAGTTGTCTCTTCTCCTGCCCCTCCTGGTCAGTTAAGGGATGTTGGGGAGCACCAACACCAGCAGGTGGTTTGGAACCTCCAGGGACGTCCAGCCACAGCCATGCATGGCCCTCCTAGCCATACTTAGCACCCAGCTGGGTGTTCCCTTTGACCACTAGTTCCTGGCCCTCCTGGCCTAGACTAGTAAGTCCAGCAGGCGTCATACCCCGGTCCTCCTGACCGGATGCAACGCCTATGAGAGTCGTCGAGGAAGCCCCTGCAACATGGCCCTCCTGGCCGAGCTGGATGGTCGTCTGGGTTGCCCCCATAGTAGTAGCAGCCCGACCCTCCTGGTCAAGCTGGATGGTCGTCAGGGTTGCCCCCATAATAGTAGCAGCGGTGTCTTTGTTAGACACCGTCAGGCCACTCACCGCCTTGGCCACCTTGATGACGGCTCTCTCCATCCCTTTAGAGGTATTGATGTCGAAGCCGGCGATCGGAAGCTTGCCATGCCGAGAAAAGCTCCCAAAAATAAGAGCTCTCCTATTTGAAGCTTGCCCTTTCCAGTAGGCTTCTACACTCATATTTTTTGGATACATAGCAATTCTTTTTTCACCAAGAATACTACAAAAACGCTCTGATGTGTGACCTACAAGACCACAACACTCACAATACAGAGGCAATTTCTCATACTTTACATCAAATTTCAGAGTTTGAGAACTGCCTAAAGGGGTGAACTCCACACTACTCTTGATAGGTTCATGCAATAGGATCTCTAGCCTAACCCGAAGAAACTTTTCAACAATAACATGGTTGCGATGTGAGACCACCTTCACCACCCAGTTGACCCCCAAGGGTCCAACCCATGCTCTCCGTCTTGAGCTCAAAGGGTAAATCGCGTACCTGGGCCCAAATGGCCATAACGCCAAGGTCAACCTCCGTCGGGTCACCCTTGCCGTCGAATTCAGCGAAGATGATACCGTCACGTTTGAAGTGCCACGACTGCGCTTTGAGCACGAACAGTCGGTCTCCCTCGACAGCGAAGTTGAGGACGAACACCCCGTCCTTGCTGGCCACTTCTTGGATGGTGACCTCACCTTGGAGCTTCCACGCGGAGGATGAACGGAGGACGTCGACGATGACCCGAGGGTTCACCTGGAAGGGCGAAAGAAGACACCCAACCACCAAGGAGCCTCTAACAGCCCTCCGTGTTGCCTCCATGTCGATATCGAGAGGGAAGGGCCTCACCTCGGAGGCATCGAGACGATGACGTCTTGCCATCATGAACAGGAGTCGACGGAGTCAGGGGTGTTAGGTTGATCTCTCCCGTGTGGGCCCAACGGCCCACCGGACCCCTGATCCACACGCCCTGATCGGGGGCGCCCAACCCATTATGGTTGGTGGGCCCCTGTGACCCGCGCTATATAAACAGTGGTGGGGGGCCGGGGCACGACTGACGAAGTTCACCGCCGCCACAAACCCCCACCGACACTCCCTTCCGATCTAGGGTTAGCGCGGTGCTCACGGGAAGCATCACCGACGCCACCTCATCTCTCTCTCTGCCCCACCGCCGTTGCCCTTCATCGATGGCCACCGGCGGTAGTTCATCTCACCAGGGAGAAGGTAATCATCCCCTTCTCCTGCCACTGCTGCCGGAACACCAACCCTATGATCCACAACATCTATCAATGGTATCAGTCCAGTTTAGGTGTTGGATTCTATTTCGGTAGCAAAAGAAGAAGAACAGAAAGATCCCCATCCCCAAAGAACCCTAGCAGGGCAAAGAAAACAACAAAAAAACAGAAAAAGGTCACCGGAGCAGGGCCTCGGGCTCGCCGGCAAAGAGCGCCGCCGCGAGGCCGCGCCGTTCCTCTCGATCCGGATGGGCATCGGCATGCCGAGCCATTCGGAAGAAGAACACAGGCAATGGGGGCACCACGCCTTCGCCACCGCCAAAAGAACAAAACCCCACCGGCGCAAGAGGGAGAAAAGGAGGTTGAAGGAGAGAAAGGAAGGGAGGGGGAAAAGGAGAAGCACTCGCGGGGAGTGGTGCCGTCGCGGCGCCGTCTCCGGCGGGCGGCGGCGGCCAGCGTGGCCGTTTTCTCCGCCGCACGAGACAGAGGAGGGGGAAGGGGCTCGCGCCTCGACCTCTCTGCCACAGAGAAAGGAAAAGGGAAGGGGCGTGCGCGGCGCGTTGGCTTTCGCCGCCGTGGCTGGCGGCCGGGCCGTCGCCGGTGGCCGGCGGCGCTCTAACTCGCCGCTGCTGCAGACGAGAGCGAGCGGCGCGGGGGAGGAGGAAATGACCGCGGGCCTTTGGGCCGAAAGGTAGCCGAGGCCGCAGCCGCGGGCGGCTCAAGCCGGGTCGAGGCGGCTCGCGCGGCGCGGCGCGCAGGCCAGGCCGTGGGCCGGCTTTTTCCGCTGCGGGCCTCGCGCGTCAGGCCGAGACTGTGGCTGCGTTGCAGTTTTCTTTTTTTTGTTTTTTCTGTCCAGTTTTTTGGGCAGATTTAAACAGTTTTAAATTTCTTTTTCTATGCAATTTTTTCCAATGAAAATCTTGTTTAGAAAATAGAAAATTAAACAGAAAAAGTTTCTGAAAATAAAAACAGAAAATTTTCAGAAAAAGAAAAGTTCATGCATTTTATAAAAGAAAATAATAAAGTTCATGAATTTTTATTTTGTCAAAGAGAAGTTGATGTTAAAGAAATTTTTGTTCAGAAAGTAGAATGAATATTTCTGAAAAGTAAAAAGTTCATGAATTTTCATATTCATGTTTTTCCGCTGCGTAAATATTTAATAGTGCTCTTTTACAAAGAAATTAAAAGTTTAGAGAGAATTAAATTTAAAGAGCATATTAAAGTGATTATTAAAATAAATATGATCATGTTATTTTTATGACCAACGTCATTAATAACGTGATCATGTTTTATTATTGAAATTAAAGGTGCATTTATTTCTATTATTTGCCCAACGGTAATATAGATTTAATTGCATAGACAATTGTATGTTTAATTTGACCAACGTTAGATTACTGCATATGATTGTTATAATGATCTCACTTAAATTGTGATTTCAGGAGGCTATCACTTGATGAGCTGCCTAAAAGATGTTCCGACACTCAGAGGTGACAACTACACTGAGTGGAGGAAGAAAGTAGACCTGGCATTTGTCTGTGCTGAGGTCGACTGGGTTGTGGATGAACCACAGCCGGTCAGACCTACAGAGCCAGTCAGAGAGGCCACAGATGATGATGTTGCGTGGGATAAAAAGAGAAGGGATCATGCTCCATTGGAGATGTCCTATTCCCTCAACAATCAAAAGTGGATCAACGCCAACAAAAAGTGTATGGCATTTATAAAGAATACAATTGAGAACGCCATTATGGGCTCAATTGCAGAGTGCACTTCCGTAGGGGAGTTGCTTACAAAGATAAAGAACCAGTTCACTGGTTCTTCAAAGACATATGCCACCCAGTTGATAAAGCAACTGGTAACAGAGAACTACACTGGCGGTGGTCATGGAATTAGAGAGCACATCCTCAGGATGAGCAACATGGCAGCAAAGCTCAAGCCCATGGATGCGGATCTGGAGATCAGACCAGCACTCTTGGTCCACCTGGTCATGGCTTCGCTGCCAAAGGAGTTTGAAACCTTTGTTGTAAACTATAACATGTCGCCTGAAACATGGGACATTGAAAAGACGATAGCAATGTGTGTCCAAGAAGAGGACAGACTCAAAGCCTCACATGGTGGTTCACTCAACTATGTGAGGGACAACAAGAAAAAGAATTACAATCAAAGTAGCAAAGGTTCTCCTTCAAAGGCGCATGGCAAATCTCACATGCAGCATCAGCATCAGCAGAAGTCCTTTCCAGTGGACAAAGACACTTGCCTCCACTGCAAGCAGACTGGGCACTACAAAAAGGATTGCCCTGTCTGGTTAAAGTCCATCATGGCAAAGAGAGGTAACGACATCATTTCATTTGTCAATGAATCCTTGTATGCACAGTTTTCGAAATCTACTTGGTGGATTGACTCAGGTGCAACTGTTCATGTTGCCAACTCTTTACAGGGATTCCATTCGACGCGGACTATGCAAAGAAACGAAAGACGCATTGAAGTCGCTAATGGAATTCAAGCAGAAGTTGAAGCTGTCGGTGACATCTCCTTGGAGTTAGCTGATGGGTTCAAGCTTCTACTTAGAGATGTCTTATATGTCCCTTCGTGTCATAGAAACTTGATTAGTGTTTCTTGTTTGGACAAAGACAATTATGAATGTTATTTTGGACATGGCAAGTGTGCCATATGGTTTAATAATGCTTGTGTGGGTGTTGCTTTACTACACGATGAGCTTTATTTATTATCACTTCGTGAAAAAGAGCATTATGTGTGTAATGTGAATGAACATACTTCCGCGTCGAACAAAGAACAAAAGAAAAGAAAGAGAACTCATGACTCGTCGAAATTATGGCACTGTCGCTTGGGCCATATTTCCAGGGGGAGAATAGAAAGATTAGTCAAAAGTGAAATTCTTCCTCCGTTAGAGTTCTCAGACTTAGAACAATGCATAGATTGCATTAAAGGAAAGTATGTAAAACAAATTAAAAAAAGGTGCAATCCATAGCACAGGCACACTAGAAATCATTCACACTGATATTTGTGGACCATTTCCGGTGAAAAGTGTGGATGGATATGACTCGTTCATAACATTCACAGATGATTACTCTCGCTATGGATACATTTATCCAATCAAAGAAAGATCTGAAGCATTGGATAAATTCAAAATTCTCAAAGCTGAAGTTGAAAATCAGCATGATAAAAGGATAAAGATAGTAAGGTCTGACCGTGGGGGGGAGTACTACGGTCGACATACTCCATATGGCCAAGTCCCTGGACCTTTTGCACAATTTTTACAGGAGACTGGCATAGTAGCCCAGTATTCAATGCCGGGCGAGCCTCAGCAAAATGGAGTAGCTGAAAGGCGCAACCGTACTCTTATGGATATGGTGCGCAGCATGATGAGTTACTCCACTTTGCCATTGGGATTATGGATGGAGGCGCTTAAAACCGCCATTCACATTCTCAATAGAGTGCCAAGCAAGTCGGTGCCCAAAACACCGTACGAGCTATGGACAGGACGAGTGCCCTCTCTACACCACTTCAGGGTGTGGGGGTGCCCTGCTGAGGCCAAGATGTTTAATCCAAACATTGCAAAGTTGGATCCCAAAACAGTGAGTTGCCACTTCATTGGCTATCCAGACAGATCAAAGGGTTTTCGTTTCTACTGTCCAGACAGATATACAAAGTTTGTAGAAATAAGACATGCAGTCTTCTTAGAGGACGAAATGATGAGGGAGAGCTTGGTAGCTCGGAAAATTGATCTTGAGGAGAAGAGGGTGCATGCACCTAATCCGATGATTCAGGAGCCATTTTTCTCACTACCAGTTGCATCTTCACCCATGACAACTATGGGGGTAGACCCGGAACCTGTCCGTCAGGAGCCGACTGAACCCGTTGTTGAGCATGAAAGGGAGGTGCAGCAGCCAATAGTAGAAGATGTGCCGGAAGTTGAGGCACAGAATGTGCCAGAAATTGAGGCTCTTAGAAGGTCTAATAGAACAAGAAGATCAACTATTTCTACTGATTATAAAGTTTATAATACAGAAATGGTTCATATGGAAGGTGACCCCACTACATATGAAGAAGCCATTAAAAGCCCTCACTCATCAAAATGGCTAGAGGCAATGGAAGATGAAATGAAATCAATGAGTTCCAAAGATGTTTGGGACTTAGTGGAAATTCCTAAAGGAGCCAAAACAGTAGGCTGCAAATGGGTCTACAAAACTAAGTATGACCCTAATGGGAATGTGGAAAAGTATAACGCCCGACTTGTGGCAAAAGGATTTACACAAAGAGAAGGGATAGACTACAATAAGACTTTTTCCCCAGTCTCATGCAAGGATTCCTTCAGAATCATAATGGCATTAGTTGCACATTTTGATTTAGAGTTACATCAAATGGATGTGAAGACGGCATTTCTGAATGGTGATTTAAAAGAAAAGGTCTACATGAAACAACCCAAGGGTTTTATCATGGAAGGCAAGGAAAATATGGGATGCCGCCTGAAGAAATCCATTTATGGATTAAGGCAAGCCTCTAGACAGTGGTATCTAAAGTTTGATCAAACGATTAAAAGTTTTGGATTTAAAGAAAATATTGAGGATAACTGCATTTATGCAAGGTTTAAAAATGGGAAATATATTTTCCTAATCTTGTATGTGGATGATATCTTGCTTGCTAGCAGTGATGTTAGTGTACTACTAGAAACAAAGAAGTTCTTATCCTCAAATTTTGATATCACAGATCTTGGTGAAGCATCTTATGTTTTGGGCATAGAAATTCACCGAGATAGAAATAATGGAGTCTTAGGACTATCGCAGAAGGCATATTTAGAAAAGGTTCTCCAAAAGTATAATATGCATGCGAGTAAAGCCACACCTGCTCCTATAGTCAAGGGCGACAGTTTTGGGAAATTCCAATGTCCCAAGAACCAGTACGAGAACGATCTCATGAAACCAGTACCATATGCTTCGGCTGTTGGAAGCTTACAGTATGCACAAGTGTGCACTCGCCCTGACTTAGCTTTTGTTACCGGGGTACTCGATAGATATCAAGAGAATCCAGGCATGGAGCACTGGAAGATGGCAAAGAAGGCATTGCGTTATGCGCAAGGCACGAAGCACTACATGCTAACATACAGGAGATCTTATTCCCTAGAGATAAAAGGGTATTCAGACGCAGATTTTGCGGGGGACAGAGATGATAGAAAATCCACGTCAGGATACGTCTTCACTCTCGCTGGAGGGGCTATTTCGTGGAGAAGCTCCAAACAGTCAGTAGTTGCATCATCCACGATGTATGCAGAATTCATAGCATGCTTCGAGGCCACGGGGCAGGCGATATGGCTAAAGAAATTTGTACCCGACTTGAAAGTGGTAGATTGTATTCACAAACCACTAAAGATGTACTGTGACAACCAGCCCGCAGTATTTTATGCTCACAACAACAAGTCGAGTAATGCTGCCAAAACAATAGAGATAAAGTATTATGTTGTGAAAGATAAAATCCAGGATCACACTATAAGTCTCGAGCATATAAAGACAAAGGATATGCTTGCGGATCCGCTTACGAAAGGCTTACCACTCAATGTGTTCAAGGAACACTTAGCCGGCATGGGTTTAAGGGAAAGCCTTATGATTCCTGGATCATGAGAGGCCCAAAAGGTACAGAATTTGTTTCTGAACAAAACGTATGTTGTAGCTGTATGATTCTATCGGCAATTAAGCTGTGACGATGAGACATGCTCTATGTACCAATATGTGATGAAACAAATAAACTAGAAAGTATAAAGTTAAAAGTAAAAGTTGAGATCAAGGGGGAGAATGTTAGGTTGATCTCTCCCGTGTGGGCCCAACGGCCCACCGGACCCCTGATCCACGCGCCCTGATCGGGGGCGCCCAACCCATTATGGTTGGTGGGCCCCTGTGACCCGCGCTATATAAACAGTGGTGGGGGGCCGGGGCACGACTGACGAAGTTCACCGCCGCCACAAACCCCCACCGACACTCCCTTCCGATCTAGGGTTAGCGCGGTGCTCACGGGAAGCATCACCGACGCCACCTCATCTCTCTCTCTGCCCCACCGCCGTTGCCCTTCATCGATGGCCACCGGCGGTAGTTCATCTCACCAGGGAGAAGGTAATCATCCCCTTCTCCTGCCACTGCTGCCGGAACACCAACCCTATGATCCACAGCATCTATCAAGGGGTGCCACAACCCCTTTGGTAGCATTCGGAGTTTGATGTTCCTCCACCAGTGGCAGTTCCCCTTCCCGGCGATCAACCCTGTCCATCTCCACCTCCCTAGTTTTCCCACTTGACACCTCCTGACTCGCCATGGAGTTCATTCCACTGACACAAACCGAGAGACAAAAGCCAGAGAAGAACTTCCCCCATTCTAAGTATTGTGAGGAGATAGATCCCACAATATGGTACGAATATATTGCCTATTAACCCCAGCACTCGCACTCACCTCAATGGGATTAGCGCATTTTACACAAAATAAATGGTAATTAATCGTCAGTTTCCTAATTCCTCTAGCATTGATCACTCCTTCTCCCAAATCAGAAAATAAATACTCAATCTCTTTGAAATTGTCTCTGGCCTTAGTCAAATCCCGTTGAATCCCTCTTCCCACGCCCGAATTAGAGGAATCCCTTCCTAAATCGACCCGAGCAGGAACCAGAGCAAGAAAAGGAGCGCTGGACTCCCCCTCTTCATCTACACACCCACACTTTGAATCCCCCTCTTGTAAGAAAACAGAGCAGGAGATCTTCTTCTCCTCTTCGATTGAACCCACCCCCCTGAGCATAGGAGGTCTCACCTAATGAATTGCCCCAGATTTCTTTCGCCTTTTTTTGCCTTCTCGAAGCATCTCTCTCGATCTGTCGTCGCCGAGATGGTACACATGGACCTTTCCTTGAGCTCGCCCCAGTCCAGCGCGCTGAAGATGGCCGCCCGGTCGCCTCCTCCATAAGCTCGCCCCCTCCCTTGGAGGTGTCGCTGGCGTCGGCGCCGACGCCGGAGCCGCCCCCTCACTCCCTCTCATACTCCGTCGCCGCCAGATCGCCTACCACGATCACGGGAGCTCTGTTTTTTTTTGTAAAACCGCCTCCACTGTAGATGCTCTTAGTGATGGGTTATACTCCCTCCGATCCTAATTAATCCGCGTATAACTTTTTTCCTTTTTCCTTTAATACTCTGCGTGATCCAGTGATTCAGCGATAGTTTCCAATCGTGTCCCTGCTTTTCGCTTCACATGCAACAACTCATAATTGCTCGCATGCAGAGTGATAGGTTCGTTCACGCATGCAGGGAATAAAATAAGGAGACAGTTGAGAAGGCCCAGTCGGCTACATGCACGTTAATAGTGGCCACCTTCTGATCAGTACAGGCGTATGGGCAAAACGGTCAAGAAAAATACTAACGAGTGTCTTCTTGGTATGCGGGCCTGGCCTTATACGCAAACTAAAGAAAAACGTAGGGAGTACTATGCATCGTGAAGGTAATATCATACAGTAGTGCATGATATTAATATGTAATAATACTTCCCATCGAGCCTCGTATACCTTTTATGTTAATTCAATTCTTCCTCCTTGATCCATTTTCTTAGAGTGTAATAATGTGTTTTAGAGAGCTCATGGATTTAAGTTGCTAATGTTGTATGTTAATGTTGGTTTAAGATTGACAAAAATCGAAAAGAGGCTGTGAGAAGCTAGACAAGACGACCTGTCCAAACTTTTCTCATTTTTCATGCTTAGTTTCACTATCTTGTCTTCTAGTAAACACTTAGACACTATTCGGAGTTCCACCAGCTCCGCGAAATCCCGGGAGCTGCGGAGCCTGGAAACAGGCGCTCCGCGACTTTCAACAGCAATTTGACCTGTTTCGGGAGTGGAGTTATGAAGTGAAGGTTCTCCGAACAGGGCCTTAATTTCTTGATTACCAGCTCATTATGCTTGGACCAGAGAAATAATAATTAAACTGGTGTCACTTGCTTTCAAAAGCTCTCTCATAGAATCGCCTCAGTATTGGGGTGATTGAAATCTTTAAATGACCGAGAGTATATTTTGACATTTTGATAGCTTCTTAACTACTTGGTTTATTACGATGGTAAAAGGGTCATGACATTCTCATTAGATGGTTCCATACAAAGTCACTAATTTAGCATGTGTGAATAAATGACCACAAGGAAAGCTCTGCGCGCCAACCTGTGGTTGGATGGTTAGAGGGACTGTGGTATCCCCAGCCCACCAGGGTTCAAATCCTGGTGCTCGCATTTATTCCTGGAATTATTTCAGGATTTCCGGCGATGCGCATTCAGTGGGAGGAGACGTTCCCGTCGATGACGAGGTGCCTACGGTGACTTCGTAAATTTCAAAATGATATGCCGGCTCAGTCTCTCGGAGGTGCTCATAGGGGTAGGGTGTGCGTGTATGCGTTCATAGGGGTGAGTGTATGCGCGTGTATATGAGCGCTTGCGTCTGTACTGTGTTCAAAAAAAAAAGAAAAGGAAAGCTCTTCTCCTCCCGTCGGCGCCGCCGCCGATCCGCCCCATCTCCGATGGCCTCTAGGCCATGGAGGTGCGGAGGATATCGGCCCCCCGCCGGCGGGAGGGACCCCGTTCTCGTTCTTGTTAGATTCAGCGTCTTGGTTGAGGCTGTGTGGCGGCGGCGATATCCCTTAATAGGAATAATGTCTCCCACGTTCTATCCCCGTCCCGATGGTGTGTCTAGCATCGTCGGAGGGCGTGTGGAGGTTTGTCTCCGTCGGATCTCGCGGGATTCGGTCGGTGCTGGTCTTCGGTGGATCTGTTTGGATCCGGTCTTCGTTCGTCTTTGTTTGGGTGTTTACAGGTTTGATCCTTCTGATCTACGACTTTCTTCATCGGCGATGGTTGCTACTCTGGCGCGCTGGTCCTATGGGGCCTTAGCACGACGACTTCCCGACTGTCTACTACAACAAGGTTTGCCCGGCTCCGGTGAGGGAGGGGCGATGACGGCGGCGCGCCTTCGGCTCGCTCCAGTGCTTGTAGTCGTCGCTAGGTGGTCCACGGACATGGTTGTAATTTTTATTACCTCTGTTGTTCTTTGTACTGCCATGATTGAAGATGAATAGATTGAAAGTTTCTCGCAAAAAAAAATGTATTATATGTGTTTCCCCACAAAAAAATAAACGTATTATATGTGTTGGAAAATAAATAAATAATCCTATCCAAGGGTCCCATCTAGTCCTGCATGGCTAGTCAGCAAAGTATGAGGTGGTCAACAAAAGTCCAACTACGCGAACAAGGGTAAATCCATTTTCAATTTTCAAGAACATTTCCCAAAATATACAAGTTTTTTTTGTTTTCTGTAAGATTATTTCTCGTTAATATTCTTTAACTCCAAAATAAAAAGGTTATTTTGACCGATGAAAAATCAGGATTTGGGCCGGCCATTACATCGCGCGTCAGGTTAAACAGGCGGCAGTAACTGGGCCGCTGCCCAAGTAGCTCCCGTGGGCGTTTGCTCCTCTTCTCTCCTGTCATAAACGATTCTCTCTCCCCCCTGGGCGGCGGCCAAGGGAAGCGAAAAGAGGGGAGCGACGGCGGGATGGCGAGCGTGTACATACCGGTGCAGGGGACGGAGGAGGAGGTGCGGGTGGCGCTGGACCTGCTCCCCGCCGACGCCTCCGACATCCTCGACATCCTGAAGGCCGAGCAAGCCCCGCTCCACCTCTGGCTCATCATCGCGGTAGGCCCCCTCCGCTCTCAGGACTCCAAGCTCCCCCTGCAATCTCACCTAGGTCTAGGTCTAGGTCGTCGGCGGTGTGGACGGTGGAGTTTCTACGGCCAGGGTTCCGGCGGAGCCTCGCCCCGCTGATGCGACCCTTTTCAGCTTCGAAGTTGCGCTTTCCGAGGGTTTGACCGATTTTGGTACTAGAAGTTTTCAAATGTGCGCGTTCGTGCGCCTTGTCATTCCGTTCTCTGCTTTGCCCTCGTTGTTCAGCCGGAGCTGTTTCGGCTAGGGGTGTTGCCAGTGACGTTTTGGTAATGAGGATACCATCCTGACTTGTTTGGACGGATAATTTGAGTGGAAAATCTGAAGAAGAGCTTCTTGCTGGGCCAGAGTTTCATGCTCGAAATCCCAGCCCTTCCACACTTGATTTGCGTTTAATCTAAGTTCTAATCTCATGGTGAAACTTACTCCTATACTTGCAGATACCCTGTCTTGTAATTTTATAGGTAGTTTTCTTGTGAAATCGAACTATCCTTTTTTAATATTGAGGAAAAAAATGTCCAGATGTTTCTTTATTTACCTCTGAAAATTATTGTCACAGAGAGAATACTTCAAGCAAGGAAAGATCGAGCAGTCCCGACAGATTTTAGAGGAAGGATCCGGCCCAGGTGATTTTTTGTTATAATTCTTATATCCTGTACTATAATTTATTATCCGAACAATAATAGATTATACAACACTAGTTCTTTTCTCATTGTTTCTTTAAATTTCTATATATATCTTCTGTTGTTGAACCATTCCCTCTTCTCTGCAGAAATCGATGATTATTATGCCGATGTGAAGTATGAGCGGATAGCCATCCTTAATGCTTTGGGTGCTTTTCATACTTTCTTGGGAAAGGCTGAGAGAGCACCACAGAAGGAAGTGCATTTCAAAGACGCGACTCAGTACTACAATAGGGCGTCGAGGATAGATGAAACTGAACCGTCTACATGGATTGGAAAAGGTTATTCCACTTTAGAACATTTCAGAGCTCTCAGATATGTTGTGTTTTATAGTTTAGTGACTGTTACGTGCATCTCTTTGTAACACTCTTTCATCTTTGGTTATGGTTGCGTAGCACTACATTAAATTAAGTGTAGCATCATCTTGGATGAAGTGACTGTTTGAATTTTTGGCATCTGATAGTTTGGTATTTCTGTTTAATGTTGAATGATTTGTTGTTTTTGTTTGTAACTTCTCTATCATAGACAATCAATTTCAGAATCAAAGACATGCTACAAGACATTATATAACTCTGCCTATCTAATTTGTGATAAGCAGAGAGAATGAGTGTTTTGTGTTCGTCAGTTCACCAGAACATTGTAAATTTGAATAACACAAGATCAGCAATGTGTTTGTGAAAGTTATATAGCATATCTAAACTGTGATGACATGGGCCCAGTGAGGCCTGGTAGTCTTGCGGCTAGTACCAAGTGGCTGGTTGAATTTCTGTTACAAATAGCTTGTAATGCTTAGCAATGATCCAAACCCACATGGTTAACCTCTTCAGATGAAGCATGGATGAAAGCCTAAGCGTTGCTTGGTTGGGTGTTCTTCGGGTGTTACAGTCATGCAGTTTATTCATTTTTACATCCTTGGTTTTATTTGTTGCGCCTGCTATGGTATTATGTAAGTGTTGATTTCTCTTACTGGTTTATTAGGCTTAGACAAGATCATACGACTGCTCTCTAGAACCTAGGAGTACTGGACTAAAAGGGGGCACTTTATTTACCAGCAAAGTGCTTTGTCATGTTGCTGTTCCGACTAGAGGAGTATGTCTTTTAACATTTTAATTATCGATGTTGCTATCTAGGTCAACTCTGCGTGGCCAAGGGTGAGTTGCAAATGGCATCTGACTCATTCAAGATTGTTTTGGATGAGGATGGGGATAATTTCCCAGCCCTTCTTGGTCAGGTAATTTTCTTCAGGTTTCTGTAATGCTTGTTTTAAACAAGTATAATGTGTACTTTTGAATGACCGCAGTTTGCTTTTAGTATTAATACTAGATTGTAAGAGCCCGTTCGGATTCTTACCAGCTCTGCGCTCCGTTGACTCCGTGGGTGAAGCCGGACCGAACGGTCCAGCTCTGCGGAGCCGAGAGCTAGGATCTGAGTTGACCCGTAGTACGTAACAGTGGAGCTGCTATTTTCTGGATCCATGGAGCGCGATCAGTGGAGTTGGAGGAAATTGCAAAAGTTTGCTACCACTAAGTGAAAAATACCGATTCATTTTACGCCTCTCTCCTCATCCGGGTTCTCCATGACCTTCTCACTGCCCCGCTCCCACCCGCCCAGTCCGCCGCTCATGGATGGGATGGACGCGGAGCTCACATGCAGGGGATAACCGTAGACGACGATTCGTTTTATGCTTCTCTCGTCGAGTTCCTCCACAACCTTCTTGCCTCTCGCCTGGCCTGTCTGACGAGCCATTCAATGTACAGGCTTCCAGCAGCTCGTCGTCTCAATACAGGGTCTTTGCCTACCACCATGACTGAGCTCGTGTGTGGGGAAGAGAAGAGAGGGACCACATGTGAGAAGAAGAGGCCTACCAACGGTGTTTATGCAAAAATGTTCTTTCATTAGCTATTTCGGATGGGACCTGTGTCAGGTGGCGACGGGTTAACGTGCCACGTGAGCAGGTCAAACATGGTCCGAGCTGCTTAGGATCTGTGATGATCAACATAGATTTTTCGGACCCGAATCTGCACTTTAGAAGTTGTAGGACTAACTTGACACCCCTCAAATAGTTTTAGGACCTCGCATGTATTTTACTCTTTTGTAATTGTATACTACGTATTATACTAATGAAACTGCAACCTTCATATGCTTGCTCATTCACTAGAACAAGTTAATCCTTATGCTTTGTCCTATGTTTTGATGCTTGTCATATGATCGATAAAGACGTAGGGACTAACTAATAACTAAAAAGAAGCATGTGTTTTTTTTTTTTTTGGACATATTTCTTATCAGTTGTTCTAGTCTTCATGTCACAAATATTGTCAGTACAGGCTTCTGTTTATTTCCTGATGGGTGATACGGAACAACAACACAAGAAAGCTTTGGAACATTATAGGAACTCACTAGAACTCTATAAGGTTGGAGACAGCTCAAGTTCTTTTGACAATTCCATGATTTTGTAGTATATGCTATAAATTTCAACCATCTTTCTAGAGAGCCCTGCGGGGCTATGCAGATTGTCCTGCTGCTGTAAGGCTTGGTATAGCTTTTTGTCGATACAAACTTGGTCAGCTAGACAGGGCTCGACAAGCTTTTGATCGAGTCTTACAGGCAAGTATTTTATCTGTCTCTTGTTTCATGTAGAATAATTGTCTCTTAAGTTGAATTCATGCCTTTATTCACTTACGATTACTTTACAGTTGGACCCTGAAAACTTTGATGCACTAGTAGCACTCGCGATCATGGACTTGCAAACAAATGAAGGTAAATGCTCTTTACAGACAAGAAATTTCTTTCTCACCTTTTTTCTGATTATTTTCTAAGTATTGCAACTTTGCTATAGCTGGTGAAATTCGCAGTGGGATGGAGAAAATGAGAAGAGCCTTTGAAATTTATCCTTATTGCACTTTGGCACTCAACCACCTGGCCAACCATTATTTCTTTACTGGCCAGCATTTTGTGGTTGAGCAACTGAGTGAGACTGCTCTGTCTTCAAGCAGTCATGGACTACTGAAATCACAATCCTACTATAACTTAGCCAGATCATACCATAGTAAGGTGATGTACCCCATTCATATACCCATTGAATTAGTTGGGTATTATTTCACTTGTCTGTGCTGACACTTAGGATTTCCTTGTTGAGAGTCTAGTTTACAACCCTGAACATGTGATGTATTTTTTATTATTTAACTGAATTCAGGGTGATTTTGAGACTGCTGGACGGTATTATATAGCATCTGTCAAAGAAGTCAATAAACCGCAAGACTTTGTGTTGCCATTTGTTGGTGAGTTTCTTGTTCTAATTCACTTTTGTTGTTCCTTTTTGTTTATTTTATGACATTGTTCTGGTATGCAGTTTTTAGCATATATTGACCTCCATGTTTCAAGTAGATGAAGTACTAGTTAAATGCTCACACATTGCTATGGTCAGAAATCACCCAAATCCTTGCAAGTTAACTCCGCTGTTGGGCTAATAATTTAGGGATTTTTTTAATAAGGTGGAAGGGAAGGGGGAGGTGTAGAGGGAGAGGTGTATAGTATGTAGATTGCTCCAGCAACAAATGCTGATATTCGGGTAAAAGCCACTTAAAATGTCAAAATGTTGTTTCTTAAAGATAGTACAAATGGTGAGTCAGGACAGTTTATATGCTAATAATGTCTAAAGGTCACACCGATTTGCTAGTTCTGGTCTTCTGGTGTATGCTAATATGCTTTGTGTCTTGCAATTAGTTCTCTGTTAGAGCACCACATATCATAGTTTTTAAGCCAGCACCACATAACATAGTTATTAAGAGTGAGGGAGGCAGGGAGGGAGAGAGAGGGGGGAGGGCTTTGCATCATCTTTTCTCTTTCATTTTATGCAGTTCTTTTCTGTGTGTCTGAAAGATGTTATACTCTGTACTAGGTTAGATTCTGTGCTTTGGTTTAATCTGCTAGTGACTGTAAGTTATTATATGCTGTCATACTAAGTTAGTGTTGTGATTTAATTTGCTGTTATCTTAAGTTAGGTCGTATCTATGAAGTTGCCTCGCCATATGCTTTAATAAGTGTTATAAATTATGAAGGGGGTTGCCATACAATGCAGTATGCCATAAAAACTATACCACATAGATATTTAGCTTAAAAAGGTTGGTTGCTGCTTGCGCGGTTTGTCCCTCTATTGTTATCAGTTATCTTATCAGTGCATAGGTTTGCGTCCAGCATCAACTGATAAACTACATGCTTGTTTCCTGTGCCCTAACTATTTCTGTTGGGAACCTTGATGCAATACTGTAACTCGGGTAGGGTAAGGCTCTGATAACTGGGATAGGGAACTCACCCTCATCTAACCCTCAAGGGTCTAATACCTGGGTAGTATAATCGCTCAAGTGCTTATTTGAACTTTTGATTGATTCCCCAAGTGCTTATTTTTTTCATTTTAGAATATTTTATTATGTATTTTGTTGCTGTTTGGTGACACTCGTGATCTGAACCAGGCCTTGGTCAAATACAATTAAAATTCGGTGACTTCAAACGTTCCTTAGCTAGCTTCGAGAAAGTGCTGGAGGTACACCCCGAGAATTGTGAAAGTTTGAAGGTGAGATGTGTTTCTAATCAAATGCTTCCGTTCATTGTTCCAAAGCATTCCATTTGATTATGAATGAAATGATTTATGTTGCTTGTGCTAGGCTATTGGGAACATCTATTCAAATTTGGGTGAGAATGACAAAGCCATAGAAACCTTTAAGAAAGTCACACGGATTGATCCAAAAGATCACCAGGTAGTCATTCGTCTCTTTCTCCTTTTTATAGTGAATAATTTGTAAACCACCAATTCATCAATTTTGTACAATTGCATCATTGTTGCCTGTTAGTACCACAAAAACACTACACTAACTGAATTTGTATTCACTTGGATGTTGCGATATTGATGATTAAGAATCAGGAACGCCAATCTTGGATGCATATGTGAACTAGAATGTCTGGACCTAGGAAACTTCATTAATAGTTGGGCATGCTAAATTAAATTATAGATGCCACGCGCACACCTTTATTGCAGCTCGTAGGCTAAAGGGAATTTTTCAGTTTGAATTTGATTCACAAAAAGCACAGTCTACTTTTTTTTTTTTTTTTTTGAGGGGTAAAAGCACAGTCTACTTGTCCTAACTAATAATTCCTCTAAAGATGTCCTGTTGTTCGACGATTAGATGAAATATGGAATTTATAGGAGTAGTTATTATCAGGTCATGCAAATTTGTAGATATTGTTTCTGTCTTTCTTCCCCTTGTTGAGAAGTAAAAGGCGTGGTTCATGTGGAGAAATTATTTGCAGTGTGTTAGGATATTAAGCAAAAATAGAAGTTTGCCTCTTTCTGTCTAGTGCTTGTTTGCAAGAAATTCACTCGTCTTCTTGCACTCAGATTCCAATGTATCACATGAAACAGATGCATGCTCATGCTGTGTTTCTGGTTATAACCATCACAAACAAAATCCTCACTTGATATTCATTTAAGATCTCTGTTGTACTTGACAGACAAGAACATAACCGATGGACTCAACAAATTTAACATCACAGCTACTAATGGTCGCACATCACAATATCAATGTACAAGTGTAGTGTGGTATAGGGTGTTTGGTTAGGCTTATTGGAGGTGGCTTTTGGCTTATAAGCCAAAAGCCGAACCAACCACTTATTTATGTGCTTTTAGCTTATACTATCACGCAACAATATTCAATCAAATGCCTCAATTAGCTCAGTCTAACAAACAGTTTGCCGAACGACCTACAATGCTCCCACAACAGACAGTCCACAGCCGCTTTTCCACAACAGACAGCCCACAACCATAAGCTGGTTTCCCACAGCCCAACCAAACACCCCCATAATGCATCACAAGAGCAACATCTAACACAAATTCTTGTTCTTCGGTTTATTACGACAACAAAAACATGCATCACAGGATCAGCAGCAGATAAATAGCAGCACACGGTGATCATATACATAACATAGCAGCAGCCAGTGATGCACACTATAGCAAAAGAAAAAAAAACAGGGAGGAGCTCGGCTGCGCGGCGGTGGGACGAGGGAGCCTAGCTTTTCGAGTTCTTCCTGTGTCCACGCTCAGTTAATGCAACGGAGCAGAGAGAGATGGAGAGGCAGGGTGCTCAGTGGCATTTGTGCTGTATACAAGCCAAATATTAGTGACAAAGACATATAACGCTTCGTTTTGAAGTGAAGAAGCTCGGGAAGCAAGCACCCCCTGGGAGGTGCTATCTCTCGTTGCCTCGCAAAGCAGGTGCTTCGGAAATGCCAAAGGCCCGCCAGCTTTTTTCAATGGAAAGCCCCTACGAAGCCCAAATAAACACAACCTAAAGCATCACACGAAAGGTTAACTTGGGGTCAAGTGATCTAAATTTCTGCTCCTTTTTGATATTTGATCATGTACTTATGTGAAGTTTGGACGTTTATTTAAGAACCCCATCTTCCTGTACTACCTCTGTTGCATTATTCAATACATGGTCTGGTCATATATCTGATGTTGTAGTTCCAATGCTTGTTTTTTGCATACAACCTTGTTGATTAATTCACTATGCAGGCATTTGTTGAACTCGGTGAATTGTTGGTAGAATCTGATTGGGCTGCTGCCATGGAATACTTAAAGACAGTAACGCTCTTTAACTAGCTATATGTTTATTCTGTTGACCAGCGCCAAATGCTGTTTCCCCCCTTCTATCAAACTTGTGTACATGTTTCCGAATTAGGATTATTCACTGAACTTTGTTTCTTAGAATATTTGTATCCACAAATGTATGATTAATATAGAAAACAAATGTTGACACTACAGAATGTGGATTCATTTAATTATAGGCTTCATCACTCTATCAGCTTAGGTTCTTCCGCTACATTACCAGTGTATTGGCTGTGGAGTTGAAACCGGCTTTCTCCTAAAAGTTGAGTTCTATCGTGTTGCATCACCTACTCTCTAGTGTCAATTCTGGCAGGATTGGCACATGAAGTTATATGTGCTTCTCTTCAAACTTTGAAATTGGTTTGCAGCATGAAAAACCATGTACTTGGTTATTTGGGCTGGTGATTATAGGTTATCTAAAGTGGATTATTTGACCATGAATGGCAGATCATGCATCAGTTGCACAAGTTGGTGATGCTAGGTTAGCTAAGGCAGGCATTCTGGCTATGATCTTATTGGCGTGGCAAATGTTTGCTGCATTATGTTTGTTGCTGCATGTTAACTACTTTGTTGATCAAATGCACGTGTATTTTACTTTGATTATTAAAATGAAAACATATTTTAATCCCCAGAAGCATTGGGTTTGTCTGCTTAGCTTCCTAAACTCCTTTTGGGCTCACATAATCCCCTGAACTCCTAATACTGGGCCACTTCATCTCGCATATCCTGGTTTTGCCACCGTCCACCACAAATGGATGCTGCTATCATATTCTACATATCCTCCCTCTGTCTTCCTTTTACGTGGCTCGGGTGGAGAGGGGGTAGGAAGAAGCTGTGGAGATTTGATGATGTCAGTATTCATTTTGTGCTTAAAAGTGGTAGAACCAGGTGTTATGGTAGCCCATGTGGCAATACCACCGTCCACACTATCAATCTGGCTAACCAAACCAGGTTCGGCTGGTAATTGAACTGGTACTGAAACATGGGTTTGTCAAGTCGATCAATAGAAAGTTTGGCGGATTAAAGAAGATTAAATGGACACCATTTGATATTTCAAGGGAGCTCCTAATCTACTTATAAGATGTACTCTTATATAGCATTTCTCAGGCACATCAGGTTTGACTGGTAACATAATCGGTACTGAAACATGAGGTTGTTAAGTCGACCAATAGAAAGCTTAGGGGATTAATACTATTAATTATTAAATGGACAAAATTTGACACTTCAGGAGAGTAAGGTGGATGTTCTCCTTATAATACATAATCTTATCTACCATTTCTCAGGCATGTACTCTCCTAAGGAAGGCAGGAGAGAAAATACCAGTTGAATTGCTCAATGGAATTGGACTTCTTTATTTTGAGAAGGCAGAGTTTGAGGTTTGTTTACTGTTATACATATAACATTGTATTACATTTTCACGTATACCTGACAGTGCCTCTTTTGTTCATGCTTTCAGTTGGCTGAGCAAAGTTTTAAGGAAGCTCTAGGAGACGGTATCTGGGTTTCAATTATGGATGGGACTGCTGGTAGTTCCATGGCAAACTGGAGTGTGCAGTACAGGGATCAGAGTTTGTTTCACCAACTTGAAGAAAACATACCTCTTGAATTACCCTGCGATAAACTCACCACATTGTTTAACTATGCAAGATTATTGGAAGAGCTTCATGATACTGTGAAAGCCAGCCTCCTTTACCGTCTCATTATTTTCAAGGTACTGTCATGGTGTCATCCCCAAAACCCTCCCCGCGAGTCCGCTCTCTCTGTCTCTCATTTACTTATCTTACAGTATAAATGTAACCAGGGATGAAGCATGCTTTGAAAGAACATGAAAATAGTGAAACTGTAACCTTCACTTTTTCTTACTTTGTGTTTCTGATGTTTATTGCAGCTGCAATCTGCACACAATTGTCTGTCATTTTCTGATGTTTAGAGTCATCTGCCTTTCATGTTTGACTTTGTTTTTGCAGCTTCTCTAAAACTTGCAGTTCATTACCTTTAGTTTCATTTGTAGTGGTCTTCTCTTGATGTAGTTGAGATACCATTGCCATGTTTACCCCATGTCCCCATCCACCACAGATGTACTGGTTACATAGTTTTGCCAGTGATTGAAAGCTCATTTTATGATAGTTTAATCTTTTGTGCCAGGATATTACGCATATATTCCTCAGTCAGTAAAAATGTTTTTTTTTGTAGTTCCCATTCTTTTATCAGTTAATACTATGTTCTTACTTCCGTTTGCACTTACTGTTCTCAGAATTAACTATACACTGGTTAGTGTCAAAGCTAGTTGAAGGGCCTTAGTGCCTTACGAACATTTTTTGTTTGATGTTGCTTACATCGTCTAGGAAAAGTTCATGTTCACATTTCACAAGCTGTCTTGCGCAATTTTGTTTAAAAAGATCTGTAGTTCACGTCACGTCATATCGATGCTTTCTTCTTCTAAGACAAAATGACACGCAGTCAGGTGTGTGCTCGAGGAAAAATAGATAAATCTACATGAAAAAAAAGCTCTTGGCAGTTGAGATCAAATCATGCATATTGAGGTGGTTATGTTTTCGATAGAAGTTGGTCCCCAAATAACTATCACAAGTACTAACCCTGAGGAAGTAAAGTTCATGATTTGTATAAGTATTATTATGGGAAAACTTCCCTACGAAATGTGGAAGTGACAAGTATTGGTGATTTATTTTGGAGTTGCTGTATTGGGCATTGGTTTCCTAATAGACTTCTAAAATAGATCTCTGTAGCATTATTCTGTGATGCAGGATTTTCTGTGCAACAATGAAGACAATCTTTTGTATTTGTTGTACACTTGTGTTATATTCTAACTCCCTGTTTTTTAATAATAATAACAGTACCCGGACTACATTGATGCCTATCTGAGGCTAGCGTCTATTGCAAAAGAAAAAAACAATATTCAACTGAGCATTGAGCTGGTAAGTGATGCTTACATTTGTTGTTTTTCTTAACTGAGAATAATAATGGGGTTTATTTGTTTCTAGATAGGTGATGCTCTAAAGATAAATAGTAAGTATCCAAATGCACTGTCTATGCTTGGAAGTCTTGAACTCCAGAGTGATGAAACCTGGCTCACTGCGAAGGAACATTTCCGTGATGCTAAAGATGCTACTGAGGGAAAAGACCCATACTCTTGGCTTCAGCTGGTATGTGAGCCTACTTCATCTAGTAGACTTTTGAATGGCCGTGGTAGAATTTAATAAGTAAAATCCCTTCCATCCTGAGTTATTATTTGTTTACAGTTCACAATTACTGTTGAATTAATAAAGCTTGTCATGACGGTGCATCATATTTTCCTTTTATGAATTGGTTCTCCCTGCTGGCAGGATAAAATGTGTCAAGTATTTTAGACCAGTAGTGTATCATCAACTTTAGTGATATGTTAGTTACATATATAACTCGTCTCCTTGTAATTTCTAACAGTTCTACAATAGCTGGTCATTGTAATACAGATTTTTCACTGTAAATGACTATGTTACTTCATTTTTCTCCGACCGATCAATTGTATATGTGCTGTTACAGGGCAACTGGAACTACTTTGCTGCCAATCGCCCTGAGAAAAAGGCCCCGAAATTCGAGGCTACTCATCGGGAGAAAGCAAAGGAAATATTTTTGAATGTATGATATGTTACACTTGCTATTATGCCCAGTTATCCTCTCAAATTCATCAAGTCTTTGGAGGTTTTCATGCGATAGATTCTGTTCCTTCATATTTGCTACAAAAATAGACCCCACAAACTGTTCTTCAGCAGGTGCCTTTTGTTTCGTTAATTGTGCGTAGGCATGTATTATACATGTTCGTTTATATTCACCATTTGTGTTGATGCTCAGAATGGCTTGTCTTGATTGGAGGTATCAGGAACATCTTCTGTAATTTACCCTGAAGTTTCTCTGTGATCATTGCTTATTGTTTTAAGATAGAACCGACTATTCTTGGGTCTGATGTCAGCTTGTAGTTTCTGCTGTTGATAAGCTTTTTGTTTGTTTCTTTGTTTAGTACTCCCTCTGTCCCAAAATAAGTGTCGCAAATTTTGTACTGAACTAGTACAAATTTTGTACTAGATTATCGACACTTATTTTGGGACGGAGGGAGTAGTATTTTAGGCTAACAAAGAGTTAGAAGCAGGCAAATTGTTCCGTGATCCTCTGCACAAGAATCAAATGCTACATTTAATCCATTTGAAACTTTAGTAACCACGTCTACGTTATATTTCCAGCATGATTTCTCATGTTTTTATTTCATTAATGCCATCTTTTTGAAATTGTAGCAAATGCTTAATTTTTAATTTCTGTTAGTTTTCTAGTAAAACAATTGTTTAGTTTTAACTCCTGTCTCCATATTTAATCTATTTTGGAGATTAAATCACCGAATTAGGCAATCATATTTGTTCTAAAGAGTAAACAACTCTCAGTGTGGAATGGAACACTTTATATATGATCAAGTCATGATATTTACTGCATAAAGTCAAAAGCTTAGGAATTTGAATGCCATAATTTGTAGTGCGAGAATGATACTTGTAGTAGGTCATCGGGTCATCTAGCAAGCTCTTTATTGATTTGCAATGGATCACTTTCGTCATGTTTGCCTCAAATCTCACAGTTGTATTTCTACAGAAATATAATGGGATGATATTTAATAAGTCAAGTTGAAAACTTAGGAAGTTGGTTGGTACATTTTTAATTTGAGTTCCAGAGTCATACTTGAGCAAGCCTTCCAGCAAGATGTGGTGAATGATGATACATTTTTCTTTTCCGAAGAATTGTAAATAAACAGTCACTGAATTGTATGCACTTTGATTGAATTTCTTTTACATCAGAGCATTGATTTCTTGGAACCACAAAGCAAATGTGTGGTTGAAAGAAAATTATGTACTGCAGTGCTTACTTTGAGGAACTGACGATGGTATGGTCTCTTAAGTGCCGGTTTGCTCACTGTTGGGATCTCAATCTCTGATTCAGGTACTAAAGCAGAACCATGGTAATATGTTTGCTGCAAATGGTCTTGGAATCTTACATGCTGAGAAAGCCCAATGGGATATCGCCAAGGAATTATTTACACAGGTTAGGAAGGGAAAACAATATTCATTACTCTATATGACAACTGTGAACTTTAATAATGTGCATCACCAATTTGATATTAGGTACATGAAGCTGCATCAGGAAGTATATTTGTTCAGGTACCTGATGTATGGATCAATTTGGCCCATATATATTTTGCTCAAGGCCTTTTTCAACAAGCAGTTAAAATGGTACCCCCCCTCCTCTCTGTGTGTGTGTGTGTCTCTCTCTCTCTCTCTCAGATGAATGAAGTTGCCAATTCCTTCTTGCAGTACCAAAACTGTGCACGGAAGTTCTTCTACAACACAGATGCAACTACACTCCTATACCTTTCCCGAACACATTATGAAGCTGAGCAATGGCAAGACTGCCGGAAATCTTTGCTGAGAGCTATACATTTGGCTCCATCAAATTATTTATTACGGTTTAATGTTGGCGTTTCAATGCAGAAGTTTTCTGCTTCTACTCTACAGAAGACGAAACGAACAGTTGATGAGGTCAGTACTGATACTTTTCTTTGCCTGGTCTCTGATTCTTTGATTTATGAAGTAAGAAGAAAAGGTTTCTCTCCCTTATCCAGCTTTTCGTGGCGATCCACCATCCCTGTGTTTGTTTCTTTAGGGAGAAGTCGTTTTTGGTTTGAAGGCTCACGGTGATACTGCTCTTTTTTTTGGAGTGATAATTGGTCTGATCAATTTTTGCGGACAAGAATCCTGAGGCTGCATTCTCTTGCCCTTGATAATCTGGTCTCGGTCCATGATATGCTTACCACCCAAGACCCTTTGGATCTATTCCACCTCCCTTTGTCCAGCCAGGCTTTTGTTGAATTCCATGAGTTCAGACATTTCCTGGCCAGCTTGCATCTTTTCCCGTATGCTGCCGATTCTTGGTCCTTTTCATGGGGGTTAACTTTCTCATCTTCAAACATCTACTAGGCTCATTTTCAGCACCTCCAAGCTTTTGTTGAATTTTATGTGCCCCCCTAAGCTCAAAGGCTTTGCCTGGCTCCTCCTGAATGAGAAACTTAACACCAAGGACATGCTTCAACATCACCAGTTTAATCCCCCTGGGGGCTCCATTTGCTCTCTCTGCCAATCTAATTCCTTTATAATTTGCGATCACCTCTTCTGGCTTTGTAGCTTCAGCTCCTCATGCTGGGACTGTCTCTGACTTTGCTTTGATATCACATTTCATCCATGGAGGAGATGTTTCCCAGGCGAAACTTATGATCAGCAAGCCTTTCTTCCTTGAGGATCTTGTATTTGCAGTGTGGAATATCTGGAAGCAGAGAAATGCTAAAGTATCTGACAGCATTACTCCTGGTACGTCCTCTTGGTTCTCTAACTTCAAGAGGGGTCTCTTCTTTCTTACAGAATGAAGGATTAGCTTGCTGCCTCTCTCAGGCTCTGGCTGGATTGGCTTGATTCTAGCCCTAGCCCTTCTGGTTTCCCCTTTGTACACCCCCCCTCTCTAGTCCTATTATTAATAAAATTTACTGTCGGAGCCTCCCCGTTTCCGCTAAAAAAAGGCTCACGGTGACAGATGCCACCACTACCAAAACCTATATGAATCATCATCGCATCTCCCTGTATTTGTTTGGTTGGGAGGCAGTATTCCACCCTGGACAAGCTCACTAAACTTGAAGTAATATCCCCAATAAATGATTGACAGGCTCGTCTCACCCATTTGACCAAATAAGCTCATCCATGCACAATTAATCATGACTGTTGGCAATAGTTGGTGATAATTACTGCAATATTGGCATTGATAAGTGATATAGGTATTCACACTTGTGCTTAGTTTCCGGTTGTTGAATCATGTTGTCAACTTGTTCCTCAGTAATTTGTTGTGAGATAAATATGCACATAAATAGGAAAATGCTGGTTAGCCAACCATAAAAATATATATAGAAGCTTATTACATAAACATGATGATCGTAATCCACTGAAATGCCAAATGCAGCTAGTGTTAACGTCTGCTGATTAGTGCATGATTACTATCATTAATGAAAGTCAATGGCATACTTTAATTAATCACGTCCATCCATCCCAAACAAAATGCTGCACAATCTCATCCATCAAACATATGTCCCTACATGGAGTGTTTGTATTCCATCCTGAATTTTCAGGTTGTCCTATCCCATTCAACCTGACCCTGTCCAAACACTACCATGTGTGAACCGCATGAGCCTGGTGTTGCATATCTAACTCACGGAGATTTAAGTAGCATCCGGCAAAAGTTGCCTGTTAAGATCTATACCAAACTTTTCCGTGCTACAAGCTACAGCAGACAAGACTACTGCAATGTTTTGGCAATATAAATTGGATAGTCTCATCTACAGAGATATTGGAGCATAGAGCTGACCTGATATGCTGAAAGGTGGTATTATGAGTTACAGGCTTACAGCTCTATTATGGGGAATAAAAGCCTCATGGTACATGTTTCACTAGATAGATCACTTCTTTTAGAGGCCATCGCTCACCTTTTTGTTTAGATATGACAATCTATCATCTTGTATGTACCCTTTACTAACCACAGAACTCATTTTTGCTGTATGCTTTCTTTTTCTAGGTTCGTGCAACAGTCTCTGAGCTTCAGAACGCCATTAGAGTGTTCAGTCTGCTGTCTGTCGCATCAACGTACCATTCACATGGTTTCGATGAGAGGAAAATAGACACGCATGTCGAGTATTGCAAACATTTGCTTGATGCTGCTAAGGTTCATCGTGATGCTGCTGAACAAGCTGAGCAGCAAACCAAGCAAAAATTGGAAGTTACCCGTCAAATTGCTTTAGCCGATGAAGCTCGCCGGAGGGCGGAAGAACAGCGGAAATTCCAGGTCTTGCTCTTGCTGCATTATTTCATCGTAAATGTCTGTTTGTGTTTGAAAATATTATATGCTCATGTCTAATGTGGTGCTGGTAACAGTTAGAAAGAAGGAAGCAAGAGGACGAGTTAAAGCAAGTAATGCAACAGGAGCAGCACTTCGAGCGTGTCAAGGTATTTTTATATATTACTGGCGTGTTTCAGTGAGAGCTATGGATGTCAAGGATCGTTCATACGAGTGTTAAAGAACGATTCAAATCTACCCGTGAAAACCGGCCTATACAAAGCTTTGAGCTAGAGCTACTAGACTTGCATGCACATAACAAAACTGAATTAGCACCCTTCCATCGATTTTGGTCTGGTTGATTACAACCTGAAATTGAACACCCCCTAGTACGTGCCAATTACCACCTAAGCACTCGATTATTCATATTTCATTTCGCATGAATCAATAAAAATAAATATAAAATGTTCATGATCGATTGACAAAAAGCAAGAGGGCCATCAAGACACTCATTCCTTCCGCTTACTATGCTCTCTATTAGAACTTTAAAGGTGGTATTTACTGGACCTGCACATTCTACTTTCCTTTGGGCAACGAAGAGTGCATTCTCCACTTATCTTGAAAATTATAGCTGTTCTTTGTTCCCTGGGGAGACCAACTGGGGTATGCGGCGTATGCCACTCCATTATTGAGATATGGTCTTGTTGGTATTGGCCCCAGGCCATTTGCGCCTACAGAAGACATAGTTTCTTTATACTGTCTGATGTGACTATAGTTGCTTATGTGGAAAAAACTACTCAATCACAAATAAGTTGCAATGTCTCCTCATGCTATTTGGAACCCTTTGGGAACAAATTTCTCTCAGTATATGTATTCTCATCTTGCAGTATTGAATAACTGAATAATAGACCCTTTATTGGGAAATCAGTCAATAGTCTTCCAAAATTTTGTTATGTATAGCGATGGTGACAGACCATATTTTTCTTGTCCATTATGTGAAATCTTCTGCTGATCATGCAACTTAAGCACCTACCTCAGGATTAATTTCTCCTAAGCTGTGATGTCAGAGACACATTTGGTTTTTGTCTGACAGCTTAAAGCACGATTTGACAATGTACTGTTTCTCATTAGGAACAATGGAAAACATCCAACAACACCCCTGGTAAGAGAAAAGATAGGTCCAGGAATGAAGATGAAGATGGGGACAGTGGCAAGAGGAGGAAGAAGGGTGGCAAGAGGAGGAAGGATCAGAAGACAAAGATGCAATATGAGGACGATGAAGAAGATCAATACAGAAATGAACCAGAAGAAGATGATTATGCAAACATGACAAGGGATCCTGGTGGTGACAAACCAGAGAAAGCCCCAGATCACCTTCTTGCGGCTGCTGGTCTTGAGGATTCTGACGCCGAAGATGAAACGGTTAGGGTTCTGTTCTTTCCCATAAAGTCAAAATACATTCATTTATATACATCTAAGTTTGTTTTTCTCTTTGGTCCAACACATAAATGTGAATCAGTATTGCCATTTTGGGAGCTTTAATGTTTGTTCCTGCCATGCAATGCAAATTATTTTGCTCCATGCGTATTTTGTTTTCACTGTTCAGCTCATAAGAAATGTTATTTTTTTAACCTTTCTGGGGTGCTTTGGTGCAAAGTTGCCTTCATTAACTCTTTTGTATTGTAGGGTCATCCTCAATCCGTGATAGAGCGGAAGAGACGAGCATGGTCAGAATCTGATGACGACGAACCAGTGCAGCGATCAGTGCAACCTACCAGCCCAGGCCCGAATGATGATCTGAGTGAATGAATTAAGTAGATGGACTTCATATTCATTCATACATTAGGTTATGATGTTGTAGAGGTCCCAACAGTTTAATTTACTTTTGGGCTGTAACAAAATAATTTCCGCGATAGTTTTTTTAGGGAATTTGCAGTAGTTCTAGAGCTAAGAAAAGATGAACCTTAGGGGCCGTGTTTGCCCCATACTCACGAAGCAGTGTATCAAAGTCATGATATGTATCTACGTTATCCTGTGGGATGTTCTATGAATATCCTGTCTTCTCCATTGGTCTGAGATTGTGTTGTGGTTTTTGTGGGGTGCTGTGTGTGAAGGATAAAATGCAAATCTAGTAACTTTTTGCAAGAAAACTATGTTCCCGGTGAAGCACACCTGTATTCCATGGCGGAGCATAATTGTGCTCCTTGTGGTGGAGCATATCCAAACTGGAAAGGGAAAAAAGTGGAAATCAGGGCAATCCTCTCACCTTTCATGTATTGAACGTGGAGCGCACCGGAGATCAGCCTCACTGTGCTTTGGCCACTTGTCACGTGTGCGGGTAGACTAAGGGCCAATTCTTTTGATGGCTTATAGAATAAGCTGAAATAAGTTGCTCCCTATTCAGTTTATTCTAGAAGCCGAACCAAATTTATTTTTTTAGAAGCCTACTTAAGACTTGACTAGTAGACTTCTAAAAATATATTTTGGTTGTGCTTAATAAGCTGGGTAGGAAGCGACTTATTCTAAAAGTCCAAAAAAACCATCAAAAGAACTAGCCCCAAGTCCTATGCCATTGGATAGTGATTTCGACATCCATCCGATGGATAGACATAGGTTCATGCATGAGAGTAGCTAACTCTCTTTTTTACTACATTGTTTTGAACGGTCAACCCGCGCGGGGGGGGGGGGGGGGGGGGGGGGGGGGAGGCGTTTAAAACGGAATACCCATAGGGAGAAATCAGCAACAATGTTCCTCAAAGTGATCCTAGTAGGGATATCTTCAGACCTGAAGACAATTGCATTCCTAGAGTCCCAAATTTTCCACAAGATAGTCAGCGCTACAGAGGGCCATATATTGGGGTTCAACCCTGTAGGAGATGCGACTTCTTGGATATCCGTTAGAGAGTTTGGTGGAGTGAGGCCAATGATCTGCCAGACTTGAATAGCATAGGAGCAGAAACAAGAGAGGTGTGCCGCATCCTCACACGGGTCCTGGCATCGTGGGCATGCAGCAGATTGGGCAATATTTTTGTGCGCCATATTTGCTTTGGTGTTGAGCCTGTCTCGAAACAATAGCCATGCAAATATCTTGACCTTGATGGGCACGGGTGAGGACCAAATGAAGCTATGGTGCAGGTCGAAGTAATCGTCGGGGGAGATAGTATTGTAAGCGTTCCTGGCCGAAAATGGCAGCCCATGCGTTAGAGATCGCTCGTCCGGCCTGTCCGAGGGGCGAAAATCCTGCAACAACAACAATACACATTCCAATTCTCGAGACGCAGCATTAGTAAGACAATCCCTTATGTTAGATAATAAGCTGGTTTGAAAAATAGTCGCCACTGAAACCTTTTCATTTATGGAATGGGAGAACAGGTGGGGGAAAGCTAACTTTAATGATAAGTTGAGTAACCATTTATCAAGACAAAAAAATGTAGCCAAACCAATGTATGTGATGACAAAAGAGTGGTTAATCAGAGTGTAGATGTTTTGGTTGACCACCTTCCAAAGGAAGGAAGGCCGTGAAGTGGGTGCGAAGATGTTGTGGGACAGTGGGAGTATCTTTGTTTGTACCAGTGCACCCATGAAAGATCTGGGTTCTGTAGTAGTTTGTAGAAATTTTTTAAGAGCAAGCAGCGGTTATGAATTTGTAGACTTTTAATGGCTAGACCACCATGAACTTTAGGTTTACAAACATTTTTCCAAGCAATGAGACAGCTAGCGCCAGTGCATGTTTCTTCGTTGGACCAGAAGAAGGCTCTACGAAGCGCGTCGAGTTTAGCGATTACTGATTTTGGAAGGCAAAAAACTGACATAAAATAAACCACTAGAGAGTCTAGGACAGAGGAAAGCAGAGTTAGACGTGCCCCGCGTGACAGGAGTCTTGCAGCCTGTTGGGATATCCTCCTCATGTGGGCTGTGAGGAGATGACCATTTGTGGCCTTTTTAGGCAGCCCAAAGAGGTGCAGAAGGCCAGTACCCATTAGGGTTATGACCTAGGGTCATTTTGGTCTTTACACGTGAGTGGATGGGGATGCTTTACCTGTTGGGGAACGTTGCATGGGAAACGAAATTTTTTCCTACGCACACGCAAGATCTATCCATGGTGATGAGCATCTACGAGGGGGAGAGTGGATCTACATACCCTTGTAGATCGCTAAGCGGGAAACGTTAAGAAATGCGGTTGATGTAGTCGAACGTCTTCGCGATCCAAATCGCCGAGCGTCCCGCGATCCAATCACGATCCGTCCCGATCTAGCGCCGAACGGACGGCACCTCCGCGTTCAGCACACATACAGCTCGATGACGATCTCCGCCTTCTTGATCCAGCAAGAGGGAGCGGAGAGGTAGATGAGTTCTCCGGCAGCGCGACGGCGTGGCGGCGATGGTGGTGGAACTATTCCAGCAGGGCTTCGCCTAAGCACCGCTGAAACGATCTAGAGGAGAAACTACGATCTAGAGGAGAGGGTAGCACGTGGCTGATTTCTGTTGTGAAAAAACCCTCAATACCTCTAGTATATATAGGAGGAGGGAGGGAGGAGACTTGGCCCCCAAGGGGCCAACCCTTGGTTCGGCCGAAGTGGGAGGAGGAGGAGTCCTCCTCCAATCCTAGTAGGATTAGGACTCCTTCTCTCCCACTTGGAAACTTTCTTTCCACCTTGGGTTTCTCCTCCCAGCCGCATGGGCCTCTTGTGGGGCTTCGGCCAGCCCACTAAGGGCTGGTATACCTCCTCCCACAGCCCATGTAGCCTCTTGGGTCGAAACACCCCTCCCGATGGTCCCCCGGTACCCTCCCGGCACTCCCGGTACACTACCGATGAGCCCGAAACTTTTCCGGCGACCAAAACAGGACTTCCTATATATCAATCTTTACCTCCAGACCATTCCGGAGCTCCTCGTGACATACGGGATCTCATCCGGGACTCCGAACAACCTTCGGTCACCACTATACATAACTCTATACTACCAAAACGTCACCGAACCTTAAGTGTGCAGACCCTGCGGGTTCGAGAACCATGTAGACATGACCGAGACACCTCTACGGTCAATAACCAATAGCGGGACCTGGATGCCCATATTGGTTCCTACATATTCTACGAAGATCTTTATCGGTTGAACCTCTATGTCAAGGATTCAGTTAATCCCGTACGCTGTTCCCTTTGTTTATCGGTATGTTACTTGCCCGAGATTCGATCGTCGGTATCTCTATACCTAGTTCAATCTCGTTACCGGCAATACAATTATAGCATGGATAATAAACGATTATCATGAACAAGGAAATATAATAATAACTACTTTTATTATTGCCTCTAGGGCATATTTCCAACAGTCTCCCACTTGCACTAGAGTCAATAATCTAGCTCACATCACTATGTGATTTACATTGTAATGAATCGAACACCCATACAGTTCTGGTGTTGTTCATGTTTAGCCTTTGGAAGAGGTTTAGTCATCGGATCTGCAACATTCAGATCCGTGTGTACTTTGCAAATATTTATGTCGTCCTCCTTGATGTAATCGCGGATGGAATTGAAACGTCGCTTTATGTGTCTGGTCCTCTTGTGAAACCTTGGTTCCTTGGCTAGAGCAATGGCACCAGTGTTGTCACAGAACAGAGTCATTGGGTTTAGTGCACTAGGCACTACTCCAAGATCTGTCATGAACTCCTTCATCCAGACACCTTCCTTCGCCGCCTCCGAGGCAGCGATGTACTCCGCTTCGCATGTAGAATCAGCTACTACGCTTTGCTTGGAACTGCACCAGCTAACCGCACCCCCATTGAGAATAAATACGTATCCGGTTTGCGACTTAGAGTCATCCGGATCAGTGTCAAAGCTTGCATCGACGTAACCCTTTACGACGAGTTCTTGATCACCTCCATAAACGAGAAACATGTCCTTAGTCCTTTTCAGGTACTTCAGGATATTCTTGACCGCCGTCCAGTGTTCCATTCCTGGATCACTTTGAAACCTTCCGGCCATACTTATGGCAAGGCTGACATCGGGTCTTGTGCACAGCATTGCATACATGATAGAGCCTATGGCTGAAGCATAGGGGACGACACTCATCTTTTCTCTATCTTCTGCAGTCACTGGGCATTGAGTCTTACTCAACTTCACACCTTGCAACATAGGCAAGAACCCCTTCTTAGACTGATCCATTTTGAACTTCTTCAAAACTTTGTCAAGGTATGTGCTCTGTGAAAGTCCGATTAAGCGTCTCGATCTATCTCTATAGATCTTGATGCCTAATATGAAAGCAGCTTCTCCTAGGTCCTTCATTGAAAAACTCTTGTTCAAATATACCTTCACGCTTTCCAACATTTCTATATTGTTTCCAATCAGCAATATGTCATCCACATATAATATTAGAAACGCTATAGAGCTCCCACTCACTTTCTTGTAAATACAAGCTTCTCCATAAACTTGTATAAACCCGAACGCTTTGATCACCTCATCAAAGCGAAGATTCCAACTCCGAGATGCTTGCACCAGTCCATAAATGGATCGCTGGAGTTTGCAAACTTTGTCAGCATTCTCTGGATCGACAAAACCTTCTGGTTGCATCATATACAACTCTTCCTTAAGGAAACCGTTAAGGAACGCTGTTTTGACATCCATCTGCCAAATTTCATAATCGAAAAAGGCAGCTATTGCTAACATGATTCTGACGGACTTAAGCATCGCTACGGGTGAGAAGGTCTCATCGTAGTCAACTCCTTGAACTTGTGAAAAACCCTTTGCCACAAGTCGAGCTTTATAGACGATGACATTACCGTCCGCGTCCGTCTTCCTCTTAAAGATCCATTTGTTCTGAATGGCCTTACGCCCTTCAGGTAATACTTCCAAAGCCCATACTTTGTTTTCATACATGGATCCCATCTCGGATTTCATGGCCTCTAACCATTTCTCGGAATCCGGGCCCATCATCGCTTCTCCATAGCTCGTAGGTTCATCGTTGTCCAACAACATGACCTCTAAGACAGGGTTGCCGTACCACTCAGGAGCAGTACGCGTCCTTGTCGACCTACGAGGTTCGATAGCAACTTGATCAGAAGCTTCATGATCATCATCATTAACTTCCTCTTCAACTGACGTAGGCTCTACAGAAACATCTTTCTGCGCTGCGCTACTCTCAGGTTGAAGTAAAAGTTCAACAACCTCATCAAGTTCTATCTTCCTCCCACTCAATTCTTTCGAGAGAAACTCTTTCTCAAGAAATGTTCCGTTTTTAGCGACAAACACTTTGCCTTCGGATCTGAGGTAGAAGGTATACCCAACTGTCTCTTTTGGGTATCCTATGAAGACGCATTTCTCCGCTTTGGGTTCCAGCTTTTCAGGCTGAAGCTTTTTGACATAAGCATCACATCCCCAAACTTTAAGAAACGACAGCTTTGGCTTCTTGCCAAACCAAAGTTCATATGGCGTCGTCTCAACGGATTTCGATGGTGCCCTATTTAAAGTGAATGCAGCTGTCTCTAATGCATAACCCCAAAACGATAGTGGCAAATCGGCAAGAGACATCATAGATCGCACCATATCTAATAAGGTTCGATTACAACGTTCGGACACACCATTACGCTGTGGTGTTCCAGGCGGTGTCAATTGTGAAACAATTCCACACTGTCTTAAGTGACTGCCAAACTCATAACTCAGATATTCTCCTCCTCGATCAGATCGTAGGAATTTAATCTTCTTGTTACGATGATTCTCAACTTCACTCTGAAATTGCTTGAACTTTTCAAACGTTTCAGATTTGTGTTTCATTAAGTAAATATACCCATATCTACTTAAGTCATCAGTGAAGGTGAGAAAGTAACGATAACCACCGCGCGCCTCAATGCTCATCGGACCGCACACATTAGTACGTATGATTTCCAACAAGTCACTTGCCCGTTCCATTGTTCCAGAGAACGGCGTCTTAGTCATCTTGCCCATGAGGCATGGCTCACATGTGTCAAGTGATTCAAAATCAAGTGACTCCAAAAGTCCATCAGCATGGAGCTTCTTCATGCGTTTTATGCCAATATGACCTAAACGGCAGTGCCACAAGAAAGTGGTATTATCATTATCAATTCTACATCTTTTGGCATCAATGTTATGAACATGTGTATCATCACTATCGAGATTCAATAAGAATAAACCCCTCACATTGGGTGCATGACCATAAAAGATATTACTCATATAAATAGAACAACCATTATTCTCTGATTTAAATGAGTAACCATCTCGCAATAAACAAGATCCAGATATAATGTTCATGCTTAACGCAAGCACTAAATAACAATTATTCAGGTTCATCACTAACCCCGATGGTAATCGAAGAGCGAGCATGCCGACGGCGATCACATCAACCTTGGAACAATTTCTCACGCGCATCGTCACTTCGTCCTTTGCCAGCCTCCGTCTATTCCGCAGTTCCTGTTTTGAGTTGCAAATGTGAGCAACCGCACCGGTATCAAATACCCAGGCACTACAACGAGAGTTGGTAAGGTACACATCAATAACATGTATATCATATATACCTTGTTTGTTGTTGGCCGCCTTCTTGTCAGCCAAATACTTGGGGCAGTTCCGCTTCCAGTGACCAGTTCCCTTGCAATGAAAGCACTCAGTTTCTAGCTTGGGTCCAGCCTTGGGTTTCTTCACGGGAGGGGCAACTGCTTTGCCACTCTTCTTGGAGTTACCCTTCTTACCCTTGCCATTCTTCTTGAAACTAGTGGTTTTATTGACCATCAACACTTGATGCTCCTTCTGAATCTCAGACTCAGCGACTTTCAACATCGCAAACAGCTCGGCGACTGACTTGTTCATCCCGTGCATGTTATAGTTCAACACGAAGCTCTTGTAGCTAGGTGGCAATGATTGAAGAACTCTGTCAGTGATAGCCTCTGGCGGAAGGGGCATCCCCAATTCAGCCAGACGGGTGGAATACCCAGACATTCTGAGTATGTGATCACTGACAGACCCGTTCTCCTCCATCTTGCAAGCATAGAACTTATCGGAGGTCTCATACCTCTCGATCCGGGCATTCTTCTGAAAGATAAACTTCAACTCCTGGAACATATCATATGCTCCATGACGTTCAAAACGTCTTTGAAGTCCCGGTTCTAACCCATACAACATTGCACATTGAACTATTGAGTAATCATCAGAACGAGCCTGCCAGGCGTTCACAACGTCTGGAGACTCAACTGGAGCGGGTGGATCACCAAGCGGTGCATCAAGGACATAAGCCTTCTGGGAAGCCGTAAGGATAATCCTTAGATTACGGGCCCAGTCCACAAAGTTACTTCCATCATCTTTCAACTTAGCTTTCTCTAGGAACGCATTAAAATTCAGGGGTGCTACTGCGCGAGCCATGATCTACAACATAAATATTGCAAAGACAACTTAGACTATTGTTCAAGATAATGAGTTTAGTTAATCATATTAAAAAACTCCAACTCAAATTGACATCCCTCCGGTCATTCGAGTGTCACATGATCCAAATCAACCAACTCAAGTCCGATCATCACGTGAGTTGATGTGGTTTCAATGGTGAACATCTTCATGTTGATCATATCTACTATATGACTCATGTTCGACCTTTCGGTCTCTTGTATTCCGAGGCCATGTCTGTACATGCTAGGCTCGTCAAGTTTAACCCGAGTGTTCCGCACGTGCAACACTGGCTTGCACCCGTTGTATGCGAACGTAGAGTCTATCACACCCGATCATCACGTGGTGTCTCGAAACGACGAACTTTCGCAACGGTGCACACTCGGGGAGAACACAATTTTATCTTGAAATTTAAGTGAGGGATCACCTTATAATGCTACCGTCGTCCTAAGAAAAATAAGATGCATAAAAGGATTAACATCACATGCAAATCATAAGTGACATGATATGGCCATGAACTTGTGCTTTTGATCTCCATCTCCAAAGCACCGGCATGATCTCCATCGTCACCGGCATGACACCATGATCTCCATCATCTTGATCTCCATCAACGTGTCGCCATGAGGTTGTCGCGCCGACTGTTGCTTCCATGACTATTGCTAACTCATAGCCATAAAGTAAAGCAAAACGGCGAAAATAATTAAAGACAACCCTATGGCTCCTGCCGGTTGCCGTACTCATCGACATGCAAGTCATGATATTCTATACAATACATGATCATCTCATACATCACATATATCTCATCATGTAATTGGCCATATCACATCACAACATACCCTGCAAAAACAAGTTAGACGTCCTCTAATTGTTGTTGCAAGTTTTACGTGGCTGCTACGGGTATCTAGCAAGAACAATTCTTACCTACACAAAAACCACAACGGTGATACAAAAATTGCTATTCAACCTTCTCAAGGACCGCCTTTGTCAAATCCGATCCGACTAAAGTGGGAGAAACAGACACCCGCCAGCCATCTTTATGCAACGAAGTTACATGTCAGTTGATGGAACCGGTCTCTCATAAGCGTACGAGTAATGTTGGTCCGGGCCGCTTCATCCCACAATACCGCCGAATCAAGAAAAGACCAAGGGAGGAAGCAATCTGAATATCAACGCCCACAAACTCCTTTGTGTTCTACTCGTGATCTCATCTACACATAGACCTAGCTCATGATGCCACTGTTGGGGAACGTTGCATGGGAAACAATTTTTTTTCCTACGCACACGCAAGATCTATCCATGGTGATGAGCATCTACGAGGGGGAGAGTGGATCTACATACCCTTATAGATCGCTAAGCGGGAAGCGTTAAGAAACGCGGTTGATGTAGTCGAACGTCTTCGCGGTCCAAATCGCCGAGCGTCCCGCGATCCAATCACGATCCGTCCCGATCTAGCGCCGAACGGACGGCACCTCCGCGTTCAGCACACGTACAACTCGATGATGATCTCCGCCTTCTTGATCCAGCAAGAGGGAGCGGAGAGGTAGATGAGTTCTCCGGCAGCGCGATGGCGTGGCGGCGATGGTGGTGGAACTATTCCAGCAGGGCTTCGCCTAAGCACCGCTGAAACGATCTAGAGGAGAAACTACGATCTAGAGGAGAGGGTAGCACGTGGCTGATTTCTGTTGTGAAAAAAACCTCAATACCTCTAGTATATATAGGAGGAGGGAGGGAGGAGACTTGGCCCCGAAGGGGCCAACCCTTGGTTCGGCCGAAGTGGGAGGAGGAGGAGTCCTCCTCCAATCCTAGTAGGATTAGGACTCCTTCTCTCCCACTTGGAAACTTTCTTTCCACCTTGGGTTTCTCCTCCCAGCCGCATGGGCCTCTTGTGGGGCTTCGGCCAGCCCACTAAGGGCTGGTATACCTCCTCCCACAGCCCATGTAGCCTCTTGGGTCGAAACACCCCTCCCGATGGTCCCCCGGTACCCTCCCGGCACTCCCGGTACACTACCGATGAGCCCGAAACTTTTCCGGCGACCAAAACAGGACTTCCTATATATCAATCTTTACCTCCGGACCATTCCAGAGCTCCTCGTGATATCCGGGATCTCATCCGGGACTCCGAACAACCTTCGGTCACCACCATACATAACTCTATACTACCAAAACGTCACCGAACCTTAAGTGTGCAGACCATGCGGGTTCGAGAACCATGTAGACATGACCGAGACACCTCTACGGTCAATAACTAATAGCGGGACCTGGATGCCCATATTGGTTCCTACATATTCTACGAAGATCTTTATCGGTTGAACCTCTATGTCAAGGATTTAGTTAATCCCGTACGCTGTTCCCTTTGTTTATCGGTATGTTACTTGCCCGAGATTCGATCGTCGGTATCTCTATACCTAGTTCAATCTCGTTACCGGCAAGTCTCTTTTTTCGTTCCGTAATACAAGATCCTGTGGCTAACTCTTTAGTCACTTTGCTTGCAAGGCTCATTGTGATGTTGTATTACCGAGTGGGCCCTGAGATACCTCTCCGTCACACGGAGTAACAAATCCCAGTCTTGATCCATGTCAGCTCAACAGACACCTTCGGAGATACCTGTAGAGCATCTTTATAGTCACCAAGTTACGTTGCGACGTTTGATACACACAAGGTACTCCTCCGGTGTCAGTGAGTTGCATGATCTCATGGTCATAGGAACAGATACTTGACATGCAGAAAACAATAGCAATAAACTGACACGATCATATGCTATGTTCGTAGTTTGGGTCTCGTCCATCACATCATTCTCCCAATGATGCGATCTCGTTATCAAATGACATCTCATGTCTATGGCTAGGAAACCTTCACCATCTTTGATCAACGAGCTAGTTAACTAGAGGCTTACTAGGGACACATTGTTTGTCTATGTACCCACACATGTATTTGAGTTTCCAATCAATACAATTATAGCATGGATAATAAACGATTATCATGAACAAGGAAATATAATAATAACTACTTTTATTATTGCCTCTAGGGCATATTTCCAACATTACCCTCCATCCAACAGCCACCACCAAGGGTGACGAAAATCAGTTCATCCTCCAAGAGAGAAGAAGAGAGAAAACCAAGTGAGAAAGGGAAGAAGAGGAAGATTGAAGGAAGAAGCAAAGGGAGTTCCTCCCCAAGGTTGTGATGCTCCAGATCCACCACCTTGTCTCCTTCAAGCTCCGGTTCCACCATCTTTGGTGAGATTGTTCCAATCCCTAGCTCTTGATCCCCAAATCCTATTGTGTTCATCCAAGATTCAGAAATCTTGATGTATGAGATCCTCCAGTGCTATCTAGAGAAGAACTTGTTGTATCCCACATTTGATAATAGTGGAAGAGGATTTGGGTGGCTTCGGCCCGTGGTTTTTCCCCTCAAGTTGAGGGGCTTTCCACGTAAAAATCTGGTGTCTCATTGTTGATGCTTGCTGCTGTCCAGAAAGTTTCTCCTACCACAAGACACTCCAGAGAGGAGTGTCTTGCCTCCTGCGAAACATTTTACCTCCATATATGCTGCTGCATATGTTTCCTTCCATGCTAAGCAACGATCCTTGAATTAGTACATGATGTGGTGCTGAGATTACTTTGTTTCCCCTGCAGTTTTCAGTTAACCACAAGTGCATTTGTGTGCTAATTCCCAACAAAGTGGCATCAGAGCCTTGGTTGCTTAGGAGACTGCTAATCCCAGTTGCTTGATTTTTGCTGGAAGTGCTGCTCACAATGGCTTTGGAAGAAAGCGCTACTACAAGTGGCATGATAAAACTTGATTCTACCAATTACTCATTATGGAAGCCCATGATGGAAGACATCCTTTATTGCAAGGATTTGTATGAGCCAATTGTGAAAGACAAGATACCCACAGATGTCACGAAAGAAGAATGGAGAGTGTTGCATAGAAAGGCAGTAGGTATGATTCGGTTGCACATCAACCACAATATATTCCATCATGTTGCAAATGACACAAATGCGTATGAGATGTGGCAAAAGTTGGAGTCTATGTATGAGAGGAAGACATCAATGAACAAGGCCTCAGTGATCAAAAGACTTGCAAAGCTTGAGTACCGAGATGACACAAGTGTGATTGAGCACTTGAATGTATTTCAATGCCATATAAATCAACTTTCAGCCATGAAGGTCAACTTTGAGGATGAGGTGCAAGCATTGTTGCTGCTGATTTCCATGCCTGATAGTTGGAACACGCTTGTTGTGTCACTTAGCAATTCAGCTCTGGATGGGAAGCTGACTTTGGAGATGGTGAAGAACAACATACTGAATGAAGAAGCCAGAAAGAAGGAAAAGGGTGATGCCTCTTCTTCTGTTGCGTATGTGGCGGAAACCCATGGGAAGAACGAGAACCGTGGACGCGGTCACACCAGATTTCAGCAAGGCAGAAACAAATCTAGGGCAAGATCAAAGTCAAAACAGAGAAAAGATATTACTTGCTTTCATTGTGGCAATCAGGGGCACGTAAAGAGCGAGTGCAGGAAGTACAAAAGAGAGCTTGCAGAGGGGAAACTTGCAAAGAAAACCGAGCAAAAGGTTGAGAGCAGCTCAGCCATGATTGCAACAGATGAGGACTATCTAGTCATTGAAGATGATGAATGCTGTAGTGTTGTTCGTGATGGTACCATGAGTTGGGTTGTGGATTCATGTGCATCCTTCCACATCACATCACACAAGAAGTATTTCACATCTTACACTAGTGGTGTTACTGGCCAAGTGAGGATGGAAATAGTGGTTTGTCAACAATTGTTGGCAAGGGCTCTATATGCACTGAAACAAACACAGGTTGCAGGTTGGTGCTCGATGATGTGAGGCATGTTCCCGATATAAGGCTGCATTTATTGTCAGTGGGCAAGCTTGATGATATCAAACATCCCAATTATTTTGGTGAAGGAAAGTGGAAGCTGACCAAAGGCTCTTTGATTATGGCTCGAGGAAGTAGGCAAGGTAATCTCTATGTGACTAAAACCAAGTTGGGCAAATGAGGTGTTGAACATTGCTGAAAAAGACACTTCGGTGGAATTGTGGCACAAGAGGCTTGGGCATATGAGGTCTTGGGCATATGAGTGAGAAGGGCATGCACGCTCTTGCTCGCATGGAGTACCTCCCTGAGTTGAAAGGTATATCCTTGAAACCCTGTGCACATTGTTTTGCTGGCAAACAACATAGGGTTGCATTTCGTACACTCCCTCCACATCGTGCAGAAAATGTTCTTGATATTGTGCACACTGATGTTTTCTCCATGACTGAAAAATCCCATGGTGGAGCATTATACTTTGTGACTTTCATTGATGACCATTCCAGAAAGGTTTTTGTGTATGTGCTGAAACACAAATACCAAACACTTGAAGCCTTCAAGGAGTTCCATGTCAAAGTTGAGAGAGAAACTGGCAGGAAATTGAAGTGCGTGAGATCAGATAATGGTGGTGAATACCGAGGTCCCTTTGAAAGGTATTGCAGAAAGTTTGGCATCGGGCTTGAGAAGAGTCCACCAAAGACACCTCAGCTAAATGGTCTTGCAGAGAGAATGAACAGGACACTCACAGAGAAGGTCACATCTATGCTCTCTCATGCTCATTTACCTAATTCATTTTGGGCTGAAGCATTAATGAATGCGATCTATGTGGTTAACATATCTCCCTCAGTTCCTCTTGCAGGTGATATTCCTCAGAGAATTTGGTCAGGGAAGGAGGTATCATACAAGCACTTGAAGGTTTTTGGTTGCAGGGCATTTGTACATGTTTCAAGGGACGAGAGATCCAAGCTTGATAGCAAGACAAAGCAGTGCATCTACCTCAGACAACCATGTGAAGAGTTTGGCTACAGGTTGTGGGCTCCAGCCAATAGGAAGATTGTGAGAAGCCTAGATGTGGTGTTCATTGAAGATGAAACAATAAAAGATATTGGGAAACCAGAGAAGCCCAATGACCAACACACCTCAGGTTGTCATGGATCCAATCCGTCCTCCTCTCGTGCATGACAATCATGGGGGAGATGATGACACTGAAGACAGTGGAGATGCAACTGACCAAGGCAGTACAAGTCAAAGTGACGAGCAACCATCAAGTAATGATGATGATGAAGTTAGTAATGATGACGCCAACGAAAATCCACCTGATTCACCACCAGTGCAGCAGCAAAGAAGAAGTGAAAGAGGTCGCATTCCTTCCTCTAAGTATCCAGCACATCAATATGTGTTGATGACTGATGCAGGTGAGCCCTCATGCTATGAGGAGGCAATGTCTGATGAGAACAAGGATGAATGGTCAGAAGCCATGCAGGATGAGATGAAATCCCTGTATGAGAAGGATACTTTTGAGTTAGTAAATCTGCCAAAGGGCAAGAAAGCACTCAAGAACAAGTGGGTGTACAGAGTGAAGACTGAAGAAAACACCTTACATCCAAGGTACAAGGCCAAATTGGTTGTGAAAGGTTTCAGTCAGAAAAAGGGCATCAATTATGATGAGATATTCTCTTCGGTGGTTAAGATGTCTTCGATCCGAGTTGTGATTGGCATGGCTGCCACCATGGACATGGAAATTGAACAACTTGATGTGAAGACAACATTCTTACATGGTGACTGTCGTGGGAGTAATCCTGACAATAGTACGGGGGGTACGAATGAGTAGGGCGAAGCCTAGCTACGGAGTAAGTGTAACACTCGGAATTTACGAGTTCAGACCCCACTCGGAAGTGGTAATAGTCCTACGTCTCAAGCCCGGGGGCTAAGCGTTTGCTTGGTATGGGTATCAGATTACAAGGAGTTCGTAACCCTTGCTCTGGCGCCCGGGGGTGGCTTATATAGAGTGCGCCACCACCGGCTGAACGCCATCACTAGGGTCATTAATGCTAGTAACTGTAGGGGTTACTAGAAACTGCTAAGTTAACTACAACCGTTACGGGTAACGTGGTCTTTACAACACTTAAGGCGTATTAAGTCCCTCGAACGTTGCAGCTCCCATGATGCTCCCGCTTCCTTCTGTCCGAGTGCTGGGAACTGCCGAGTGGTTGGTGATGTCCGAGTGACTTCCAAGGAGCCGAGTGCCTCTTGTACATTCGTCCAAGTGTCGAGGTAGACCAGGGACTTTCATGACCTTGTAGGACCCCAAGAGTTGTTGGTGAACGTTGGATGGGAAACAAAAAATTTCCTACGCACATACAAGATCTATCCATGGATATGAGCATCTACGAGAGGGGAGATCGGATCCACATACCCTTGTATATTGCTAAGCGGGAAGCGTTAAGAAACGCGGTTGATGTAGTCGAACGTCTTCGCGATCCAAATCGCAAGCCGTCCCGCGATCCAATCACGATCTAGCACCGAACGGATGGCACCTCCGCGTTCATCACACGTACATCTCGATGACGATCTCCGCCTCCTTGATCCATCAAGCGAGGGCGGAGAGGTAGATGAGTTCTCCGGCAGCACAACGGCGTGGTGGCGGCGGTGGTGAACTAATCCGGCAAGGCTTCGCCGAGCTCTACCGAACTAATCTAGAGGAGGGAGACGATCTAGAGAGGAGAGGGCAGCACGTAGCTTTTCAGGTGTTGGATGCCCTCAAACCTCCACTATATATAGGAGGAAGGGGTGGGAGGAGGCGCCCTAGGGTTTTCCCTAGGGCCTTGGCCGCCGGCCAAGAGGTGGAATCCACCTCCAACAAGGAGGTGGGGCGCGGGGGAGGAGTCCTACTCCAACAAGGACTCCTCCCACCCTCCATCTTTTCCCTCTTGGGCGCATGGGCCCTCATGAGGTCGGCTGCCCGGCCCACCAGGGGCTGGTGCACCACCTCTTGGGCCCATGTGCCCCCCCGGGGTGGGTGGGCCCCCCCGGTGGACCCCCGGAACCCATTCGTCACTCCCGGTACACTACCGGAAATACCTGAAACTTTTCCGGAACCCAAATACCACTTTCCTATATATAAATCTTTACCTCCGGACCATTCCGGAACTCCTCATGACGTACGTGATCTCATCTGGGACTCCGAACAACCTTCGGTCACCAACATACATAACTCAATAATACCGAAACGTCACCGAACGTTAAGTGTGCAGACCCTGCGGGTTCGAGAACTATGTAGACATGACCGAGACACCTCTACGGTAAATAACCAATAGCGGGACATGGATGCCCATATTGGTTCCTACATATTCTACGAAGATCTTTATCGGTTGAACCTCTATGTAAAGGATTCAGTTAATCCCGTATGTTGTTCCCTTTGTTTATCGGTATGTTACTTGCCCGAGATTCGATCGTCGGTATCTCCATACCTAGTTCAATCTCGTTACCGGCAAGTCTCTTTACTCGTTCCGTAATACAAGATCCCGTGGCTAACACTTTAGTCACTTTGCTTGCAAGGCTCATTGTGATGTTGTATTACCGAGTGGGCCCTGAGATACCTCTTCGTCACACGGAGTAACAGATCCCAGTCTTGATCCATGTCAACTCAACAGACACCTTCGGAGATACCTGTAGAGCATCTTTATAGTCACCCAGTTACGTTGTGATGTTTGATACACACAAGGTACTCCTCCGGTGTCAGTGAGTTGCATGATCTCATGGTCATAGGAACACATACTTGACATGCAGAAAACAATAACAATAAACTGACACAGTCATATGCTACGTTCATAGTTTGGGTCTTGTCCATCACATCATTCTCCTAATGATGTGATCCCATTATCAAATGACAACTCTTGTCCATGGCTAAGAAACCACAACCATCTTTGATTAACAAGCTAGTCCATTAGAGGCTTACTAGGGACACATTGTTGTCTATGTACCCACACATGTATTTGAGTTTCCAATCAATAGAATTATAGCATGGATAATAAACATTTATCATGAAAAAGGAAATATAATAATAACCATTTTATTATTGCCTCTAGGGCATATTTCCAACAAGAGTGTCCTAGATTAGAGGAACATGACCCTACCTAGGGTAGGTGACCTCGTCAGTAGCCCCCGAATCGGTTGGGTCTTAGGAGACCGAGTAGCCAACACGTCGTGATGCTGGTACCGTCTCGGGGATGTTTCGAATCTAATCGGGTCATTTCCCACACGGTGTTTGAGCCGCAATCGATTCAAGGTTGAATATCTTTCAAGTGACCTGACAGCTCGGGAGAGATGATCCTTAAGCTTGGAGATGCCATCATTAGGGCTCTCATCTGGTCTTCATTCAGAGATTCCAGAAGTGGTTGAAGATTTATCCGAGTGCTTGACAGGAGTGGTTGAAGATTTATCCGAGTGGTTGAAGACTCACTCGGTGAAAGTCTGATCAGGCCTTAACCACTCGGTAAATTTTGGTACGCCGGAACGCACAGGTGAACGCGGAGTCCACTCGAATTGCCACGGCGCGAAATCCCTGGCGATTTCGAAATCGTGGGGAAGCACGCGCACGCGATCATGTCGGTTGTGTCAGGCAAGTGGGGGAGGTGGCCGTGGCGCCTCAATTTTTGCGCCGAAAATTTCGCCACGCATCCCCGCTTCTCTGTCCCAAAGATTTCGCAGATCCTCTCGCTCCTGTTGATTGCGCGATTTCGACGGATCTGACGGCCGGGAATCCGCCGAGCCAGGGTATAAAAAGGAAACTGGGGGGGAGTAAGAGAAAAACGTTCTCTCCCCCACCTTCTCATCCCCTCACTTGCTCCGCCAAGGGCCTCACCCATGCCACCGATTTGCTGATTCGCCGCTGGTGCTCATCGGAGATGACGAAAAGCGGCACCGCGAAGGCCGAGAGGGCGAAAAGGTCGTCACGCGATTCCTCCTCGAGCGCGGGCGCCCCAGCTGGCTTTGTCCAGGGCGACTGGCTGGCATCTCGAGTCACCACCAGCCGTCTGAAGGACCTGGAGAGCCAGGGGCTCCTTGTCCCGGGGAGCTGGAGACTGCCGGAGAAGGGAGAAGTTGAGTCCGCGCCGTGCAGAGGCGAGCGGGTACTCCTCACCACTCATCTCGATCGAGGTTTCTCACTTCCGCCCCATCCTTTCTTTCGGGCATTTCTGAACTTTTTCGGGGCGCAACTGCATCACCTTCCTCCCAACTCCATAACAGACTTAGCAGCTTTCGTTTCGCTCTGCGAGAACTTCCTCGGCTGCCACCCGCACTGTTTTTTTTCAAACATCTGTTTACTTGCCGAGTGATGACGATGAAGAAGCCCGCTCTCTCGGAAGAGAAAACGAATGTAGTCCAGCTGTGTGGAGGTTTGGGGATTCAGTTGAGGGGTAAAGGAAGTTTCCCTGCGATGAATTTCCCCGATACGGTTAAGGGTTGGCAATCCTCATGGTTTTACTGTGAGGACATCCCAGTCGGGGACGGTCATTTGGGCCTCCCTCCATACTCCGCAGAATGCATTCGGCGGCTTCCAAAGCTGACCGTGTCCAAGGAGGAGAAGGTTGACGTAGATTTGCTTGTGATCGCACTAGTTGCCCTAGTGAATCAGGGTGTCAATGGTCTGGACTTGCTGGAGGTCTTCTTCCAGAGAAGAATCCAGCCGCTGCAGGCCAAAGTCCATCCCATCTGGCGGTACTCGGGTCCGAGTGACATCACTCGCATGCATCCGGAGGAGCTCAGCGCAGAGACCGTGGCGAACAAACTGAAGGCCATAACTCCAGCTCGGGACAACCCCAGAGGGTCAAGGCGTGTGCCCCCATATTCGGCCGATCATCCGCCGAGTGAGGTAAACTCCGAGTGTCACCATTAACTCCGAGTGATATAATTTTCCTTTGATGAATATTGATCACCATAACTTCTGTTTTGACAGGGTTACATGGGCATGGTGAGCTTGATTCCAGCTGGTGACCATGCCCCTACCGACGTGGCAAGTGACAACGAGCGACAGGGCGACTCGGATGACGAAGGAGAGTATGTAGATGACATCGAAGATGAAGAAGACGAGAAGGAATCGGACACGGGGGACGAGGCGGAGTCTTCTCCTTCGAAGGAGGTCCTTCCCGAGCTGGCCCAGGAGTCCGTGGGGGCAACACTGGGGGGTCGGGAACCACCAAGTCTCCTGTGGTCGTTCCTCCCGCTCGGACTTCGAAGCGTGGGCGTGGAGAGCTCACCATGTCTCCCGAAAAGAGCATCAAGCAACCGAAGATCATCTCCAGCAAACCTCGGAAGGCGGCGCTGCCCAAGACGAAGATGAACGTGCCGGTGGATTTTGCGTAAGTATAGCCGCTCCGATTGCTAGCTTTAATGGCTGACCGAATGAATACTGATCTGAATGACTTTCCTGCAGTGCTGATACGTCGACTGCCTCGCTGGAGAAAGACAAGGCGGAGGTCGACGCTGCGACTTCGAAAGATAGCACTCGGTTTTGTTCGTCATGGTTCTGGAGTTCTCTGTTTTCTCCTCGTATTAATTACTGAGTGATCTTCAAATACTTGCAGGACCGCGCGAGGTGATTGAGATCGACGTGGATGACCGAGTCAACCCGCCTAATCCCGCCACGGACGTGGATGTTGTGATGCAAGATGCCTTGCCTACTCAAGAGCTAGCACCGGCTCGGGGCACTTCTTCATGAGTTGGATCTGCACTTGGGATGCCCCTTCCGACCTCCCCTGTGACTGGTGTCATCGGGCTGTAACGTGTCCCGGAGGACCAAGTGGGAGCAAACAAGGAGGCGTTGATCCAGCTGAGGCTGACGAATGACAAGCTGAAGGAGGCTCGTGATGCTGGCGAAGCTCTAGAGAAGACTGTCCGAGTAAGTACTCTTGTAAGTACCTTCTCTAGACAAAGGTTTTGCGCGTTGTAGACGTTTTTGATGTTCCGAGTAGGTTTGCGTCTGGAGCACACCCACTGGGTGGAGTCTTAGAGACTTCCGAATGTTATTCATAGAAGATCTTATAGTCATACTTGTCGAAGAGGATGCAGTGATGGTCCATGGACCAGAGCCTTTCAACGTTGACCGTAGTTTTCCAGTGGGGGCGCGCTTAGCGCACCCACTGGGTGTAGTCCCTGAGGCTGCCATCGACTGAAGCAGTCGGCGACAGTCTCAAAGTCCGAATGTTATGTAGTTAAATCCGAATGATGAGATACTTGTCGAAGAGGATGCGGTGATGGTCCATGGACCAGAGCCTCTCGACGTCGACCGTCGGGGCGTAGAACCTGTAGTTCTCCAGTGGGGGCGCGCTGAGTGCACCCAGTGGGTCTAGTCCCCGAGGCTGTCGTCGACTGAAGCAATCGGCGACAGTCTCAAAATCCGAATGTTATGTAGTTAGATCCGAATGGTAAGATACTTGTCGAAGAGGATGCGGTGATGGTCCATGGACCAGAGCCTCTCGACGTCGATCGTCGGGGTGTAGAACCTGTAGTTCTCCAGTGGGGGCGCGCTGAGCGCACCCACTGGGTGTAGTCCCCGAGGCTGCCGTCGACTGAAGCAGTCGGCGACAGTCTCAAAATCCGAATGAACTTTAACTTCAACATCGTGTCTGATCGTTATCTTTGATACTCTCTTGTTGTTGTTTGTTGTTGTTTACAGGGCGTGTGCGAGCTCGGATCTCGCTATAACAGCCTCGAGCAGGAAGTGCAGGACTTGCGCCGTCACCTTGAAGTTGAGAAGACCAAGAGTGCTCGTCTGGAGCAGGAAAAGCTGACACTCGGAGGTAACCATATCTCGACCGACTGCCTTGAGTTTGATATTTTTTTCCCCGTCCGACTGAAAGTACTTCGCCAGATGTACGTAGTGAAAATCTTCAGCTTACTAAGAGACCGCGGACTTCTATTTCTATAGAAACCATGAAGAAGGCCTTGGAGAAGAAGGACAGTGATCTGGCATTTGCCCAGAAGGAAGCCAGTCGGAAAGCAAAGGAGGCGGAGGATAAACTGAAGGCATTTGAGAAGTGGGAGGAGGAGAAGAAGACGTTGGAGGATGTCGCCAAGAAGAGCACCCTGGAGGCCGTTGAGGCCGAAACAAAGCTGAAAGAAGTCACGTCCAAAAAGCTTGAACTGGAGAAGCTCGTCGAGGACTACTGTGGCGAAATGAACGTGAGGCTCAAAGGTACGCACTTGACCCGATCAGACTTCAAACCTTTCCAACTTATCTTGCTTCCACTCTTAGCTCCTTTTTCCCGAATGTCTACCAGATCTGTGTCTGGATGAGGAAGAAGAGACTTCCAAGATTGAGAAAGAGTTGGATCCGAGTGCTGGACTCCTCCATGATAGTGCGGCACTTGCGTTGCTTCGGCTAGACGAGCGCACCATGGAGGCATCTCACTTCCTCAATCGCTTGCGTGAAGCAACCAAGGAGATTGACAAAGAGACCACCCCTGACAAAGAGCTCCCGGGTGACTTAGAGGTCCTCGTAAATCATCTGAGGGATGTGCCATGCCGGGTCCAGTCATGGAAGAAATCTGCAGCTCGGGCCGGGGCAGACATTGCTCTTTCCCTTGTCCGCGTGCATTGCAGAGGCGTGGACGAGGAAAAACTGAAGTCGCTGAAGGTCGTCAACAAAAAGAATGCCAAGATCGACGACTTCATGGAGAATTTTATGCCGGCGGCCACTCGGATTGCAGACGTCATCGACTTGGACAACTTCACCAACGCAGCATCTCCACCATCGTCCGACCGATCTTCGAATAAAAACTTTAAATTACATTTGCCTCGGTATGCCGAGTGGTTTCTGTATCGATACATTGGTCGTGACTTTGCGGCTCAGGCTATCTGCACCTTTGCTTTGAACTTCATGACATTTGAATGCTTTTATTTGATCGTTCTGGATGGTAGTTTGTAGTTTTACCGAATGCGGATGGAGTCTCTATTTGGCGTGATCTTTGACTTAGGCGATACAGAATCACAGCTAAGCCCCGAGTGTGGATGATGTCCCCACCCGGAGTAGTTTTTAACTTAAGCGATACAGAATCGCAGCTAAGTCCCTGAGTGTGGATGATGTCCTCACTCGGAGTAGTTTTTAACTTAGGCGATACAGAATCGCAGCTAAGGCCCCGAGTGTGGATGATGTCCTCACTCGGAGTAGTTTTTAACTTAGGCGATACAGAATCGCAGCTAAGTCCCCGAGTGTGGATGATATCCTCACTCGGAGTAGTTTTTAACTTACGGATACAGAATCGCAGCTAAGTCCCCGAGTGTGGAAGATGTCCTCACTCGGAGTAGTTTTTAACTTAGGTGATACAGGATCGCAGCTAAGTCCCCGAGTGTGGATGATGTCCTCACTCGGAGTAATTTTTAACTTAGGCGAAACATATTCGCAGCTAAGCCCCCGAGTGTGGATGATGTCCTCACTCGGAGTATTTTTTAACTTAGGCGAAACAGATTCGCAGCTAAGCCCCCGAGTGTGGATGATGTCCTCACTCGGAGTATTTTTTAACTTAGGCGAAACAGATTCGCAGCTAAGCCCCCGAGTGTGGATGATGTCTTCACTCGGAGTAGTTTTAACTTAGGCGAAACAGATTCGCAGCTAAGCCCCCGAGTGCGGATGATGTCCTCACTCGGAGTATATTTTAACTTAGGCGAAGTCAGGTTTCACGGCTAAGCGAATCCACACACCCACTGGGGGTAGTGAAGACAAACGAAAAACAAAAGATTTCGACAAAGATTTGAAAAAGAAAGACTTTTATTCATCGAATTCACTCGGAAGTGTATTACAGGGACGGTAGAGTGCTTTAACACTAGGTGTAGAACTTGCGGAGCAGATCCGCGTTCCACGCTCGGGGTTCTTCCGAATTGTTGTCGAAGTTGTACAACCGATAGGCTCCATTGTTCAGGACTTTGGAGATCGCGTAAGGCCCCTGCCACGGAGGTGCTAATTTGTGCGGCTTCTGCTGATCCAATCGGAGAACGAGGCCGCCTTCCTGAAAAGCACGCCTTTTGACTTGTCTGTCATAAAGGCACCTCAAGTCTTGCTGATAAAGCGTCGACCTGATCAGGGCTTGCTCTCTTTCTTCTTCCAAAAGGTCGAGGCCGTCTTGACGTGCAACTTTGGCTTCGTCTTCATTGTAGAGCTCCACTCGAGGAGCGTTGTGGCGAACGTCACTCGGCAAAACAGCTCCGGATCCGTATACCATAAAGAAAGGGGTGCGCTTGGTGGAACGATTCGGGGTCATCCGAATGTCCCATAGGACAAAAGGTAGTTCCTCAACCCACGCACCAGCGGCAATCTTCAGGTCTCTCATCAATCGGGGCTTCAATCCCTGAAGAATCATCCCGTTTGCTCGTTCTGCTTGTCCGTTCGACTGTGGGTGAGCTACAGAAGCATAATTGACCCGAATGCCTTGAGAGTAACATAACTCGCGGAATTCATCCGAATCAAAATTCTTCCCGTTATCTATGATGATGTCATGAGGGACTACAAATCTGAATATGATCTGCCGAATGAAACTGACAGCGGTAGCTGAATCCAAGCTTTTGATGGGCTTCGCTTCGACCCACTTGGTGAACTTATCCACAGCGACCAGCAGATGGGTAAAACCACTCAACCCTGTGCGCAGAGGACCGTCCATGTCAAGACCCCAAATGGTGAATGGCCAGGTGAGCGGAATAGTCTTCAGAGCAGATGCTGGCTTGTGTGTCTGGTTCTTGTAGAACTGACATCGAACACAAAGATCTACCATGTCCTTCGCTGCTGCGTTGGCTCGGGGCCAGTAAAACCCCGCACGGAATGCCTTTGCGACCAACGTCCGAGAGGACGCATGATGGCCACAGGCTCCCAAATGGATCTCGTGCAGGATCTGTAGCCCTTCCTCCGGGGATATGCATCTCCGAGCTACGCCTGTAGTGCTTTTTCTGTATAATTGATCTCCCGGTACTTCAAAGGATTTAGATCGTCGGACGATCCATCGGGCTTCCTCTATATCCTCAAGGAGCTCTTTGATAATCCCCAAGTGCAAGGAATCATCGTAGCAATTTCCAAAGGTGGAAGTGATAAGTATGGAGTGTCAAATCCACAAGGAGCTAAAGGTAAGATCAATATTCTCTCAAGTCCTATCTGCCACTAATACGACTCTACGTAAGCCGAACGTTTGCTTCCAACTAGAAACGAGAAATAAAACTACGTTGTGGGTATGAAGAGAATAGCTTTGCATGATATCGGAGAACTAAAATATAAAAATAGGTGCTGTTTTCATAAAGTTAGAATATATTACAATATATTACAAATAGCGAGTGTGGAATAATGATGGGTCGGTGTGCGGAATGGTCCTAGGCAATTGTTAACAAGATCGGTAATCATTATTGCAATTTTATATGAGGGAGAGGCATAAGCTAACATACTTTCTCTACTTGGATCATAAGCACTTATGATTGGAACTCTAGCAAGCATCCACAACTACTAAAGATCATTAAGGTAAAACCCAACCATAGCATTAAAGCATCAAGTCCCTTTTATCCCATACGCAACAACCCACCTACTCGGGTTTATGCTTCTGTCACTCAAGCAACCCACCATAGGCAAATCATGAACATATTGCAACACCCTACAGCGGGAATCCTTCACGTGTGCGCGGCACGGAAGGCACTATAGGACAGCACCAAAATAAACATACAACTCAAACCAATCTAGATCATCAATCAACCCATAAGACAAAAGAAATCTACTCAAAACATCATAGGATGGCAACACATCATTGGATCATAATATGTGGCATAAAGCACCATGTTCAAGTAGGGGATTACAGTGGGAGAGTGGACCGCTGAAAAGATATGAGGACGGTGATGAAGAAGGTGATGTTGATGAAGACGATCACCGCGGCGATGGTTCCCCCGATGGCACTCCGGCGCCACCGAGAGAGAGGGGGAAAGGGTCTCCCCCTTGTGCTTCCTCCTCCATGGCCTCCCCCTAGGTGGGGAGAGGTTCTCCCTCTGGTCCTTGGCCTCCATGGTGATGATGGCCCCTCCGTCTTCCTCCTCCATGGTCTCTGGTGATGGTGACCCCCTCCGGCAGGGTGCCGGAGAGGGCCAAGATTGATTTTTCGTGGCTACAGAGACTTGCGGCGGCGGAACTTCTGATCTAGGGTTCTTTATGGGGACTTGGGTATTTATAGGAGTATTTGGCGTTGGTCCCACGTCCAGAAGGTTCCCGAGGAGGTGACAAGCTAGGGGGGCGCGCCCTAGGGGGGGGGGCGCCCCCTCCCTTGTGGCTGCCTCGGTCTTCCTCTCCGGTATCTTTTCGCTCCAGTATTTTTTATATTTTCCAAAAATATTCTCCGTAAATTTTCAGCCCATTCCGAGAACTTTTATTTCTGCACAAAAACAACACCACGGTAGTTCTGCTGAAAACAGCGTCAGTCCGGGTTAGTTCTAATCAAATCATACCAAAATCATAAAAAATTATTGTAAACATGGCATGAATACTTCATAAATTATAGATACGTTGGAGACGTATCAGCATCCCCAAGCTTAATTCCTGCTCGTCCTCGAGTAGGTAAATGATAAAAGAAATAATTTATGAAGTGTGAATGCTAGCAAGTGCACAAGTTTGATCAATGATAATTCCAATCACTTTTTCTAGCATCAATATAAACCATAAACAGTAGCTCATCTCATAAAACTTCTCATGATCAAGTAACGAGCTATTCACATGTTAAAGTACAGACCAGAAAGTTTCTTGAAAACTAACAAACCATGTTCCTAGTCATCGAACAATTGCAATTCATCTTATTTTCAGGAAGGGTCTATGTAAGAGCTTTGATTTAGAAAATTCCACATACTCAACTATCATATAGTCTTCCATGATTATTGACACTCAAAGCATATTTTTAGAACAAATAGCATCCATCGAACACAGAGAAAGATAGGGGCTCAATGTTTCGCCTCCCAACTTATTTATCATATAGATAATTGTCAACAATAATAATTCATGATCAAATATATTTGTATGGATATATATGTCTAGATCATTCCTCAACACATGACGCTTGCCAAGAGAAAAAGGCGAAATATAGGAAGTGGTGAAGATCACCATGCCTCTTGCATAAAGGTAAGTACTAGAAAGTAAGAGATAGGCCCTTCGCAGAGGGAAGTAGAGGTTGTCATGCGCTTTTTTTTGTTTTTGGATGTGCAAACCCTTAATGCAAAGGAACGTCACGTTGTATTGCCCTTTGCGATAGCAACCTTTATTATGCAGTCCGTCGCTTTTATTTCTTTACCATCACAAGTTCGTACAACGCTTATTTTCCCTTACAATAAAAGATCATACATATTTAGGAGCAATTTTTATTGCTTTTTGCACCGATGACAACTTACTTGAAGGATCTTACTCAATCCATAGGTAGGTATAGTGGACTCTCATGGCAAAACTGGTTTAAGGGTGTTTGGATGCACAAGTAGTATTTCTACTTGGTGCGGAAGTTTTGGCTAGTATGAGGTGGAAGCAAGCACCACATGTTGGAGGATCCATAACAATATAACTTCTATACAAATATACCCAAACATAACTCATTAAGTTGTCTTCCTTGTCCAGTTTCAACTAATTTGCTCGAGTTTGAAAATAATTAATGAGCTCACAATCATAGAAGATGTCCAAGATAGTATATTTATATGTGGAATCTCTCTTCCTTCAATATTCTTTCATGAATTGTTCAAGTGACCAATGCGGTGTTTGCTAACTTTCAATAAATTTTACCACCTATACTTATTATGTGTGAAGTCATTACTCCCCATGGTATAAGTATATGAAGCATATTTAATTTCAGATTTATGATATTCAATTCATTTAACCATTTACTCATAGGATATAAGTGAAGCACGAGAGTGAATGACAAACTACTCCAAAAGGATATAAGTGAAGATCAATGCGTAGTCAATTAGTTAAATAGCCATGTGAGGACTCTCTCTCTTATTCAAAATTTCAGATCCAATGCTTTTATTCAAACATAAAAACAAAATAAAATGATATTCCAAGAATAGCACGCATCAAGTGAACGAATAAAAATTTAGGCTCAACATAGGCTAACCGATAATTGTTGATGAAGAGAGGTGGGATGCGTAGCATCCCCAAGCTTAGATGCTTGAGACTTCTTGAAATATTTACTTGGGGTGCCTTGGGCATCCCCAAGCTTGAGCTTTTGTATCTCGTTCAATCCTCTCATATCATGGTTTCACCTATTCTCAAAAACTTCATCCACACAAAACTCGAAAAGAACTCGTGAGATAGGTTAGTACTCATAAGAATAAATCAACACTTCATGTACTGCTAAGATAAGTTGCACAATAATTTTCAACATCATCTACTGTTTAGTATCGTTTCCACAATTTATATCTACCAATATAGGCTATGGAAACTATAGGATAAGCAGATAACAAAACTATGACAGCAATCTGTCCAAACAGAATAGTATGTAGCAATTTATGAAAACAGTATACTTCCGTAACTAAAAAATTTATGAAAATTTAGGACATGCTAAATAATTTATATGAAAACACTGTGTAAAAAATTCAGAAACGTTCCACGTTCCAGTAAAATATGAAAATTCAAACACTACAGCAAAAGTTTCTGTTTTTACACAACACACATCAAAACATGCAATGCAAGCATCCTAAGACAATTCTTGAAACTTTTTATTGAAAAACAAGATTATGAATAACAACTAACAGAAAATAAAAAAATATAATGACGATCCAAGCAAAGCACATATTATGTGACGAATAAAAATATAGCTCTAAGTAAGATATACCGATAATGTTGAAGACGAAAGAGGGGATGCCTTCCGGGGCATCCCCAAGCTTAGGCGCTTGAGTCTTCCATGGATATTACCTTGAGGGTGCCTTGGGAATCCCCAAGCTTTAGGTTCTTGTCACTCCTTGTTCTCCTCATATCGGTGTCTCACCCAAAACTTGAAAACTTCAATCACACAAAACTTAACGGAACTTCGTGAGAAGGGTTAGTGTAATAAAGATAAATAATTCACTTAGGTACTGTCAAGACAAGATTCATAATTGTTACCACATTATACCTACTGTATTCTATCATTACCATAATTTTATACCGCTAAATATAAGCTATGGAAACACTAAAACAAGCAAACTATGCATGCAAAACAGAATCTGTCAAAAACAGAACAGTCTGTGAAGATATGTAGTGTAACCATACTTCCCTGTCTCTAAAAATTCTGAAAAATTAGGACAACCTGAAGAATTTGTATATTAATACTTTGTAAAAATTTCATATCATTATCACTCTCCATTAAAAAATGAAAATTCCTGTACTGGAGTCAAAAGTTTCTGTTTTGGTTCAGCATCAATTCTACTCATCTTGTGAGTCATCCCAAAGGTTTTACTTGGCACTTTATTGAAAGAAAACATATAAAACATAGTTACTACAGTATCATAATCATGGTAACACACAAAAACAGTAGGGGTAAATATTGGGTTGTCTCCCAACAAGCGCTTTTCTTTAATGCCTTTTTAGCTAGGCATGACATTTTAATGATACTCTTCCAAGCCTAATTCCGATGATAATTTTATTCATACTCTAAAATATATAAGTGAACTTCATAGAGAATTATACAATTAATATAGATTAACCAATATCCTAGCTCAAAATATATAAGTGAAGCACACGAAGCATTCTATAAAGCCATACTCAAAAGATTTAAGTGAAGCACAAAGAGCATTCTACAAAGCCATACTCAAAAGATCTAAGTGAAGCGCATGAAGCATTCTATAAAGCCATACTCAAAAGATCTAAGTGAAGCGCATGAAGCATTCTATAAATAAATGAAGGACTATCTCATACTAGAAGGGTGCATAAAAGGAAAAGAAAAACACTAAAGACGCATATCATGTGAACAAAACAAAAACCGAGGTATACCGATAATTGTTGAAGAATAAAGATGGGATGCCTTCCGGGGCATCCCCAAGCTTAGATGCTTGAGTCTCCTTGAAATATTTACTTGGGGTGCCTTGGGAATCCCCAAGCTTGAACTCTTGTCTCTCCGTATTCTTCTTATATCGATACCTCCTCGATCTTCGAACACTTCATTCACACAAAACTTAGCAAAACCCTCGTGAGATCCGTTAGTATAATAAAGCAAAATACTACTTTAAGTACTGTTGTGAACTCATTCCAAATTCATATTAGCATTATATCTACTGTATTCCAACTTCACCATGGTTCATACCCCCCGATACTACCCATAGATTCATCAAAATAAGAGAACAATGCATAGAAAACAGAATCTGTCAAAAACAGGACAGTCTGTAGCAATCTGGAAACTTCGTATACTTCTGTAACTGAAAAAATTCTCAAAATTTAGGACAAATTAAAAAATTTGTATAGGAGTACTGTGTAAAAATTTCAGAAACTTTTGACGTTCCAGTAAGAAATGTAAATTCATGCACTACAGTCAAAGTTTCTGTTTTTGCACCGCACAAAGCAAACAAGCAATCTAATCATCCTAAAAGCAAATCTTGGCACATTATTTTTATATTACAATGGATATATACAAGGGGATAATTATTTTGAGAAGCTTCCATGAAAAATTCTACATTGTTTCCATGAGCATGAACACAAGTGTTCAAGGTCGACCCTCACTTCTCCAATGCACAACCTTCCAATCACTTCTCTTTTTGAAAAACTTCTTAGGCATAAGAGGCAAGTAATTCTTTTTGTATTTTTCATTATTTAATTTTTTTGTTTGTTTCACCCACAACTAAAGAAAGCAAAAAGGTAAAACAAAATCTACTTAGTGAAGAAAGCAAAAAAGCACACACGAGAATATCAACCCCACGCTATTGCTCCCCGGCAACGGCGCCAGAAAAGAGCTTGATAATCCCCAAGTGCAAGGGATCATCGTAGCAATTTCCAAAGGTGGAAGTGATAAGTATGGAGTGTCGAACCCACAAGGAGCTAAAGGTAAGATCAATATTCTCTCAAGTCCTATCTGCCACTAATACGACTCTACGTAAGCCGAATGTTTGCTTCCAACTAGAAACGAGAAATAAAACTACGTTGTGGGTATGAAGAGAATAGCTTTGCATGATATCGGAGAACTAAAATATAAAAATAGGTGCTGTTTTCATAAAGTTAGAATATATTACAATATATTACAAATAGCGAGTGTGGAATAATGATGGGTCGGTGTGCGGAATGGTCCTAGGCAATTGTTAACAAGATCGGTAATCATTATTGCAATTTTATGAGGGAGAGGCATAAGCTAACATACTTTCTCTACTTGGATCATATGCACTTATGATTGGAACTCTAGCAAGCATCCGCAACTACTAAAGATCATTAAGGTAAAACCCAACCATAGCATTAAAGCATCGAGTCCCTTTTATCCCATACGCAACAACCCACCTACTCGGGTTTATGCTTCTGTCACTCAAGCAACCCACCATAGGCAAATCATGAACATATTGCAACACCCTACAGCGGGAATCCTTCACGTGTGCGCGGCACGGAAGGCACTATAGGACAGCACCAAAATAAACATACAACTCAAACCAATCTAGATCATCAATCAACCCATAAGACAAAAGAAATCTACTCAAAACATCATAGGATGGCAACACATCATTGGATCATAATATGTGGCATAAAGCACCATGTTCAAGTAGGGGATTACAGCGGGATGCGGGAGAGTGGACCGCTGAAAAGATATGAGGACGGTGATGAAGAAGGTGATGTTGATGAAGACGATCACCGCGGCGATGGTTCCCCCGATGGCACTCCGGCGCCACCGAGAGAGAGGGGGAAAGGGTCTCCCCCCTTGTGCTTCCTCCTTCATGGCCTCCCCCCTAGGTGGGGAGAGGTTCTCCCTCTGGTCCTTGGCCTCCATGGTGATGATGGCCCCTCCGTCTTCCTCCTCCATGGTCTCCGGTGATGGTGACCCCCTCCGGCAAGGTGCCGGAGAGGGCCAAGATTGATTTTTCGTGGCTACAGAGACTTGCGGCGGCGGAACTTCTGATCTAGGGTTCTTTACGGGGACTTGGGTATTTATAGGAGTATTTGGCGTTGGTCCCATGTCCAGAAGGTTCCCGAGGAGGTGACAAGCTAGGGGGGCGCGCCCTAGGGGGGGGCGGCCCCCACCCTTGTGGCTGCCTCGGGCTTCCTCTCTGGTATCTTTTCGCTCTAGTATTTTTTATATTTTCCAAAAATATTCTCCGTAAATTTTCAGCCCATTCCGAGAACTTTTATTTCTGCACAAAAACAACACCACGGTAGTTCTGCTGAAAACAGCGTCAGTCCGGGTTAGTTCTAATCAAATCATACCAAAATCATAAAAAAATATTGTAAACATGGCATGAATACTTCATAAATTATAGATACGTTGGAGACGTATCACTCTTGCCGGAGCAAGTACGCTAAGTAAGGTTGGGTCCACTTGGGAGTGATTACCAACACTTCTTGAACGAGGTCCACAACAGCTGACTTAAGTCGGATCTGATGGACCGACCGCTTGCGGGGTCTCTTCAGTGAAAGGATCTTCTTTGACCGAAGGGGAATGTAGGTGTTCAAGGAATACGTCCTTCATCACAACTCTCCGAGTGGAGCCGATTTTCGCCAAGTCATCAGCTGCCTGATTCTTCGCTCGGGGGATATGATGCAGCTCTAACCCTTAAAAGTTCTTTTCTAGCTTTCGGACTGCATTGCAATACCCAGTCATGGCAGGACTCCTTATGTCCCATTCCTTCATCACCTGGTTGACAATGAGGTCTGAGTCGCCGAATATCATCAAGCGTCGGATGCCGAGTGCGATTGCCATTCGGAGCCCGTAAAGGAGGGCTTCGTACTCGGCCTCGTTATTGGACGAGTCGAAATGGATTTGTAAGACGTAGCTCAGTCGGTCTTCTCTGGGGGAGACGAGAACAACTCCAGCTCTTGACCCTTGTAGCATCTTAGATCCATCAAAGAACATGGTCCAGTGTTCAGGGCGCTGGCTGCTCTTGTTCTATCCATTCGGCCAGAAAATCGACAAGAGCTTGCGACTTGACTGCCTTCTTGGCTTCAAATTTGATCTCCAACGGGAGGAGTTCGATTGCCCACTTTGCCACTCGGCCAGTGGCATCTCTGTTATTCAGGATCTCCGAAAGAGGAGCATCGCTAATAACTGCGACCGAGTGCTCTTGGAAGTAATGAGCTACCTTCTTCACAGTGAGGTAAATACCATAAACTAGCTTCCGGTAATGTGGGTACCTTTGCTTGGAAGGAGTTAAGACTTCTGAAATGTAATATACGGGCCTCTGCAACTTGAATGCCTTTCCCGATTCCTCGTGCTCCACAGTGAGGACTGTACTGACCACTTGGCTAGTAGCCACGATGTACAAGAGCAAAGGCTCTCGGCTGCCCGGAGCAGCTAACACCGGCTGGGTGGAAAGCAAGGCCTTGAGATGATCGAATGCGGCTTGCGCTTCGGATGTCCATTCAAACTTATCGGATTTTTTCATCAGTCAGTAAAGAGGCAGTGCCTTCTCACCGAGACGAGATATGAATCTACTCAGGGCAGCTAGGAATCCCGTGAGCTTCTGAACATCATGCAGTCTGACGGGTTGCTTCATTCAGATGATAGCACCGATTTTATCGGGGTTAGCATCGATCCCTCACTCGGAAACGAGAAAACCGAACAGTTTACCCGATGGCACGCCGAATGTACACTTCGCAGGGTTGAGTTTTTGTGACACCCTGGTTTTTGGCAACTTTTTCTTTTCAAAACCTTTTTGGTTTTATTTGCTAATTTGGTTGATTTTCGAATCTTTTCAGTTGATTTGGACCACAATCCATTTTTCTAATATTCTCCATTAATTCTTTTCTTCCTTTGGGAATTATGGCATCACTATGGGTTGTGAAGCAACTCATAGCTCCGATGATCAGAAAAATCCCAAACTCTTGTCACACCTCCTTATCCTCATATAATCTCATAATCATCAAAAACATTCCATAGTCCAATAAAATTTTTGGCCAGAATAATTATTTTCTTTCTGGTCAGAATTGGTCAGTTGTGAAGCAACTCCCATTTTCCTAGCTCAGAAAATTCCCAATAAATTTCCTGGGATATTAGGGATCCTATCTAGCCACAATATCCAAAAATATCACACTGGCCAGTACAAATTTTGAGCAACGAGGCTCTGCCAAGTTACTGCATTTTCTGAGACCACTGTGAAGGAGGTGCTAGCTAGAAGTATCCAATGGCCATGAAATTTTTATGGCATCTTCTCTACCTCATATGACTCCATCATGCCAAATTTCAGCTCCATCAGATCTACCATATGAGTGCCACAAGTTCATCAAGTTTCTGGACCAGATTGTGGTTTACACAGGAACTGTATCCAAACCTTTGCAAAACCTTCTCAAACTCCACCAGTTTGTACTCTTTCTAACCTAGAAACCCCCAGACAAGTGTTTTGGCTCTGGCTCAACTCCATCTTCCCTCTGGAACCTCCTCAAGTTTACTACCAGAAGCTGTTTTGGATGAGGTCTAGCTCATTGAGCCATTCCCAGACCTACACTTGCCCTATACCCACTATTTGAGCTCAGGTCGACGCTATGGACAAGCTTGGGCAGGCTCGCGAGGCCTCCAGACACCACTGGCCGTGGTGAGCACGGCATTGGCATGCAATGCACGCGCTCTGCACTGCGCCCGCGTCTGAAGTGATGCGTCCCTGCTGCCCCGCGTGGCCTAGCCTTGTCCTCGCGCGCCGACGTCTTCCCCTCCTCCCACCTGGCCGTTCTGGATCCATCTCCTCGCCGGAAACCTCCCCGGCGGCCGCCACGCACTCGGGCACTGTGGCGCCCGTGTGGCCACAATGGCTCTGGCGCTCGTCTTCTTCCTCCACTAGCCTCCACCGCGCCATTACTCCTCCCTGCCCTCTCCCGTCTCGTCGCCCCACAAGCGGCCAGCCAGCGCGGCGTCTTGGCTCCATCGACGTGTCCCGCACCTCGCCGCTTCTGGAGAGCTCGCCGCGCTCACCTCCGGCCTATAAAAGGCCATGCCCGGCCCTCCAGAGCTCATCACCACTCCTCACCACCTCCCAATCGCCTCCCCGAGCAGCGAGCCACGGCCGAGAGGCCCTCTGGCCTCGAACCTCGCCGGAGATCCGCCGCCACCAGAGCCCAGTCGCCTCGCCGTTCCACTCCTCCCCGGCCTCCACTAACGCCACCCTCGAGCTCAGCTCATTCCCCTGATCACGCCCGACCTCCTGCCCGACCGAATCATTGCCGAAATCGCCGTCTCCGTCGACACCCGAACGCCGCCGTCGTCGGAGAAGAAGGGGTCGACGCCGTCCGGCCACCTCTTGCTGAACTGCGGGTATGTGCGTGTTTGCCTCGGTGAGCTCATCCCATCCCCGCTCTCTCCCGACCTCGCCGTCGACCACATCACCGGCGACGATCGCCGGAACCCCTCCTCTCTTTGTTCTCCCTCTCTCTCTGGTTCAAACCCAGCCGCGGGGCCCGCTCGTCAGCGGCTCAGTCGCGCGCGCGCCAAAGCGGTAAGTGGAAGCGCACTTCCACTTTACGCCTTCGACGTGGCCGCCTGTCAGATTTTCTATTTTCTGTTTTATTCCATAGTTGACCAGTACCTTTGACCAGCAATATCTCTTTAACCATAAGTCCAAATCGACGGATTCTTTTTGCAGTTGGTTGGTATTGATCTCCCCTAATTTCTGGTAAAATTTGGTATTTTTCTCACACTCACAGAATTTCTGGTGATTAAAACAGTGTTATGTGACATTTTAAATTGTTGTTTAAAATATTTTCAGAGGGAAACTTTGGTAACTTTGAAGACCAGGAGTTCTTGGGCAACCCAACAGAGGAAGGCAAGCCAGGACATCCATCTTTTGAAGCATTTCAATAGCATTGCATATTTCAATGCATTATGTTCATTTATTTGCTATATAATAATCCATAGTAATTTAATTTAAATACTTAGTTGCTGCCATTCTAAGTTATTGTGATAAACCACATGCTAGCTTAATGAAACTTAGTCGGTTGATCTGGAGTCACCTGTCCGGGCTTATCCGTGCAACCACATTTGCCGGTATGGGACAACCTTGACTTGGTCTGGCTCCGTGCTCTTTCACCGGTACCTCCAAACAGAGAGGGTTATGTGTGCGTGCTACCCTGATCAGGTAGACGGCGGTAACCCTGTGAGCCCCGTTGAGTATTATGCCGGCGTCCCCGTTTGGGACAGTTTAGTGTGGCCACGACGGTGGCAGGTGTCACGAGGTGACACAGGGGCCACCCAAGGCAGGACTCCGGGGGAGGATGAATGTCGGTGGTACGATGGGAGAGTCATGGGCCAGGTGGGTTTCGTTGGAGCAACGCTGGTCCACCCGAATGGGATCACGAGGCCAGGTGCTTCATGATGTGGGTAAAGTGCGCAACCTCTGCAGAGTGAAAAATCTATTCGAATAGCCGCGTCCACGGTATTGGACAGTCCGTCCAGGCCTCACTAGGTGGTCAACCGTAATACTGATAATAATGATGGAAGAACTCGTCTTGTGTTCGGAAGTACTTGATGGATTATGAGTATTCCGAGGGTTGTGGGTCAACCCCGAAGAGAGTAAGTTGATGACCGGTAAGAGTAAGTGAATCACCTAAACATTTAAACTTGTTGTTTGCATGCTATTGTTTGCTGCATTACTTGGTTGTCGTGAGCTTGCGAGTACATTCAAAGTACTCACCTGGCGTATCATGCCAGATGCAGGAGAAGCTGAGGACGGAGGTCCCGATGGTTCGTGCTACGCTAACTAGGCTGTGTCCCAGCAGTGTCCCTGTGGATGGAGTTTCCGCTATGTTCCGCTACGCCATAGAGTTTCCCTAGTGGTTTCAAGGCCCGCTATGTTTCATAAATAATGTAGATATTGTCATAGCACCAGGTGTGCCTTTGGCCTCGCTATCGATGTAAAATATGAGCTTGTACCCGAAGTTTATCAATAAAGTCCAGTTCTATTCTGTTCCAAGTTGTTGTGTGTTTCCAGAAGACATGATCTCTGGGTTGGAAACACTGGTAATCCGGTTCGCTGAGCCGGGGTGCCACAACGCTTGGTATCAGAGCCGTGCTGACTGTAGTACACCCTAGTTAACCCGTGCTAGAACCACGATTAGTGTAGGGCTTTGAGTGTGCATCTTGCTTGCTGCATTTGATTGTTGCATGGCATGCATCATGATTTATTGTTCTACTAACCGTTGGCATTGTGAGTGTAGATGGCACCAGTTCCGTACCACTACCATCATGAGCCAGCACCATTCACTTTTCCAGTACTGCTCCGTAACGTCTGGCTTCGGCTGTACCCCAACAGCAAAGATCCAGTGTACCAGGTGTTTCGGGAGCAGCTTGCGGAGTCAGTATACGAGTATCACGCAGAGGCTTTCCTGACCGCGAGCTCGGATATTGGTAGCTATTCTCGCTCTTCTAACGGCGGAACGGCTTCTACTACGGAGCTGGTGATCCAGTTTGCTGCGATGGAGGCTCTCACTGACTTGCGCTTCCACGAGGCCGAGATGCAAACTCATCCAGGTTTCTTTCACTACCCCACCCTGTCGCCTACGACAGGGCGAGTCATTTTCGCGCCAGTTGACCCGGCGAGTGATTGTGCGACTGGTGTTTTATCTCGTTATCTGAACGCCAATTATCGTATGATCATTTCCTTGGCTGAGGAGCTGTCTTGTGTCCAGGAGGCACTTGCAGCTGCAATTACAGTACCATCTTCACCTCAGCCTACATTTCCACCTATGTATCCACCACCAGTTCCACCTCCACGTAGGCTTGATACTCCTTCTAGCTCTACTGCGCCACCAGGCTTTTCGTCTGGTAGCTGACGTTAGACCCCGACAGAGTGGGCCTCACTCCTAGCCACTCCAGCTGCTCCGATGCTGAGGCGTCGTGCTCCTTCTTCCTCGGAAGGAGAACCGTCCCAGCAGCGTCGTCGTGTTTCCTTTGATCCGGAGGATGTGATCCACATCATCAGTTCCGATTCCGACTCAGGATCAGATGACGAGGAGTCTTCAGTCTGGCAGTGTTCGTGCCACCCGCGCCACTAGAGTGGAGGCTTGAGTTGTAGTGCATGCATCTCTGCATATGTCAACTGCCGTATGAGCAGTCTAGCCATGATATCCCCCTACTAGCTTGCCATGTATGATGTTGGGTTATCTTGTATAATTATGTTGTTTGCTTTATTCGCCTTTTTCGTGCATTTTCTTTTTGGTGTCATATTACTGTGTTTCCCTTATGGATGTTGCTCATCGATTCAGTATTTTGCAATGGGAACAAACTTAGGATGAAGAGAGGTTGTAGCCAAGGCGGCGATGGAACCCCCGTTCGTCGATCCGCCAGACAAGCAGGACAACCACCAGAAGACTTACCACCTCCACCACCTCAAGCACCGACCACCGATCAGATCATGAGGATGTTTGAAGAGAAAAGAAACCAGGATCTCATGGAATTTTTGAAAAGCATGCAGGCTATGGTGGGCCAGAATAACAACAACAATGGGGCACACTCTAAGTTGTCTGACTTCCAGCACACCAAGCCACCCAGTTTCGGTCAAGCTGTGGACCCTATAGAAGCTGATGATTGGCTGATGACCATGGAAAAGAAGCTAGACATAGCCCGCTGTGAAGAATCAGATAAGGTTCCTTTTGTCACTCACTACCTAGAAGGGCTAGCAGCTATATGGTGGGACAACACAAAGACAATGTGGCCTTCTGGAGAAGATATTTCCTGGGAGAAGTTCAAGGAGCTATTCCGCAAGTATCATATCCCTACAGGCATAATGAAGGTGAAGCAAAGGGAGTTCCTTGCTCTTACACAAGGAAATATGTCCATGGGGGAGTATCTGAACAAGTTCAACAATCTGGCACGGTACTCTACCCATGACGTGTCCACCGAAGAAAGGAAGATAGATCGATTCCTAGGAGGACTGAATCACGCCCTCCGTTGTCAGCTCTGTATGCTGGACTTTCCGGACTTCCAGACTTTGGTGAACAAGGCTTTCATAGTTGAACGAGAGCATAAGTCCGGATATGATGACCGCAAGCGGAAGTTTGAACCCAAGAAGGATATCCGTGAGCAGTTTGTGCAGAAGCCACGCACCTGGCAGCCAGGCCCATCTGAATACAAGCCCACATGGAGCAATGGCAACAACAACAATAAGATGGTTAGCTAGAATAAGACCTTCGGTAAACAGCCAGTGATAGAGGACTGCCGCCGCAATAATACTTGTTGTACTTGCGGCCAAAGCGGACACTACTCTAAACAGTGCCCCGCCAACAACGGGAAGCCATCCTCCGACTTCAAGCCGCAGGTCAACACTATTGGACGCCGCCTCAATCATAACTTCTGCCACGGACGCGTCCATCATATCTCCGCTGAGGAAGCCTGCGAAGCACCAGACGTAGTCATTGGTATGTTTTCTGTTAACAACATACCTGCAGTAATTTTATTTGATTCTGGGGCTTCCCATTCATTTATTTCGTGGAGTTTTGCCACCTTGCACAAATTTTCTCCTTCGCTTTTGGATAAAATCATGGTGGTACAATCTCCTGGCTCCCTGCTCAGGACAAATCTGATATATAAAGGTCTGGAAATTTCGATACATGGAGTTAAATTTCCAGCTACGCTTGTTGCCATTGAATCCCCTGGATTGGACATAATACTGGGGATGGATTGGTTGACACCACACCATGTGTGCATCAACTGTGCCACCAGGACAGTGACACTGGTTAACCCGGCGGGACAAACAGTTCAATTCCTTGCCAGCAAGATGATGTCAAGAAAAGGAATGGCATACCAAACTACCGGTACGGATATGAACTTGATTCCGGTAGTTTGCGAATTTCCGGATGTATTTCTCGAGGAATTACCAGGGATGCCACCCGACCGGGAATTAGAGTTTGCAATTGAGGTGATTCCCGGTACTGCCCCGATCTACAAGAAATACTATCGTATGCCGAGCCCAGAGCTGGTGGAATTAAAGAAGCAGTTGGATGAGTTGCTGCAAAAAGGGTATATTCGCCCAAGCATCTCGCCATGGGGATCACCCATACTGTTTGTCAAGAAGAAAGATGGAAGTCTACGAATGTGCGTAGACTATCACCAGCTAAATGAGGTCACCATCAAGAATAAGTACCCACTCCCTCGCATTGATGATTTGTTCAACCAGCTGAATGGAGCACGGGTATTCTCCAAGATTGACCTCCGAACCGGGTATCATCAGCTAAAAATCAGAAAAGAGGATATACCCAAGACAACTTTCACCACCCGATATGGTCTGTATGAGTTTACAGTCATGTCATTCGGACTGACGAATGCTCCAGCTTATTTCATGAGCATGATGAACAAGGTCTTCATGGATTTCCTGGACAAATTCGTGGTAGTGTTCATCGATGACATCCTGATATACTCCAAGGATGAATAGGAGCACAAACAACACCTCCGTGCTGTCCTAGAAAGGTTAAGAACCCATCGCCTGTATGCCAAGTTCAGTAAGTGTGAGTTTTGGCTAAAAGAGGTGGGATTTCTGGGACACATTCTGTCAGAACAAGGAATAGCTGTTGACCCCAGCAAAGGAACTGCAGTACTGAACTAGAAGACACCAGCCTCGGTGACCGAAGTCCGTAGCTTTCTGGGATTGGCAGGCTATTACCGTCGATTCATAGAAGGCTTCTCCAAGATAGCCAAGCCACTGACTGAATTGCTGAAGAAAAATCAAAGGTTTGTCTGGACGGCAGAATGCGACAGCAGCTTCTTAGAGCTAAAGACAAGGCTGACTACGGCCCCTGTCTTAGTTCTTCCAGACATCCACAAGAGTTTTGACATATATTGCGATGCTTCCAGGCGTGGAATCGGCTGCGTATTAATGCAAGAAGGAAAGGTTGTGGCATATGCATCCAGGCAGCTACGACCTCATGAAGAAAACTACCCCACACATGACCTGGAACTAGCAGCTGTGGTTCATGCCTTAAAGATTTGGAGGCATTACCTTATTGGGCAACGATGTGAAATATATACAGCCCACAAGAGTCTCAAATATATTTTCACTCAGCCTGACCTGAACCTCCGACAGCGAAGATGGCTTGAATTGGTCAAGGATTATGACATTGGAATAAATTATCATCCGGGGAAGGCTAATGTGGTCGCTGATGCTCTCAGTAGGAAACAAGACACCATCCAGCCAAGGCTACAAGAGTAGTTTGCCAAGCTTAACCTGGTGCTATGCGGCCCAGTTAACCCGGATACTTTGGAGATTACTCCAACACTTATGGAAGAAATTAAGAAGGCTCAAGGGCCAGATGAAGGAATAAAAGAGATCAAGGAGCTGATGCAGCAAGGGAAAGCCAAGTCTTTCCGTGTGGATGACCAAGGCACCTTATGGTTTGAGAAACGAATATGTGTGCCCGACCAGAACAATCTGAGACAACAAATACTCAGAGAAGCTCATGAGTCCGTGTACTCTATCCACCCGGGAGGCACAAAGATGTATCAGGACTTAAGAGAGACATTTTGGTGGCCAGGAATGCTAAGGGATATAGCATACTATGTCGCCTGCTGTGACATCTGCAACAAAGTCAAGGCTGAACACCAGAAACCCGCTGGGCTACTACAACCTTTACCAGTTCCCCAGTGGAAGTGGGACGACATATGTATGGACTTCATTGTTGGACTACCCAAGTCAACAAGAGGCAATGACGCTATCTGGGTCATCGTGGATATACTCACAAAAGTGGCTCACTTTATTCCGGTAAAGACCACTTTTAATGCAAATCAGCTTGCACAGCTCTACATGTCTCGGATAGTCAGCCTTCATGGAGTACCCAAGTCTATCACCTCGGATAGGGGCTCTTTATTCACCTCAGCATTCTGGCTGCGACTGCACCAAGCCTTGGGAACGGTGCTAAAGCATAGCACATCATATCATCCACAGACAGATGGACAGACCGAACGAGTGAACCAGATATTGGAAGATATGCTTCAATCTTGTGCTCTCACCCATAGACCCAAATGGTAAGATAGCCTACCCTATGCGGAATTTTCTTATAACAACAGTTGTCAGTCAAGTCTCAAGATGTCACCATTTGAAGCACTATATGGGCGGAAGTGCCGCACCCCATTAAATTGGTCCCAGACAGGAGATAGCCGTATCTTTGGCACAGACTTGATGCTCGAGGCTGAGAAGTAGGTCAAGGATATTCAGGAGCGTCTTCGAGCAGCCAAGTCCCGCCAAAAGAGCTACTATGACCCAAAGCACCGAGAAGTGACTTTTGAGCCCGGAGAATATGCTTACCTTCGAGTAACCCCCATGAAGGGAGTAAAGAGGTTTCATACCCGGGGAAAGCTTGCACCAAGATACATCGGTCCCTTTCCAGTGATTGCTAGGAGAGGCAGAGTAGCATACCAGTTGGAATTACCACCGGAGTTATCTGATGTTCACGACGTTTTCCACATATCACAGTTAAGAAAGTGCATTGCACCACCGATCAAGCAAGCAGATATGAGTGAGCTAGAACTGGCTAAGGATCTGACCTACGAAGAAAAACCTATCAGAATCTTGGATGATATGCAAAGGACTACCAGGAGTAAGGTGATCATGTTTTACAAGGTATTGTGGGAGCACCATACTGAGGAAGAGGCTACCTGGGAAAGAGAAGATTTTCTAAGATCCGCATACCCGCACTTGTTCCCTGAGCAACCGAATCTCGAGGACGAGATTCATCCTAAGGGGGGTAGGTTTGTGACACCCTGGTTTTTGGCAACTTTTTCTTTTCAAAATCTTTTTGGTTTTATTTGCAAATTTGGTTGATTTTCGAATCTTTTCAGTTGATTTGGACCTAGGAAACCTCTGAACTTTTTCCTAAGTGATCCAGAGCTTCCAACATCTTACCAACACCATGTCACACACCTTCTGGACCACAATCCATTTTTCTAATATTCTCCATTAATTCTTTTCTTCCTTTGGGAATTATGGCATCACTATGGGTTGTGAAGCAACTCATAGCTTTGATGATCAGAAAAATCCCAAACTCTTGTCACACCTCCTTATCCTCATATAATCTCATAATCATCAAAAACATTCCATAGTCCAATACAAAATTTAGGCCAGAATAATTATTTTCTTTCTGGTCAGAATTGGTCAGTTGTGAAGCAACTCCCATTTTCCTAGCTCGGAAAATTCCCAATAAATTTCCCGGGATATTAGGGATCCTATCTAGCCACAATATCCAAAAATATCACACTAGCCAGTACAAATTTTGAGAAACATGGCTCTGCCAAGTTACTGCATTTCTGAGACCACTGTGAAGCAGGTGCTAGCTAGAAGTATCCAATGGCCATGAAATTTTTATGGCATCTTCTCCACCTCATATGACTCCATCATGCCAAATTTCAGCTCCATCAGATCTACCATATGAGTGCCACAAGTTCATCAAGTTTCTGGACCAGATTGTGGTTTACACAGGAACTGTATCCAAACCTTTGCAAAAACTTCTGAAACTCCACCAGTTTGTACTCTTTCTAACCTAGAAACCCCCAGACAAGTGTTTTGGCTCTGGCTCAACTCCATCTTCCCTCTGGAACCTCCTCAAGTTTACTACCAGAAGCTGTTTTGGATGAGCTCCAGCTCATTGAGCCATTCCCAGACCTACACTTGCCCTATACCCACTATTTGAGCTCAGGTCGACGCTATGGACAACCTTGGGCAGGCTCGCGAGGCCTCCAGACACCACTGGCCGTGGTGAGCACGGCATTGGCATGCAATGCACGCGCTCTGCACTGCGCCCGCGTCTGAAGTGATGCGCCCCTGCTGCCCCGCGTGGCCTAGCCTTGTCCTCGCGCGCCGACGTCTTCCCCTCCTCCCACCTGGCCGTTCTGGATCCATCTCCTCGCCGAAAACCTCCCCGGCGGCCGCCACGCACTCGGGCACTGTGGCGCCCGTGCGGCCACATTGGCTCTGGCGCTCGTCTTCTTCCTCCACTAGCCTCCACCGCGCCATTACTCCTCCCTGCCCTCTCCCGTCTCGTCACCCCACAAGCGGCCAGCCAGCGCGGCGTCCTAGCGCCGGCGACGTGTCCCGCACCTTGCCGCTTCTGGAGAGCTCGCCCGCGCTCGCCTCCGGCCTATAAAAGGCCATGCCCGGCCCTCCAGAGCTCATCACCACTCCTCACCACCTCCCAATCGCCTCCCCGAGCAGCGAGCCACGGCCGAGAGGCCCTCTGGCCTCGAACCTCGCCGGAGATCCGCCACCACCAGAGCCCAGTCGCCTCGCCGTTCCACTCCTCCCCGACCTCCACTAACGCCACCCTCGAGCTCAGCTCATTCCCCAGATCACGCCCGACCTCCTGCCCGACCGAATCATCGCCGGAATCGCCGTTTCCGTCGACACCCGAACGCCGCCGCCGCCGGAGAAGAAGGGGTCGACGTCGTCCGGCCACCTCTTGCTAAACTGCGGGTACGTGCGTGTGTATTGTGTCGGCGTCCCCGTTTGGGACAATTTAGTGTGGCCACGACGGTGGCAGGTGTCACAGGGGCCACCCAAGGCAGGACTCCAGGGGAGGATGAATGCCGGTGGTACGATGGGAGAGTCACGGGTCAGGTGGGTTTCGTTGGAGCAACGCTGGTCCACCCGAATGGGATCACGAGGCCAGGTGCTTCATGATGTGGGTAAAGTGCGCAACCTCTGCAGAGTGAAAAATCTATTCGAATAGCCGCGTCCACGGTATTGGACAGTCCGTCCAGGCCTCACTAGGTGGTCAACCGTAATACTGATAATAATGATGGAAGAACTCGTCTTGTGTTCGGAAGTACTCGATGGATTATGAGTATTCCGAGGGTTGTGGGACAACCCCGAAGAGAGTAAGTTTATGACCGGTAACAGTAAGTGAACCACCTAAACATTTAAACATGTTGTTTGCATGCTATTGTTTGCTGCATTACTTGGTTGTCGTGAGCTTGCGAGTACATTCAAAGTACTAACCTGGCATATCATGCCAGATGCAGGAGAAGCCGAGGATGGAGGTCCCGATGGTTCGTGCTACGCTAACTAGGCTGTGTCCCAGCAGTGTCCCTGTGGATGGAGTTTCCGCTATGTTCCGCTACGCCATAGAGTTTCCCTAGTGGTTTCGAGGCCCGCTATGTTTCATAAATAATGTAGATATTGTCATAGCACCAGGTGTGCCTTTGGTCTCGCTATCGATGTAAAATATGAGCTTGTACCCGAAGTTTATCAATAAAGTTCAGTTCTGTTCTGTTCCAAGTTGTTGTGTGTTTCCAGAAGACATGATCTCTGGGTTGGAAACACTGGTAATCCGGTTCGCTGAGCCGGGGTGCCACAATTTTATTTGAAAACGACAGAGATTTGCGAAGGTTTCAGCGAGATCAGCTGGGAGGTCGGAACCTTTCCTAGACTTGACCACGATGTCATCCATGTAAGCTTCGACATTCCGACTAATTTGCTTTTGTAAGCACTTCTGAATCATACGCATAAAAGTTGCCCCAGCATTCTTGAGACCAAATGTCATAGTGATATAACAGAAACACTCGAATGGGGTGATGAAAGCTGTTTTTATTTCATCTGGTCCATACATTCGGATTTGATGGTACCCGGAGTACGCATCTAAGAATGACATGCGTTCACATCCGACGGTGGAATCTACTATTTGATCTATGCGGGGAAGAGGAAAATGATCTTTCGGGCAGGCCCGATTGAGATGCTTGAAGTCAATGCACATCCAGAGGGACTTGTCCTTCTTGGGCACCAACACTGGGTTGGCCAGCCACTCCGAATGAAAAACTTCACGAATAAATTCAGCAGCTAGGAGCCGAGCGATCTCTTCACCAATCGCCTTGCGTTTCTCGACGGAGGATCGACGCAAGTGCTCTTTGAGTTGTTTGATCTTCGGATCCACTCGGAGCGATGCTCAGCCAATTCCCTAGATATCCCAGTTCTCACGGAGGAACTGGATGAGCTCGACTTCATATTTAGGGTCGAGCGTTGTCGAGATGTTGGTCGGAGCCGCACTCGGGTCGTTGGGGTGAATGTGAACCTGCTTGGTTTCTCCGGCCGATTGGAAGGCTGATTTCATTGTCGGCCGTTTGGACTTAAGCAAGTCCGCAACATCCACCGCTTTCTTATATCCATCAAGCTCGACTGCGAGAACTTGTTCGTTTGCAATTTTTGAACCTTACTGAAGGCACTCCTCGGCAACTATCTGGTCTCCAGTCACCGTGATCACACCATTCGGTCCTGGCATCTTAAGTTTAAGATAGACGTAACATGGTCAGGCCATGAAACGTGCGTATGCGGGCCTACCCAGGATGGCGTGATAGGCACTCCGAAAGTCTACCACTTCGAACGTCAAGCGTTCCTTCCAAAAAAAATTCTCTCCGCCGAACACGACGTCCAGAGCAATTTGACCGAGTGACTCGGCCTTCTTCCCAGGAATGACTCCATGGAAATGCATGTTACTCTTACTCAGGCGAGACATTGGAATGCCCATTGCGCTGAGTGTATCCGCGTAGATTATATTGAGTCTGCTGCCACCATCCATCAAGACCTTACGCAATCGGACTCCGTTCACAGCCGGATCGATGACCAGCGCTTGCCTCCCGAGGGTGGCTATGTGGGCCGGATGGTCAGATTGATCAAAAGTGACGGGAGTCTTTGTCCAATTGAGGTATTTCACAATAGTCGGAGCTGCCATGTTCACCTCCCGATTGACGACTTTCAATTGTCTCTTACTCTCGACATCTGCAAAGATCATGTTCAAGACCTTATCAATGTGAGGGTACTCGGGATCGCCCTCATCCTCTCCATCGCCGTCCATCTCTGCTGACGTCTCTTTGCCCATCTCATGTTTGAGTAGTCGGCACTCCCGAGTGGTGTGCTTCGGGTAAACGACGTTGCCTTCATCATCCTTTTTCGTGTGGATAGCGCAGGGCTGATCCAACACCTCAGAGTTGTACTCGGGCTTCTTCTTGTTAGCCCAATCCTTCTTCTTGTTCTTTTTGAACTTTGAATTTGCCTGACCAGGGACTGCAGCCACTTCTGCCTTTCCCGAAGGATCGGCTTTCCGCTTCTGCTTTTTGCCCGCGTTCCCGGCCGACTGAGTGGGGTCTCCAACTCGCCCCTTACCGCTTCGGAGGCGGTCCTCTTCCTCGCCATTGGCATACTTGTTCGCGATTTCCATAGCGCGACCAAGAGACAGATCTCCGGATCGGCCAAACTTCAGGACGAGCTCTTTATACCGAGTGCCTGCCTTGAAGGCGCATACGGCTTTATGCTCAGTAACATTCTCGATCGTGTTGTGCAGCGTAGTCCACCGCTGAATGTACTCTCGGAGAGTCTCATTGCTTTTCTGGATACAATGTTGTAGTTCAGTTAGTCCACCCGGACGGTTGTAAGTGCCTTCAAATGTCTTGATGAACACTTGCGCCAGGTCCTCCCAACAATAGATGCTGCTGGGAGGTAACTAGTTTAACCAGGCTCGAGCGGATCCTTCAAGCATGAGAGGGAGATGCTTCATCGCCACGAAGTCATCACCACCTCCAATTTGGACCGCCACTCGGTAATCTTCGAGCCATGTTTCTGGCTTGGATTCGCCGTTAAACTTCCCGATCCCAGTCGCCAACCTATAGTTGGGAGGAATCTCGGCTTCCCGGATATATCTGCAGAAACACTCTAGGCCCGACGTCCCCCATCCACTCACTCGGTCTCTGATCACACGGTTCTTGTCCACCATCCTCTGCGCGATAGTGGATCTGGCATTGAGTAGTGGGGGCGACGACCAGCTTCCTCGTAGCCTCTCGGGCGAGGAGGAGTCCGATTGCGGTCTTCTCTGTAGGGCCGATTGTCGCAGTAAGGACGTTTGCCATAAAGATCACCCCTCGGAGGGGGCATTCGAATGCGCTCTTCCTCATAAGGACGTCCGTCCCGATCTTCACGCCACCGCCCGCCGTGTGAACCTCTCGGAGGAGGAGAGTGTGCGTGCTTCCCATAAGCGTGAGGGTTGTGTGCGGACTGGACCGTGTCTGCCCGTACGGATTGGCTATGAATCCGCTGATGTGACTACGAGACCTCCGAGTTCTGCCTCAACGCAGTCTTCAGCAGAGCTTGAATCTGCCGAATGCCTTCACCAGCCGTTGACCCAGATGGCCACTGGCGGCGCTGGGGGTATTCCTGGGAATTCCCTGGAATACCCAAGATTTTGACCCAATTTTTTTAATAGGCATATTAATCTAGCCCAAGCCCAAGATGAGACAGAAGAGCCAGCCAGCCCGGCGTCTCGTACTCTGGTCACACGCGCGGGCGAGCGAGGCAGCGAGACATCGATTCCTCCCCTCCCCTCCCCTCGGTCCCTCTCCTCTCGACTCCCGCCCAACCCTAACCTAGCGACAGTGGCAGCGCCTGCGGCGGTCGGCCCTCTCTGGCTCTCCCTTCCCGTCCCCTCCTCTCGGCCTTTGGACTTCGGCTCTGCCGGCCGCCGCTGGCCGCTGACCGCTCCGAACCCCCGTCCCCAGTCCTCGGCGCCGCCGAGTTCGACGCGGCTGCCGGCCGCCGGGCTCGCCGCGCTCACCCTCCGGCAAAAGGCCGAGGCCGCCATTGCCGACAAGGACGCCGCGCAAGCGGAGGCCCTCTTCACGGAGGTGCGTGCTCTGCTCTGTTGTGCTCTCTACCTCCTTTCTCTTTAGAATAATGCCATGGCCAGAGCTGCAGTTCTCAGCTTAGTATTCTGATTTAGTAATTACCATGGCTTGCTTATGCTGCAGAGCATTGCAATGGGTGCTCCCGGTTTAGGAGTAGAAGCCATTAATTGACAACTGTTCACTGATTTTTTATGTGATGGATTTGATGCCACATTGCCAATGCATGGTCATTCCATCGTTGAGTCATTGATATTGCCGTTTTATTGTACATTTGTTGTTCTATTTTATTGCTTTGGCCAAAAATTTTTGGCAAGAATACCCAGGAGCAAATTCCTGGCGCCGCCACTGCAGACGGCTGAATAGATTCAGCGATCCGAGTAGCTGCGGCCAGGTTTTTCATCGGAGTGCGCATCACCGGGACCTTGGGCGGTCGATTGTTCTGGAACAACGGACGCCGCAAGTTACTGAAGCTCGGCCTTTCCCGAGATGCGCGTTCGTCGAGTGACTACTGGAGTCGCTCGAGTCGCTCGCGCTCGGCCAATGTGGCCTGATGCGAGGCCTCTAGAGCTATCTCTTCTGGAGTGGTCCCCGTGATCGGAGTGAGAAGGACTTCGTCATCCCTCCTCCTCCTTTCATCCCGCTGCTCCCGAGTGAGAGGCCGGGGAACGTAGCCGCTGGTGTCGCCGACGAGGCGATCGCCATCGCGACCGTGGGAACCGCCCTTCGAGTACTCGGGAGGCCCATTGTTGGTGGTGTTGGCCATCAAAACTTCTGCAACGTCTCTACCGCTCTCGAATTCTGATTCGTCAGACAACTCGTCCCCCGAGGAAGGGAACAAATCGACAGTGGGCTTGTCGGAATCGAGCATAGCCACCTGACCGACGGACGACTGGCAAGACGTGGCATGCTCAACCCATCGCTGCAATCGAGAGCGTCCGGAACGCTTGCGGCGGCCTCCGGAGAGGAAAGCGGACGGGGAGCCATATGGCTCCGACGGCTGTCGAAGTAGCACGCCGTGCGTCGCTGCGCTGAAGTGTGTCGCTCCCCGCGTAGGGAACGAATCGGGGTCCAGCGGTGCCTCGTGCGACCACGTTGAGCCGTCAGCGACGAAGCGCAGGGTGTCGAGGAAGATCTCACCGCCGAGCGCCAACATGATGACTGAAAAAGGTTTGAATCCCACTTACACCGGAATTCGCTAGACATGCCGCCCCAAGGTGGGCGCCAACTGTCGTGGGAGTAATCCTGACAATAGTACGGGGGGTACGAACGAGTAGGGCGAAGCCTAGCTACGGAGTAAGTGTAGCACTCAGAATTTACGAGTTCAGACCCCCACTCGGAAGTGGTAATAGTCCTATGTCTCGAGCCCGGGGGCTAAGCGTTTGCTTGGTATGGGTATCAGATTACAAGGAGTTCGTAAACCTTGCTCTGGCGCCCGGGGGTGGCTTATATAGAGTGCGCCACCACCGGCTGAATGCCATCACTAGGGTCATTAATGCTAGTAACTGCAGGGGTTACTAGAAACTGCTAAGTTAACTACAGCCGTTATGGGTAACGTGGTCTTTACAACACTTAAGGCGTATTAAGTCCCTCGAACGTTGCAGCTCCCATGATGCTCCCGCTTCCTTCTGTCCGAGTGTTGGGAACTGCCGAGTGGTTGGTGACGTCCGAGTGACTTCCAAGGAGCCGAGTGCCTCTTGTACATTCGTCCGAGTGTCGAGGTAGACCAGGGACTTTCATGACCTTGTAGGACCCCAAGAGTGTCCCAGATTAGAGGAACATGACCCTACCTAGGGTAGGTGACCTCGTCAGTGACCTAGAGGAGGAGATATACATGGAGCAGTCAGAGGGATTCATGGTTGCAGGCAAGGAGCACTTAGTATGCAAATTGAAGAAGAGCTTGTATGGCTTGAAGCAAGCTCCTCGGTAGTGGTACAAGAAGTTTGAGTCATTTATGACTAGGCTTGGTTACCATAAAGCACAACCTGATCATTGTGTCTTTATGAAGAGGTATGCCACGGGTGATTTCATTATTCTCTTGCTGTATGTTGATGATATGCTGATTGTTGGAAATGGCACAAAGAGGATTGCTCTCCTCAAGAAGGCTTTGAGTAAATCATTTGCCATGAAGGATTTGGGACCAGCTAAGCAAATACTTGGCATGAAGATCTCCCGTGATAGATCAAAGAAGCTGCTTTGGCTCTCACAGGAAAGATACATTGAGAAGGTATTTGAAAGGTTCAACATGAAAGATGCAAAATCTGTTATCTCTCCGCTTGCATGCCATCACAAACTGAATTCAAAACAGTGTCCTACAATTAAGAAGGAGAAAGAAGAAATGAGGAAAGTACCTTACCAATCTGCCGTGGGCAGTTTGATATATGCCATGGTATGCACTAGGCCTGATATTGCCTATGCTGTTGGAGTTGCTAGCCGGTTCATGACAAATCCAGGTAAAGCTCACTGGGAAGCAGTGAAGCAGATTCTCAAGTATCTCAAGGGAACTTCTACATCTTGTTTATGCTTTGGAAGCGGTGAACCTGTATTGCAAGGCTATACAGATGCAGATTATGCATGTGACAAGGATCGTAGGAAGTCCACATCTGTATACCTGATGACTTATGCAGGGGGAGCAGTGTCATGGCAATAAAGATTCCAGAAATGTGTTTCTACATCAACTACAGAAGCTGAGTACATAGCATCGGTTGATGCTGGCAAGGAAGTTTTGTGGATGAAGAACTTCTTGCAACAGCTCGGTATAAAGCAAGAGAAGTATGTTCTGTTTTGCGACAGTCAAAGTGCTATTCATCTTGCCAAGAATTCAAGCTATCACTCTCGAACCAAGTACATTGATGTGAGGTATCATTGGATTCGAGATGTTGTGAGTTCTAAGTTACTGAAACTTGAGAAGATCCATACCAACGATAATGGTTCGGATATGATGACCAAGATATTGCCAAATGAGAAGCTACAAGTATGCTGCAAGGTAGCTGGCATGGCGGTGCCCCCCTTATGAGTCGGAGGGGGAGATTTGTTGGGATATCCTCCTCATGTGGGTTGTGAGGATATGACCATTTGTGGCCTTTTGAGGCAGCCCAAAGAAGTGCAGAAGCCCACTACCCATTAGGGTTATGACCTAGGGTCATTTTGGTCTTTGCACGTGAGTGGATGGGCATGCTTTACCCTCCATCCAGCAGCCACCACCAAGGGTGACGAAAATCAGTTCATCCTCCAAGAGAGAAGAAGAGAGAAAACCAAGTGAGAAAGGGAAGAAGGAAGATTGAAGGAAGAAGCAAAGGGAGTTCCTCCCCAAGGTTGTGATGCTTCAGATCCACCACCTTGTCTCCTTCAAGCTCCGGTTCCACCATCTTTGGTGAGATTGTTTCAATCCCTAATTCTTGATCCCCAAATCCTGTTGTGTTCATCCAAAATTCAGAAATCTTGATGTATGAGATCCTCTAGTGCTATCGAGAGAAGAACTTGTTGTATCCCACATTTGATAATAGTGAAAGAGGATTTGGGTGGCTTCGGCTCGTGGTTTTTCCCCTCAAGTTGAGGGGCTTTCCACGTAAAAATCTGATGTCTCATTGTTGATGCTTGCTGCTGTCTAGAAAGTTTCTCCTACCACAAGACACTCGAGAGAGGAGTGTCTTGCGTGTTGCGAAACATTTTACCTCCATATATGTTGCTGCATATGTTTCCTTCCGTGCTAAGCAACGATCCTTGAATTAGTACATGATGTGGTGCTAAGATTACTTTATTTCCGCTGCAGTTTTTAGTTAACCACAAGTGCATTTGTGTGCTAATTCCCAACACAGCCCAGCCAAATTTTATTCATTGGTCACACTCACAATGGTTAGAGGCAATCCTCATTTTACTGGCCACTGTTTCGAGTTTCTACGGCCTCTAGTGATCGTGTGCAATGCGGAGAATGTAACACGGCCGGAATGAAGTGAGAACAAGTAAGCATATCAGCCGTGTCTTCCAAGGAAAAAAAATCCTTCAGTCTGCCAGCCAAAAGCACTAACCAAACTGCACCTTGGATGTGGGTGTTTGGTTAGCTTATCGCTGCACACATGTAAGGTGATGTCTACTACACAACCTTCTTCTTGTAGACTCGTGTTGGGCCTCCAAGCGTAGAGTTTTGTAGGACAGCAGCAAATTTCCCTCAAGTGGATGACCTAAGGTTTATCAATCCGTGGGAGGCGTAGGATGAAGATGGTCTCTCTCAAACAACCCTGCAACCAAATAACAAAGAGTCTCTTGTGTCCCCAACACACCCAATACAATGGTAAATTGTATAGGTGCACTAGTTCGGCGAAGAGATGGTGATACAAGTGTAATATGGATAGTAGATATAGATTTTTGTAATCTGAAAATATAAAAACAGCAAGGTAACTAATCATAAAAGTGAGCACAAACGGTATTGCAATGCTTAGAAACAAGGCCTAGGGTTCATACTTTCACTAGTGCAAGTTATCTCAACAATACTGACATAGTTGAATCATATGTAAATCCCTCACGTGCGACAAAGAGTTCACTCCAAAGTCACAAATAGTGGAGAACAAACGAAGAAATTATTGTAGGGTACGAAACCACCTCAAAGTTATCTTTTCCGATCAATCTTATGAGCTATGCATATAAGTGTCACGAACAGCCCTAGAGTTCGTACTAAAATAACACCTTAAGATACACATCAACCAAAACCCTAATGTCACCTAGATACTCCAATGTCACCACAAGTACCCATGGGCTTGATTATACGATATGCATCACATAATTTCAGATTCATCATGTTCAATCCAACACAAAGAACTTCAAAGACCGCCCCAAAGTTTCTACCGGAGAGTCAAGACGAAAACATGTGCCAACCCCTATGCATAGATTCCCAAGGTCACGGAACCCGCAAGTTGATCACCAAAACATACATCAAGTGGATCAATAGAACATCCCATTGTCACCACGGATATCCCATCGCAAGACATACATCAAGTGTTCTCAAATCCTTAAAGACTCAATCCGATAAGAAAAACTTCAAAGGGAAAACTCAATTCATCACAAGAAGATAGAGAGGGGAAAACTCCATATGATTCATCTATATTAATAAAGCTCGCGGTACATCAAGATCGTGTCATCTCAAGAACACGAGAGAGAAAGATCAAACACATAGCTACTGGTACATACCCTCAGCCCCGAGGGTGAACTACTCCCTCCTCGTCATGGAGACCGCCGGGATGATGAAGATGGCCTCCGGTAATGGTTTCCCCCTCCGGTAAGGTGCCGGAACGGGCTCCCGATTGGTTTTTCGTGGCTACAGAGGCTTGCGGCGGCGGAACTCCCGATCTAGGTTTCTTTTCGGGGGTTTCTGTATTTATAGGAATATTTGGTGTTGGAATCACGTCAGGGGGGGTGCTCGAGGGACCCACAAACCAGGGGGCGCGCCCCCCTAGGCTTGTGACCTCCTCGGAACTCCTCTCCGGTATCTTTTTGCTCCAGTATTTTTTATATTTTCAAAAAATATTCTCCGTAAATTTTCAGCCCATTCCGAGAACTTTTATTTCTGCACAAAAACAACACCACGGTAACTCTGCTGAAAACAGCGTCAGTCCGGGTTAGTTCTAATAAAATCATACCAAAATCATATAGAATTATTGTAAACATGGCATGAATACTTCATAAATTATAGATACGTTGGAGACGTATCATAAGGTAGCTTCCAGAGCTCTCATACCATGGGTACTGGGAAATATGTGTTAGGTTGATCTCCTCCCGTTCGAGCCCAACGGTTCGATTGGCCCTTGACTCGCGCCCTGATCGGGGGTGCCCAACCGAACTCTGGTTGGTGGGCCCCTGTCGCCGCGCTACGTAAAGAGGTGGGCGAGCCGGACGCACACGGTACGAGGTTCACCGTGTGCCGCAGCCCCCCATCGATAACCCTACCGATCTAGGGCTAGCATAGGCCGACGGGAAGCACCATCGCCGCCACTGCTCTCGCACACATACGGCCACGCCGTCGCCCTCCCACCATGGCCACCGGCGTGGGCTCATCGAGCCAAGGAGAAGGTACACATCCATCTCCTCCTCGCACCACTACCGCTAATCTCTAGCCTATCCGATCCAGAGGGATCTATCAATGGTATTAGAGCTGGTTTGGTTATGAATTTTTGGTAGCAAAGAAATCACTCACCGGGGAAGGGCCTTGTGCTCGCCGGAAAAGCAGCGCCGCCGCTGAGGCCGCACCATTCCTCTCGATCTCGACGTGCATCGGCAAGCCGAGGCGTCGGAAGAAGAACAAACCCCGAGAAGGGAAAAGGGCACCCGTCGCCAAACCGCTCGACGGCGGCGCGCTCACCACCAGGGGAACGCGCAACCGGCGAAGGGGATGGCAACGGTGCGGCCACCGGGTGCTCCACCGTCGTCATCCACAAAGATCCAGAGGGGGAGCGGGCGGTGGATGAAGAAAGAAAGAGGAAGGGAAGGGGAGGCTCGTGGCGTGGTGGCTCTGGACACCATCGCCGACGGCCGGACAGAGCATCGTCGGTGGCCTGGAGCCGCCGGCTGCAGAGCGAGAGGAGAGAGCAGAGAGGCAGCACAGCGAGCGGCGCGCGGGGGAGGAGAATGACCCTCGGCCTCGCCGTTCACTCGTTCTGTTCGGGCGGTTTGCGCGCTGGTCCGTCGGATGGAATCCGACGGCCACGATGCAAAACTTAGCCAGGCAACGGGCCTTTTGGGCCGAAAAAAAGGGGCGGCAGAGCCGGCGGACCAGCCCGAGCTGCGCGCGCCCGCTGCGGGCCTTCTGGGCCGAAAGTGGAGGAGGGGCAGCCGCGCCGCTGGGCCGAAGTCGGGGCTGAGCTGTCGTTTCTTTTTTGTTTTTGTTTTTTGTCCAAGTTTTTGGGCAAATTTTATACAGTTTTTTCTATACAAAATTATCCAACGAAAATTCTGTTTAGAAAATAGAAAAGTAAAAGAAAATGCTTCTGAAAAGTATAAAGTTCATGAATTTTTTATTCATGTTTTTCCGTTGCAAATAAATAAAAATGCTCTTTTAAAAGTAAATAAAAGTTTAATAAGAATTAAATTTTAAGAGCATGTTAAAGTCATTATTGAAATAAATATGATTATGTTATTTTATGACCAACGTTGTTAATAACATAATCATGTTTTGTTGATGTTTATATGTGCATTTATTTCTATTTTTTTGCCCAATGGTGATATAGTTTAAATTGCACAAATAGTTGTATGTTTTAATTTTGACCAACGTTGGATTAATGCATGCAATTGTTGTTATGATCTCACTTCATTGTGGTTTTCAGGAGGGTACTACTTGATGAGCTACATCAAGGATGTTCCAACCCTCAGAGGTGACAACTACACTGAATGGAGAAAGAAGGTCGGCTTGGCTTTTGTTTGTGCTGAGGTGGACTTGATTGTGGACACTCCACAGCCGGTCAAACCACCAGAGCTAGTCAGAGATGCAAAAGATAATGATGCTGCTTGGGAGAAAAAGAAGAGGGATCATGCTCCAGTAGAGATGTCATATACCCTCGAAAACCAAAAGTGGCTCACCGCCAATAAAAAGTGCATGGCTTTCATAAAGAACACAATTGAGAATGCTATTGTGGGCTCAATTGCAGAGTGTACTTCCATAGGGGAGTTTCTTGAAAAGATAAAGAGCCAGTTCACTGGTTCTTCAAAGATATATGCTACCCAGTTACTAAAGCAGCTGGTGACAGAAAAGTACACACGCGGTGGACATGGCATAAGAGAGCACATCCTCAGGATGAGCAACATGGTAGCTAAGCTTAAACCCATGGATTCTGATTTGGAGCTCAAGCCTGCACTCCTTGTTCACCTAGTTATGGCTTCACTGCCAAAAGAGTTTGACACTTTTGTTGTCAACTACAACATGTCACCTGAAAAATGGGACATTGAAAAGACTATAGCCATGTGTGTGCAAGAAGAGGAAAGACTTAGAACATCACATGGTGGTTCTCTGAACTATGTGAAGGATAATAAGAAAAGGAACTACAATCAAAATGGTAAAGGTTCCCCTTCAAAGTCACATGGAAAAGCTCACACTCACTATCAGCATCAGCAAAAGTCTCTTCCAGTGGACAAAGATACATGTCTCCATTGTAAGCAGACTGGGCACTACAAGAAAGATTGCGCTGTTTGGCTAAAGTCAATAATGGCAAAGAGAGGTAACAACATTATTTCCTTTGTAAATGAATCCTTGTATACACGGTTTTCGAAATCTACTTGGTGGATTGACTCGGGTGCAACTGTTCATGTTGCAAATTCATTACATGGATTCCATTCGACGCGGACTACGCAAAGAAGCGAAAGATGCATTGAAGTTGCAAATGGAGTTCAAGCAGAAGTTGAAGCTGTCGGTGACATCTCCCTGGAGTTAGCTGATGGATTCAAGCTTCTGCTTACAGATGTTTTATATGTTCCTTCATTACACAGAAACTTGATTAGTGTTTCATGTTTGGATAAAGATCATTATAAATGTCATTTTGGACATGGCAAGTGTGCCATATGGTTTAATAATACTCATGTGGGTGTTGCTTTCCTGCATAATGAGCTTTATTTATTATCACTACGTGAAAAAGTGTATTCTATGTGTAATGTGAATGAGCATGTTTCCGCGTCGAATAAAGAACAAAAGAAAAGAAAGAGAACTCATGACTCATCGAAATTATGGCACTGTCGCTTGGGCCATATTTCGAAGGGGAGAATAGAAAGACTAGTTAAAAGTGAAATTCTTCCTCCGTTAGAGTTCTCAGACTTAGAACAATGCATAGATTGCATTAAAGGAAAGTATGTAAAACAAATCAAAAAGGGTGCAAACCGTAGCACAGGAACACTAGAAATCATTCACACTGACATTTGTGGACCATTTCCGGTGAAAAGTGTGGATGGCTATGACTCGTTCATAACATTCACAGATGATTACTCCCGCTATGGTTATATTTATCCAATCAAAGAAAGATCTGAAGCGTTGGATAAATTTAAAATATTCAAAGCTGAAGTTGAAAATCAGCATGATAAAAGAATAAAGATAGTAAGATCTGACCGTGGGGGGGAGTACTACGGTCGGCACACTCCATATGGCCAAGTCCCTGGACCTTTTGCAAAGTTCTTACAGGAGACTGGCATGGTTGCCCAGTATTCAATGCCGGGCGAGCCTCAGCAAAATGGAGTAGCTGAAAGGTGTAACCGTACACTGATGGATATGGTGCGCAGCATGATGAGTTACTCCACCTTGCCATTGGTATTATGGATGGAAGCACTTAAAACCGCCATTCACATTCTCAATAGAGTATCAAGCAAGTCGGTGCCCAAAACACCATACGAGTTATGGACAGGAAGAGTGCCCTCCCTACAACACTTCAGGGTGTGGGGGAGCCCAGCTGAGGCCAATTTTTTTAATCCAAATATTGCAAAGTTAGATCCCAAAACAGTAAGTTGCCACTTCATTGGCTATCTTGATAGATCAAAGGGTTTTCGTTTCTACCGTCCAGACAGATACACAAAGTTTGTAGAAACAAGACATGCAGTCTTCTTAGAGGACGAAATGATGAGGGGGAGCATGGTAGCTCGGAAAATTGATCTTGAGGAGAAGAGGGTGCATGCACCTAATCCGATGATTCAGGAGCCATTTTTCTCACTACCTGTTGCAACTCCACCCATGACAACTATGGAAGAAGACCCGAAACCTGTCCGTCAGGAGCCGACTGAACCCGTTGTTGAGCATGAAAGGGAGGTGCAGCAGCCGATTTTAGAAGATGTGCCGGAAGTTGAGGCACAGAATGTGCCAGAGAATGAGGCCCTTAGAAGGTCTAATAGAACTAGAAGATCAACTATTTCTACTGATTATAAAGTTTATAACACAGAAATGGTTCATATGGAAAGTGATCCCACTTCATATGAAGAAGCCATTAGAAGCGCTCACTCATCGAAGTGGCTGGAGGCAATGGAAGACGAGATGAAATCGATGAGTTCCAAAGATGTTTGGGACTTAGAGAATATTCCTAAAGGAGCCAAAACAGTAGGCTGTAAATGGGTCTACAAAACAAAGTATGACTCTAATGGGAATGTAGAAAAGTATAAAGCACGACTTGTGGCAAAAGGATTTACACAAAGAGAAGGGATAGATTACGATGAGACTTTTTCCCCAGTCTCATGTAAGGACTCCTTCAGAATCATAATGGCATTAGTTGCACATTTTGATTTAGAGTTACATCAAATGGATGTAAAGACGGCATTTTTGAACGGGGATTTAAAAGAAAAAGTTTACATGAAACAACCCAAGGGTTTTATCATGGAAGGCAAGGAAGATATGGGATGCCGCCTGAAGAAATCTATTTATGGATTAAGGCAAGCCTCTAGACAGTGGTATCTAAAGTTTAATCAAACAATTAAAAGTTTTGGATTTAAAGAAAATATTGAGGATAACTGCATTTATGCAAGGTTTAAAAATGGGAAATATATTTTCCTAATCTTGTATGTGGATGATATCTTGCTTGCTAGCAGTGATGTTAGTCTGCTACAAGAAACAAAGAAGTTCTTGTCCTCAAATTTTGATATAACAGATCTTGGTGAAGCATCATATGTTTTGGGCATAGAAATTTACCGAGATAGGAAAAATGGAGTTTTAGGACTATCGCAGAAGGCATATTTAGAAAAGGTTCTTAAAAAGTATAATATGCATGCGAGTAAAGCCACACATGCTCCTATAGTCAAGGGCGACAGTTTTGGGAAATTCCAATGTCCCAAGAACCAGTACGAGATCGATCAAATGAAAGCAGCACCATATGCTTCGGCTGTTGGAAGTTTACAGTATGCACAAGTGTGCACTCGCCCTGACTTAGCTTTTATCACCGGGGTACTCGGTAGATATCAAGAGAATCCAGGCATAGAGCACTGGAAGATGGAAAAGAAAGCATTGCGTTATGCGCAAGGCACGAAAGACCACATGCTAACATACATGAGATTTGATTCCCTAGAGATAAGAGGGTATTCAGACACAGATTTTGCGGGAGACAGAGATGATAGAAAATCCACGTCAGGATACGTGTTCACTCTCGCTGGAGGGGCATTTCATGGAGAAGCTCCAAATAGTCAATAGTTGCATCATCCACGATGTATGCGGAATTTATAGCATGTTATGAGGCCACGGGGCAGGCGATATGGTTAAAGAAATTTATACCCGACTTGAAAGTAGTAGATTGTATTAACAAACCACTAAAGATGTACTGTGACAACCAGCCCATAGTATTCTATGCTCACAACAACAAGTCGAGTAATGCTGTCAAAACAATAGAGATAAAGTATTATGTTGTGAAAGATAAAATCCCGGATCACACTATAAGTCTCGAGCATATAAGGACAAAGGATATGCTTGCGGATCCGCTTACGAAAGGCTTACCACCCAATGTGTTCAAGGAACACTTAGCCGGCATGGGTTTAAGGGAAAGCCTATGATTCCTGGATCATGAGAGGCCCAAAAGGAACAGAATTTGTTTCAAAACACAGAGGTATGTTGTAGCTGTCTGATTCCATCGGCAATTGAGCTGTGACGATGAAACATGCTCTATGTACTAATCCGTGATGAAACTAGTAAAGTATAAAGTATAAAGTTAAAAGGAAAGTTGAGATCAAGGAGGAGAATGTTAGGTTGATCTCCCGTTCGAGCCCAACGGTTCGACGGGCCCTTGACTCGCGCCCTGATCGGGGGCGCCCAACCGAACTCTGGTTGGTGGGCCCCTGTCGCCGCGCTACATAAAGAGGTGGGGGAGCCGGACGCACACGGTACGAGGTTCACCGTGCGCCGCAGCCCCCCACCGATAACCCTACCGATCTAGGGCTAGCGTAGGCCGACGGGAAGCACCACCGCCGCCACTGCTCTCGCACACATACGACCATGCCGTCGCCCTCCCACCATGGCCACCGGCGCGGGCTCATCATCGAGCCAAGGAGAAGGTACACGTCCATCTCCTCCTCGCACCACTACCGCTAATCTCTAGCCTATCCGATCCAGAGGGATCTATCAATATGCCCTTCAGTTCCCTGTTCCCATGCTCATCTCTGTTTGACCTAGGATCACAGTAAGATGCAATGGTGGATAGTCATATCAAGATAACTTCGTTGACCAAACGGCATGTCCACAAAAACACCATGGCAAGGCAACGAGTAGCAAACTAGCAACGACCAGTAACAACGCGCACACAAGGATACGCGAGATGGCTTGAACGATCTAGCGAGTACCAAGAAAATCTCAATTTTCCCATGATACGCGGATGTTTCGACGTTACAATGCAGCTAAATTCATGCCTCAGTTCACCATGGCCAAGCCTCAGAAAATATTACAGAAAGAGAGTCGTAGCGCCAAGCGCCATCTCACAGGATGTTTCACCGTTCAGGTCAGAGCCCTATGCCTCCACAGCAGAGCAAATCAGTCATGATCGCTTGACGATGCTAAGATTATGCACTGGTTCGATGCTGAAACCACAGTGATAAGCTACTACTACCTACCTACAGTAAGCACTGACCGATAATTTAATCCAGAGTAAGCAGAGCACAGGGTGATAGAAATGGAGTTCAGTCAGTCATCATCATCATCAGAAATGTCTATCACGTCAGGCCAACTTCTTGGATTCGAAGGAGTTAAACCAGGTGGGTCAGCCGAACGAGGTGGAACTGGAACCACCAGATCAGCGGCGGTGGAGCATGGAGCTGGTGGCTGTGACTGATCTGCAGGGGCCTGAGTCACCACCTGGTCAGCAGGAGCGACAGCAGCAGCAATGTCCATGCTTGTAGACGGATCAGATCGGCCTCTGTGGTTCGCAGGAGGGATGACAATGTCCATGGATGGAGCTGGTGTCTCCCCAGGGGCTTGAGTCATCACCTGGTCAGGAGGAGCGACAGCAGCAGCAATGTCCATGCTTGTAGACGGATCAGATCGGTCTCTGTGGTCCGCAGGAGGGATGACAATGTCCATGGATGGAGCTGGTGTCTCCCCAGGGGCTTGAGTCATCACCGGGTCAGGAGGAGCGACAGCAGCAGCAATGTCCATGCTTGTAGACGGATCAGATCGGTCTCTGTGGTCCGCAGGAGGGATGACAATGTCCATGGATGGAGCTGGTGTCTCCCCAGGGGCTTGAGTCACCACCCGATCAACAAGAACGTCCATGGATGGAGCTGGTGGCTGGGACCGGCCTCCAGGGGCTTCAGCCATCACCTCGTCATCAATGGCAATGACCTCCAAGTGCAGAGATGGTGGCTCGGTTTGTCCAGACGAGACCTCCTCATCCGGTCTGACCCTAATACAGCGTGAATCTGCTCTCTGAACCAAGCGTTCCCTCTCCCTCTTCCTCCGCACCGTTCTCTTGTTTACGAGCGGCTCGGCCGATCCGCTCGAGCACTCCGATTCATAGAAATTCTGCCACAGACTGAAACAAACGTACTCTTTCTTCTCAGCAGAGCCCCTAGCCTTGCCTCCCGCCGCTCGCCTCTCCGGCACGGCACGGTTCGGTTGCTTCACTTTGCTCCGAACCCGAGGGACGACGGGCTGAGCGGCCATCCTCGGACAATCTTCAGGCTGGTGCTGCTTCATTGCCTTCGTCGAGGAGCCGGTTCTGTCCGGCTGCTTGAGCGTCGTGCTTTGCGTGGCAGCAGGCCGGGAAATGTGTTTCTCCAACGCGACCAGGTCTTGCACTAGCTTCAGTTTCTTCTGAGACGCACAGGGCTGCACGCCGGACCTCTGAACGTCCTTCCTGGAGGCGCCGCTTCTCGGCGGGCTTGCATTGTTGCAGCTCCCTGGAGAGAAAAACCCGTGCTCCTCCGGCGTGACGGATGTTTGCTTCCGTTTCAGTCCTCTGGTCCGAGGGGCAGCAGAGAGGACAATTGCTTTCTGAGAGTCATCTGCCTTCTTTGAGGAGCTGCTGCCCGGTGATTTTGTCGCATCGTCGCGACTCCCGATAAGCAATTGCTCGCACTTCGCCCATGCGACGAGCTCTTGCTTCGGCTTCAACCGTCTCCGAGGGGCAGCAGACAAGACAATTGCTTTCTGCAAGTCTTCAGGCATGTTACTGCTGCTTGCCTTCTTCAAGGAGCTGCTACCTCCTGCATTTGGTGAACAATGTTTCACACTAATGCTGGAAGTACCAAAGTTCACATAATGAAATGATTAAAAAATAATAATAAACACTACAGCAACACGTTTACATGACCCACCAAGTTACGTGCCGAAAGAGTTACCGTTCAGTGTTACTTGATCCTTCGTTTGTGAGGCAACAGCTGATCTATTTTTTGTTAGATATCATGGTTACAGTTTCAGTGCCACTCAAACACCTTGTTTTTTCACTTAATTGTATAGCATAAACAAAATAATCTATAATAGATAAACACCTACAACACCAGCCAAGAATTTTATAATGCATGGTAGCTATCTTGATTCTTGAGTGTATCAAGCTGCAGAAGAAAAAACAAAATGTGGACACAGACAGTTGCATGCTGACAATTTAAGATACAAGATTGTAAGAATGACCGTAAACCGTAAATTTTAGGTGAATTGTGTAGTGGTAAAACTGAAGCACGGGAGCCACAGCATCTTCTCCCTAAAACGAATCATCGACGACCTCATGCTTTGGACGCACCGGATGAAGAAACCGGAGCAAAAACAGGCCGCCTCTTCATGGCATTCCTATCTCTCATCACGATTACACGTGCTTATGTAATTTCACCTTTGTAATCAGGCTAAACGTTGGTTACAAATATGAGAAATATATTCAGGTGGGGAACTCCCCCCCCCCCCCCCCCCCCCCCGCGTTGATTTTTCAAAAAAAAAAAGCACGGGAGCCAAGTTTGAGTACTTGTTATGGTTAGTTTAGAGCTCATGACCAACGGCGCATTAGATACTACTCCTACTTGATTCTGACATAGTGACATGTACCTTTTGGAGGCATCTTTTGTGGTGTCACTGGTGGTTTGGTCAGCAGATATGTACCACCACAATCCATCTTGTGGCTGCAGAAAATAGCATCAGTCAATACAGCTTTGTAATTTATTCGAACGCATACACCTCCGAAGTTCACCATGCTTTGTAGTTTATCTAGAAACAGAAGTCCCTGAGAGTATTAAAAATAACAAACAAATGGCATATGCATCTATAGTTATGAGTTTGAGACGTCATTCTGCATCTAAATGATTCAGAGGCAAATTTCAAAAAGAAACGAACCACCCAGAGTTCAAGCCTTCAGTGGCATATCTTGTCGACTTTGTGCTAGGAAAAAAAAAGTGTGAGGTGCAATTAAGAATATGAGTTATATTAGTATATGTCAGGGTAAATTTATGCAGTCTTACTTGTGCCAGTGGCAAAGCATGTTGCCACAGGTTGGATGTTGGCTAACATTCTCGATACAGCAGGAATCAGATGGAGGTTTCAGGCTCTTGGCCCTCACAAGTGTATGGCCACACGATTCACACTGAAATTTAAAACATTGAACGTGCCAGTAAGAGGTAAAGCAGACTGAGATTTAACAACGAAAAGGAAAACACTAAAAAGATAACTATGGAAAGTAGTACCTTCCACAAAAAACCCTGCATATTGCAGGATTTCTCCTGACTGAAATCATGAGTAGTGGTGATACAGTAGCCACCTACTGGTCTCTGCAGGGTAGGGTTGCACAAGCAAGCCAGAATCATCAGTGGCCTGTGATGGTTACAAACATATCTGCTAGAAAATACTAACCGCGTGATCGTCGACGGGGCAAGTGTTGATAGCTTCCATCCAATCGCGAAAAACAGGACCATGGCTGCATTAATCCACAGAAAAATATAAGCAGCAGCAGGCAGGCAGGCTATGAGAAGGCTAAAATTGGAACACAGAATTATTACTTAAAAGGATACAAGTATTTACCCGAGGCTCGTGAGACCATGCTTTACAAATATGACTGCGTGAATCATCAGATGCAGCAGGGCGTTCTTCAGATCAGCATTTGTGCGATATTGCAGCGTTGGCTTGTAGAGTGTTATTTTGTGCAGGCCTCCAAAGGAACAAGATCCGAAAGACCTGCTTATGTGCAACCGAATCAGTGCTTTCTCTATTTTATTTTCATGTAAACTAAGTACTCCCCTGTAAAGAAATATAAGAGCGTTTAGATTGCTAATTAAATTGGTGATCTAAACGCTCTTATATTTCTTTAAAGAAGGAGTACAATTTAATAATTGAGAAAATACTATATAACACGTGATTTATAGCCCAGAATCAATCAACATACAGTAAGAAAATGCTCAGCAAACAGTCAATGGGGAAAATGCTATATTTGGAAAGAAAAACAAAATCAAGATTCGAAGTCGTTGCACCATTGGACAAAAAATTCGACTTAGGCCGAAATGAAAATCAAAATCTGCCATGTGAATCGAAGCTTCAAATGCTAAATTACCAAACTTCTTTTCAGGCGATTAGGAAGAATCTACAACAGCACGATCCTAGGCAGGGATCGTTCTTGAGAGACGCTAAAATAAATTCGGCGAGCAAGCCATCTCCTGATGGGGAGGGGACTCCAACAAAACCCTGGCGCCCGGGAAAAAAAAACAAAGAAACGGGAGTGCAAGAGGCGTCCGTACGTGATCGTCTTGATGCGCGGGGAGACCCACTCGACGGAGAAGGCGGCGTCGGCGAGCGCGCCGCCGAAGTAGAGCCTGTCGTAGTGCCGGAACAGGTCCCGCAGGCCCTCGTTCTCGTCGCCGGCGCCCGGATCCGGCCCCACCCCCATGGCCTCCTCCTCCTCAGGCGAGCGGCGGCAGCTTCGCGGGCAAGGATGAAGCAGCAGCAGGAGCTCTCCCTCCCTCCCTCCGCAGGCGAGCGGCGGCGGCAAGAGGAACCGGCGAGGGGAAATTTGGTTGGGGTTCTTGATCCTGGAGGAGGCCGCCGCTGCCGACGCATGCAAGCAAAAATGGCGAGCGAGAGAGGGGTAGAGTGGGAGGACAGTGTGCGTCGTGGGGGTGTGTCAGTGACGCCGACCGCTGACGGGTGGGCCCGCGTGGAGACTCTGGTTCCGCGTGGGCGCTGCTGTGCGCTTGTGTGTGTGGGTGTCTGTGGGTGGACGGCTGAGATGCTGCGACGCTTTTTTTTTTTTTTTGCGGCTGAGATGCTGCGACGCTTGGCGTGGGCGCGACATGGGCCGCCGGATGGAGGGGTCACGCGCGGACGCGACTCGCTCTGGCTCTGGGGCTCGCGCATGTGGGTGGGTGGGTGGCCCCGCGCCCGGCAGGAGCTACAGGAGTCCTAGGATGAAAACGGGCAAAGGCGCTTCCACCGCTTCCGCAGAAAGGACTGGAAGCGCTTACCAGAATTGTGCAACTTCTTTTTTTTACCGTGCCCGTCTTGTTCAGCTTTTTTTCTACCGCGTACCGTCGGCGGTAAAAACTTTTATTCCTACTGCGCTCGCACTTGGATTTTAAGGAGTTTTGCTGGATTTTCGTGGTGAGCTCAGTTCCTGACGAATGGCCCGTTTGGAGCAGAGCGGAAAAGCACCAAGCTTTGCTACACTCAGGGTATTCAAACGTCGACCCTCGAAATCATTCATATATGTTGTTATTTAACAAAGGTTCTGTATCAGTCTGTTTATCGGTTTGGACGTATTTTTTTCGCAAGCGGAAGACAATTCGGGGAAGAGGGCGGGGGTCTTTGCAGGCATCCGCACCGCTGTCGTGCCCGCGTCTGACTACCCTGGCCTGCCTCTCTTGTGTTTTTCATCCAACGCTCATGCCGCTTGCTGTGCCGCTTTCATGCGGCCCAGAGCATGCAGCAACCGACATTGATGTCCACGATTTGACCGCTCGGGAGGACGGCGTTAACGGGCGTGACCTCTCGCGCCGCTTGCCGTGCCGCATTCATGCGGCCCAAAGCATGCAGCAGCCGACATTGATGCCCACGATTTGACCGCTCGGGAGGGCGGCGCTGACGGGCGTGACCTCTTGCGCCGCTTCAATGCAGACGCCACGTCCTGAGAAACCAACTCCAGTTGCCACGCCGCATTGAAGCGGACTAACCACCCCTTTGTCTAGCCTGATCGCGGCTATTTAAGCAGTGCGCTAGCGACGCATAGAACCGCACTCCCCCCGAGCATCATCCCCCTCCCACTCTCCGTCACCGTCCTCGTGCCCTTCCTCCTCTGCGAGCCAATTAATTGTAGACAAAAAGGAACTGGTCCCTTCCTCCAATTAAATCTAAACACCTTGAATCTGGTAGTACTAAGGCCAACTCCAACACACGACCCCAAATCGTCCGTCCGCGTCCGTTTGGGGGTAAACGGACACAAATCACGGCCCAACACGCGGGAGCAAACGGACAAATGTCCGTTTTCGGTCCGCTTTTGACCCATTCCCGGCCCATGTTTGGGCCGCGTTTGCGGCCAAACGGACAGCGTGCGGACGGGCGGGACGCGCGCCCTTGTCCTCTCCTGGCCCGCCCTTCAGCGACACACCCCTCCCATTTTCCCTCCATTTCGTCCAAACCCTCCCGCGCGCCCCCTTCTCTCCCACCTCCATGGACGGCGACCCGACGAACCCTGGCGATGCGGCTGCGGCCGCGCCCCCCGTGGCGAAGAAAAAGGGTCCCAGAAAGCCTTGGTCTGAGTGCACGCCGGCGGAGATCGCCAGACTCGACGCCGAAGCGGCGAAGAGGAGGGGCCGACGGACAAAGGCGGAGGAGACGAAGGCGGCTGCACTCTACGCCGCCGAGGTCGCCGCGCGGCGTCATGCGCAACATCAGGCCGACGTCGACGAGAAGGAATCCATCGTCTCCAAGGCGCACGCCCTCCTCATGCTAGGGTTGGCATTGGTGACTTGGTATGAACCTCTTGCCTTTTCATTTTGTGTCCATTCATGTTGGCCTACTTTTCATTTTTCATACATGTTGTTTCATTTGCTATTACATTAGCGTCATCATCAATGAGTGTATAGGCATTTCAATCTTTGGAAGCCTTCAAGGCCCGACACAAGAACAAGCCGTTCACTCTCATGCATTGTTGGGTGCTCATCAATGATTGTGCCAAGTTCAAAGATCAATATGCCGCTCGGAAGAAGAAAGAAGGGAAGAAGGCCATGGCTGATGAGGGAGACTTGCTCAAGAGGCCGAGGGGCAAGACAAACTCGAAGGCCGACGAGAGGTGTGATGCGTCTTCCATTGCCTTGCAAGGCACTTTGGAGAACATGATGAGCCAAAAGGAAATGAGGGACGAGAGGAGGAGCAAAGGAAAGGATGAGCAAATGAAAATATATCTAGAGCTCCAAACGAAGAAGCTTGCCATGGAGGAGGCCGTAGAGAGGAGGAAGCTTGACATGGAGGAGGCAATGAAGAGGAGGAAGCTTGACATTGAGGAGGCCGCTCAACTCAAGAAGCTCGAGATCGAGGCCACCATGGCGGACACCAAAGCTAAAGAGGTGTCACTCGCGTTCATGAGCGTGGAAAAGAACAACATGTCGCCGGAGAGGAAGACTTGGTTCACGAATCGGCAGAAGGAGATGTTCGCCCGCGACGGCCTGAACTAGGTGAGGACTCGGGCCGTGGCGGACGTCCGTTCTTTTTGAAGGCTGGCTGGTGTACCGGCCGCTGGCTTTGTTGCCGGCGTAAAAAACTAGTTCATTTTGAGGGCTGACTCCTGTGCCGGCCGATGGCTGTGTTGCCGGCGTGAGACTGTAGGGTGAGTATTCTGTAGGCCGCCGGCTGTGTTGCCGGCCGACGTGAACTAGGGCGAACCGCGGCCGCGGCCAACATCCATGTTTCTCAACGTTTGCATACATGGGGCAAGATGCGGGCGGAGATGCGACCGTGCGTTGGGCGCACGGCCAATGCAAACGCAAATTCGGGCGGACACAGCCCCATTCCCACCTCCAAACGGATGAAATCCGGACAAAATGAACGTCCGTTTAGGGTCATGCGTTGGAGTTGGCCTAACACATGTCAAGTTCATTTATCTACAGGATGCAAATTAACCTACAGGATGCAAATGGAAATTGAATATAGTCCATATTTTACTTTATTTATCATTATTGGAATTTCTACATGTTTTTTATGTCTAAGCAGTAATGACATGCTAAAAAATTCTCACCATTTTTGCCCTTTTATGGTCACTAACACATGTAATCTCAAAGCACTAGATTGACACCAACACAATTTTGTTCCGTCATATCAGGTCCCATTGGACCCGAATTAAAAAAATAAAATAAAAAATATCAAAAAGGGCAAAAAGGCTGAAACCTATTTTTTTTTAACAAATACTCCCTCCATTCTTTTATGTAAAGTGTATTATTTTCGGCATGATGACCAAGGCACCCGTAACTATACACATGTTAGGACAAAATTAACCTTGGCTACACCATTGATTAATTAGCGGCAACTAAATCATTTAGGCTAGGAACGTAAGAGATACACGCAATCAAGAGAAATATATTTTCCTTTTTTTCTCTTTACAAAAAAGGATGCATGCAATCAGGGAAGGGATACTTTCATTTTTTTAGGGCTAACGACGGAATTACGAGGAATTAGAAGAAATGCACCTTACATTATGAAATTTTAACAAAAAAGAATCATTTTATATAAAGAAACGGAGTGAGTATGACTTAGCATGAGAATACCATGAGTCATTCCTCCACAAAAGTTTTCACACGAGTGTTATGCCAGGCCAAGTTTGTTCCAAAAATAAATTGTTCCCCATGTTCCCATGATCCACGTCCAGCATCTCTTTGTTACATTATAATGGTGCTTGCAGTTGCAGTTGCACACAGAATGTGAGACCAAACAACAGTGGCACACTATCCTTGCCATATATTTTGCACATTAAGTTACGTTATGTACGGTTGTAGATTTATTATTCCCATCCATAATCATGAGCTATTCATTTTGATAGTATATAGCCATGTTTTGCTTTTTTTTATTTCAAACGAATGCATAGCAATAAGACCTCTTCCAATGCAAAGGTGCTTAGATGAGATGCTAAGTGCATTAAATAGCTTAGCAACTCAACTCCCCAATGCATAGATGCTTAGCTTGTTGTTGCTAAGCTCACCTTATTTAATGATTTAGCACCTTAACTCTTTCATGCATTAGCTAACTTTTCTCATTTAAATGGGTTGCCTAGGTTCACGTGCTTAGCATTGGTTCTTCCTGGGGTCACCAAAGTGCTCTCTCTCCTCTTTAATTGTTGTGCCATGTCATGTTTTTTGCTTATGTGGCATGCTTAGCACCTGTCCACGGTGGAGCACTGGGAAGGGCCTAATGTTATGGGGTATCATTAATTTTTTAAGCAGTTGTTGGAGATGCTCTTGACAGGTGCTGCGCCAACGAGTGGTCTCATGCTTGCATGTAGGCTTTAATTGCTCGGGCCGCAGCTCAAGCAAATGTCCACGTGGTGCACACAATAACGGCTGGAATTTAGTTTATTTATGGACTAGCCCAATAGCATTTTTCAGAATTTCTAATAAATTCTAAGGACCCATTTAGCCCATTTATGCAAGACAAGAGATGAAACTAAAGTTTAGTCCCATACCGCTTAGCTAGTAGGAGTTAAAACTCCTGATAAAGGAGGTTGTTTATCCACATGTATGAGGATGAGAACAAGAGAAACATTCACGCGCGCTCCTCCTCCGTCGCCCGCCGCGCCGCGGGTTGTAGGAATGAGCCGAGCCGATGTCTAAATTTTTGCCACACACGACTGGTATACGAAAGGTCACTCGGGAGCTGAAAAGTTTTGCTGTAGTGGAGATTGAATACGAACGCTGCACCCTTCGGCTGCTGGCTGTTCGTTTCGTCTTCCTCTTTTGCTTGGCCTCCTTCTCCTGTGCCTATAAAAGAGAGGTCGCTCCTCTCCAGAGAGACACATCAAAACATCATCTTCCTCACGCCATCGAGTTCCAATCTCTAAGCTGTTGCTAGGTTCTTCCCCATCCAGGCTTGCGGCATGCACCGCAGGTCAGGACAGTAGGCCTCCGAAACCCCACCACTTTGAGTCCTATACGGGAGAAGGGTGATAAGGTTTTTGGGGAGCGTTCTGCGCAACTACTGACTTCTTCATCACCGACGCCGACGACCACTTCCCAGACGACGACTTCTTTCCCGATGTCAACAACCTCTTCGACGACATGGCCGGTGACGACATCAACGCCAATCCCGCTACTGCTGCTGCAACTCAATACGTGTTTGTGTTCTTTTTGTTTGAGTTTCTGTCACAGCTTCTTGTTCAACTTCCTGTTCTAGATATGATCCATTCATACTCACCACTTCAGATGCTATTTACATACTATCTGTATGATTGCATGATTTGTCTTATATCTATTATGATAGTCATGATTTATGTACTATTTCTATTAATAAAATCATATGATAAATTACTCATATATCCAACAACAACCTCAGCCTCAAACAACAACCTCAGCCTCAGTCGACCCACGTGTGTCAGTTGCCTTTCTCTCGCCAAATTTTCCCTTGAAAAAGCTTGTTCCTATCTCTACAGATCAAATCATGCTACAAGGCTCATTTGTATTCTGTACTGTACTACAAATCGCTCTCTCTGTCTCCTGTAGATCCACACGATGAGGGAGACGCAGAATTCGGGATTGATATGTGGGTTGATATGTGATCCACAAGGATGGCAGTGTCAGCGGTTGATGTGTTGTAAACTCATCCATTGCTTTTCAAATTTCCATGCCAATTTATATATTTTCTTGCGATTTTTTATATTATTGGACTAAGCATTAACTATCAGCCAGAAAACATAATTGCATGTTTTTATGTCTATGATGTAATGCTTATACGTTTGCAATTTGTTTCATCTGTTGAATTCATATGTGAGATATTGAGAAAAAACCTGAAACGATCCGTAGCAACGCATATACACTTAGGGCATCTTCAACAGCAACCCGTAAATTTCCTCCCGCATCCGTTCGCGGACACGGATGTGGAAGGACGATATTCAACGCTAGCCGCATACATTTTGACAACAACTCAAACCAACCGGAGGAAATTCATGCAAACACGAACGGATTTCGTGCAAACATGACGAATTTCATACAAACATAACGGATTTCGTTACATTTCGAACATATTTTAAATAAAAAGATAAGACTATGTGCATGTACGGTCGCGCGAAGCTCCACTCTCACGACTCGGATTATCGGATACGCTACACTAGTCTACGGCCGGTCGCGGCGGATTTTTTTGTCTTTTCCATGTCCGTCAACTCGTTCATCGGACTGTCGGGAGCCCCGAAGGCATATGCTTCAGCGCAAAGGACGCCTCGCTTCCCCACCGCTCGTCAGAGCGGAACCCCCGACTGATGCATCACTGGGAGGGGAAGCGGGCACCTCCACTTCCGTGCAGCCCATGCGGGGTCGACGAAGGTCCTCACAAGAGAAGAACCGGGCAAGACACCGGCTGTGTACGCCGGCGTCACCCCGATGGTGCCTTCATGGGACCCAAGCGGTGGTGGCCTCCTGACTCGTCACTCTCTGCGCAGTCGGTTTCTTTCTCTGCCTGCATGGCGCGACTAATGGCGCGGTCGCAAGCACGAGAGGCACGGTCGACGACGTGCTCCCCATCGTGCCGGCGTGGAGCAACTCGCCACTCCTCATCGAGCTGGCTTGGAGCGGCGAGTTGTTGAACCACGTGCCGGCTTGGGGTGGCAATTGGCTCCATCGGGCTAGGCGAGGGAGCCGGAGCAGCAAGTTGCCTCGCTCGTGCTCATATCCGGTGGGCTCGGCGGGCCACCCAGCCGGCTTGTATGTCGGAGAATTGCTCTTCGAAACCATTGGAAGAGTGGAGAAAATGATGAAGGAGGAGATTAGGGAGCGGCGGAGGGGTGTGAGTCTTGACTGGCGTCTGGCCTCGTTTAAATAGAGGGCGGACGAGAGGAGCTCCGCCGGCGTTGTGTTTAATGTCGGCCCTCTCATGAACGGACGTGTGGCCGGAGTAGTTTTTTTTTTTACTTTCACACGGGTTTAATGAAGAATTTTGAATGCGGCGAGGAGGCGTGTTCAGCCGGGCATGTAGCGGGCGGCGCCCTCAGCCGATGGGCTGCTTCAATGGCGGAGGTAGTGAGAGGTCGCGTCCGCCCTGAATCGCCTTCAATGTGGAGCGGCGTGCTCTACAACGACATGAATGCGGGCAGCTGGCGTCGGGCGGGAAGCCTGCGCGGGAGGGGTGAGGGTTTTTTTGGCGGGCCAAGGCGGTCAGAATCGGGCGAAGTAGCGGTCCGGACTCCTGCAAAGGTCCCCACATTTGTCTTCGATTTGCTGGAGAAATCACGTCCGGACCGCTCCGCAGACCGATACAGGATCGCGTTGGATGACTTTCACAGTTCGGACAGCATGATTCGAACCATTGTACGAGTTTTTTGGGTTTGGCTTGAAGATGCCCTTAGCTAGTATTTCAGATAGGAGAAGTGTGATTGCAAATTTTGAGATATGCACTCAATGTGCAGTTTTTACTCTTTTTTTGAGTGGCGATTTGTTTCTTTTTCAATGCAAATGGGACGGGGCGAGATCCTGTTTTGATAAAAAAGAAGCTAATTTTTTTAAAATAATACATTTTTTTAATAAATTTGAAAAATAATACACGGTTTGAGTTATTTTCAAAAATAATACATCGTCGGCCTAGCCTAAACCGACTGGAGCTTGTCGTCCTCCTCAAGGCCGACTAGTCCTTGTCGTCCTATAAGGAGCCGACAAGTGTCAACTATGCCGCGTGGCAGCCGACCATTGGCCGGGCCGCGTCACTCGGCCAGGCAGGCAATCTATCGGCATAGCACAGGCCGACAGGCGCCTGTCGGCTCTCCAGTGGCCGAGTGGCCTCCAGTCGGCCCCGCCGAGGCCGACAGGGAGCAGATAAGGCCGCAGCGCTCCTTCTTCCTTCCTCCCTCCTTCCTTCTTCCACCTTTCTTCTTTTCTACTCTTCTAACCCGAAACTACACCGAATTAATACCCATTTTCTAGCCGATTTCTTCCCCGTTTTCCACCGTAGTTGCATTGTAGAGGGTAGGAGGAGGCAAGGAAGACCTCGATCTCGCGATGGGATAGCTCGTGGTGGTTGTGGTGAGCATTTTTTAAGAGGTGGTGGAGGTGAAGGTGGTGGAGGTGAAGGTGGTGGACGTGGAGGTGGTGGAGGAGGGGGTGCTGCACGTGGAGGAGGGGGTGCTGCACGTGGAGGTGGTGGTGGTGCTCTCCGGTGATTGAGGGCCGTCGTTCGTCGTTTCTTCGCACGCTTGAAGGGTATAATACAAGTTACATTTTGTGTGACATATTACTTGTGCGATTTTCTAGTTGGTTCGGTAATATATCTTAACATATTTAGTTGGTACGATAATATTTTGTTGTCAAGTATTTACGTGTCCGTTAATATTTAGGCGTCCGGTAATATATAGTTGTCTGTTAATATTTAGGTGTCCGGTAATATTTAGGTGACCGGTAATATATAGGCGTCCGGTAATGTAGAGTTGTCCGTTAATATTTAGGTGTCCGTTATTATTTAGGCGTCCGATAATATATAGTTGTCTTTTTAAATTTAGGTGTCCGGTAATATTTAGGTGACCGGTAATACGTAGGCGTCCGGTAATGTAGAGTTGTCCATTAATATTTAGGTGACCGGTAATATTCCGGAATATTTTTAGATGTCTGATATTTCAGTTTATGAATATTTTTAAGTGCACCGATAATATCCCATAATATATTATAAGTTTGACTTGCTGCTTAATAGTTCTCCATGTTGAATATTTTAGGTCGGCAGATATGTCAGATGTAGTGAAGTTCACTTTTTTCTACGGTCATGGTACTGTCCAAACAAATCAGTTGGGAGTTGATCTTAGTGAGTTCGAGAACATAGTGGTGCCAATTAGTGCCCCTCAAACATGGTCTGTTAGTCAGTTGACAGAGTGGTTGACAAGATGTTTAGGGTATAATACTGAAACTCACACCGTCGGTGTTCATGCATTGTGGAGCCGGTCAAGTTCGAACATTTTCTTTTATTTGAGGCCAATCGAGCGGGACTCTCAGTGGGTGCGCTGGTTGCAAGGATGTGCAAAAAGGATAGTAAATCCTTGCGCCTTAGTGCTTCCTGTCCTGAAGGAAGTCAGTGCCCCTGAAGGCGAGGGTGGTTATGATCCTGGGCAGAGCAGTGCAGGGATACATTTATCTATGTTAGATGTTCCGTCAAATGCTGGATATGATGGCCACGAATCAGGGCAGAGTAGTCAGGTAGAAGGAGGAAATGTTGATGGTTATGACGTTGGCCAGGCTGATGCTGACGAGGTAGATGGCCAAATGCAAAACCTGATGGAAGATGAAGATACAGATGTTGATATTGGTCATGCTGATAATTCCGACGAGTCGGATGAAGATGAGAACGTAGAGGTGGTGCCTAATCCTACAGCATGGAATCATGACTTCTCATCTGCAATGACCGTGAATGATGGCCATGATTCTGCCTGGCAATATCACCAAAACAACATTGCGACGGGTGGTATGTACCCCAACAAGGAAGCTCTGAAGGATGCAATCACTCAGTGGGCAATGTCCACGCAAAGGGTTTTGAGAGCTGCGGTGTCTAGTCAGAAATTTTTGACAATGGTATGCAAGAACGATGATTGTCCCGCGAGGGTGCATGGCTACCTCCCAAAGTATGGCACAAGTTGGGTGATCAGTGACTTCGTACAGCACACATGTGTTATTCCGTATATCCCTCAAGATCATGGTAACCTTTCGTCCACGCTTATTGCTCGATTGCTTTACAGCGAGATAGTGGAGAGCAAAGCGATGGAAGTGAAGGCTATCCAGACAAAAGTCTTAGTCAGGTTCAATTACAGAATTTCTTATGGCAAGGCTTGGAGGGCTAAGCACATGACGCTTGAGAAGAGATTTGGTTCGTATTTTGATGCATATGACTGTGTTCTCCGTCTCCTCCGCACACTGCAGTACCGGAATCCAGGCACCTATGTTGACATCCAAGACTTGGTCATGCCGGAGTTCCCAACTGTGATGGTGCTGCATCGATTGTTCTTCTCTTTCGATGTATGCATCGAAGCTTTTAGTCATTGTAGACCGGTGATATGTGTAGATGGCACATTTCTCACTGGCAAGTACAAGGGTCAGATCCTCACCGCCATTGGTCAAGACGGTCAAAATCAAGTAGTCCCACTAGCATTTGCTTTTGTGGAGAGCGAGAATATTGAAAGTTGGACTTGGTTCTTCAGGCAACTGAAAATAGCAGTTGTGAAGGATAAGCCGAATGTGTGCATCCTTCATGACAGGCATGCAGGTATACTGAGTGTGATAAGGACACTGACAAACCCTGGGCCTGATGAGCCAACTCCATGGCAGGACCTGCAGAGCCGTTGGTGCATGCGTCACCTGGGGGCCAATTTCTTCTCGCAGTTTAGAAATAAGAACCTTATGAATCTATTCAAAAAAATCTGCAAGCAGAACCAGGAATGGAAGTACATGAAGATACGTGAGAGACTTAATGTGTGCACTCTGAGACATGTTAGGGACAGGAAAGCTGCAAGGGATGCAGCTGTGAGGGCACATGTAGAAGCAGTAGCTGCACAGTTAGCAACAGGACCAGCGGCCGAGGAGGAAGAACCTGTTGGGCTTTGTGATTTGCCAGGATTTGACCCACCTGGTACTAGGAGAAGGCTCGGCAGGACGATTAAAACATTTGAGCAGTGGATAGAGCATGAGCCTCTGGAGAGGTGGTCTTTGCTGCATGACACACATGGAGCAAGGTATGGTGTCATGACTACCAACCTAGCTGAAACTTATAACTTTGTCCTCAGAGGAAACCGTGCTTTGCCACTGACAGCAATCGTTGAGGGTATTTTCTATGGCACGGTGAAGTATTTCAGAGATAGACGTCAAGCAGCAGAGTTGCATATCACAAACAACCCGAACACACGTTATTGTGAAAGGGTTATGAAGTACATGAATGATAAGATGCGGAAAGCTAGGACTCACACTGTAGTCCCCATCGGAAATCAAGAAAGAAGGTTTGAGGTCCGATTAGCTAACAACAAATTCGGATGTGGAAATCAGGTGTTGACGCATGAGGTGAAAATTGGCAATGAAGTCAGGCCAACGTGTGAGTGCACATGCAACAAACCGAAGTTGCTTCATCTACCTTGCTCTCATGTACTTGCTGCTTGCGGGCAACTAGGACTTGACGCAATCTCTTTCGTGTCTCCATATTTCCTGAAAGAGTCCGTGGTCAATACCTGGACAGGTGAGTTGCAGGGATTTCAATCAATGGGTAACTTCACCACTGTTAACCCTGTTGAAAGGCGGTACATTCCGGACCCACGGAATATGCGTACAAGCAGAGGCAGACGTCAGTCTCAGCGCATCCGGAATGATATGGATGAATCTGAAGCCGGAGGGCCAACTATTCAATGCATTCTATGCAATGAATTTGGCCACAGGGACACTAATTGTCCCACCTTCGTGACTGGGCGTGGACGAGGAAACCGGGGACGAAGAGGAAGAAGAGGGAGAGGAGGGAGAGGAAGAAACTAAGTGTGGCACTCTGTTTAATTCTGTATTAAGTGTGGCACTCTGTTTAATTCTGTATTAAGTGTGGCACTCTGTTTAATTCTGTATTAAGTGTGGCACTCTGTTTAAATTTGTATGGTGCGTGCAACTGTGTTTTCATAAGTGCAGGAATGGAGGATGAACGCCCTCCATTGATTGATCCTTTCATTGATTGTGGCCATCGTGCTACGATGTTAGATGAACGCCCTCTGTTACCCCTAGTCACTCGCACTCCTAAGCATGACTGGAAGATACACCCGGATTGGACTGAGAGGTACGGGTTTTATTAATTTTGTTCTTTGTTAGGTGTTTTTTCCGATAACAACTCATTGAACCTTTGTGCTTTGTTATACGCAGGTTGAAATGGGCTGGGCTTTTACCTTTCGCGCGTCTTGTTGAGGCCGGAGACACGTCGCCATTGACCACTCTTTGCTCACGTGCTTAGTGGATCGATGGAGGCCGGAGACCCACACGTTTCACTTCCGTTGGGGAGAGATGGCTCCTACTCTGGAGGATGTGTCACTTTTGCTGGGACTACCCTTGTCGAGTCATGCCATAGGACCGTTGGAGGCACCGGATGGTTGGGAGCAGCAACTTCGTGCACGTTTCCAGAATCTCTAACCCGGTGCTCCGGCATTAGCCGCGGAGAAGCACGGACCTAAGTTTGATTGGTTGGGGAAATTCGAGGTTTGTTCATCAATCACAAATCTGTCGCTTGTCTTGCATCTTTCCCTTGTCTTGCATATTCTCTATTTACTAATTGTCCATCTTTACTTATTGACTACAAATCCAGAAGTTTCCGGGGTATGGACAAGTCCCCATGACTGCGATACAGATCACTAGGAGCCTGGAGGCATACCTATTGTGGCTTCTCGGGAAGGTGATGTTCACAGAGAATCATGTCACCACTTGCACCGCGTGATACATCCCCATTGCATTAGAGATCGCCACAGCTACGGGCCCGGAGCAGATCACACAGAGGAGTTGGGGTTCTGCGGTTTTAGCGGCTACATACCGAGCTCTGTGCAACGGCTGCCGGCTAGAGGGGAAGAAGGCGGCCCTTCTTCGTTTCCCTCTATTCTTACAGCTGTGGTCCTGGGAGAGATTCTCTATTGCATGACCGAACATAAAGGTGGACGAGGCTTGGCCTTCGAACGAGCTTTTCGATGCTGAGGGCATCGACATGCCTACTTTCGGTATGATCTGGACACGTCGCCAGGTATGTGTCGTGTAAACCATGTCCTTATGTACGATATGACACGGAAATAACTTCTTGTTCGCGCAGAGAAGCTTCGCTCATGAACAGACTAGGCGAGCCTACACCGCATTGAACGAGCAGTTCGATGTGTACAATGGGGTGATCTGGCAGCCGTACACGCAGGCAGCCATAGATGCTAGATATCCCGGCGGTATTTCCGAGCTATGCACAAGAGATCGGGATTACTGGATGACAAAATCGAAGATCATCTTCGATGTATTCGTCGAGGAGATGGCCCAACAGAGGGTCATGAGACAGTTTGGTCTTCGACAGTTGGCCCAGCCCCCACCTACTGAGCGTCGGCTGTTAGACGATGTCCACAGGTATGTCTAGTATTTCAATGTTGGTTGGTCTTCACATTTCGAAATACCAAAGAATTACTTAATCATTGCACACACAATGCAATTTCAGGAACACGAGGAAGGGGATTAACAGGACCATGGCTCAGTGGCTGGCACGTGTTCAGATGTACGTTGCAGAGTGGGAGACTGCGACGACACGGATTTGGGCCGAGGATCGCGCGTTCGATACGGCTGATTTCAATGCCTATTGGAATCGGTACAGTGATATGACACGGTTACGCATCATTAACCACCCTCAGAGACAGGAGATACCGGCCCCTGCTACGAGGGATACGTACCCGAGCTATGATACTTCGGGCTCTAGACAGAACGTGGTAACATATACTGAACTTATCTAATGCATCTAGTTCTTACATACTTTGTCGTGCGGACGTAATAATCTTCGAGTTCATTTCAGGCTGACATGACACTCGAGCTTCACGAGGAGGTGGCCAGCTATACACGGCAACTATCGTCTACTGCTCTTCTAGAACCTCGTCCAGTGCACTCCTTCTTTACGCGCATCGAGGGGAAACTACGAGCTATATATCAGGCTATCACGTGCACCCGCTCTACAAACGTTGTTCTCCAGCAGCCCCAGGTACGCCCGCCTCGTCACTCAACGGGCCAGCAGCAAGAATCCACATAGCACCGACATCAGCCGCGTCCACGTGTAGACCATCAGTGGATGAGTAGGCCACCACCTCCTGACCAGGCCCGGGAGTTCAGCGTGGCAGCACCACCATGATCCCACGTCGGGCTACGGGTTTCGACCACACCCACAACAGCACGGTCCACCGCCGAGCTTCGTGATGCATCAACATCCTACAGGTATGTTTGTTCATATCTATTCTTTTCAATATCAGTTGGAACTACATGTTTCTTAATTACTTATATGGCCTCCCTGTCGCAGGAGCCTACGGATATAGGGCGCCTATGTCCGGACATGAGGCCTCCCATTCCGAATCCACGTTTGACAGTGCTCTGGAAGGTGGGCACAACACACAGGATCAGGTGTCGCAGCACATCACCAACTGGATGGACACGTATTATTCTACTCCTCCACCAGATCCCACACAGCACACACAGCCCACGCAGGACACACAGTATGGCGAGGACGGGTCTTGGATTCCTCTTCGTAACGTTCGGCCACCGAACAGGTATGGGTGGTCGACGCCCCCTCCACCACAGCCACGCCGTGGACGAGGACGACGTGGCTGATACTTATGTATGCGAGGGACGTATTTGTATGTGAGAGACATATTTCTACCTATGTATGCGAGAGACATATTTCGACCTATGTATGCGAGAGACATATTTCGACCTATGTATGCGAGAGACATATTACTATTAATTCGCATTGTTATTCGAGTTACATTTCCACACTGACTGCAACACAACAAATTACTAAGATAGAAGTACATCTGAATTAAACGGTGCGACTAAATTTAAAATTACAGCTTACAAACTACATGAAGTCATCGTCGTCATCCTCCATTCATGCAGCACTCTTGCCCTTCGACGATGCGGTAGTCTTCGACTTCGACGATGCGGGTCTCTTGGCATTGGTGCTCGGCATGAAGTCATCGTCGTCATCCACCGTTGATGCAGCACCCTTGCCCTTCGACGATGCGGGTCTCCTGGCCTTGGTGCTCGGCATGAAGTCATCGTCGTCATCCTCCGTTGATGCAGCACTCTTGCCCTTCGACGATGCGGTAGTCTTCGACTTCGACGATGCGGGTCTCTTGGCCTTGGTGTTCGGCATGAAAAGATCATCTTCGTCCTCACTGTCTTGGCTCCATAACCAAGTATCTTCTACTGCAGCCCTTAGGAAAGATGCACTCTTATGTTGTACTTTCTTCCACCTTCCATCCAACCTGAGAAGTTCTGTCTGTATCTCCTCAAAAGTCCTTGCAGGCCACCCGCTCCTACTTAATTGGTGAGCCAACTCATTCATGAAGATGTCACTACCGACGAGTTCGTCCCATGGAACTATCCTGTTGTCTATCTGGAAATTGGCGGCTAACCTCAGAAGTTTTTCGGACATACCGGGGTGAAAACAACTACGATCGAAAGGATAACCAGTTTTGGACATCTTCACGAGACTACACTTGTCTGCTTACCCACCTTAGTGTGGAGGGGGTTTTATAGGTTCAGAAGAGAACATGGAGGGGAGAAGATGGCGGGAAGGAATGGCGGGAGAGAATGGCGGGAAACGGTTGGCGTGAGAGAATGGCGGGAAGGAATGGCGGGAAACGGTTGGCGGGAGAGAATGGCGGGAAGGAATGGCGGTAAAAGATTTGGCAGAAAAGAATGGCGGGAAGTACATAAGTGGGAAAAGTTGGAGCCATGCAGCAGTCGGCTTAGAGTAAGCCGATTAGAGCTAATCGGCCTATAGTAAGACGATTAGTCTAATCAGCTTACTCAAAGCCGAATGCTGCATGTGGTGCTGGCCGAAAGGACTATCGGCCAAGCCCAAGACGATTGAAATCCAGTCGGCCATGGCTAGGCCGACTGGAAGCTAATCGGCCTATAGTAAGCCGATTAGTCCCAATCGGCCTACCACTGGCCGATGCTGTATTATTTTTGCAAATAACTCAAACCGTGTATTATTTTTCAAATTTATTAAAAAAATGTATTATTTAAAAAAATTTAGCAAAAAAGAACGGATCACAGCCACGGGAAATCATATTTGCCACACGACACGACTAACGTTAAGCAATCGCAGATATGTGGATCGGCCCAGAGCGTGTCTTTTTTTGTTATTTTCCCACCGATTTCGAGAAGGTTCTATAACCGTCCTTCGACCCGTTTTCTCTTTTATTTATGTGTTTTCTTTGATGGTTTACCGGTTTTCTTCAGTTTTTACTTTTTTCATTTTTAAATTCATAAACATGTTTAAATCCAGAAAAATCAAATTTGTGAACATTTTTTAATCTCAGGAATAATTTTCAAATTAATGAATGATTTTCAAATTTGAGATTTTCCTGAATTGACAAAAAATAAAATTGATCAACATATTTTAAATTTATTTATATTTTTGAATTGGGGATATTTTTAAAACGTAGCATACATTTTTAAAATTTGGAAACATTTTTAATGGATGATTTTCTGAAAAATACGGTAACATTTAAATTTTTTAAAAACATTCTTGAAATTTCTTAAATGTTTTTAAAATTTAGAGATTAATTTAATAAAAACAAATGAAATATATAGAAATTGAATGAAAGAACCATTCGAAAAAGAAAACCATCAAGGCTAGCGCACGTTGGACCGATCCATTTAACATCTGTGCGGTTAGACGACTACGTGTTTGGTCGTCTCACATAACACTAAGCACACAATATATGAGCTCCCCAAAATCGACAGGGTGCCCCTGCGGACGCTTTCCAGCAGGACAAGGGTCTTCTCTTCTTTGCTCCATGCTCGACATGTGGTGCAAGGAGAGGTGACCACGTCGGTTTTTCACTTTGTGGGTTTTCAGTTTCCTCTTTTTTTCACTTTAGTCCCAAAACATTTTAGATTTCTTAACCTACCTTGTGTGTTCCTTCAATCATGTTTCATTCAGGCGTGTTCCTCCCCCCGCGTCGTCGTCGCATGTCTTGTTTTTCCACCGGTGTTCCTCCCCCCTCGTCGCTGCCGCCTATCGCTACGTCGTCTCTCTTTCTTGGCTTCGACTGTTGCCTATGTCGGTTTCCTTCCACCGCTGCTTGGTCAGTTTGTCGCCTCCGTTGGTTTTCCTTTTCACTTTATGTTTCCCATTATATTTTCGGGAGATGGTGTTTTATGGGGTAAAAATGGATGGATACCCTGGAGCTTTCAACTCAACCAAGCATCAACTTAATGTGTATTGAATCGGTTCTTAGGTTGATCCATGTACTGACTGGATGTTCTCGTAAAAAAAAAAGAACCCAGATCCGCATTCACTACTTTAGTAATCTTTATATTTTTGGTGTTCTTGCAGCTATGGCTTGTCCTTTTGTTTTAGGCCAAGTGACACTTCCCCGTGTTGACTGTGTGCATCGTATACCTATATAGTATATACAAAGACCGGGTGTGTGTTTATTGCGTTCTATATCCTCCAGATGCTTTATTTTGAGGCAGTGAAATTCACTCACCTTATCGAAAAAAGATCGAGAGTCTTCTACAAAAAAGATGGAGAGAGTAGCTTACTATCAACTGTAGGAGTACGAGGCAGCACTGTACGAAGGGGAAACCCGACACCTCGGCGTGGCACGCCTAGACTTGCAGCGCGCCAAAGCCGCATCTGCAGGCACGCTCGCCTCATCGACGCCGAGCCCGGCGAGCCGCGCGCGCCCGGTGCCCCGCACAGCAGCCCCGGGCACGGCCGCGACCGTGCCACAGAAAGCAGGAGCGAGACCACGAAAAGCCACGCCGACGCCGAGGCCCCCCACCGGCCACCGACAGCGCCGCACCGACGCCGTCACGTCGCTCGGCCCGGGGCCGCTTTTTCCACCTGAAACGCATCGCATCGAAGGTTCAAAACCCCTGCGCCTGCGGCCCCACTCCGCCCGTCGGGCCCGCGCCCACCCCTACATCAACCCCCGGCCGCGCCACGAGACGTAGGCAGCGCCCGCCCATCTTTCCACGCCGCCCGTGCCTTTTTCCGGCGGCAGGCAGAACCCCGAGAGGACGCGACCCGCATGGACATCAAGGAGCGGATCCGCCGCGGGCCGCGGGAGGAGGAGGGGGAGGCGCCCGTGGCGGCGTCGCCGCGCGGGAGGAAGGGCGGGGTGGCGACGCTGCTGCTGCGGTGGTCCCTGCCGGCCGCGGCGCTCGTCGTCTGCGCCGTCCTCCTCCTCCTGCTCGCCGGGGGCTCCGCCGCGCGGAGGGGGGGCGGTCTCCTCGACGCGGATCCCGCCGGCCGCGATGGCCCGCGCCTCGTCCGTCCGCGAGACGGTACGTACTCTACGTGACGCAAAACCAAGTATGGCGGCGACAGTTTCCATTTTTTGAGTTCGGCTGGACCACAGGTTTTGTGTGAACTCTGAATTCTCCGAGTAGTACCCGTAGTACCTGTGGATGGCGACGTTACATTCAGGAATCAGGATGCCAAGCATGGCGCCTTTAGTGTCTGGGCTCCATGACTTTCTTCGCTGGGCTAATACTCCCCCTTCTCTTTCGACATGTGCGCTAATGCTCCCTAGTTCTTGCAAGTTCTGCAAAAAAAATCCTGACTTCTTTTCCCAGATTTTTTCTACTCCCTCCCTTCACTTTTATAAGTCGTTTCGGACAACTCAAATTAAGTTGTTTTGCACTGTGTCTGAAATATCTACAAGGCCTTATAAAAGTGAACAGAGGGAGTACCGGTTTAGCTCTTAAGCTGATATAAGTTTGATGATTATTGATATTTGCCGTGGGGGATGGTCGTAATGTTCAGTGAAAATGAGCCGTAACATTCTTTAGGCACAGTGTTCTTCAGATCACTGTGTGCAGTATGAGCGCGATGAACACCGCTGCCTGCAGACTGTGTTGGGTTCTGAATGCTGCCCCAAGGTCTCGTTACAAGTGAATTTGTGTGCACAAACTGTCGTGTTTTAACGACTAAATTTCTTCATATACGTTGATATCCATATCGTATCAGCATTGATGCTAAGTTGCCTTTTGTTTTGTTGGCATGGTACACAGTGTCGACTTTGTCTATTGTCTAGTTTATGTTCCACCCTACTGTTATTTCGTGGCTTGTCTTGTTTATGCACTGCATTGTGCTATCCTTTTCATTCACTAGTCTGTCAACTCATAGTGTATTATAGCTAATGGACTTAATTAATTCGCGCCAACCTCAGTTTTTTATATTGGCATCAATGGCACTTGACCAAAAGCTGTACATTTTTTTTCCATTTTTCTACTACAGATTGAAGCATTTATATTCTGTATATGAATTCTTATATGATATTTTTCGGTTCTTGTGTTTTCAGAAGATGGCACCTCAGGATCTCCGGTAGTTGTCAAGGACAAGTTACTTGGAGGCTTGCTAGTTCCTGGTTTTGATGAACAATCATGCCTAAGTAGGTACCAATCAGTGCTGTATCGTCGAATATCGCCCCACTTTCCATTTACCTACCTCTTGGAAAGATTAAGGGAACAAGAGGCCCTCCAGAAAAAGTGTGGTCCACATACTGAATTATACAGGAAAGCCATTGAGCAGCTTAAGTCTGGTCAGGATATTAAGGCCATGGACTGCAACTATCTGGTCTGGACAGCTTACAGTGGTCTGGGGAACAGGATCTTGACAATTGCCTCAGCATTTCTGTATGCCATCCTTACAAACAGAGTCTTACTTGTCGACGGAGATAAAGGCACCGCAGATCTCTTCTGCGAACCATTTCCGGAAACTTCATGGTTGCTACCGTCAGATTTCCCCATTAAGCAGTTCAAGAACTTCAGCGTTGGCTCTCCTGAGAGCTATGGAAACATGCTTAAGAGTAAAGTGGTTCATCCTAGCCCTGCTTTTGTCTATCTTCATTTGGCTCATGACTACAGTGACCATGATAAGCTTTTCTTCTGTGAAGATAATCAGCGGTATCTCCAAACAGTCCCATGGCTGATCCTGAAATCAGATAATTACTTTGTGCCTTCACTTTTCCTGATCCCGGCATACCAAGAGGAACTCATGAAGCTTTTCCCCCAGAGAGATGCTGTTTTCCACCACCTGGGACGTTACTTGTTTCACCCGAGCAATGCCGTCTGGGGCATGATTACAAGATACTATTATTCTTATCTTGCCAGAGCTGATGAAAAGTTGGGTATCCAGATCAGAGTCTTCGACACCGAAACTGGTCCGTTTCAGCATGTCATGGACCAGGTCCTTGCATGCACGCTGAAGGAACACTTGTTGCTAGAGGTTAATACTCAGGAGCCAATTGTCTCACCAACGAAGGCCAAGTCGAAAGTTGTTCTAGTTACTTCTTTAAACTCAGGATACTACGAAGAATTCAGAAACATGTACTGGGAACATCCTACCACAAATGGTGAGACGATTAGCTTCCACCAGCCAAGTCACGAGGAACATCAAAACTCAGACAAGAAAATGCACAACAGGAAAGCCTGGGCAGAGATATATCTGCTAAGCTTATCTGATGTCATGGTGACCAGTGCATGGTCGACTTTTGGGTATGTTGCCCAGGGTCTGAGTGGTTTGAAGCCATGGCTTCTGTTCAAGCCTGAAAACCGCACTGCCCCTGACCCGCCTTGCCGCCAAGTTCTGTCCATGGAACCTTGTTTCCATGCTCCACCTTTCTATGATTGCAAGGCTAAGAGAGGAGTTGATACGGGAAAACTTGTCCCGCATGTAACACATTGTGAAGATATGAGCTGGGGGCTTAAGCTAGTCGATCAGAGTTAGTGGTAGATGCGGTGCGTGTTTTCTATCCAATTCATATATGTACAGTGCAAGCTAATATATGCTTAGTTGTGTGGTATAGGGTACAACTCTGTTTCTATATTACAGGATAGCCTTTTCTGGCTTGGTTGATATAGATGCAATATGCAATTGCATGAACTGGTGCATTTGTTCTCAAAGATATGTTCTGCAGCTTGCAAGACATGCTAGTATTATTTTCCTTGTCTGTATTATTTTCGTGTTCTGCAACTTGCATTGAAGCATATGCAAAAAGCCATGGCAGCATTTTTCTGCCGCAACAGCGAAAACAGGCCATTTTCGCTGCCGCGGCAGAGTTTTCCTGAAAAGCTGCCATATCTGAGAACTGCAAAAATGCTGTTATTACAGAGTTTCATCGAAAAAAGCGCAAGCATATATTGCATACTAGGATCAATTGCAAGGACCAGAAGCATCATTGTTTCGATAAACTACAAATGTATCTTATTTGCATTTGAAGAAAATCAATTTGTCACCCCTCCTGTACTGGCAACTGTGTAGTAAGTTTTTTATAGTTTCTCCCACGTAAGTTCCACACTCAGTTTTGTGACTAATAGAACCTTGCAAAAGAAGGGAGCTGAGAAGAAATGTGCTTCCTGTAAGAAACCATTGTGTTCTGTTGTGCCACACCTTTAGATGGGGACAAGGGAAAATAAACGAAGTTTCGAGACAAAGAGTTTTCAAGACAAGGTTAGTGCATGAATGATATTTTTGTTGAACGGGTCTGAAAGATGTGTCAAAAGATTATCGATGGGCCCAGCATGAGTCACAGACGCTTGTACAATAAAGCCAAGCATAGCAACCATTGCCAACCTCCCTGTGATTCACAGAAAATAATATTAGCAAATTACAAATATTACTATAGGATTATCTTGCAAGCAATTGTACTTAGAGACATTGAACCTACCATTCTTAATTTCTTTTAGCTTCACTTCATTTGCATTCTCTATATCTTTGGCCAGCCCCATTGGGTTAAATAGTGGACCCCCAGGGTATCTGTTCAGATTTGAAAATTGTAATGGTAATTTAATTAAAGCAGAGAGCCAGAGACTTGCCAAGGGAAATGTTTTCAGTTTTTGTATGAGAAAATGTTGTAGCACTTACCCTGGCTGTAAACCTTCAAGTGAAGCTTCTATCCCAAGGAATGTCCCTTCCTTTGCTTGTGACCCTGGACTGACGAAGTCCATGTACCTCTTGGTTTCGACAAATCTGTCGAGGATCAGAGGTATGATAGAAACAGGTCAGTCGTGTCCTGTTTGAAATCATTACAGTCTACATTATTTAAAATTTCTGAACTACTGGACGAATTCTTATGCAGCTGGGTAAATGTTTCAATTGGATGTTGAATTACCCCATCAAGAGAAGCTGGACAAAGAAGAGTGCTGTGGTGTTGGCAAAGTCAAATTTCGTGGCACCTGCTTCAAACCACACTGGTAGGTTGCCGATTCCCGATACACGGATCAACTACACAGAAATACACAAATTAGACCATGCCACATGTATGATAGAAGCTCGCTCAGTGGAGCGTCAAGGCCATCGATTTCATGTTTGGTTTCTGTAAGCAAGGATGCTGCTTCAATGGGCTTAGAATGCTATCAATCTTGGGGGGAAAGATCCTAGGATGCTCTTATGGAGCTGATGTGTTGGATATGATTTTGCGGATGTTGAGATTGTTATTTTCATTTGGATCAATAGTTCCCTGTCTCATAGCTTGGTTTCTCTTCTTTTTTTAACAAGAGGGGATCGCCCTTCCATTTCCATTATCAATATCCAGAAGTCATGCTCGGTTTCTCAGTTTTTCATAGTTTATCCTAATTTAGGCACTTCTAAATGCTATTTTTGCAAAATCAAGCTTCAGTGCTATGGTTACTGAGAACATGTGGGCATTTTGCAGGAACTAACAAAGAGGTCAAGCTAGCAGCTTACATCGGTTCCGAGGATGCCGGCAACCCCTGCCATGGCAAACCGGCAGTGCACGAGCTCGGCCTGGACGTACCACTTCAAGTCCTCGGGCTGCTCCCCGAGCCCCAGTGGATCAAACCCGTAGTCACCAGGCAGCCTACAACAACAAACGCCAAGCAACCCATCAGCCTAACAACCAACCATCGCCACCCGCAGAGAACGCCGGCAGAGATTGCCACAGGTGACTGACGTGCCGTCGAGATACGCCGGCGGGTCCAGCCCCGGCAGCCAGGTCGCACGCTCCGCGATGGCTCGGACCGCGAACCGGGCTCGCGGCGACTGGACATGATGTCCAGGCATGGTCACCATGCTCCTGCTGCTGAAAGGCGTGGGCGGCCTGGAGGAGAGGCTGCAGACTCTTCCATGGGCGTTAGCTGCTAACGCCATGGCCGCCGCCGCCGTCGCCGGACTCGGTTGGCTGATGCCTTGCTGGCCTGGCTGCAGCCGGCGAGGATCCTTCGCTCCTTGGCTGCTGCTGTTCCGCTAGACCTGTGGATGGTGTCACTGGTATGTCGGACGGATCAAAGCCGTGGATATGGAACAAGAGGCGTTCGTACTTCGTAGCTCCAGTGGCTCTGGAGTCTGCAGCTTGCGCGCTGGTTCCAGGCCGTAGTGTGTTGGAAGGCTTTGGGCCCAGCATTTTGCTCCAACGGCGTGGTTGGGCCGTTCGTCGGCCTCGCTTGCGGCTAATTTAAGTGTTTTGGCCTTTTTGTAAAAGTTGAACGAGATTTGATCCCGGTTTAATTTTTTTTCAGGATCTGACTCCTATCACCGGGCTCGATGACGGTAGGATATACCAGCCTATCGCCGAGGTCCTTGGCAGTAGGAAACAATCCACGTCAGCCTAATGTAACCTCACTGTTAAACATGCTGACGGTAGTATGTGCAACCCGACGATAGGTGCGTAAGCCCGACAATCGGGCCGGGTTCGGGTTCCATTTTCTGGCCCGAAGCCCGACTCGAAAGCCCGAACAAAACCTGAAAAGTGTGTATAAATATTTTTTATTCAAAATATAGGTATAATTAATTAATTAAATATCCTAAATAAGATTAATTTAATTAAAAAATGCTACTGTTCATGTGCTTCGGGCCGGGCCGGGCTCGGGCTTGGGATTTTTTTTTCAGGCTTTGCAAAGCCCGGCCCGACCAATGATCAGGTCTAGTACAAACACTATGTCTGATACTATATTTTTTTACGGTAGGGCGTGCACCCCTACCGCTAGGGCCCTAGGGGCTTCCGGGGTAGGCAACTATACTCTACCGTCATCGATTCCGACGGTAAAAGTCAGATTTTGATATTTTTTCGGACCGAGGTCAGATCTAACTTAACTTTCGCAAAAAGGGGTCAAAAACGCTAAAATTGTCCACGGCTTGCTGCGACGTCTCGTCCTCCCTGTGAGTCTGTGGAGTAGAAGTCGCACTTTGTCTGCAAATTTGGCCGCCTTGAGGGAGGGGCATGGGCGTGCCTGTAGAGCTGAGAGTGACAGCTAAATGTGGCTCGTGCTGAATTGCTGATGCATGAACCGTGGTTGCAGTCTACTCATGACACTTGCCAAAATATCTTTACATACCATATGGGAACCGGAGGTTTCTCTTTCAGCTAAAAGGAAACAGCGAGAAATTTGAAAAATATGGGTTTGGGATGAACGCAAACACGAGGTCGTGTTTTATGTTTTCTTTCTTCAGTCTATGTCTGAAATGCAGCTTAGAAGTTGCCCAAGCATACAACTCAGAAAAAGAAAGAAGTTGCCCAAGTATGCTTGACTGTTTGGCGGATTCGCCTGTTTGACTGTTTAGGCAGTTTGGCTAACCTGCTTTTTTGGTGCCTGTTTTTCAGAACAGATTACAGAAAACATACATCTCAATTCACACAGCCTTACCACATGACATATATGGTAAGCAATCTAAATATTCAGAAAATAATAATTCACACAGCCTTTTTCATTCCTGCGTTTTTCAGTTATACCACTAGTGTTTGTTAACAGATCTAAACACGATCAGATTCCTCTGCCCCTGGATTTTTTTTTTTGAAACACAGTCACTTAGGATCCGATTCATTAAAAAAGATAGAAGAGAATGCCCGGTTAATTAACGGAAAATCGGGCTAAATGTGACGTCCGCAAAAACAAGGCACACAGGATGACCTGGCAACCCACACAAGAACGTACACACGCCGCCGAGGAGAAAGGCACCGTCGAAGTTGCAACCCAGTGTCATCGTCATCACTCCTCCACGACGGCAACTCCGACTCCACCATCGACGACCACCGATGTAGTCCTCACCGCAAGCAAGCATCGAGGCATGCGCCGGTCGATGCCAAACAGTCAACCGCACGCACCGGCCACCAGGCAGCCCCGACTCTGTCGATGAGCATTGTAGGATAAAAGCGCTAGGCTTGCACCGAGCCAGTGCCGGTATCGAACACCTATGACATGTCATCGTCACCGCAAGGGCCCTCCTCAGCAGCTTCGACTTCAGAAGGACAAGGTGAGGCACGACGACCCCTCGAACACGCCGAAAGAGAGAGACCCAGCTGCAAACCAACTCTGCTTGAAGCCGCCATCGTTGCCACACAAGAAGCCGCACAGAATAACCACATTGCCGGACGGACACATGGGACACATGTCGACCGCAATGTCGTGAGCGTCCAGCCCGTGAAGCGCATGAACGGGATCCAAAGGTCTTCAAGGCGACGCCCCAAAGAGGGAAGCGATGATGCCGACGTTGTTGCCCGACCCTACTAGGCCTTAGGCTTTCACCCGAAGAGCTGGATCCGAGGATGTGCAGAGGATGGACTACTCGGCGGCGCCTCCGAGGAGGTGAAACGACGGCCACGGACGCCGGTGTCGTTGGCCGACCAGAGGTCGGCAGGCTTTCGCCCAGAGCATCGCCAACACCACACCAAACGGGATGCCTCGCCGCCACCTTCCCTGGGCCTCGCACGGGATTCTCCTGCAGGCCCTTCGGCGGCAGCGACGCAGAGGAGAGGGAGAGGGAAAGGGAGGGGCTAGCGGCGCCGGCGAGCAGGGCTTCCCCCGTGTCGCCAGAGGGGGCGACTCGGGGGACGGGATATTTTTTCTAGGCACTCTGTGTGAGTCTTGAACGTGTGTGCCCCTGGATTTCCCCCCTCGAGAAGGAAAGGAACTCGTGTTCCTCAGTTTTTTTATTCTCCATATATGCTAATTCATCGAGGAGAATCTCATCACATGATAATTTAAGATCTGTCATTCATCTGGCTGCCCACACCGCCCGACGTGACACTGAAAGGAAGAAGTCGGCTTCGCGGGCAGCAGGCTGGGATTTCCGCGTAGCGCGTACCGTCGGGGTACGTACTACGTGTACCCATTAGCTGTACAGATAAAATAACGCGCACGTCTCTTTCCCTAGCCTCTACGTCAAGTAACGCCAGTATTCAACGCTGTCCGGCTGCGAGGATTTGGACGGTGGCTGCGCGTTGTGAGCCTTTGTTTGTTTACAGGGGGAGGGAATCAGGATGACAGACTGTGACTGTCTGGTTGGTTCTGGGATCCAGATCGGGCGTGGAGTATACTAACTTTGCACTGGATTTGCACCAGGGTCCAGGGCCATGCAGAAATTCCATGTTCTTTCCTTTGCCTCCAAAGCAAGTCCAAGTACATGTTCTTTTCTTCTCTTTTGTTATAGTACCTATTTTCCATCGATCGAATCCAGTGGAAGGAATGTACCGGTGGTCAAAAGTGGAGCAGGCAACTGTTTCAACCGTGGGAAACGACGGTGAATTAATTAAGACGTGGCGAACAAACGCTCGTTTTTAGGCAAAATGGACAAATCTGATCTAAAGACGTAACTATTTCACAAAGTGAACTTATTCCGGAAAAAATTCACCCACGTAACCCTTTTGTGTGGCGCCCGACAGCTAGGCGCCACACTATACTGTGTGGCGCCTTTGTATTAGGCGCCACACTAGATTTCAGGCGCCACACAGCATAATGTCGGGCGCCACACAATGTAGTGTTACGTGAGTGAATTTTTTTCGAAATAGGTTCATTTTGTGAAATATTTGTGTCTTTAGGTCAGATTTGTCCATTTTGCCTCGATTTTACGCCACGGGATGCATGGCGATCCCGTCTTCATCAGCTTTTGGAGTTGCGGTCGTGAACAGCGCGCGAGCGATTTAATTTGCTGAACGGTCAAAGAGTATGTGCAAAATATCTCATGGAAACGACGAGCGATGAGGATAAGGACTGCACCCGGAGTTTGGCTACTGTACTCCGTAAGGAGTACGAGACAATATCTGCGCATTGTGAAGCAGTCTTTGTGTGAAAGAATCTTGTGAGCGTTGTGCACATTTTGCACGGAACTGTCGGATGCATATCGTTTATTGAACTCGTTTTGTAAGATTTATTAGGTATGTAGTCGCAATGGAACATGCATGAGAAGAACGAGGTAATGGGCGGTGATCATGGCTTGGAGTTGGACCAGAAGCTGCCGTCGTCCATCATCATGATCTCGTGCAGGCCGTCCCAGATCTCCTGCTCCCGCGCCACCGGCCTCCCCTGCTCCGGCGCGCGCGCCGGCGACGACGCGTTTGACCCGCACTTCTCGCGACGGCTCTCCGGCTGCGGCTGAGGCTGCCGCTGCGAAGCCGCCCAGGAGGAAGCAGAAGCGGACGCGGATGCCGACGATGACGCGGCGGCTGCGGCCGGGAAGTTGAGCTTGGCGCGGTGGCCGCGGAACTCGAGCGCGGCGACGTCGTAGGCGCGGGCGGCCTCGGCGGCGGTGTCGAAGGTGCCGAGCCACTTGCGCACGGCGCGGTGCGGGTCGCGGATCTCCGCCGCCCACTTGCCCCACGGCCGCTGCCGCACGCCCCTGAACTTGCTCCCGCCGCCGCCCACGCGCCGCTTGCCCACGCCGCCGCTCTTCACGAAGCTCGCGGCCGAGCACTCCTCCCCCTCGCTGCTCGACCCGGCCGTCGCCGCGGCCGCAGCGGCGGCGAACTCGCAGCCGCGGCACCCGTCCGCGCCGCACCTGGCGCACGCAGCAGCCGCAGGCCCCGGAGCGGCAAACGGCGGCGTCGAAGGCTCCAGGCGCACGGCCGGGGCCGCGGCGTCCCCGGACACGACGGAGATGAGGGCGCGGAGGAAGAGCGAGTTCTCCTGCTCGGAGTTCGGGAGCTGGAACCCGCTGCCGCCGCCGCCGCGCTCCAGCCTCGGCACCATGACGCAGCTGAGCGGTGACGACGTACGGACGTGGCGAGGTCGGTGTCGCGGGAAAGGTTATGGGCTGCGTTCGTGTGCTAAGGTTTCGTGATCCCACTGATGTTTCAGGTAGTTTGGGGCCGTGTGCGTTTTATAGTTGGAGGATGACGTGCATGGTGCATCTCCACGCGGGATTTTTATAGGGCGGTGTTTTGGACGCACGTTCTTGTCGTGGGAAGGGAGGTGGAAACGGGGAGAGCGAGCGGGCAGATGGCTGGATCGAGCGGATCAGCACTGCCGACGTCTGACGGCTGGTTATGGCGATATTTGAGCTGTTCTCACACGTTATCATGTTGGCAAATTTGCCTTGCTTACACAAAAAAAATCCATTTCATAATATTTGGCGATTTTGAGATTTCTGAGAGTATATTTATATTTAGGTAATCAATCTTTTAAGAGTAAATTCTACATTATTACTTTGATACTGTATTTTGTTTGAAGTGTCATTTATTCGGTAGATTCATCGTTGCGATATACTCCCTCCGTCCCATAATATTTATGGGACGGAGGGAGTACTTAGGTATTTGATTTGATAGTCATTACGACCCGAGATTCTGTATTTTTCAAAATCACAAATTTAAGGTGAAGAATGCCACATGCCGAGTTCATCTTATAGGATGACGTGGCCAACAAGTGCGCCCCTCAATCTCTCATTGTTTGTTTGGGAGAAGAGTAGAGTGGTGAAGATGGAAAATGTGATGGCAAGCTAATATGTGTTATACTAAATATCGATTGTATTGTGCACATCGAGCCGAAATGCAAATTCTTCACATGGCTTGTCCTTCATGTCAAAATTCTCACCGCGGATATGTTGGTTGTGTGTGGTTGGCCGCATGACCCGGGGTACTAGGTGTATCTCCAAGCATCAAAACCGCGACCCACCTTTGCAAAAATTGCCTCTTCCCCATCGCTGTCTGGAACCACATGGTTGTCTGGACACATTAGTATTTACTGGTCTCTAACTTTTCTAACGTATCATGGTTGTGTCTTTAGTCGGTGGGATAATTTGATTGTCAAGAAGTTCAAGAAGTGTCAGTTCTTTTGGTGGATTAAAAAATAAGTTGTCTGCTCTCCAGCTTTCCCCATAAGCCGTCTCTCCTATTCATTGGGCTTCTAAACTGGTTATGGGATAACTAATTTAAAAGTCTCAATAAATTTACGGTGTGGCTTGTTTTTTGAGCTGGAAGAGACAACTTATTTTTTAAGCTGCACATAAAAACTGGCCCGAAGGCACATATATGTTGCAGTGGTAGAATCATCTACACCATATGGAACATCTACAAGGTGAAGAACATGCGTACTTTTAGGGGCACTCGTATGACTCATTATGAGGTGGTGATGTTAGCTTATGAGGCCATCAAGCAACTCGAGATGACGTCTGTTGGAGCCATGCCCACGAAGGGCGTCGGCTAAGAAGTCCCTATTTTACAGTTTTTAGAGTTTTTTCATGTTCCTTAAAAAATGTGCCTCACTCTATGAGTACCATTTTCATCTATATGAAAAGGCAGCGCTCATATAAGTTCCTCGAAAAAATAGGCCAACTGTGTGTTGTACCAAGCGGCGATCTAGCTGGCTGAAAGGTGACCCCAACTTGCAAGATTTACCAAACCACGAAATCAAGTACAAAAAAGGATGTCGTGTTGTGCATGTTTGCCTTGATCATTTTTGTAGTACAAAGTACTAAACCAACAACAATTAACATGGATTGGAGGGAGTATTATAAATTATTGAGCTATTAGTATTACCTCTATCTAGGGATGAAAATGGAGTGGAAACTTTCCGCTTTTCCGAGGGAAAAGTAGAAACAGAGAGGAAATATGAAAACGGAAATGGAAGTTTGCAAAACGAGAGTGGAAATGAATTTTTTATATGCGGAAACGGAAACAAAACGAAACAGTGTTTTTCGGTGAAACAGACGTGGAAATGGAACTTTCCGTTTCCGTGAATATGGAATTTCCGATTTTACTATAGGCCTATGGCAACTTTGTAGCCCAACCACCAAACAACATACAATGACACAATGAGTAAAATGAGTAGAATGGATCATTTGAGGTACAACTTCTCCTACCACACATGTACTCAACTAGACAGTATACAAATTGTATAGTACTACTATAATATATACTACGCTAAGTTGCTAACATACTCATATTATTTTGTAGCCATGTTAACAATTCGTTAATTTTGTTTGTTTTTGTGTGTATTTTTTTGTGATTCAAGGGGTTTAAAGTTCCGGTCAACGCCCATTTATGTTTCCATTTCCGCTTTGTATTCGCACCGTGTTCGTTTTCAATAATATCTGTTTCCATATTCGTTTCCGGGGTTTCCGTATACGTTTCCGCTTCTGTAAAAAAATGGAACCAAACCTTTTTCTGTCCATTCAGAAACAAGTTATTACGTGGCGGTGCAAAACAGAAAAGAGAAAGCGGTGAGCCGTTGACTAAAACAGCTTGACGAAGCTTGTGCATGCTACGGTGCTAACCTCGCACTGTCTATCGGACAGAACGCTGACAACGGACTGGATCGAGGACTTTGACCGGTTGCGGATGCGGAAGAGAAGGGTGATGGGAGTAGTCAGCGCACCCACCGTCATGGGGGAGGGTGTGAAAGCGAGAGCTCACAGGATAAGGCCGACCTGGAGAGTTGCTCACTCAGGTCGACGCCGGGTCGGGTCGGCCCACCCATCCATGCATGCGACCGCGAGATGGACGGATGGATCATGCGACGTGCTTTTCGCGTCCCCGCCGTCGTGGACGTCGGCGTATCGCGAGACGTTCAAAACCAGTTCTTTTTTCTCCTGTTTCTTTTGGACTGGGCTGGAACGGGCGTCGCTTTCAGGCCGGCTCGTGTTCGACCGCTTCTTTTTTTTAACCGGGGACTAGGGTCTAGGGACGCAGGGTGACGAACTAGCTGCATCACCCCGTTCGGTCATGAAAGCCGAGTCTTCGACGTCGTTACGAGTACGAGTTTGCGGTGAATTAGTTTAGTCATGAGAACCTGGCGCATGTTTTTAACTTCTCTTTACGCCTGTCCTGTTTTTCTCTTCTCAGCAACCAGTAACTGAGACCACCTATGAGTCGGGTCACTGATTTTTTTTTATAAAAAAAATCCAGTCGCTTTTTTAATTAGCCTTTGATTTACGCGCAACGGGTCTCCGATTTTGCTGCTGTATTATACTCCCTCCGTCTCATGATATAAGATGCTATTATATCTAATATACTTATAAATTGGATGTAAGAGCATCTACAACCACAGTCTCACGATATTGCCCGCACAACCTAGCTCACCCAAACAGCATCCTCACTTTTCCCTATACGATCGGACTGACCGGCACTCCCAAATTCAACCCATATATGGGTTGGATATGAAGATTGCCTGACAGTCCGGACATCTCCTCACGTCAGCTCATATCCAACCCAACTTGCATAGACCTCACCCGCAGCAACCCATCACTTCTTTTTTCTTTCTCTTTTCTCTCGCTCGTCCGGTAATTGGATCTCACGCTCATGGAGCTCGCAATGAACCCATCCTCGCCTCCGTCCCCGAGCTCACACACCGCCACTGTCGTCGCGCCACCGTGTGTGCGTGCTCGCGCAACTGCCAAGGCGCGCGCAGGCCGTGTGCTTGCGATGGCCGGTGGTGCAGCCGTGTGTGCTTGCTCGGACAACCACATGCTTTTGCTGGTCGCCGAGTAGCCTGCATGCTTATGCTGGCCACTGAGCTGCATGATGCGTGCTCGCACTGGTCATCGAGCCGCATGGATCGTGTTATTTTTACGCTCACCGAACCTGAGTTTAAACGGAGATATTTCATAAAAACAGAGATATCCGTTTAGATATTGCCACTAATGACTAATGAATGCAAAGTATTCCAAGTATCCTAATTTTATTTTATTTTCTCATGAAATGGACAATTTATGGACAATATCAAGGCAATACATGGAAAGGAGTAACGAGGAGATAGAGGAGATTAAGTCGGAGGCACACATGATGAGCCAGAGCAAAAGACAACGTCCATACGACTTCATGCACTCGTATGAGCGCTTGTATGGCCTGCCAAGGGCGCCCTCTGACCGACCACTACAAATACCATAAAGGGGCCAACGCGAGGAACAACACAAACCATTGCCGAAACCTCCATCTTCATCATCCACAACAACCCTTGTTGTTGCCATTTCCCACCTACATCGCCATAACCACCACCATCACCAGCACCGTAGTACTCAGCGAACTAGCCATACCTTGTAATCGGATATCACCTTCGATATCCATTATAAAACATATTATCAATCAATCTTCATGATATGTTGTTCAATGATTTCTTTGTGTCCCTGTTGGGCGTCGGGAACTCGGGCTGTTTTTCGTAGGAAAAACACCCGTTTCTCCCGTAGCCCAATCTTTCCCAACGTTGCCTCGGATGTCTCGTCGTTTTGCCATCACGAGAGTGGTGGCCCGGTCCCATGTACGTCTCGTGAGAAATCCTGACCCAACAGCCGAACGTGGCTCGGGAAACAGGAAAGTACCCCGTTTCGCACACGGTCCGACCGACGGTAAACAGTCGCAACGGCGTCCCTCGAATGTCGCCTCCGGAAAACCGTTGCCCCCCGGGGGCAACGTCATCGCTGTCCTGGTCCCCTGTACGTCTCACGTGAAATTCTGACCCAACAGCCGAAAGGGGCCAACGCGAGGAACAACACAAACCATTGCCGAAACCTCCATCTTCATCATCCACAACAACCCTTGTCGTTGCCATTTCCCACCTACATCGCCATAACCACCACCATCACCAGCACCGTAGTACTCAGCGAACTAGCCATACCTTGTAATCGGATATCACCTTCGATATCCATTATAAAACATATTATCAATCAATCTTCATGATATGTTGTTCAATGATTTCTTTGTGTGCCCTGATATGCAAGTCTGATTAAATTAACGTCCCGTATGTGTAACATATAATTGCTTCATAGTTGTCTCTTGTCTCATTCACGTTCTTTACCCCTGTAGGTACCCATGATCATGGGAAACGGGCCACGAAGATTATAAGGGCAATGAGACCATGATGTGTTTTTTGGAACACCAGTGACAGAAAGGTTTAGTGCGGTAACACGGATCCGATCTCTGGGGATACAAGAGGTGTAGTCATTAAACGCCTAATATTTTTTCTGATTTCTATATTAACTAGATGATGCCCCGCGCGTTGCTGCAGGGAAACATGATAAACATATGCATAAATAGGTGATAAAAAACTAAAACTATTGTAAAAAAAGGATTGCTCTAGTTTTATATTTTAAAAACAATAACTCATATGAAGCATTTGACAAAATGATGTGTAAAAAAAGTGTATCATGATCTACATATATTTGCTCTAAAGTATATATCGTCTATGCCCACAACAAAATATGGTGAAACAATGGGTAGATTAGTGCACACATTGTAACTTATGACCACATGCATGACTTGATGATGTGGCATGGTAACATGAGGAAAAATAAGTACTTCTGACAACATGCATGACTTGATGATTTGGCATGGTTGCATGAGGAGGAAAACTTATGACCACATATATGACTTGAGGATGCGGCATGGTTACATGAGAAAAAACAAGCACTTATGACCACATGCGTGACTTGATGACGTGACATGGTTGCATGAGGAGGAAAAATAGGTAGTGGGTTGTAACTATTTAAGAATAGAAGATTACCTGGGTAATCCCGTGCGACGGATAGGGCCTTTGGTTGGATAACCGACTCTTGATGTAGGACTCGAGCAGACCAAGACATAATTTGGACACAGCCCCCACTTCGATACATAGCAACCACATCTCGATGGATGAATTTCAGGGCACAAATTAAGATCATAATGGTCCCGTCACAAATATATAGTTGTAAGAATAAGTCCTCATACCCATGTCTATTTTTTTATTGTGAGTGTTCTCAGTGTTAACTTGATTTTGATCCGGTTAAAAGGTGGAATTAATTCTCTTACAAAATCTTGGTAGAAACATCTGACTTCAAGGATGCCTTCCTCTCGTGGGCTCAATAACTCAGGGTCAAATCTGGGAAAAATGTGAGAATCCTTTCTGCTCTTTTACTGGATCACTAAAGGGACTAATTAAAAAAAATTCTGGCATCATTGCCGGGGTGGATTTTTGTGCCTAGTCTTTGTGTTAGAGTTTTGTTTCAATTTCTGTTTCATTTTTTAGTTTACTTTTTGTTGCAAGTGTTGTCACTAGAAACCCAAAAAAGATTACCATGATTCGTAATCTTGGAAGCTTTGTTGCTCCTAGCAATAGTTTCATGCGTGAAACAATGCACAACCTGATGTTGTTGTCGCTGAGTATGAGATTAAACCCAACTTAGTCTCTATGGTTCAATATGACCAATTTGGAGGCTTTGCTTCTTAGGATGCTCACATGCATTTGCATATTTCTTCTGAATTGTGTAACATGACATGCATAAAGTATTGTGAACCCAACGCTTTGAAGTTACATCTATTTCCTTTTTCTTTGAGAGGAAAAGCAAAAAAAATGGCTTCTAGCTTTGCCTAGAGGTAGTATAATTTCATGGACTGAGTGCTGCAATACATTTTTATCTAAGTTTGTCCCATCTGCAAAGAATATGCAATTGCGTTCGCAGATAATAAGTTTTAAACAGGAAGATCATGAGCCACTAGCGCTTGCGTGGGGTCGCATGAAGGGGGCTATAAGGAATTGTCATAATTATGGATTGGGCAAGTGGTTAATTATTCATATGTTTCATAGTGCCTTTAGTCCTATGTCAAAAACTATGTTTGACACTATTGTACGAGGAACAATTATGGGTAAGCCCATCAATGAAGCTAAGAAATTGTTGAATGATATGCAAGAAAACCATGCCCAATGACATTGAAAGGACGTGGATGTCGCCTAGAGAGAGAGGGGGGGTGAATATGCGCTTTAAAATAATAACAGTTTAGGCTTGAACAAATGCGGAATAAAACTATCGTTTAATTAGTCAAGCACAAAACCTAAAATAACTAGGCTCACCTATGTGCACCAACAACTTATGCTAAGCAAGATAAACAACTAAGTGATAGCAAGATATATAACAAGAAACAATATGGCTATCACAAAGTAAAGTGCATAAGTAAAGGGCTCGGGTAAGAGATAACCGAGGCATGTGGAGACGATGATGTATCCCAAAGTTCACACCCTTGCGGATGCTAATCTCCGTTTGGAGCGGTGTGGAGGCACAATGCTCCCCAAGAAGCCACTAGGGCCACCGTAATCTCCTCACGCCCTCGCACAATGCAAGATGCCATGATTCCACTAAGGGACCCTTGAGGGCGGTCACCAAACCCGTACAAATGGCAACCCTTAGGGACGGTCAGCAAACCCGTACACTTTGGCAACCCTTGGGGGCGGTCACCGGTACCCGTATAAATTGCTCGGGGCAATCTCCACAACCTAATTGGATACCCCGATGCTTGCCCGGAGCTTTACACCATAATGATTGAGCTCCGAGACACCACCAACCGTCTAGGGCGCCAAGGCACCCAAGAGGAACAAGCTCTAGGGTGCTCAAACACCCAAGAGTAATAAGCTTATCAAACTTCACTTCCACGTATCACCGTGGAGAACTCAAACCTATGCACCAAATGCAATGGCAAGGGCACACGGAGTGCCCAAGTCCTTCTCTCCCAAATCCCAACACAACAACTAATGCTATGGAGGAAAATGAGAGGAAGAACAAAGAAGAACATGAAGAACTCCAAGATCTAGATCCAAGGGGTTCCCCTCACAAAGAGGAGAAATTGATTGGTGGAAAAGTGGATCTAGATCTCCTCTCTCTTTTCCCTCAAGAACTAGCAAGAATCATTGGAGGGATTGGGAGTTAGCAAGCTCGAAGAAGATCAACAATGGGGGACAAACTCGAGCTCAAAAGGATAAGAACCATTGGGGAAGAATACCCCCTTAAATAGGCCTCCCCAAATCCAACCGTTACGTGCACACGTCGTGCACAAGCGGTACTACCGCTCGGCTGAGCGTTACTACTGCTTAGTGCGGTAGTTCTAGGAAAACATGCAAACGGCAAAAACCTCGAGGCGATAGTATCGCTGGAGCGGTACTACCGCTCCTACCAGCGGTACTACCGCTTAGTACAGCCGCTCTGGTTCTGCTCGGGTGGCACGGGGCATCAGACAGGTGTCTGGTGGCTGGCGCGAACGCCAGAACTATCTGAGCGGTACTACCGCTCCATAACAACGGTACTTCCGCTCAACAAGGGCAAAGACACGAGAAGAATAAAATAAGCGGTAGTAGTAGCGGTAGTACATAGCAGAAGTACCGCCTAAGCGGTACTACCGTGGTACCGAGCGGTACTACCGCTTGATTAGAGAAAAATTGCCCTGACACTGAAACTGCCATAACTTTCGCATACGAGCTCTGAATTGAGAAAACTCAAGCTTGTTGGATTCAGGACGACAAGAGCTATCCAACAACGAGTGGTTATATTAAGAAGAGGCAGTATAAAAATTCCAATGATATAGAGATGTGAAACCTCTATGAATGAAGAAACGGCAAAAACTACAACATCGAAAACATCAAAGAAGATGCATATGGACTCCGTTTTCAATGAACTCGAGCTTGTCATGAAGATGACCATAAGCTCTAAAACTCACAAAGAGAAACACCAAACAAGAACCAATAAAGATGATGCAAGGATGCAAAAGGTTTGAGCTCTCAATGAATGATATGATCAAGCTACTCACTTGAGAGCCCCCCTTGATAGTACGATAATCGATCCTATAACCCGGTCTCCCAACTACCACCATGAGACCGGTAAAATAGAAAACCTATCAAGGGCAAACCTATACCTTGCACATAGTCCACTTGATCTAGATGATGACGATCTTGACTTCCTTAAGATGGACCACCTTTCTTGATTGCGTTGGCTCGATGAAGACTACTTGATTGCTCCCCCATACTCCATTATGGGTGAGCCACTCTTCGGCACATCTTCACAAGTCCATTGTCACCACAATGGACGGCAAGCTTCAAGCATGATCTCTTCGTGATGCTCCACTTGAACTTGCACACCACGATCTTGATGACGATCACCACTTGATGTCATCCTCCATGGGTTGTATGAGATGTTCCTCTTGACGCAAGCCCATGGAAACATACCTAACCCCACATAGAACTCTCACGTAGACCATGGGTTAGTACACAAAGCGTAACGGACAATGCTTATCATACTATGGGATCACTTGAAACCTCTCGGTACATCTTGTACGCTTTGTATGTTGATCGACTTGATTCACTCTTTGACTTAGTCTTGATCAACCTTGTATCTTATCTTCTCTCTTCATAAAGATGATGTCTTGAAGGTAAACATGAATGCTCACACAATCTTCTTCTTCAAGACATGCTTGCAATAAGCTCAACTCTCACATGACCAATCTTTGGATAAAACCTTGAATATCACTTTGGTCACCATATAAACTCCTTGCAACCAACAGATGGACTTCAAGAAGTGCCTATAGACAAATCCTTCGAATATAACTCAAGGCAACCATTAGTCCATAGGGATTGTCATCAATTACCAAAACCACATATGGAGAAATATGCTCTTACAGACATGTTGAGAGGGCTACCAACAAAAGTGTTAATGCTATTGAAGAAAATAACACAGAGTTGATTGCTAAAATTGATGAACTCATCTCTGTAGTTAAAGGTAAATGTAAATGCTATCACTAAAGAAAATGTTAATGATGTCAATTTTATTGCTCATAGTAATGATAACCCACAAGTATAGGGGATCGCAACAGTTTTTGAGGGTAGAGTATTCAACCCAAATTTATAAATTCGACACAAGGGGGGCCAAAGAATACTTGAGAGTATTAGCAGTTGAGTTGTCAATTCAACCACACCTGGAGATTAAACTTCTGCAGCAGAGTGATCAGTAGCACAGTAATATGATAGTTTTGATAGCAGTAGCAGTAGTAACGGTAGCGGTAACAGTAGTAGCAATAGCTTTGTAGCAGTTGGAACAGCAGCAATAGTAGTAGTAACTTAGCAAGAACAATAAGTGGAAAGGTTGTAGGCACTGGATCGGTAACTCGTTGGATGATATTCATCATATAACAGTCATAACCTAGGGCGATACAGAACTAGCTCCAGTTCATCAATGTAATGTAGGCATGTATTCCGTATATAGTCATACGTGCTTATGGAAAAGAACTTGCATGACATCTTTTGTCCTACCCTCCCGTGGCAGCGGGGTCCATAAGGAAACTAAGGGATATTAAGGCCTCCTTTTAATAGAGAACCAGAACAAAGCATTAACACATGGTGAATACATGAACTCCTCAAACTACGGTCATCACCGCGAAGTATCCCAAATATTGTCACTATGGGGTTGACGGATCACAACACGTAATAGGTGCATATGACTAGGCAAGATCGGATCAAGAACATAGATATAGAGATGATAACATAAACGGTTTAGATCTGAAATCATGGCACTCGGGCTCTAGTGACAAGCATTAGGCATAGCAAAGTCATAGCAACATCAATCTCAGAACATAATGGATACTAGGGATCAAGCCCTAACAAAACTAATTCGATTACATGATGAATCTCATCCAACTCCTCACCGACCAGCAAGCCTACGAAGGAATTACTCACTCCCGGTGGGGAGCATCATGGAATTGGCGATGGAGAAAGGTTGATGATGACAAAGACCGAAGATTCCCCTCTCCGGAGCCCCAAACGGGCTCCAGATCTGGCCTCCTGATGAAGAACAGGAGGTGGCGGCGGCTCCGTCTCGTGAAACGCGATAATTCTTTCTCTCTTATGTTTTTCTCCAAATTTAGGAATTTATAGTGGTGGAGATAGGGCAAGTGGGGCCCCGAGGTGCCCAGCCCCCACCAGGGCGCGACGGGAGGGGGCTGGCGCGCCCTGGTGGGTGCTGCGCACCCTTGGCCCCCTCTCCGGTGGTTTCTGGCTCCAGTATTTTTTATATTTTCCAAAATAAATCTCCAGAAAGTTTTGTTCCATTCCGAGAACTTTTATTTCTGCACAAAAACAACACCATGGCAATTCTGCTGAAAACAGCGTCAGTCCGGGTTAGTTCCATTCAAATCATGCAAATTAGAGTCCAAAACAATGGCATAAGGGTGATGAAAAGTAGATACGTTGGAGACGTATCTACTCCCCCAAGCTTAAACCTTTGCTTGTCCTCAAGCAATTCAGTTGATAAACTGAAAGTGATAAAGAAAAACTTTTATGAACTCTTTTGTTCTTGTTTACATATATATGCTTAAGTGGCACCCAGGTTTTCAGCAAAGATAATGACTAACCATGTCAACAATAAATCTTAGGAATTATATTTACTCATATCAATAACATAAGCAACTAGCGATCAATAATAATACATCTCAAGCGCCAACATTTTGTAAAAACAATCGTGATACAATATGACAATAGTGGTATCTCGCTAGCCCTTTCTGAGACCGCAAAACATAAATGCAGAGCACATCCAAAGTTCAAGCAGCGACTAAACATTGTAATTCATGGTAGAAAAGATACAGTCATGCTGCACCCAACATCAACTACACACAATGCATGAGGATGACAATAGTGCTCTCAGGTCTGGCGCTTATTTGAGAAGGTGATGACTCAACATAAAAGTAAATAGATAGTCCCTTCGCAGAGGGAAGCATGGATTTGCAGCGGTGCCAGAGCTCAAAGTTTAAAACAGAGATATATATAATTTTGGGAGGTACACCCTTCCTGTCAACGTCACGACCAAGAGTTATCAATATCTTCCATGCTAAACAAATTAGCGGCGGTTCCCAAGCGGTAAAAGTAAAGGTTTACTCCCCCTCCACCAACAATCAAACTCCACGACGAGCCGCATCCACGGGTACCGTCCAAACCAACAACATTCCTGGGGGAGTTTTGTTTACTTATTTTTGATTTTTGATTTCAGGACCGGGAATCCCTATTACCGCCCCTCTCGTGCAAGGACAAGTGAATAAACACTCGTCATGAGAATAACTCGCTTAGCATGGAAGATACTGACTACCCCCTGTCGCTCCATGAGCGGTCCAGGCACACAAAACAGATGTTTATTTGAAATTTTAGAGGTGGCACATGCAAATTTACTTTGGAACGGCAGGGTAATGCCGCATATAGGTAGATATAGTGGACTCATCTGGCATAACTTGGTTTAAGGGTTTTGATGCACAAGTAGTATTCCCGCTTAGTACAGGTGAAGGCTAGCAGTTAGATTGAGAAGCGGCCAGCTAGAGAGCGAAGACGGTCATGAACATGCATTACATATAATCAACATTGAATACTAGCATGAGTAGGATATGGACACCATGAACATAAATATCATGAAGGCTATGTTGGTTTTGATTCAACTACATGCGTGAACATGTGCCAAGTCAAGCCACTTGAAACATTCAGAGGAGGATACCATATCATCATACCGCATCACAACCATTTTAATACATGTTGACACCCAAGATAAATCATTATCCACTCCTAGCTACTTAAGCATGGCATGAACAACTATAATCTCTAATGGTCATTGCAAACATGTTTGATCATAATGAGCTGAATCGAGGGATACTAGGTTAAACATATTTACAAAAACAAAAAAAAGTTGAGTTCATACCCGCCTTTCTCTGCCACAGTCAATTCATCAAATGTCGTCATTATTGCCTTTCACTTGCACGACCGAATGATAAGAGAATAATAATAGTGCAAGAATGCCGTGGACTAAGCTGGAATCTGCAAACATTTTATTCAAGAGGAGAAGACAAGGTAACATGGGTTCTTTGCTAGATAGACGATAATGCAGATGAGAACCACTCAACAATTTCATCGTGGTCTTCTCCTAGGTATGACTCGAGTAAAAAGAAAAGAATTTCAGAGAAACACACTGAAATATTTTTATAGTTTTTGGTTTTCTTGAAGGAAGCAAATCAAAGAAGAAAAACTAAAACGAGAAAAACTATTTACACGGGACAGCTCCCGACAAGTAAAAGAAGAAGCGAGAAATCTTTTTGGGTTTTCTTTTAATGCAACAATTAAACTAAGCTAGAAAGAAAAACTAAAAAGAAGTAGGAAATGTTTTTGGGTTTTCTCAAAGTTTTTTAAACACACAAGAAGAAAGCGAGAAAACAAATCTAGCATGGATATTACAATGAAAAAGTATGGACACCGACAACTGGAATGAAATGTGCGAACATGAATGTAATATCGGTGGAAATATGTACTCCCCCAAGCTTAGGCTTTTGGCCTAGCTTGGTAATCACCATCCGTAGTAGCCGTCCGGTCCCAAGTCGTAGTGAGGCTGAGGCGGCACCTGAGCGTCCCACCCCTGGTGCTCCTCCTCAGCAGCTGCTAGGTTGTTCCGGTAAGCTGTAATGTCATCTGGCATAATCCTGTATCCGTTCCTGGCAATAGGATCAAACAAACAAGGTGCAGGCAACTGGATAATATCACGTGTTTCCTTGCTAAATACTAAGTTATAGTGAATATCACGTGCAGAGTCAGTTACATCAAGAAAATGGTGAGCCTGCAGTGACTTATGATCGAGGTAAACTCGGGGTAAGAGGTAATCATGTGGGCGAAAGGGGATTCTAAAGTGGTTCGCTAAGCGAGTAGCATAAATACCACCATGTATCTTTCCCTTAGTTTTATTGAGATGTAAACGCCGGGCAATAATAGCCCCCATACTAAAGGTGTGATCATTATAAAGTGCACGATGTAAAATAGCGAGGTCAGGAGCACTAAGTGAGCTAACCTTCTCCCTAGCGGTTAAACACTTAGTGATGACTAAGGCGAAATAATGTACTGAGGGAAACTGTAAGCTAATAGCAGTGGCTCTCGACACGCCTCTATCCTCACCCACGGTTAATGCGAGGAGAAAATCCTCAAACTCAGATGGCCTAGGTTCTCTCAAGTCCCCATCAGAAGGGATCAAGCATATGTTACAGAAGTCGGCTAACGATAATGTGTGCGGTTCAGCATAAATATTAAACTGCACTTCAGGAGGGTTGTTCCTCCCTAGATAAGTAAAACTTCGCGCAAAGGAATTTGTGAGGATGTGATATTGGTCACACTTATCTGCGAGGAACTCGGTTAACCCAGCATTTGCGATAAACTGAGCGAACTCTTGGTGGATCCCGGCCTCCTCCAAGAAGGCATCATGCGGCCATTCGCACGGCCGCACCTCCACCTTTCTTGGAGTGTGAAGGTCATTGTCCGATGATTCCCCAATGACTCCCTTGGCATTTTCTTGGAGGAGAACTTACTAAAGATATTCATTTTATTCCTATAAAAATTTTGAAAAAAATTTAGTCCACAAAAAATTTGTCAACAAAACTTTGTAAGACTGTTAGCAACTACTCCTAAGAATGCATAGAGGCCATATTGAGCATTCAAACTACTTAGAACTCTAAGAATTCGACATGCAAGCTCATCTACAGCAACACCAAGAGTAGCTAATCACTCTAAAAATAACCCACTAAAACAAAAACTAATTGGAGCAATGGAGGAGTCACATACCAAGTAGCAATCCCTCCAAACAGTTTCCGAAACGGAGCTTCGAGCAAAGAAATCGAAATCCGCGGGTTTGAGAGCAAGAACACGAAAATGGTGGCTGTGGTGATTTTTTGCTGGAGGTAGGTGACAATGTGGGCTAAAGGGATAAGTGAGGGGGCCTACGTGGGGGCCACCACCCACCAGGGCGCGCTTGGGGGTGCTCGCGCGCCCTGGTGTATCGTGGGCACCAGGTGCGCCCCCATCAGGTGTTATTTGCACCAAAAATTCATAAATATTAGGAAAAAATTCGTGTTAAATTTTCAGGGCATTCTGAGAATTTTTATTTTTGGGTCATTTTTTTATTGCACGGAGAAAACAGAAAACAGGATAAACATGGCATTTTATTTTATTTGACTAACTAAAACAGAAAATAGAATGTGGGAGTAGAGAGTTGTGCTTACTAGATTAATCGACGTCATACCTCTAAAAAATCATTCATTAATAAGGTTGATCAAGTCTTATTAACAACCACTTCTGATTAGCATGAAACCGAAGAACTTTCGTAAAACACTAAGTTACCTCAATGGGGATGTGCATATCCCCTACAATAAGTATATCATATTTCATTTTGTCTGTAGGTAGAGGTAATTGAAAACTTCCAATAGTGATGGTCGGAGATTCCTCAATAACATTTATACCATTCACTTGAAATTGTTTCATCGGAAAGTGCACCGTGTGCTCATTACCATTGATATGAAAAGTGACTTTGCTTTTATTGCAATCAATAACAGCCCCTGCAGTATTCAAAAAGGGTCTACCAAGGATAATCGACATGTTGTCGTCCTCGGGCATCTCAAGAATAACAAAGTTCGTTAAGATAGTAACATTTGCAACAACAACGGTCACATCCTCACAAATACCAATAGGTATGGCTGTTGATTTGTCAGGCATTTGCAATGATATCTCAGTAGGTGTGAGTTTATTCAAATCAAGTCTTTTATATAAGGAGAAAGGCATAACACTAACACCGGCTCCCAAATCACACAAAGCAGTTTTAACATAGTTTCTTTTAATGGAGCAAGGTATAGTTGGTATTCCCGGATCTCCAAGTTTTTTAGGTACTCCAACCTTAAAAGAATAATTAGCAAGCATGGTGGATATTTCAGCTTCAGGTATTTTTCTTTTATTGGTGATGATGTCTTTCATATACTTTGCATAAGGGGCCATTTTCAAAATATCAGTCAAACGGGTACGCTTCCGTAACTAAACCTTCGAAAGTTACTTTTGCTTCTCTCGGTTTTTTTTTCTCTCCTATTTTTTTCTATAAAAAGACTGGCCTAATCATTTCAGCAAAGCGCTCAAATTCTTTATCATCCTTTTTCTTAGATGGCTTAGGTGGAGATGGCATGGGTTTCTGAACCCATGGCTCTCTTTCTTTACCATGTTTCCTAGCCACAAAGTCTTTCTTATCATAACATTTATTTTTAGGTTGTGGGTTATCAAGATCAGGACCAGGCTCTATTTCAACATCATTATCTGGTTCTCTATCATTACTAGGTTGAGCATCATCATGAACATCATCATTATCATTTTCATTATCACTAGGTTGATGTTCACTACCAGATTGAGTTTCAGCATCGAAAATAGAGACGTCATTATTATCAGGAGGTTTTTGTGTCTCAGGTTCACTAGAGGTATGCAAAGTCCTATCATTTTTTTTCTTTTTCTTCTTAGAAGGACTAGGTGCATCAGTATTAATTCTCTGAGAGTCTTGTTCAATTCTTTTAGGATGACCCTCAGGATAGAGTGGTTCTTGGGTCATCCTACCTCCTCTAGTTACTACTCTAGCAGCAAAGTCATGCATATTATTATTCATTTCATCAAGAAATTCTTTTTGAGACTTAGCTACTTGTTCTAATTGGGTTTGAACCATAGAGGCATGCTTTCCTACACCTCTAACATCATTACTGATTCTAAATAACAAGTCACTCAAGCGAGCAATCATATCACAATTGTATTTCAATTGTTTCAGAACATGAGCATTGAAATGATCTTGCTTCATAATATAGTTATCAAACTCATATATGCATTGACTAGGAGGTTTATTATGAGGGATGTCACTTTCATTAAGCTTTAATAAAGAATTTACCTCTACCACCTGTGGAGGTGGTGGTGTGTCAAGGCCATGTATTTCTTCAATAGGTGGCAAATTCTTAACATCCTCAGCTTTAATACCTTTTTCCTTCATAGATTTCTTTGCCTCTTGCATATCTTCAGGACTGATAAATAAGATACCCCTCTTCTTCGGAGTAGGTTTAGGCGGTGGTTCAGGAAGAGTCCAATAATCATAATTCTTCAATATGTTATTCAATAATTCTTCAGCTTGTTCAACAGTTCGTTCCCTGAAAACACAACCAGCACAACTATCTAGAAAGTCCCTAGAAGCATCAGTTAGTCCATTATAAAAGATATCAAGTATTTCATTGTTCTTGAGAGGATGATCGGGCAAAGCATTAAGCAACTGGAGAAGCCTCCCCCAAGCTTGTGGGAGATTCTCTTCTTCAATTTGCACAAAGTTAAATATTTCCTGTAAGGCAGCTTGTTTCTTATGAGCAGGATTTTTTTTCCAGAGAAGTAGTAAATCATATCCTGGGGACTACGCACACAACCAGGAGCAAGAGTATTGTACCATGTCTTAGCATCACCCTTTAATGAGAACGGAAACAACTTAAGGATGTAATAGTAGCGAATCTTCTCATCATGAGCAAAGAGGGTGGCTATATCATTCAGCTTAGTAAGGTGTGCTACTACAGTTTCAGTTTCATAGCCATGGAAAGGATCAGATTCAACCAAAGTAATTAACTCTGGGTCAACAGAGAACTCATAATCCTTATCGGTAACACAAATAGGTGAAGTAGCAAACTTAGGATCACATTTCATTCTAGCATTCAAAGTTTTTTCCTTATACTTGCATAGCAATTTCTTAAGATCGTCTCTATCCTTGCAAGAAAGAATTTCTCTAGTTATCTCCTCGTCCATAACATAACCTTCAGGTATCTTAGGCATTTCAAACTTAGGAGAACTAGGACTAATAGGAGTTTCATAATCATAATCAGTTTCATAAGCTTCATCAGTTTCAGCAATTTCATTTTCTTTAGCTCTAGCAATTTGTTCATCAAGAAATTCTCCTAGCGGCACATTATCATCAAGCATGGTACTAGCTGTTGGGGAACGTTGCATGGGAAACAAAATTTTTCCTACGCACACGTAAGATCTATCCATGGTGATGAGCATCTACGAGAGGGAGAGTGGATCTACATACCCTTGTAGATCGCTAAGCGGGAAGCGTTAAGAAACGCGGTTGATGTAGTCGAACGTCTTCGCGATCCAAATCGCTAGCCGTCCCGCGATCCGATCACGATCCGTCCTGCGATCCAATCACGAACCGTTCCGCGATCCAATCACGGTCCTTCCGATCTAGCGCCGAACAGACGGCACCTCCGCATTCAGCACACGTACAGCTCGATGACGATCTCCGCCTTCTTGATCCAGCAAGAGGGAGCGGAGAGGTAGATGAGTTCTCCGGCAGCACGACGGCGCGGCGGCGGCGGTGGTGGAACTATTCCAGCAGGGCTTCGCCTAAGCACTACTAAAAACTAGAGGATTTGATCTATCGGGGAGAGAGGGTTGCACCGTGGCTTAGGGTTTTCTGGTGCGGCTGCCCTCTCTCCCCTGCAGTATATATAGGAGGAAGGGGACGGAGGCCGGCGCCCCTAGGGCTGCCCCTAGGAGTTGGCCGAAGTGGGAGAGGTGGAGGAGTCCTACTCCAATCCTACTAGGAGTAGGATTCCTCCCCCACTTGGAAACCTTTTCCACCTCTTGGGTTTTTCCACCCCTAGCCGCATGGACTTTAGTGGGGATTCGGCCAGCCCACTAGGGGCTGGTTTGCCTCCTCCCACAGCCCATGAGGCCCTTTGGGGCGAGAGGTCCCTCCCGATGGTCCCCCGGTACCCTCCCAGCACTCCCGGTACACTACCGAAGTACCCAAAACTTTTCCGGTGACCAAAACGGGACTTCCTATATATCAATCTTTACATCCGGACCATTCCGGAGCTCCTCATGACGTCTGGGATCTCCTCCGGGACTCCGAACAACATTCGGCCACCGTCATACATAACTCAATATTACCGAAACGTCACCGAACGTTAAGTGTGCAGACCCTGCGGGTTCGAGAACTATGTAGACATGACCGAGACACCTCTACGGTCAATAACCAATAGCGGGACCTAGATGCCCATATTGGTTCCTACATATTCTACGAAGATCTTTATCGGTTGAACCTCTATGTCAAGGATTCGGTTAATCCCGTACGCTGTTCCCTTTGTTCTTCGGTATGTTACTTGCCCGAGATTCGATTGTCGGTATCTCTATACCTAGTTCAATCTCGTTACCGGCAAGTCTCTTTACTCGTTCCGTAATACAAGATCCCGTGGCTAACTCTTTAGTCACTTTGCTTGCAAGGCTTATTGTGATGTTGTATTACCGAGTGGGCCCTGAGATACCTCTCCATCACACGGAGTAACAAATCCTAGTCTTGATCCATGCCAACTCAACAGACACCCTCGGAGACACCTGTAGAGCATCTTTATAGTCACCCAGTTACGTTGCGACGTTTGACACACACAAGGTATTCCTCCGGTGTCAGTGAGTTGCATGATCTCATGGTCATAGGAATAGATACTTGACATGCAGAAAACAATAGCAATAAACTGGCACGATCATATGATATGTCCATAGTTTGGGTCTTGTCCATCACATCATTCTCCTAATGATGTGATCCCGTTATCAAATGACATCTCTTGTCTATGGCTAGGAAACCTTCACCATCTTTGATCAACGAATCAGTTTAACTAGAGGCTTACTAGGGACACATTGTTTGTCTATGTACCCACACATGTAATTGAGTTTCCAATCAATACAATTATAGCATGGATAATAAATGATTATCATGAACAAGGAATTATGATAATAACTAATTTATTATTGCCTCTAGGGCATATTTCCAACACTAGCATCATCACGAGCATCATTAATAGCAGAGGTAGCATCATCAATAACTTGCGACATATCAGGATTACTAGCATGTGGTGGTGTTGCAAACTAAACGTGGGCATGGGCAGGCCGGCCCGGTGACCCGGCCCGAGCCCGGCCCGAAAAACCCGGGCCGGGCTTTAGGTTCGGGTCGGGTTCGGGCCTGGTTTCCAAGCCCGGGGAGCAGTTCGGGCCGGGCTCGGGCTTATGGAAATCACCAATTTACACGGAGGCCCGGCCCGGCCCGGCTCGGAAATCGTCATTTTAGTCCATTCGGGCCGGGCTCGGGCCTGCATATTGCTTTTTTTGGCCGGGCCGGGCCGGGCTCGGGCCTGGGATTTTTTATTCGGGCTTTCCAAAGCCCGGCCCGGCCCGGTGTATGCCCAGGTGTATTGCAAACTTACTCATAACAGAAGGTGAATCAAGTGCAGAGCTAGATGGCAGTTCCTTACCACCCCTCGTAGTAGAGGAAAAAATCTTAGTCTTTTGATCCTTCAGATTCTTCATAGTGATAAATTGATATAAATCCCAAGTGACTCAACAAATATTGCTGTGCTCCCCGGTAACGGCGCCAGAAAAAGGTCTTGATAACCCACAAGTATAGGGGATCGCAACAGTTTTCGAGAGTAGAGTATTCAACCCAAATTTATAGATTCAACATAAGGGGAGCCAAAGAATACTTGAGAGTATTAGCAGTTGAGTTGTCAATTCAACCACACCTGGAGATTAAATATCTGCAGCAGAGTGATCAGTAGCACAATAATATGATAGTTCTGATAGCAGTAGCAGTAGTAACGGTAGCGGTAACAGTAGTAGCAATAGCTTTGTAGCAGTTGGAACAGCAGCAACAGCAGTAGTAACTTAGCAAGAACAATAAGTGGAAAGGTCGTAGGCACTGGATCGGTAACTCGTTGGATGATATTCATCATATAACAGTCATAACCTAGGGCGATACAGAACTAGCTCCAGTTCATCAATGTAATGTAGGCATGTATTTCGTAAATAGTCATACGTGCTTATGGAAAAGAACTTGCATGACATCTTTTGTCCTACCCTCCCGTGGCAGTGTGGTGCATAAGGAAACTAAGGGATATTAAGGCCTCCTTTTAATAGAGAACCGGAATAAAGCATTAACACATGGTGAATACATGAACTCCTCAAACTACGGTCATCACCGCGAAGTATCCCAAATATTGTCACCATGGGGTTGACGGATCACAACACGTAATAGGTGCATATGACTAGGCAAGATCGGATCAAGAACATAGATATAGAGATGATAACATAAACGGTTTAGATCTGAAATCATGGCACTTGGGCCCTAGTGACAAGCATTAGGCATAGCAAAGTCATAGCAACATCAATCTCAGAACATAATGGATACTAGGGATCAAGCCCTAACAAAACTAACTCGATTACATGATGAATCTCATCCAACTCCTCACCGACCAGCAAGCCTACGAAGGAATTACTCACTCCCGGTGGGGAGCATCATGGAATTGGCGATGGAGAAAGGTTGATGATGACGAAGACCAAAGATTCCCCTCTCCGGAGCCCCAAACGGGCTCCCGATCTGGCCTCCCGATGAAGAACATGAGGTGGCGGCGGCTCCGTCTCGTGAAACGCGATAATTCTTTCTCTCTTATTTTTTTCTCCAAATTTAGGAATTTATAGTGGCGGAGATAGGGCAAGTGGGGCCCCGAGGTGCCCAGCCCCCACCAGGGCGCGCCGGGAGGGGGCTGGCACGCCCTGGTGGGTGTTGCGCACCCTGGGCCCCCTCTCCGGTGGTTTCTGGCTCCAATATTTTTTATATTTTCCAAAATAAATCTCCAGAAAGTTTCGTTCCATTCCGAGAACTTTTATTTCTGGACAAAAACAACACCATGGCAATTCTGCTGAAAACAGCGTCAGTCCGGGTTAGTTCCATTCAAATCATGCAAATTAGAGTCCAAAACAAGGGCATAAGGGTGAGGAAAAGTAGATACGTTGGAGACGTATCAAGTAGCTCCAAGCCCAACTAGAAAAATAATGGGCATGCTTTTAGATTGTCTTATCCTAATAATAGTGGATCACCTAATAATTTTAATGTGATGAAAAATGGTAATAGAAATACTTTGGATGAAACTTTGATTTTTTTATTGTTAGTCAAAGTGAGCAAAATGAAACCGTTAAAAATACCTTGAATAATCATGATAATTTGCTTGGTAAATTAACCGGAAAGAATGTCGGACTCACAAATGATATGTAGACTTTGGATGGAAGAACAAAAAGTAGGAAGGCACACGTTGCTAAAATTGTAGAGAGTCAAACTTTGATTCTAGCCAAGTTTGCGGGTAAACCGGAACCTAACCCGGTTGAAGATATCAAGATGATGAGAAGTAGCGAAGAAAATGCAGAAGAGCTTGATAAGAGCCATGTGCTAGAGTATACATATACAGTTGCGGACTTCGTGAAGATGATTGCAATGAAGCACCCACTATCTGAAATATCAAATGACGAAGCATATAATGTCTTTGTTGATCATGTTGCAACCAATGTACGTGAGTGGGGTGATGAAAGAAAGAAGCTATTCGGTAAGCTACCTGCTAAACAAGAAGATATCTTTGAGCCTACTCTCAAGATTGTGATTGGTTTGAATAAATTCAATGATTTGTGTGATCTAGGTGCTAGTGTTTCCACTATCTCTATGTCTGTTTATAATAGTCTCAATCTCGGTCCTTCTGTTACTACTGAACTTAAGTTGAATATGGCCAATTATGCCTTTACACAAACAGTAGGGATTAAGCATGATGCTACCATTGAAATTAATGATTGCCCAGTTAGGATTGATCTTGTTATAGTTGATATGCATGCCATGAATATCACATTGCTTCTATAATTCTAGGTAGGCCATTTCCTAGGACCATAAAAATTGTTATCAATGCATTTGAGGAAAATGTAAGATTTGACCTTCCTGCAAAGGATCCTTTTGTGAGACATTTCCCCGAAAAAAGAAAAAGGATACGTACACAGGAGACGACATTAGCCTCAATGCTCGAATTACGGGTATGGTGTATTTGTACTCAAGTAATCATCACTACGGCCGAGCTATCTGACCAAAAACAAGCGCTTCATGGGAGACAGCCCACGCGAATAAGATAGAAAAGTAAGTTTTTTTAAGTCTTCTTTTTTCAGTAAGAGAGTGTTGAAGTTTTTATAGTGGAGGTTAAGTTGAGAAAAAGTTGTGCTAATGAGGCATTTGTCATGTGCAAAATTGACATGTGTCATACTAACGTCCGAGAGCCTGGAAATATGCCTATACATTGTGTTCAAATTAACCCCGCGGGGCTCACCGAAATAAACAAAGTATCAGAGAATACATACAAAAAGACGACCTAACATACGACCACATGGTCGTATGGCTAGTCGTATGAGGGCTGGGCGGCTCCTACAAAATTCATCTAGAGACAAGAGAGTCATCAACAACATTCCATACGAGCGCAACCGCTCATATGCATGGTGGTATGATATTTAGACAACAACAACAATGAGTCCAGAGCAAAGATGGCGTACCATATGAGCATCCACGCTCATATGACATCCACGACCGAGAAAGAAATTATCAAAACGAATGACGGCGTTCCATACGAGCGCGACCGCTCGTATAAATGGTCATATGAGGTATGCGTAGGCAGCGGTCATATGGACGCTAGTATGGTGTTCTGACGGTCATAAGGAGGCCGGGGCAAGAGTTAAATCGCCCCCATCTCATCTATTTCTTCTTCTTCCTCCTGCAAACCTCTTCAAACCTAATACAACTTCGCCGGATCTCTCTACTCGTTCGTTTTTTGTTCAAACCCTTTCGCGTGATTGATCTACAGTATGTTTCTCCTCCAATCCCAACTTATTTTTCGTGAATCCATGTTCTATGTGCCTAGCATTGCCATGACTAGGATATACATAGTTTTGGTCCAAATTTTGATTTTGGCTTAGATTCGTTGATGTTTTCAGAGGAGTATGATGTTGTAGTTGTTGTAAGATTACTATTGTATCATTCTATTGGATTGAAAAATTATTTTGTAGAGATGTTTACGAGGAGGGCCCCACAGGTCGCTCAAGTTGATGCACCGAGTTCATCCATAAGTGCCACACAAAGGCAACAACTTTTCACGCACGGGATTGCCTTCACCATCCCTGAGGCCATTAACAAGTACAAAAGGCTTCATGCAAGGATAATGAAGACTAGCAAGTAGGCTTGTAAGTCCACAATAGCCAAGTTGGGTATCGATAACGATTTCAATTTATGATGTGATAATGTCGGGTTGCATTATTTTTTACCAGGGACATGCGACATATTCCGAACGATTGACTCTTGAGTTTCACTACTCTCTAGCAGAGAAGTTGGCACCGTCCATGATCATAATCTCCTGTAACCCATCCCAGATCTCCTGCTCCCTCGCCACCGGCCTTCCCTGCTCCGGCAGCTGCGGCACGTTCGCTGGCGAGGACGCGTTTGACCTGCAGTTCTCGTGGAGGCTGTCAGGCAAGTGCTGCGGCTGCGCAGTGGCCCACGAGGACCCAGAAGCCGACGACGATGCAGACGATGACGCGGCCGCTGCCAGGAAGTTGAGCCTGGCGTGGTGGCCGCGGAACGCGAACGTCGCGACGTCGTAGGCGCACGCGGCGTCGGCGGCGGTGTCGAAGGTGCCGAGCCACTTGCGCATGACGGGGTGTGGGTCGCCGATCTCCGCCGCCGGTCTACCCCACGGCCGCTGACGCACGCCCCTGAACTTGCCCCCTCTCCTCCTTCGCGTGATCTTCCCCACGCCGCCATCCTTTACGAAGCTCGCGGTGGAGCACCCTTCCCTCTTGCTGCTGGAGCCAGCCGCACCAGACCGGACGAACCCAGCAGCTGCAGCAGGCGTCCCCGCGGCCAGAGTGGCAGCAAAGGGCGGCGTCGAAGGCTCCAGGTGCAGCGTGGGGACGACGGTGTCCGTGTCTCCGGACACGACGGAGATGAGGGCGCGGAGGAAGAGGGAGTTCTCCTGCTCCGAGTTCGAGAGCTGGAACCCGCCGCCGCCGCGCTCCAGCCTCGGCACCATGACGTGCACTCGTGCAGCTCAGCTGTGACGTACCGTAACCTACGTGATCAAGTCGGTGTCGCGAGAAAGTTTTGCTTTCCTGTGCTATCTGGTTGAGCTACTCTCACTGATGGTTCAGGTAGTCTGATGCCGTGCCGTCTATAGTACTCCTGTAGTATAGAAAGTTCATCGCCGGTCGCATTTTTTTTTTTTTGAAACGTGCTCGCAATTTTTAAAGGGCGAGGTTCTGGACACGTTCATGTCGTGGGAACGGAGGTGTGGAAAAGAGGAGAGTGGATGGATGATTAAGCAGATCCACACTGCTGACGGCTGTTTACAACTGTTCACACTCGTTATGCTGTCAATTTTTCCTTATTTAGCAAAAGACTGTTTGATAATAGGTGACGATTTTGACGAAGATACAGTGATGCACATTGTTCCACAAGCACCCAATATGAATAATAATAAAAGCAAAAAAAATTCAAACAATTCTATGATTTTAGGTTATCGAACTTTGTCAACTGTTCTACTGACACGTGTAGTTTCACGAAGAAATGACATCCATGGTATTCTTGGCGAAGAAAACAAAACCTGGCCTCCAAATTGCATCAAACATGGTCTTTTTTATAGCATTGATTTTGTCTTCTTGCCTAAAATATCATGAATGTCATTTCTTCGCAAAACTTCACGTGTGAGTAGAACACTGGATCATTTATGTTATAAAAAATCAGAATTGTTTAAACTTTACTAGAATTTTTTATTCATAATGGGTGTGCATGGAACCATGTTCTAAACATCCGTGTCCGCGATCTTGAAATCCTCTTACCTCAGATCGGTGATGAACACTAAACACTGTACAATGTTAGTAAAGACGTTTTCCCAGCGATCCGAAACACGTCTTGCATTTTATTTCAAACTAGCACAAATGCCCGTGCGTTGCAACGGGAGACAAAAAACTTCACCGAAAACATTTATGCAGAAGCCAGGAAGATCGCTGATAATTGTAAAGCAGAAAAAACAGATTTAGTACATACTCATTTCATTTCTACTACATTGCTAGCAAGGAAAAAGAAAAAAATTATGTGTGAAAGCAAACTTAGAACATGTTCCCAAGAAAAGGAATGAATCAGGTGGGATTGAAGGTGCCACGAATATCAAAGCCTTAACAGCTCCTGTGCAGTTGTTCTCTACCATATGAAGGGCAAGTATTATTAGGTTGCGGTCATTACCAGTTTGGTTGATACCATCCAGTGCTTCATGATTTGCGTATAGTTTTTCTTATAGAAATGCACAGAAGAAACACTTTAAATAGAGGTGCACAGTATTTATTTTCGAAGCTCTTCATGGAAGTTCAAGCATTGCAGCAGTTAATGATTGAACAACTTCGTGGCTTATTACACATCTAGGAAGATAACTTCATATGGCTCATTATAGGTGAATAACTAAGCAAAATAAACAGGTATCTTGTATTTTGCTGCAAATGTTCTAGCATGTAAATCTGTAAATGGATAGGCATTGGAGTAGTATCCTGAAACAGAGTAAAAATAACTTCTTATTTACAACTCCAGGATTTGATATATCACCCCTGTGAAGAACATACATCACCACTGTAACAAACAAACAATGCGGATCTTATCAAACAGCTTTTGGAAATGTACACCGATGTTCGAGAAAAGCGTAGTTAAACCTTCTAAACTAAAGATTGTGACTTTTTTCAGTAAAGAAACAATAATCCCGCTATAAGTTGTCAGAACTCAGAACAATTGGACCAAGGAACTTCCAACAAATAATAAAACCATCTACAATAGCAATCACGACCTTCACTCCTAACTCTGCAATGTTGAGCAAGATTTTACCTCTGCGGTTTGCGCCTCATCCTATGCGTCCACAAGATCTCTCTTTATGCCGGCAACTTTAATGTCTGCAGATCCAGCGGTTGACATTGCACTCTCCAGGTGCTTCCGCGACTCTGCTCCACGAGCGCGGCGTGGCGCGGCCGATGTAGGAGAGGAGACGGGATGGAGGTGGGGAGCTGCTGCTTCTTCGATCCGGCGCTCGATGGGAGAGGACAAAGGAGGACGGGGCTCCGCCTGCCGCGCCCATCCTGCCGCCCTCTCCCTCCATGGGAACGCCGTGATCCGGGGCTTCGCAAGATGGCTTGTTAGCCAATATGGATGTACATTGACACGACAAAAACAGTAATTATGTTCATACCTCAACTCAATCAAGGTAATACATATGCTCCCCTCCGAAATGCGCCCTTAACTACTGGAACAAAAGAAGGAATAGCAGTTAGCTTGATTTAAAAAATCCTGACAAAAAAGAAGAAATAACAGTCAGCTCCATGTAAAAACAATTATGCTGCAGTAATAGAAATAGAAGTTACGGAAGGCTAATCAGTTATTCCTGCCCACTAAGCAAATCTGTAGCACTATCAACCATAAGCATTGCATTATTACATACGGCTAAACTTAACATATATATACCACACCATGCGTCCAAACCTATTTCAGCAAGAGAAAGATCTATTCTTTTAGTTTTACTTGATTTTTGTTAGCAAGTAAAACTGTTGGAAGTGTAGCCGTACCATGCCAGCTCTACATGGACCAAATAAACCACAGTAAGCTGATGTTAGCTATCATTATAAAAGCTACTTGTAAATTTGACTCTCCCAAGTCCGGAATGCAAGAATTTTCATGAGTTTACCAGAGTCCAATGTCGCTGATCCAGCTTCTTGGTGGAAACCAGATGTGGTCTTGTACAGCAAGAAGCACTACAACAGGAATCAGTTGACAAAATTATTGTATCAATTGGCTCTATGCCGATATTGTACAGCAAGAAGCACTATTTCTGCAGCTAGTTTGACAAAGGAAACAAGATGGCAAAAGTACAGATCGATGAGGTTCTTGCTTGAGCCTATGCCAACAGACCAATTGCGTTAAATACTTGCTCACGTCAATTTAAATTGCTAGTTTAACCATCAGTAAACTCTGGCTGTAAATCGCTGTAAATCAAACATAGCTCCATCATAATTTGCACAAAAAATAAAGATACCTGCGACGAAGTAGGTCTAGGCGACGACTGATGGTCTTCCGGCAAAGTCGGCGGAGGCGATTGCGGATGGTCTTGCGGCAAAGTCGATGGAGACAAAGGCGGATGGTCTTCAGGCGAAGTTGGCGGAGGCGACGGCGAAGTCGGCCGACGCAACATTGAGCTGTTCATCTTCAGAACTTGTGATCTAATCCGGTGGAGGCTTTCTTTTTATGACACCGAAGAATATGTGAAATCCAGATTGGGCACCCATGGCTATCGTGTTGGAGTAGTTCTTCTGCACGGACATGGCACTGAATTCGATCCAAATTGAACACGGTCGCCAGCGCCAGGAGGAGGCTGGGTGTGGCGCCGGGTAGGATTGGGGGCGGTGGGGAGAGGAAGGAGAACATGGGGCTGGAAGGAAGCCGAAGAGGACAAATCGGCAGCGTGGAGAGGACAGAGCATAGATCGGCGGCGGCGCACGCTGTTCAGGAGGAGTTTGTGCACGCTTAGGAGAAGGAGAAGGGGTTCCTGCGCGTCTGCTCGTGCGCGGGGGAGTCGTAGGTGCCGACGCGGAGCACGCGGCCGGCGCGGACGGCCATGGCGGCGGCGAACGGGCGGGCGGGGTCGGCGGCGAGGGGGTGGGAGAGAGGAGGAGGAGCGCGCGTACACGGGAGGCGGGAGGCGGGGCCAGGGAGGAGGAAGACGGCCGCGACGGTGACCAGTGCCGCGGCGCCGGCGGCGAGGAGAGCGCTCCGGGCTCACCGGATCGAGCGTCGTCGGGATCGGTCGCCTCCTGGCGGCTGGGATCGGGAGGCGAGAGAGAGCCCGTGCTCTTTTTCTATGCAATTACGTGCCGGTCGAGCCTTACATCTTATAGCACTCAAATTTGTGTCAAAGCTTGGTCAGGATACTGGATACTCATGACTCCGTATTGGAGTTGGACACCCGTGACTTCGTATTCGTATTGGAGTTGTTCTCGCACGCGCACGAGAACCAGCCGTACGTAATGCAATTGTACGTGAGCAAAATTAGGACGGTCGGACGCGGACCGTGACAAAAAAAAATCTAACGCGGGACGAAACCAAGAATATCACCTTGCTTTATTATTTTATAATTTCAAAAATAAGCTAATACGCCGTGACGGTGCTAAAAGAACAAAAGAGAGCGGCGTTAGCTGGAAGTGGAATGAACCCTGCAACCTCGCGCTGTCTGTCGAACCGAACGCTGACAACCGACTAAAAGAAAGTACCGAACGCTGACAGAGGACTCGTAGACTTTGATCCCCAACTTGTGAATGGAATATTCAGAGCTCCCAGCGTCATGGGGTGTGAAAGCCAAAGTTGCTTGTTCATTTGTATATGCATCTAAATGCAAAGCTTTCACACATGCATGCTTGCTTGTTCATTTGTATATGCATCTAAATGCAAAGCTTTCACACATGCATGCCTATAGTATAATCCGCCAAGTGCCTGGCTCTCAGATGTAGATTGACAAACGCTACCACTTGGTCGTAAAAGATCAAGGCCTGAAAGAAAATGGTCGAACACGAGCCGGCCTAGGAGCAACGGTCGTTCCGATCCAACAAACCTCTTTTCGAACGTCTCGCGGTACGCCGGCATCCACGACCTCGGGGACGCGAAAAGCACGTCTCTTGACCCATATCCATATCGCATGTGCGGTAGCTGGGCCGACCCGGCGCAACCTGAGAAGAAAAGCTCAAATCTTGAACGAAGTTAGAGCATCTATAGCCGGACGCTTCAAACACGTCTCAAACACCCAGACGGACGGTCTGGTTATTGACTGGTCATAAAAACACGACCCAGACGGACGCTTCAAACCGACCTTAAACGCACGGGCTGACCGGCATCTCTCATATCCAGTCTAAATATGAGGCGGATATGGGAAGCCCGGACGTGACCGGACGCGTTCACCACGTTGGACCTGACCCACGCTGGCCCATCCGGCCCTACATATATTCGTTCCGATCCCCTCCTTGGACCAAATCCTAACCACTCCATTCAACTCCCCTTCACTTCACTCCGTCACCCAAGCTCCCGTCCGGCGATATCCAGTTTTCTACGGCATGGCGGGCAGTGGATCCGAATCCTACACCTCCAGATCCGTCGACCATGAGCTCATCCCACACGGTCCGAGGAGGAGATGGTCGTCCGGCTTGCGCTTTGCCGCTCCCGGGAGGTGGCCACCTGACGGCAGCGCTCAGACTCCTTCCGCGGAGAATCCATTGCGTCCGCACAACTGGTGTGTGGATCCATCATCGTTGTCTCACCGGAGGCGATGCGGTCCGTTTGGCGTCCGAACATGGTGGCGGAGCAGGGGCGACCCCTCTGTAGGCGCGCCGAGCTGGAGGATGCACCATGGGCGTCCTTGGACGCTAACATGGCGCGGCGTGCCCACCGTGCGAGGCAGCGGGCTCGGGAGGCGGCGGAAGCCCTCGCGACGGTCGACGTTGACGAGGCGAAGTCGAATTCTCTGATGCCCTGTATGGTGAACCATTAGTGGCTCCGATAAGGAAGAGTAGGGGATGGAAGACGGCGCGAGCTCGACTCCCATGAGCCGGCTAGTCTCCCATGTCCTACTCTACCTCGTCGGTGACCGGACCGACACTTTGGAGAGTGCAGCTGGCCGCCGGACATGGGCGCGGCGGAGGCGGACGAGCTCTACTTAAATATAGTTTACGTTGCATGTAATAGTATGGATTTGAGGTTTATAATTTGATGTATCCAGTTGTAGAATACATTATTTGATGTTTGGCCGGTCACTATTCGCGGACGCGTCTAGGCGCCTCCGCGGGCGTTTAAGGTGTTGGTTTTGCCAAGTCCGGCTGTAAATGCTCTTACACTGTGTTTGGTAAGAAAAGGGTGTTTTGTGCAATTATATAAAACACCAAGCAAAGTCCTACAATTAGTAGCAAGAAAGATATGTTGAGGCAACAACACAAACAATGCCCAATGTAGCAACCAAAAGAACAACTGACACCGTCCAAGGGATGTCGGGAAGACGTGGCGGTGGAGATACGAGGTGCAAATTTCCGAAGACAATTGATAATGGCGTCAAGAACTCCCCCCATCCCATCGCTTAGTGAGCCGTTGCCACTATTACATAAAAGCCAATAATTTGAACATCAAGTAGTGTACTCCTACAAAGGAACTTTGTCGATAAGATGTTTGTTACGAGTAATCCAAATTTTCGAAGTAGCTACGCAAAACCGGGCCATATCACATATCAGGCAACAACTGGTGGCGATGTTGGCCGATGTGGGAGGTGATGGCGTGTACGCGGCGCGAGGAGAGTTGCAAATCGGGGTGGATTTGGGCAGCTGAGTGGCTCGTGGCAGTAACGGCGTGGGGCGGCTGGAATCAGCGTTGGCACCGACGGGGTCGAACGTGGTTATGGGGTGGGGAAACTTGAGCGGACATATACAACAACACTCGAAGCTAAAATTTGGGGCTGCCACATTTTTTCTTTTTTTTGGAACACCATCTGATCGAGGAGTATTTTTCATCCAAATACCTCAAACGATAGTGTTTTTAGCACGACCGTTATTTTACATCATCTCTTAAAGATGCTCTTGTGTGGTTTGAAAGAAAGGACTCTAGTGCGAATCCGACGTCAGATTTATAGCTATGAGAACGTTTTTTATGGCGTTTCGTGTTTGTCCAGGATGGAAAGTTTAATTGTCAAGCATGGTAAATCCAACTTAGGTTTTTTATGTGTTCATAGAGTAAATTTGCCAATGCTTAAAAATCCGACGCATTACCTAGAAAAAAAATTGCAGTCTAAATGCTCTGTGTTGTGGCTTGCCTGCTCTTCGAAATGTTTCGCGGCAGGCGACTGCCCGTGCCGTAATGTCCGAAGGAGAGATGCTTGTAGTTCCGATATCATCTCACCGTGGTGAATGACGAAACGAGCCAGCTCATGTAAGTTACTCACGAAAATTGTCGCTAAAAAGAGTTTCCCGGGAAAAACTAAGTTGAAGAAGAGAGGGGGTTGCGTCTTGGGCATGAAAGGAGAGAGGAAAATTTTGAACCACGTGCTCTGGCTTTGGCGGCGGCTACACCGGCTACAGCCTACAGGTCTCATGCTTACCGACAAATAATTGAATATCGATTCGGATTAAACAACATCCTTTAAAAAATACGAAGAGCAGCAACGAATAGATCATCCACATGGATCACGAAGTTGCCGTCATCCAGCACCATGCATGAATCCATGATCTTCTTCTCCATCGCCATCTGTTCTACCTACTCCCGTAGCCGCGGCATGTGCCCCAGCGACGACGACACATTTTGACCCGCAGCTCTCGCGAGGGCTTCCCGCCAAGTTCTACGACCCCGCAGCCGCCCAAGAAGAATCAGAAACAGAAGCCGACGCCGACGCTGCCGCCGACGACGACGCGGCCGCGTCTGGGAAGTTGAGCGTGGCGCGGTGGCCACGGAACTCAAGCGCCGCGAGGTCGTAGGCGCGGGAGGCATCCACGGCGGTGTCGAAGGTGCCGAGCCACTTGCGCACGGCGCGGTGCGGGTCGCGGATCTCCGCCGCCCACTTCCCCCACGGCCGCTGCCTCACGCCCATGAACTTGCTCCGCCTCCTCCTCAGCGCGACCTTCCCCACGCCGCCATCCTTCACGAAGCTCGCGGCGGAGCACCCTTCGCCCTCGCTGCTCGAGCCGGCCGTCGCGGCCGGAGCGACGAACACGCAGCCGACGCACCCGTCCACGCCGCAGCTGGCGCACGCAGGAGCTGCAGCCGCGAAGTGAGCCGTCGACGACGGCGCGAGGCGCAGCGTGGGGACGACGGCGTCCCCGTTCACGACGGAGATGAGGGCGCGGAGGAAGAGGGAGTCCTCCTGCGCGGAGTTGGGGAGATGGAAGCCGCGCTCCAGCCTCGGTGCCATGACGGGTGTCGCGACTCGCGAGAAAGTTTTGCGTCTCCTCGGAGAACGACGACGGAGATGAGGGGTTGAGTTCTCGTGCAGTCGCGTGCTCTGGTGTTTGACATTGTTTCGCGCCGTACCTTTTATAGGAGAGTAGGGACGCATTTGAAACGGCCATCACGTTCTTATCGTGGGAACGGGCGAGTGAGTGGGGAAATGCCTTACTTGGGATGATTAGGCATTGCTGACGCTTGGTTATTACGACGATATTTGAGCTGTTCACACACAATCATGTTTTAAAATAGACTTTACCTACTTATTAGTATCAAATTGTATATTACTGGTACTTTTTGCGAATCTTCTAGAGTCAAATTGTGTACTCTTTGTCATGTCACACGTGGACACAAATATGTTGAAGGTGTCTTCACTGTCAAATCACTATACAGGCAACTATTTGTTAGATAGTTAGAGATTGTCCGGGATTAGATAAGAATTATTTTCATCTTATCTCTAGAAGGTGTCTTGCCCTCCAAGTCTTGTACTCTATATATACTCATCCATGAGGCTCAATACAACATCCATCAACAATTCCACCAATCCTTCTCTCCCTTCCAACACTATTATGTCTGATAGTGGATTTCCTTAGAAGTTCTTATGGAAAATCAAATTCCACCGAAAATCAAAGTATTTCTTTGGTTGATGGTCAAGAAAAGCATTTTAACCAAAGATAATTTGCTGAGAAGGGGTTGGAAAGGTAGCAAATGTAGTGTGTTTTGTGAACAAATGAAAGCATTGATCATTTATTCAGTTGCAATGTATTTGACAATCTTGACACGACATCCTTCATTTTGTCAGATTTTAGAAATTATTGGGGTAGATGTGATAGGCAGAGCTCATATTTCAGTCTGCAACAAGTAGTCCCTCAAGCTCTCTCTCAAATACATCTCTCTCCCTCCTCTCACAAGTGGTCAAGTGGATAACATGGCAATGTTCAATATGGAAGAAAAGCAGGAGAAGTTGGAAGATGCGTGGCAGGCCAATTATGCATCCAGTAAGTGGTGAACCAATCGGTGGAAGGGTGATCCCCAACTTGTAAGATGGGCTATGGCGCCCATATCATGTATCTACCGTAATAAAAAAAAATCTATTGAAAGATTTTTTTATTTGATGAACAATATGTCCATAGTAATGTCTACCCACATCATTAGGTTCTTGTTGGATTAATACCACTTGTGTTCATCCACGAAGAGCTACAATGATATGTTAGCAAGTTGTCAATATTTTTGCTTTGTTTTATACTTCAAATCTAATTAGTACATCAACTACATTAACAAGTAGCACGTGTGGACAATCACGAGCTTATTATACGGAGCGCTCCTATTTTGAAAGGCTCCAATAAATCAGTTCATATCCCCAATTGAAAAGTTTTGTGCTGTGCACTTTAGCAATGAATAACAATGATATAAGCCTCACTTAACAAGACACGTGAAATCCTCTTGGCTTAGAGGCGGCTATCCGTCCAAAATCGATCTATGAGAATCATATTCCTTTAATTCCGAAACATGACATGACTGCAAAAATTGAAACGGACGTGAAGTGAGCGTAGCTCAGATTGTCAGGTTTTTTGGGTGAATCAAATTCAAATCCTAGACTTTCTGGATGCTCGTCGTCAGTTTTACTATGTTTCGGAAGCAAAAATAAATACTCCATCTGTATCAAAATATAAGACATTTTTTGACACTACCATAATGTCAACAAACGTCTTATAATAGTACTACCTCCATCATGGTCCCTCATATTCTCGTTCATATTTTTGATCATGTTTTTTACTAATAAAATATATGTTATATGTAACAAAAATAATATCATTAGAAACTACAATCAAATATGAATCCAACAATATAATTTTTGATGACATGCATTAACGTTTTGCTAGTCAAAAATGTGGTTAAAGTTTAACCTTAAATACGATGAGGACTAGGATAGAGGTAGTAAATCAAAAGAGACATTCACCAAATTAGCTTGAAGAAATCAAAGTAGTGTGTGGCGTTTTGGCTCCCGGTGCAAATGCACCCGGATGAACAGTAACCCCGAAAATAATAGAAAATGTTTTAAAAAAATTATGAAAATTTTTGTAGATGATCGTGTTGGTGTCGCAAGCATGCTTGACAATTTTCATGCGAAACGGAGCAGCGGTGTTTCGTCGGTGAAAAAAACAAATTTGGGTTGTCATTTTGTGGTGACATTTTGTCTTCGATTTGTTTTTTTTGCGCAGGCCAAAATGCTTAACCTTTTTGCCTCAAAATTTACATGTAGCATTTGTATGTGACAAAGATCACCAAAAAAAATTGTCCCAATTTTTTTGACATTTTAAAAATCATTTTTCATAGGCGGGAGCACGTGCTCTTGGGAGCCGAATTGCATTTCCGGTGGCAAAGCTATGTGACCGCGCGCTCTGTGTGGGAGCGAACAGTGACAAAGGCGTGCTATGAGACTTTGACCAACTTCACAAATGATGAAATGATGCATTAGGAAAGTCAGCGCTCCCACCGTCCCGGGTGTGAAAAGTGAACCCATAGAGGAGTATAAGGCCTCGTACGTCCTTCGCAAATGTTAACGCCGGCCGTTCAGGTTGGCCCATCCTCGCAAGTCGTGGGTGTGTCGGCGTACCACCTTTCGAAAGTGGGTTTTTGGACTCGAGCGCATGTGTGGCTTTCAGGCCGGGTCTCGTTCAACGATCTTAATTGGGAAAACATTTGGGAACCGGCGTGGAACGCTCGGGCCGGTCGCGGCCGAGGAGCATCTATAAAAGGACACCTTAAACGTCTTCTCATGCGTTCGTGGACGCGTACGATCAATAACCGAACAGAGGAGAAAAGAAAAAAAATGATCCAACCGAATTTTTCATATCATCTCTATACGTTCTGGCTATCCGCAAACTTTCATATCCATCTTAAATATAGGAAGGATATAAGGCCTTGCGAACGCGTCCGGACACGCGGTCAATCCGCCACGTAGGACGCAACCCCACCCCGGACCACATTTTCTTTTTCTTTATTCATTCTTTTCTTTCTCTCTCTTCTTCTCCACTAATCACGTGCAAGTGATCGGACATATGAGGAAGAAAATAATGTGTGTGGTTGCGCGGACGAACAAATAGGGGACACGACCGTTCACTGACCGGGCGCGTCCGCAGGCGTTTAAGGGGTCATATTTGCTAAGTCCGGTTGTAGATGCTCTATGCGATTCAGGTCTATCGTCCATCTCGCTCACCTCCCTGCCTCATCTTATCTTCTTCTCTGTCCTCTGGCCTTTTCCTCCTGGTCCCTTCTCTCTCCCAGCCGCACCCACACATGCTGGCCATGCTCCTCGTCTTTTTCTTTCAGATCCCGCCGTCGGCTAGCCCCAATCCCGCGCAGACCCCTACCTCCAACCTTAGCGCCCATGTCCACCTCTTTCGCTGCCCTCGGCTGTAGATTCCTTTCGCCCGACGAGACGGAGTTGGAAGTCGCCATGGATATCCCATCTGCGAGCTGCTGCTCATAGTTCCCTGTGCTGGAACCGTCTACCGGAGATGCTACAGCCACGGCGGAGCGACCTCCTCCCCCAACGTTGCAACCATCTTCTCCCCCAACGAGCCTGAAAGCATTTGCTCCTCCACCGATGCTGCAATCGACGACAAAAAAAGCTACAATCATTTGATTCAAAAGCTTCAACCCGCGGTATCTCAAGCTTCAACTGGATACCGTGCACAGAAAAAAGCTACAATCGTTCATATAAAAGTTTCAACCTTAGTTTGAAAAAACTTTGACGGGCCACCCTGTGCACTGAAAAATGCTACAACCGTTCATGTGAAAGCTTCAAGCAGTATTTGAAAAGGTTTCAAATGACAAAATAGAAACTTTCATCCGACCACTTCGAAAAAAAAACTATAACCGTCGATTTGGAAAGCTTCAACCGTTAACTTGAAAAGTTCAACCCACTTTATAGAAAGCTTCAACCGGCTTCAATCCCTGAGCACACAATGAAAAAGTTGCAATCGTTGACATGAAAAGCTGCAACCCTATTTTTGAAAAGCTTTAACCAGAGACCGACGACAAAAAAGTTGGAGCTCGCACCTCACCATTGATGCAACCGACTACTACGATGGCTTCACGATGAGAGTTGCAGCGGTGATGAACTCCAAAGGACGGTGGTGAACTACTCGCGTTGCTACAAGCTGGACCGGATGACGCTCCTTTGCCAGAGCTGCGACCTTTGACGGCAGGAGCTGCATGTGGCAGAGCCGGCGAGAGACACGACGAACCGAGGGAAGGGGCTGCGACCGGGGGCGGCCACGTCGGGAACAAGCGACGGTGACGCTGGCGAGGAGCGTCCGATGAGAGAGAGGGATTCGAACCCTCGATAGTTCCTAGAACTATACCAGTTTTCAAGACCGGAGCTATCAACCACTCAACGATCTCTCCACTGCCTAATCCTTATTAGTTTCGAGTAATAAACTAATAAAACCTTAATTAAAACTATTCAACTGGCCTAAAAATAAAAACAAACCTTCAATGGAAGAGTTTCCTTTTTTTGCAAAATTTCTTTTTTTATTTGCATTCACGCCTTTTAGAAAGAGCCGCTAAATTAAATTCTCTTTTAGGCGAAGGAAGTATGTGTTGGAAATATGCCCTAGAGGCAATAATAAAGTAGTTATTATCATATTTCCTTGTTCATGATAAATGTTTATTATCCATGCTAGAATTGTATTGATTGGAAACTCAAATACATGTGTGGATATATAGACAACACAGTGAACCTAGTGAGCCTCTATAGGACTAGCTCGTTGATTAAAGATGGTCAAGGTTTCCTGGCCATAGACATGAGTTGTCATTTGATAACGGGATCACATCATTAGAAGAATGATGTGATGGACAAGACCCAAACTATGAACGTAGCATATGATAGTGTCAGTTTATTGCTATTGTTTTCTGCATGTCAAGTATCTGTTCCTATGACCATGAGATCATGCAACTCACTGACACCGGAGGAGTACCTTGTGGGTATCAAATGTCGTAACGTAACTGGGTGACTATAAAGATGCTCTACAGGTATCTCCGAGGGTGTCTGTTGAGTTGGCATGGATCAAGACTGGGATTTGTTACTCCGTGTGACGGAGAGGTATCTCAGGGCCCACTCGGTAATACAACATCATAATGAGCTTGCAAGCAAAGTGACTAAAGAGTTAGCCACGAGATCTTGTATTACGGAACGAGTAAAGAGAGTTGCCGGTGACGAGATTGAACTTGGTATGGAGATACCGACGTTCGAATCTCGGGCAAGTAACATACCGGTGAACAAAGGGAACTACGTACGAGATTGACTAAATCCTTGACATCGAGGTTCGACCGATAAAGATCTTCGTAGAATATGTAGGAACCAATATGGGCATCCAGGTCCCGCTATTGTTGATTGGCCGTAGAGGTGTCTCGGTCATGTCTGCATAGTTATCGAACCCGCAGGGTCTACACACTTAACGTTTGGTGACGGTATAAGTATAGTCGAGTTATTATGTTGGTGACCGAAGGTTGTTCGGAGTCCCGGATGATATCCCGGACGTGACGAGGAACTCCGGAATAGTTCGGAGGTGAAGATTGATATATAGGATGAAGAGCATCGGAGTTCGGAAGTGTTCCGGGGCATACCGGGGGTTCGACGGAGTACCGAAAGGGGTTTCGAGGGGCACCAGCAAGTGTTGGGGGGCTCATGGGCCAAGGAGAGGGGCGCACCAGCCCAGTAGGGGCTGGGCGCCGCGCCAAACCCTAGCCGACTCGGCTGGGTGGGGGCCACACTCCCTAGGGCCGCCGGCCACCCCAAACTTGGGAGGCAAGGTGCCTAGGAGGGGGGCCACCCAACCCTGGCCGCACCCCCCTTGCCGCCGGCCCCTAGGGGGAAACCCTAGGGCGCCCTCCCCTCCTCCCTTCCCCCTATATATAGAGAGGGAGAGAGAGGGAAGTCGTACCATATCGTGCTACGGCACTGCCCCTCCTCTCCCTCGTAGTTCTTCTCCTCCTCATATCGCGCAGCGAAGCCCTGCTGAGCTGTCACCACCACCACCTCACCACGCCACCGTGCTGCCGGGGGACTCGGGCTACTACTTAACCATCGCTCGCTGGATCGAGGAGGTGAAGGCGTTATCAAGCCGTACGTGTGTTGAACGCGGAGGTGTCGTCCGTTCGGCACTTGATCGGGAGTTCGCGGGACGGCTTGTGATTTGGATCGTGAAGACGTTCGACTACATCATCCGCTTTTCTTAACGCTCCCGCTTAGCGATCTACAAGGGTATGTAGATGCAATCTCTCCTCTCGTAGATATCTCCTAGATTGATCTTGGTGAAGCGTAGGAATTTTTTTGTTTCCCGTGCAACGTTCCCCAACAGTATGACCGCTTTACAGCTTTTCCTGCAGCAGTACCTTGACCAACTCCAGGTCCAACAGAAGCAAGCCCTACGGCTAATCCAGCAGCAATAACAGAAGCAACAACAATTAGTGGATTCATGGTGAGTAGTTCCTCGTGTCAAAAAAAGAAGAAATGAAGCCTCCAAAATATCTTTAAGTCCATGGCCAATACCCCAGTTGAACTGTAACAAATCCGGGTATTGGGAGTTATGAAGGTGTGGCAGCTACGCATATTGTGTTTTCTGGCTTGTGTTTCTTGGCAGCACTTCAATTTTGACCCTATCCCCCATCAGTATTAGTATAGAACTAGACCGGATCTTTCCTGAAATATACGATGGACGCACGCGAGCGAGGGCCCTGCCTTTTTCTTTTATCCTATGTTGTTTTTCTTCGTCGCGAGGTTGAAGAAACCTTTTGACCAAGTCTGACGGCTATATACAGACTGCTCGGATGGCTAGGACGCGGCTGGCCGAAAGTTTGGGTCGGTGCCTAGCACTACCCTTTTAATTGCTCGTGCGAGCCGTGAGAGGGCTACTGATAACTAACTAGCGGATACACCTGCAAGGGGCTCCCAGTGGGCGCACGGGGGCTCGTGCCCAACCACAGTTACAAGTTGCATGTTGAGCGTACCCACACGAACATAGGTTTTTTTATATACATGTTCTTTTTACATTTTTGGATTTTGTTAGTTTTTCTATGTTTTTCAAGAAGAAAAGCCAGTTTATTTTTGTTTTTTCGCGTGAAGCAGAACGTGTGAAAAGTATGATCGTGCTTCTACAAAGTGAAAAGTATAGATGCGTTTCACGGTGAAGCCTATGCTTGCTGAAAGTGAAAAACACAATTATACTTCACGGTAAAGCACAACTGTGTTCCTCAAATAGTGTAAAAGGCACAAAATGTATTTGGGTGCAACCCACAATTGTGTTTACGGTTTTTATGTTTTTATCTTTTTATCATTCCTGTTTCTTTTAGAATTTTTGTTGTTCGAACCAACTAACATGAGACCTAGATTCAACGATCTCGATCCGAGAAACGCAATGGTGAAAAACATTCGTGATTGGGATACATGATTTAACAGATAAAACATTTTGAAAAAACAAATCTACAAAAAATATCCAAATTGTGACAAATGTTACACTTTAATTAGTGATTACGCGTTTATCTCGCCTATTGTGACATGCATTGCGTCATTTGTCACCCCTAAAGAAGATGAGATCTTTGCAAGGTTACACTTTAATTAGTGATTGCGCGTTTATCTCGCCTATTGAGAGATGTAGCTCTGAATCATCACAAGGCACAACCAATGGGCTGTCCTAGTAAAGGATGTACACCTCCGATTACCTGTTCGTTCATTTTGGTTTGTTTCTTTGTTTTCATTGGCCTTTTGCGTTTCTTCATTGGGTTTCTTTTGTATTCTGTTTCTTCTGCGTTTCTTTACCGGTTTCGGTGGTTTTCCTAGGCGTTTCATCCCTGGTTTTCTTCATGTTATTTTCAATTTTCATTTTTTCAACACATGATTGCTTTTCTCAAAACACATTGTACATTTTTTATATACATCTGGAATATTTTTAGATACATGTTCAACATTTTTATTATACATTTACATTTTTTATACATGTTAAATATTTTTCGATTACATGTTGAACATTTTTTTAATTAGCACGAAACAATTTTTTTGACCCACACGAACATTATTTGAATTTTTTGATCATTTAAGAAAATTTCACGAACATTTTCAAGAAATGCAAGAATATTTCTTTAATTTTATGTACTTTTTTTCTGAATGGTATGCAACATTTTTAAAGGACACAACATTTTTTTACATTGTATAAAAATTATCTAAAAATTTAGTGTACATATTATTTAAATATATGAACATTTTTTCTGAATGGTATGAAACATTGTTTTTTTGCAGTATGTAAATTTTAGAAAAAAATTGTAAACATTTTTAAATTTTCATATACTTTTTTTATAAACACAGGAGCAATTTATAATTTTCACAAACATTTTTTAATGCTATTATCATGTTTAAAATTTGCGTAAACATTTTTTAAGATTGCATTACTAATTTTCGAACTTGTGGTGAACATTGTGAGATTTAAGCAAACTTTATTTTCATTTTAAAAATGCAAATAAAAGTTCTGAAACAAAAAAACACCATGTGTTATGGAACCAGTGCTCCTCCGACGTGCTGTGCTGGCCCATTTATGAGATATTAGAGGTGATAATGTGCGCTGTATTGCAGCAAGCGGCACATAGCCGCACCCGTTTGAGCACACCAACCAGTTTCCTGCGACTGATTCTCAAAAAAAGAAAAAAAAAACAGAGCAGTTTCCTGCGACATGGGCTAAACTGGTCTTAAAACCATGTGATTATTTTTCAGCGCTTCAAAATATCGAAGTCGACTCTTACAGTTTACTAGCCCAGAGTTAATGAGCCCACTACGAAATTTGAACGTAGCCCATCCCAGATATTCAAGGGTGGCCTAGAACAATGACCCGCGTAAAAAAACATAAAAACAAAAGATATTCCGGGGTGGCCTAGAACAGTGACCCGCAAAAAAAAAACATTGCACAGGCAGGAAAAAAGGAAGTTAGAAGAGGACGCAGCAATTTGGATCCCCTCGTTTAGAGGTATGAACAGTACCTCGTTTTGAGGTACAAAAAATGTTCAAAAAAATTCAATTTTTTTTATGGTGTAAGATGCTCCTATGTGTGAACTCTCTGCAAATTTTTGTGTAGTTTGGACATTCGAGGAGCTCGTAGCAAAAAACACAAATTTCGGATGTGTGAGAAACTTTTGAAAATCGCACTATTCACGCCTGATTTTGTCTTTTTCGCCGCGAGCTCCTCGAATGTCCAAGCTTCACAAAATTTTGCAGGGAGTTCACACATAAGAGCATCTTGCACCACGAACATTTTTGGATTTTTTAAAACATTTTTTGTAGTTCAAAACGCGGTACTGTTCACCGGGTTCATATGAGCCCAGGCTCAGAGATGAATTACCGGTTAGAAGAGCGTTTCTACTCGCCGGTGACGATTCCGTCGGCTCGCGCGCCTCCGGCTCCAGGATCTCGGCTCCAAACCTAGAGGAAACGAGGCCGGCCGACGCAGCAGAGTCGGCTCAGGCACGCCAAGCCCCTGCATCCTTCGTCCGCCGCCCGTCGCCTCCGTCTTCCACAGTCGCCTCCCTCGTCCGCTTCCACAGTCGCCTCCCTCTTCCGCCTCGTCCGTCGGCTCTACGACGCTGGTGCGGCTGCGAGTTGATTCTCCCTTCCCTCGAACTCGTTTGTTAGCGACGCAGTTGATCTGTCTACGCTGGGGCTGTTCATCGTTTTCTGTTCCTATTATTTTTGGTCCAAGGACTGCTGTACTGTCTTGTGTCAGAAGATCACAGTAGATCTACTGTAATACCTGATGTTTTCCTCCTACCAAGATTCAGAGATGCAAATATTTGACCGAGCATTACACAAGAAACTGCAAGTTTGTCGCTGCTCGCTGCAATACACTCTTCACGTACAGGTTCTGTCAACATAAATTTAGCGATCATAATTCATACAATTACCCCGCAAAAATTTAGAGATATAAAGTTAGCACAACCAATTCTTTTTTAGGGTAGCACAACAATTCTTACTGAAAGGTCAAAGGTCAGTATAGTTTATGATCATCTGTTTGCTACTGAACAGGCTGATTGCAAATGTGGGCAAATTTCCTGTTCTTTCAAGTTTAGAAAGGCAACATGACACGTGTTGGTAAGCAGTTTGACCATCTCCGATAGCGACGGTGCCTCCCGAAGAGGCGGGAGCCTCGACGATGTCTCCTCCGGGCTAAAGGGGGGAACAAAGAGCAGAAGACAGGCCTCCTCCCCGCGCAGCAGGGATGCTCCATGCCATTTCTCTTGGATTTTTTGAACCAGGCTTTCCCTCTTTCCATTACTAGAACGGAAATACAAAAGTCTTACACCAGCCAGGGAATGAGGTAGGGAAGGAGAGCGAGTTCAAAACACTGCTAGGAAACCCACTGCGCCTGCCCGCCATCGAAAGAGGCGCTATGTTACAGACATAGGAGCCAAACAGTTCAACACACAGAATGCAGTACTACAGACCACATATTACCAGCAAAATGCAAACGGGAAGATAAGACTCAGCAATCATCAATCCATCATAAGGTCCTCAAGAAGCTCCAGTCGCGCGGGGGGGGGGGGGGGGGGGGGGGGTGAAGGCTTCATAGCTCCTCACCGATCTCCAGTGAGTTGTCGCACGCTCATGGTGCCATTGCGGATCATCTCGGCTCCAGCGTGAAGTCTCTTCATGTCCTCTCTTTTGTGAAGTCCTGCCCAATACAAAAGAAACGAACATGCCGTAAACACTATCTCGAAAGGAGATTTGATCAGCTTTTTTTCAAAACTAGCCTTATTCCCAACAAGACAACCCAAGTCACTGCTCCAAGAGCCACAGTGTAAAAGCGCACATCGCCTGGAAGGAAAGCAAAACACCACGAAAAGAATTGCCAATAGTTACGGGGGCATAGATGTGTGCCAAGGGTCACCCCAATTGATCTCCAAACAACCTTAGCAACGGCATATTCAAAAAACAGGTGTCGCGAAGTCTAAACCTCTCTGCAAAAAGAACAGATTGGATTCCCCGGCCAACTACGCCTTTTCATCACATCCCTAGTAAGAACAGCATCTTGAGAAAGCTGCCAAATAAATATTTGTATTTTTAATGGGATTTTGGCTTTCCAGATCCGTTTGTAACTACATCCGCTGAGAGGTCGTTCAAGCCATTTATACAAGGACTTGGTAGTGTAGCGGGCAGTTTTGTTCAAACCCCAGAAGATGCAGTCAATCTCCTAAGTGAACTGTATGCTATTCACAGTATCACAAAGGTCACCCCATTGGCTTGAGAGCACAGGGTCCAGCCTTCTGCGGAAGAATAGAGAACAATCGATCCCAACCTACTTATCAACCGTACAGTTTTGCTCATTGCAGATTTCAAACAGGCGAGGGTATTTGTCCATGAACGGGGTCAGTCCGTTGATGGGATCTTTCCAGAGACGAGACAGGTTTGCAGACTCAGTTTTAATTCTCCTACCCATCATATATAAATCTTTAACCCTCAGCAAATTTTTCCAGCAAGGTGAATCCGAGAAGCACGGACCCACATCAGCAACAGACTGGTTTCAGATGTATCTAGCTCTGACATCTTGCCAAAGCCCAGTCCGCGTCTCTAATTTCCACCACCACTTTGACCATAAGACTAATGTTTTGTTTGCGGAGATCTTTGATACCAAGTCCCCCTTTATCTTTGGACCTTCAAATTCTGCTCCATTTAACCAAATAGTAACGGCGCTTCTTGTTACATCCCTGCCAGAAAAACCTTCTTCTGTGCTTATCTAGTTTTTCCACAAAAGTTTTGTTCATGAGCCACATAGACATGTGGTATAAAGAAATCTGGGTGACGACAGAGTCAAGAAGTGTATGTCTGCCTCCCATGGAAGCAACATTACCAACCCAAGCATCATACCTTTAAGTACTTTCTAGTAATGAACTCCCAGTCTGAGTTTTTTAGATTGGTAAAACTTACAAGCATACCCAGGTATTTAAGAGGAAAGTGACCAACATCACAGTTGAACAACTCAGCATATGCTTTGTCAATGTATTCATCGCCCCCCAGTCAGCACCTCACTTTTTTTGGAAATTAACCTTAAGGCCAGACATCAACTCAAATATATACAAGAGGAATTTTAGGTTAACATCTTTATCGAAATCATGATCTTGGCAGATGATAGTATCATCCGCATATTGCAAATAGCCACCCCTTTAGGAATCAAGTCAGGGGCCAGACCCACCAAGAGATTATTATTTTGTGCATTCTTGATCATCTTAGTGAGACACTCAGCAGCAAGGTTAAACAAGAAGGGAGAGAAAGGATCCCCTTGTTGCACACCCTTGGCACTCTGAAAGTATGGACCCACAGTATTATTGAGCTTAATACTAATAGTACCATTATAAATAATTTTCTTAACCCAACTGCACCACTTGTCATCGAACCCCCTGAGCTTATGGCATTCAAGGAGAAACTCCCGGTTGACCTTGTCATAGGCCTTCTCAAAGTCGAGTTTCAGAACAACCCCCACTCTTTTCTTGACATGTGTGTAATTAAGCAGTTCATGGAGGGAGAGCACCCCATCCATGATATTCCTGCCCTTAACGAAAGCGTTTTGGGTAGGGATGATAAGCTTGTCCGCATATTTAGCCACTCTTCCGTTCATGACTTTAGTGACCAATTTATGGGGACATTGCAGAAGGCAGATAGGACGAAATTGTTGAATTCTACCACCCCCGGAAATTTTGGGAGAAGAGCGATAACACCATAGTTCAGACATTATATATCTAGCGCGCCTTTATGAAAACTATCAAACATTCGCATGATATCAAGTTTCACCATGTCCCAACAACACTGATAAAATTTGTAGGAATGTTATCAGGGCCAAGGGCTCTATTAACTTCCATGTCAAATAACGCCTCCTTGACCTCCTCTTCAGAGAACTCACGAGTCAGGTCAGCATTATCCTCATCATTAAGTTTTTCGTCCGCTGACCATGTGTCAGGGTCCAGGTGAAATTGATGTCCGGGGGCAGGGCCAAACAAGTCTTTATAGAACTCAATGTTACGAGCTATAAGATTATTAGTATATCGCTGAAGGCCATCAAGTACATCGCTGCAACAACACAGCTGCCGAGAAACCATTGGAGAATATGGATTGTTTGCAGATTTCTTGGACATAGATAGACAAGGCATGTCAAATCTTGCAACTTTGGAGTTGAATTCTGATGAATCCTCTAAAACACTCATCCCCCTAGAATTGAACACCCCACAATCAATTGAGGCAACATTGCAGATTTGGGCAGCCGATTTTGACTCGGTTGCACCCTTGGGCCTTTACTGTTTTCTGGGGCCTACATGTAAGTAGCCTGGTGTTGTGGGCTTCCTGGTCTTTTCCCCTGGTGAAAGGCGCAGTCTGCGGCATGGCGGCTGGGGATTTCTTTGCTGGCCGCGTGTCCATCGATGGTCGGTGATTCGTGCGGCAAGCAGAGGGGCTGGGGTGGGTTGTGGCGTGGTGGGCAGCATTTGTGCTTCTGGGGCGAGCGTTCCGGCTCGTGCCCCTCTTCCGTTCTTGCTACTCGTGGAGTTGGTCCGTCGCGGATGGTGCTTGTGCGACTGCGTGGGCGCCGCTGCTGTGGGGAGTCGATTCGGCGGCGCTGTTCCCCCCTTCCGTTCCTGCTACTGCTGGAGGTAGTCGGCTGCAGGTGATGTAGGGTCGCATTATAGCTGCACGGACGCCGGATGGGAGTCGGGGCTTCTATCACGGTCCTACTGCAGCTGCAGCTGCCGCCTTTGGTCGGTGCGTTGGGGGCGGCCTTCTTCGTCGATTTCATCTCTCCTGCGCTGCGGTATATCATTCTTTCCCCTCTGTTTAGCTTTCTTCATTCAGTTGGAGTGTGGCTCTCCTGTGCTGTGGTAGAACTCTCTGGATCCCTTCCGTGTATAGAGAGAAGGGAGAAGAGAGGGAGGCGTCCTCCGTCGGCGGATTTGTCATTCCTCTTCATCTCAGATGGGTTCACATCAATTTCAACAGGGCGTATTAATCACTCGGGAGTGGCGGCCTGAGCTGATCTACTCGCGACCACCCCTCGGATCGATCCAGAGGTCGGAGGAGGCGCGTTCGGGCAGCGGAGCGGGGGCGGGGGCGACTCCCCCCTGCATCGGCTAGCGCCGCCGGCGATGTCCTCACGATCGGGGGTGCACGGCGTCCGTCGTCCTCGCCTTTGAGGAGGACGCGTTGTGAGTCTGCTGCCCTAACCCCTACCCTAGCTTAGTCCAGTGGGCGTTCGGTCTGTGCGCCTGTGATGATCTCTGATCTCAGTTCCACGACAATGGAGGTGGACTTTCAGCCCGTCTCTGTCAGGCTTTGTGTTATGGTTCACGATGAAGTCCCAGCTTTGGTGTGCTCGCTGGGGGTTTGGTTGAAAATTTGTGTGCAGACGGATTGGATTTTTTCGTACCAGTGAAATGGGAGAAGTACATCGTTGGCTAACACTTTTGCCTTCTATATTTGCGTCAGGGGTTCGTTTGAGCTGTGTGAAGTTTGTAGTTGACAATAATGTGAAGAGAAGGCATGAGGGTTACTTTTCTTAATCTAAATTTCTACCCCCTTGTTACTGTATGCTACTTGTGCATAGGCTTACTTCCCGATGATTTGAAGCCCCATTTGCCTGTCCATGGGGTTAGTGATTGGACGAGTGTTGAGTAGTTTGGCTGATTACATTGGCTTCAATTGCACTCCAGTATTAATCTTAGTGCAATTGTTACCTGACCTTTGTAAGAACTCGACGATAGGCAGCACGACCAAAAGTGATGCAGAAACAGAGAGAGCTGTCTGAGCATTTACGTTATCCTTGTATAGTCTTTACCACTTCAGTTTTTTGGCAATCATAATATTTTGCCAGGATGTATGATCCTTCTCATCCTTATTTTATGTAGGTTTATCAATTTACTACATGAATCTCCCGTATCTGGTCATCTAGAGCTTAGGAGCATGGTTAGTGTCACCTTGTACTATATATTGTTGGTAAGGACAAGTTTCTTAACACTGATCACATTCATTGTTATCATGCATAAAAGCATAAGAAGATTACCTTTGATATAAATGTATTCTGTAAACTATCCAAATGAATCAAAACGTCATGTATTTTGTTACTCTGTGGGACTGTCATTATTCAACAAAACATTGTTTCACTTCCTCTGTCCACTTTACTGTGCTTGCTACTTTTTTGTGTCCGCTCCATGGACATCTTGCTTCCCCACCGTGGGTATCGTGCGTCTCGGCCAACCAGGCTGCGTCCTCCCACATAACTGCGCCAAGAGCCCAAGATCTAGAAGTGAGTCACATGCTCGGATGTAGCGCTTGGGCTGGTGGAGTTAGACTCCCTCCTGGGGGGTTGTGAGCCGGTGACAGACATGCTCAACGATCATGGCATAATATTTCAAGGATAGTACACATACCAAAGGTAAATGCTCGCTCCTATTTAGCACGCATGGTGCTCTAAAGTTTGGATTTTCACAATAAATTTGTTAATGCGTGTCAGTTTGTTTATCTGTTCTTAGTTTTCGTAGCTACAGATGGTTTTCTCTTGTGAAATTTGATGAATTAAGAAGGAATCCGGTTGTTCATCTCACACATGATTCATGATAGTTTTCTTCTCCCAAAATTTTGGATACATGAGTGTTGTGATTCACCTACATTTACAGTGCACTCTAGAACATACATGTAACTACCAAGTCTTAGTGTATAGGTGAACAGTTCAAACATCCAATTGCTATATATATAAAACTGTATATGTGAACACTTCAGACTTCCAATTTTTACTACTGAATATATTAAGAAAAACAATATTTATTTTGAGCAAGATGTTGTGTGTCGTCGGAGTTGTCTCTCTGCCCATTCATGTTGTGTTGTTGGAGAAATCGCCCCATTCTTAAGTGGTGACGTGGTCATGTGTTTTACCTGTGTTTTCGATGGATGGTCTTGGGCCTGATGGAGGCCGGCATGGTTTGAATGTTATACATGTGCAATGGATAATGTAGTATGACTAGCTAGCTAATTATACATGCAAGCCTTCTCAGTTCCAGATCTAGCTAGCTAGAGCGTATAATTGAAGCACCGGTCTAGATCAGAGTTGGCCATATTTTTTAATAAACACCCTTAATTTGCAATAATTTGGTGCAATATAAATAATACTTCGGAAAACTGTTATAGTTTGTGTTAAGTTAGCAGAACTGATAGTTAACTGAATTTGCTTAGAAAAATTCTAAAATTGTGCCATGAAAATCTTCTTTTGAATACGAATTCAACGATATATTTTTGTTACATATAATCCACATTTAGTTGGTGTAATTTATGGTCAAAGTTAAATTTTGAAATGTGTGCACACCTTATTCATTTGAATGGAGGGAGTAGAACATGTACTCATGATGTTAATTGTTAATTAGTGCAATAGTGCTTACTGGCCGAGTTGCAGTTCCCATTTGTACTTGATCTTTTCTTTATATGTGGATCACTCTCATGCCAGCTAAATAGATATGAGCCTAATCTGCTCTCTTTAGATGTACACCTCAAAATATAGACATATGTGCAAATTATTGACTCACACCAAGCTTTTATCTTTTTACCAACGTGTTCATTTCACTTTTTAGACTTTGTAGCAACTACAAGGTTTGTCAATTTTCCTTCTCTCTGCCCAGTTATTTTATTTTTGGTATATGATTAGTTTCTTATGTGGAGCGCTTTTAACCGATTAGGTCATACTCCACATGGAAAGCATATAGTGCACTGCAAGGACGATGCGTCAGCCAGGTTTAGATGAGGGGCGCTACAATGCTGGTCCTATAAGCTTGTTTCCTTGGTCCTATAATTCCATAAGTGTGTTTTCTTGGTCCATATAATGCCATAAGTGTGTTTTCTTACCGCTATCATGGAACAATAGTCATTGTTTTAATTTTAAGAAACACTATTTTGTGAGGCTTGCACTTTCACAAACTTTGACAAGTCATTTTTATTAAGATTTTAAGGACTGCTTGGTCAATTCATTTTGCGATGATCCCGGTTAAAGATATCTTATGTTTGCAAATGCGATCTCATCCCTGGAGCTATAAGGGGAAGCATTGAGACAATGTGGGATTATGAAGCAACAAAGAACAAGGTATGCGATTATAGTCAAATGTGATTTTGTTCTTAATTTATTTGTTGGTGAGCTATTGTGTGATGTAACAATCTCAAATCTGTTCTTGAGCTTCAACTTAAATCACTTGCAGAAAAGAATGAAGGTAGGGCGTGGAGCCATTTATGTGAAGATATTACTCCTTGTTGTATGCCTAGCAAGAAATTGATGTTATGATGGTTTCATGGACAAGGCTCTATGTATTGTTATTCTGTCTATAATTCTTGCATAAAATGCATGAAATTCAACATGAACAAGCACCTGAGACAGTTTGAGTTGTTAGTTGCTGCCCTGTTTTTATTCTAGGGTGGTCAGGTGATCCATTTCATTTTAGAATAAAACAATGCACCAGAAGAAAGCTATACTCGTGTTTTTTCCAAGGTGGCAAGGTGATTCATTCCATTTTTATTGTGTTCTTTGGATATGCTTGTGAGGTGTTTTTGCCCTAAGTTACTTGGGAGTTTAACGTGAATTCATAGTGGTTACTGATATTTCACGGAGTTGTTGTTGTCATACTTGCAAGCTGAAGTGGCCTCTGACTTTTTCTCTATTTCTAGGAAAAAAAGACATCTCTAGGAAGCTCATACTTTGAAAGCTTATGAATTAGATTTGTTAATGAAAGTTAATGAAATACATGCCAAACATTCTTCGGCGCAGCAAAGCGCGCTAAACGCTTCTAGTGTTGTACCAATCCAGAGAAACATTTACAAACAAATCCATCACAATGCAGATTTCAGAACATCAATTTCCTTTTCAGATAATGGCATTTTTCATTGATCCTGTGAAACAATATACAAATAATTAATTGCATACATTTTATACATTGACACTTGAACCAGTCAATGCTAAATTTGTCTATATCTATAATCTGATAACAGTGGCGGAGCTACATAAAAACTATTGGGGGGCCAAATGTAAATGATACAGATTTGGGGGGCGACAAGCTAATTTTTCTCACATCTAGGTCCTTCAAAAAAAAAACTTCAGACTTTCCTCCAAGGCTGGGGGGGGGGGGGCATCGGTCCCCCCGGCCTCAACATAGCTCCGCCGCTGTCTGATAACACCATAAAATCTCTTTACACTATATGATCATTACACCAGCGGGCTTGATCCAATGATCCAGACCATCTCAGGCTCGTAGGTGAAGTTGCAACCGACTGAGTTAGAGTCTTGCAGCATCCTGGATAAATCTGAGAATGGTTGGGCACCTGAACCGTACCTCAACCAAACCCACAGGAGCTAGCTTGAAACCTGAACCTAAACCAAACCCACGTGAGCTAGCTTGACACCCAACCAAAACCAAACCTGCTATTTTTCTTACCCAAACTGAACTAAACCAAGCCTTCAACTGTGGGTTGGAACTGTTTACAGAAATGGGTTAAGAACTGTTTGATCAACGATTGACATACACTGAACCAACAAGCCAAGTACAGATCAACAAGTGCCAAATAACATCTCATTTCTTGTGCAAATTGGCAACAAGCACGCACAACAATTTTTCAAAATGCAACAAGGTCCCGACGACACGATTTTCATTACCGACAAGAGATAAATAGTACCCGTGACATCTTTACATAGTACCCAACTCAACATAGTATCCAACTAGAAACCGTTTGCTGAGTTGTACCAATGGCCAGTATGGGGCCCCTGTTACAGATGGTTTGGACAAAACAACACAAAAGGCTTGAAACAACTTCTATCACTGGTCCAACACGCCAATTTAGTCTTCACCGGACCAGTTGGGATCAAAGGCCCTAGATGATACGCACACGACTAGATAAGCTGCACAAAATTGAAAGCAAAACACGAGTTCAATTATATGATTGGTACCTTCATTGATTCGATAGGAATTTCTGATTGATTGGATAGAATTTATGTTGGAACAAAGAGAACTCACATAGCATGAACTAACATATAAAATCAGGTCTTTTCTTTGGTTTGGAAAAGGTCAAAAGGAGTAAACAATCTGATGCTTAGGGGCCACTAGATATGCATCATCTCACTAATTACAGAAAACCAAAAAATCTGACATAATCTGTGACGAGCCCGCAGAAGAGCTCTAGGATCTCCTGCGTCGCGCCAGCATACTACAGGTTTCCATCTAACTCTTAATGATAAAAACCATGGTTGGTTAGCCTCACTTTACACACTACACACACAGCTAGCTCAGCAAAAATAACTAGTAAATGGGTAGACATGAAACTGAAACATGCTCTCTATGCTCTCCATACACGTTGGAGAAAGAAGTGCCTTGTTGTATACATACAACATGATCTGGTCCAGTACATCGGAATTCTTCAATATGTGCTACCTTAAAGGACATGCAAATAACCAAAAAGAGAACATTCAGAAATGACAAGATTAATTTTTTCAGTTTAAAAGGAATCATACAGAATAAGCCCAGGCCAACAACTTGGGAACTTCACAAGCCATTGCATATATACATATCGATGGTCATGCTTATATTTTTTACCTTTTATTGGTTCCAAATTTTTAGTTGCGTCCTTACTGTCCATCTCCTGCAAATGAAACAAAATATTAATTTAAAGGCATATCAACACTTTTATACTACAAATTTCATATATCACATTCTACACATATAGTAGAACCAAAATGAAAAGCAGTTAACTCACCCTCCTTTGGTATGAACAACCATTTTTTAGCACAAACAAGCGCTTCTAGCATATCAGGGGTCAAAGAGCTTCTCGAGTCGCCAAGTATCCTTTTACCACAACTAAAGGCTGCTTCAGACACCACTGTGCTCAAAGGAATTGCGAGAAAGTCACGAGCCATGGTAGCCAATATAGGAAACTTCTCGGCATGCCTCTTCCACCAACCCAAGACATCAAAGTCAGCACCATCCTCCTCGGATGCTTCTTCCAAGTATGCGTCAAGCTCGGATTTGTGTACACGTGTCCTCCGACGAGGCTTGTGCTGGACAAACTCTTCTTCCAATTTTCTTTTCCCTACAATAGGTGATCCAATAGTGGTATTGCCTTGACTAGAAGGTGTCGAGTGTGCAGTGCATGTCGCTGCAAATAGCTCATATTCTTTGACATACTTTCTCACCCATTCTAAAGCAACCTCCACTTGTTTTGAAACCTCCTCCTCGTTGGTAGACAACTTGCAATAGAAGAAATCCAGTAATCTTCTTTCCTCCTTGGATCCAAGAATGTAGCAATGACAAGTGCGTGGTTGAAGGCAACGTTCTTGCTTTTTCTATGACGGTTAGACTCTGCATTCTCCTTCTCCTCGGGATCCCTATATTTATCCAGCTTTGTTTGCATCGTTGCCGCCAATTCCTTTAACACATCAGAGGTCTGCCAACCCGGATCTTTCAATGCATGGCGAATACAAAGCACAACCTGCAGAAACTTATGTGTAGTTGGCTTCCTGTGAGCTGAAACAATTAAGGTAAGCTCTTCAAAAGCTTTTAGAAACTCACAAATAGCTTCTGCCCTCTTCCATTCTTGCTCACTTGGAGATTCTATCATCTTTCGATTAGCATAACTAGTGAGGACAGATTTGTATCTCAATGCTTCTACAAGCATTTTCCAAGTTGAGTTCCATCTGGTTGGTGTATCAACAGATATACCTTTCTTTGAAGGCAGGTCCATCCCAATTGCAATTGTATTGAATTCTTGAAGCCTTGAAGAAGAAGAGTCGATATATTTCAGCAGCTCACGTATCTTGTCAATAGCTCCGTGGATTATTTTCATTCCATCCTGAACCAAGATATTAAGAATGTGTGCACAACACCTGACATGCAAATGTTGACCTTCAAGGAGTAGCTCATGTTTGTGATATTTTATTAACTCATCACATGCATTAGTATTATTACTGGCATTATCTAGTGTCAAAGTGAATAGCTTGCCCCTTATGCCCCATTCTGTTAAGCAACCAACGATTTCTTCTTCTATCGCATAGCCTGTGTGGGGATACTTCACGTCTGTGAAACTTATGATCTTCTTTTTGTAGTTGAATTCTGCATTGATATAATGGGCGGTGATGGACATGTAGCCCAAATTCTGTGATGATGTCCACATGTCAGATGTTAAGCAAATGCGAGATGTTAAGCCGACGGGGAGGAGGTGGTGAGGGCGTGCTGCGGCCGGCGGGGAGGAGGCGTGCGTGCGGCCGAGCCGGAAGGGAGATGCCCTTTTCTTTGGTCTGGGTCGTAGTTGCCTAGGAGGCGAGGAACCAGTGCAAATAAACGGGTTGTACCCACAGTTTTTAGCCCAAATACATCAAATGGTTTAGGCCCATAACCAACCATACCCAAACTGCTTTCTCTCTAAACCCAAACCAAACCAAACTTAAAAAGCACCAGCCCAATAAAAACTAAACCAGTCAAAGCCCAGTATAAAAACCAAACCATTTAAACCAGTTTTTCCATAACCATTCTCTGATTTAATCCTGGACATAAGATAGATTTATTAGCTTCATAAAAAACTGTTTATTGATAATGAATGGATATCTGAACTGATATAAGTAACTCTTATTAGTGAACATTCAGCTCATCAAGTCAAGGCTTAAGTAGGCACATTGGAGTATACCCTCCCTCCTTTTCGAAGTGAACATTCAGCTCATTTCCATGTGTTCCAACGAGGATCCTACTCACAATTCTGAAGCTGTCGAATTTATTTTCCTCATTTCCTTACTGGAGCCAAGAATTTACTCCAAGAAAATAGCCAAGGCTCTGAATTGTTTTATCCTTCAGAAAAGTAGCGTTCATTTCTCGCAACTAATCGCGTTCTCATCAGAACTCTCACAATGCCCAGCCATCGATTCCATGGTCACAGTCATACCTAGTACGTACGTACAACACTAACTGTTTCACAAGAGAATACTAATTCTGCAGCCTCTACCGATTAATCCGATACTCGCCCTGCCCACGTGTATGCGACAGGGTCTGCACTGCACAGAAGAAAGTTTGCATACGGCCGTGCCGATTCCGACGGTACCATCCTGGACCCCAGTCCTAACCAAAGGTCCGGTGTCTGCGGCGACGGCCGTAGCGCTTTATGAGGCTTCTCGCAATTTGATTGATTTATTTCTTCCTTTTCTACACGCGGAGGAAGAGGACACTAGTTTCGAAGAAAATAAAAACAGGTTTACTCCACCCCTTTTCACTTTTCAAAAAAGATTAACTAATCTAAAGAAAAACAAAAAAGGAATTCCATTGAATTGTATTTTTATTGATCAATTAGAATTAACTTCTAGAACATATAATTGTCTAAAAAGGGCCAATATACATACACTATTGGACCTTTTGAGTAAGACTGAAGAAGATCTTATGAGAATTGACAGTTTTCGTATGGAAGATAGAGTACTGAACCGCAACCGCGGGCGCGAGCCAGCCACGTACCTCTACTCTCTGGTCGCAACTCGATTCGCCTTGCCGGTGGAGGCTCATCTCATGGCCAGGATCAGGACGGATCGATCCCTGCGCCGGCAGCTGCAGCCGTCCCGCGGCGACGGCCTGATGAGCGCCCTCCCCGACGACCTCCTGCTCCTCGTCCTGCGCCGCCTCGACACCCGCACGGCGCTCGGCACCGCGCTGCTGTCCGCGCGCTGGGCCCACAACAGCGTGAGCAGGCTGAGGCTCGAGTTCTTCATCACCCACACCCCAGCTGCATGAACAGGCTAATAGCCAAGGCCATCGACGATTTGGGGGTCAGCGACCTCGAGACTGTTGCCAGACCGATCTACTTGGAGCAATCCGGCCACACCTTTCTCCTATGGTATAAAAGCTGTACATATACATTTCTTTTCTTTCATTTTTAGTCTTTCTCCTATGGTATAAAAGCTATTTTTAAATCTCTGGATAGGATGTGGACCATCCTGGCCACCCTCTACCTCCGCCACACGCGAGATAGCTACATTTTTAAGTGCACGAACGGGTTATCTCCTGAATCTAACCAGGGGTATAGTTCACCATGATTTGATGTGTTTGTTTCCAGCAAGTCTCATATGCATCTGTGCACTAACAAAAGTGAACGCTAATTCATACAAGATGTGCAAGATCGTGCAACTAGCAATTGGACTTATCATACTGATGAAAGAATGCCAAAGTTGGCACGAAGTTATTTTTTTCTTAAGAGAAGGCTTATTCCTTTCATCCTGGGTTAGCTGAACAACTTTCCGCTTTCTATGTATGTTAGTTAAAATAATTATCAAATTCCCACAAAACATGTGCTACCGTGGAGGAACAATTGTCTTGGAAATTCTCTCTCCTACGATGTGAGCTCAGTGGATTGGAGCCATATCAAAGTTAATAGAAGCACCAACATATTCCAGTCATGCTTTTGTCTTGCACCATGATCTTTCACGTGTACATTTGAGAAAAACAAAGGGATGATTCATTGTGTTGCGCCAATTGAATTATATATCGCTATCGCTAGTAGAAAACAGGGCTTTGGTCCTGGCCAGATCAGAGCATTAGTCCCGGTCGTGTTACGAACCGGGACTAATGCGAGCATCAGTCCCGGTTCGAGAGGCTAGGGCGCCGGCCGGGCCTCGGCAGGCATCAGTCCCGGTTCGGCTGGGACCTTTAGTCCCGGTTTCAGCCACAAACCGGGACTAAAGGGTAGGCCTTTAATACCGGTTTTAGATACAAACCGGGACTATAATGTTTTGCCTATATATATCCGCCCCCCCCCTATCTCCTCTGTTTTTTGGCCGTGGAAGGGTGTGGGAGGTGTGTTCTACTCTGTTCTCACCTCCTATGCACATGAGGTGTTTGATGAAATGCCCGAGCCACACTTAAACTTTCTCCTCTCCAAGCTCGACCTCCAAGCTACATTTTCCCCAAGATTTGTCTAGGTTTGGCGGTGCACCAACTACACAAGTGTTCTAAAAGGTTAGCAACTTCATCCTTTCATCTCTCACTGCTAGTTTAACTCATTTCAAATGCTCTAGAAGTAGAGTGGTTTGTGGGTTTTAGTGGAGGAGTGTATGTGGGAGTTCATTTGATTTAGATGCACAATTTGAGCTCAAATTAAATTCTTAGAGTCTGCACATGTGTAGGGTGTCGTCCCGTCCCCGTCCCCGTCCTCACCGTCGTCGATCGCCCGAGCCGATCTCGTCGCCGGCACCACCGTGGTTTGGTTTTTGATCACTACTGTACTTTGGTTTTAATGCGATGATGAACTTGTATTAATTTGGTCACTTCTCTATTCATGATGTTCTGTAATGGTTTTTGATATACTTAATAATTATATAATGCACGCAGATGAACCGGCAATGGATGTACGGTGACCGACACACCTCCGACTACATTGAGGGCCTGCATAATTTTCTTGAAGTGGCTGAGGCAAACAAGCAGAATGGTTTTATGTATTGTCCATGTACTGTCTGTTGGAATACGAAGGATTACTCTTCCCCGAAAACCCTTCACTTGCACCTGCTTGAGAAGGGTTTCATGTTACACTATAATGTTTGGACCAAGCACGGAGAAAGAGGGGTTATGATGGAAGACAATGAAGAAGAAGAGGATGATGACAACTATCCTATGTTCCCTGAATACGGTGATACTGCAACAGGGGACACTAAAGATCAAGAGGCACCAGATGTGCCCGATGATGATCTTCGCCGAGTCATTGTTGATGCACAGAGAGAATGCGAAAGTGAAAGGGGGAAGTTGAAGTTCGATCGCATGTTAGAGGGTCACAAAAAAGGGTTGTATCCAAATTGCGAAGATGGCAACACGAAGCTCGGTACCACACTGGAATTGCTGCAATGGAAGGCAGAGAATGGTTTATCTGACAAGGGATTTGAAAAGTTACTGAAAATAATGAAGAATAAGCTTCCAAAGGATAACGAATTGCCTGACAGTACGTATGAAGCAAAGAAGGTTCTCTGCCCTCTAGGATTAGAGGTGCAGAAGATACATGCATGCCTTAATGACTGCATCTTCTACCGCGATGAGTACAAGAATTTGAACGCATGCCCGGTATGCGGTGCATTGGGGTATAAGATCAGACGAGATAACCCTGGTGATGTTGAGGACGAGCGCCCCAGGAAGAGGGTTCCTGCCAAGGTGATGTGGTATACTCCTATAATACCACGGTTGAAACGTCTGTTCAGAAACAGAAAGCATGCCAAGTTGTTGCGATGGCACGCAGAAGACCGTAAGAAAGACGGGAAGTTGAGAGTACCCGCTGACGGGTCGCAGTGGAGAAAAATCGAGAGAAAGTGGCGAGACTTTGCAGATGATGCAAGGAACGTATGGTTTGGTTTAAGTGCAGATGGCATTAATCCTTTTGGGAAGCAGAACAACAATCATAGCACCTGGCCCGTGACTCTATGTATCTATAACCTTCCTCCTTGGTTGTGCATGAGAGACAACTTTGTAAGAATTTTTTACTCTTGTGTCATTAGTCCATATACTCTTGTGTCACTAGTTTACTAACTATGTTATTATAACTTATGTTCTTCAACAAGTACTCCCGCCAGAGACCGTGCCTAAATGGATGTTTACCAAAGGTGATTTTCATATGGTTAGTTTACGGCCAATGCCGATGAGTTACCCTGGTAAATACAAAATATCTCGAAGTCCACGCGTCCTAAAAATCAAAGGATGAAGCAAGGCAATAAAAGCATCCAGGTGATACGTCTCCGTCGTATCTATAATTTTGGATTGTTTCATGCCAATATTATACAACTTTCACATACTTTTGGCAACAATTTATATGATTTATTGGACTAACCTATTGATCCAGTGCCCAGTGCCAGTTCCTGCATTTTGTGTGTTTTTTGTTTTGCACAAATTCCATATCAAACGAAGTCCAAATGCGATAAAAATTTACGGAGATTGTTTTTGGAATATTTGTGAATTTTGAGAAGTGGAATCAACGCAAACGGAGGCCCACAGAGAGCACGATACACCAGGGTGCGCCCAGGAGCCCAGGCGCGCCCTGGTGGGTTGTGCTCACCTCGTACGTCGGTTAGAGCTCTCCTTCTGGCGCAAGGAAGCTAATTTTTGAAAAAAAACATGTTAAAATCTCAGCGCAATCGGAGTTACGGATCTCCGGGAATATAAGAAACGGTTTTCGGCCAGAAAACAGAAACGTGAAACAGAAGAGAACAAAGAGGGAGATCCAATCTAGGAGGGGCTCCTGCCCCTCCGCCGCCATGGAGGCCATGGACCAGAGGGGGAATTCTCCTCCCATCTAGCGGGGAGGCCAATGAAGAAGAAAAAAGAGGGGGGCTCTCTCCCCCTCTCTCCCGGTGGAGCCGAAACGCTGCCGGGGAAATCATCGTGACGGCGATTTACTCCAACAACTTCGCCACCGTCAACACCAACTCTCTCCCCCTCTAGGAAGCGGTGTAACACCTCTTTTCCCCGCTGTAATCTCTACTTAAACAAGGTGCTCAACTCCATATATTATTTTCCAATGATATTTGGCTATCCTATGATGTTTGAGTAGATCTCTTTTGTCCTATGGGTTAATTGTGGTATGATGTTATGGATGTGAGTTGTATGTTGATATGGTGCTGTCCTATGGTGCCCTCCGTGTCGCGCAAACGTGAGGGATCCCCGCTGTAGGGTGTTGCAATATATTCATGATTTGCCTGTCGTGGGTTGCTTGAGTGACAGAATCATAAACCCGAGTAGGTGGGTGATGACCCACAAGTATAGGGGATCAATCGTAGTCCTTTCGATAAGTAAGAGTGTCGAACCCAACGAGGAGCAGAAGGAAATGACAAGCGGTTTTCAGCAAGGTAATTTCTGCAATCACTAAAATTGTAGGTAACATATAGTTTGATAGCAAGATAATTGGTAACAAGCAAATAACGGTAACGGTAAACAAGGTGCAGCAAGGTAGCCCAATCCTTTTGTGGCAAAGGACACGCCAAAACAATCTCTAGTAATAGGCAAAGTGTTCTTGAGGGTACACGGGAATTTTGTCTAGTCACTTTTATCATGTTGGTTTGATTTGTGTTCGCTACTTTGATAATTTGATATGTGGGTGGACCGGTGCTTGGGTGCTGTTCTTACTTGAACAACCTCCCACTTATGATTAACCCCCTCACAAGCATCCGCAACTACGAGAAAAGTATTAAGATAAAATCTAACCATAGCATTAAACGTTTGGATCCAAATCAGCCCTTACGAAGTAGCGCATAAACTAGGGTTTAAGCTTCTGTCACTCTAGCAACCCATCATCTAATAACTACTCCACAATGCATTCCCTTAGGCCCATGAATGGTGAAGTGTCATGTGGTCGACGTTCACATGACACCACTAAGGGAATCACAACATACATACCATCAAAATATCGAACACATATCAAATTCACATGATTACTTGCAACATGACTTCTCTCGTGACCTCAAGAACAAGGGTAACTACTTACAAATAATAATCATGCTCAAGATCAGAGGGGTATTGAATAGCATAATGGATCTGAACATATAATCTTCTACCAAATAAACCATATAGTAATCAACTACGCAAGGTAATCAACACTACTAGTCACTCACAGGTACCAATCTGAGGTTCCGGTACAAAGATTGAACACAAGAGATGAACCTGGGTTTGAGAGGAGATGGTGTTGTTGAAGATGTTGATGAAGATTGGCGTCCCAAAGATGAGAGGGGTGTTGGTGATGACGATGGCTTCGATTTCCCCCTCCAAGAGGGTAGTTCCCCCGGCGGAATCACTCCGCCGGAGGGCAAAAGTGCTCCTGCCCAAGTTCCGCCTTGAGACGGCGGCGCTTCGTCCCGAAAGTCCTCCTCTGATTTTTTCTAGGTCAAATGTGACTATATACCGGAAGATGGGCTTCGGAGGTGGGACGAGGAGGCCACGATACACCAGGGCGCGGGGGGTCTGGCGCGCCCTGGTGGGTTGTGCCCACCTGGCTGGCCCCCTCCGGCAGTTTTCTGCTCCAGTATTTTTTATTAAATACAAAAATAATCTCCGTAAAATTTCAGCTCATTGGAGTTGTGCAGAATAGGTATCTCTGATGTGCTTTTCTTAGGTCCAGAATTCCAGCTGCCGGTATTCTCCCTCTTTGTGTAAACCTTGCATATTATGAGAGAAAAGGCATTAGAATCACTCCCTAAAGCATTATTATTCAACAAAATATAGTAAATAACACTAGGAAATCATGATGCAAAATGGACGTATCAACTCCCCTAGGCTTAGACCTCGCTTGTCCTCAAGCGAAAGCCGATATTGAAAAACATGCCCACATGGTTTGAGAGAGAGGTGTCGATAAAAACAAAATACGGACATAGAAGCATCATGCATATTAACATAACAACAAAAAACTCTAACATAGGATTTATTCAACACATTTTTATCATATAGCTTCTTATGCACAAGTAACAGTTCATCACAACATAGAAGTATGAAGCATAAACCTTATTGAAAACCAACAAATTGTGTTCTCAGTCAACTTTGCAACTACAATTCATCATATTTTCAGGAAGGGTCTCATGTAGGAGCCTTTTGGCAAGTCCACATACTCAACCATCATTTAGTCTTCTATGATTGCTAACACTCACGGCATACCCATGAACAAAAAGTTTCAACCGGACACATAGGAAGATAGGGGCTTATAGTCTCGCCTCCCAACGTATTCACCTCAAGGGTGATGTCAACAATAATAACTCATGCCCACTCATATCCAACTGGATATATGTGCCTAGATCTTTCCTCACCACATGATGCTTGCAAAAGGAAAAAGTAAAAAAAGAATAGGGAAGAATACTTTGACTCTTGCATAAAAGTAAATACATGAAAGAAAGATAGGCCCTTCGCAGAGGGAAGCAGAGGTTGTCATGCGCTTATTGGTTTGTATGCCCAATCCCTTAATGTAAAAGAACGTCACGCTATATTGCCCCCTATGATAGCAACCTTTATTATGCAGTCCGTCGCTTTTATTACTTTGCCATCATAAGTTCGTATAGCGCTCAATTTTCTCTTACACTAATTGATAAAACACTTTTAGAAGCAATTTTTATTGCCGTATTGCACCGATGACAACTTACTTGAAGGATCTTGCTCTATCCATAGGTAGGTATAGTGGACACTCCAAGAATGAATTTGGGTTTGGGTTTTTGGATGCACAAGTAGTAGCTCTACTTAGTGTGGAATTTTTGGCTAGCAAAGATATTGAGCAAGCACCACATGTTGAAGGATCTATGACAATATAACTTCTATGTAGATATGAACAGACATAAATCATTACGTTGTCTTCCTTGTCCAACGTCAACAATTTTGGCATATAATATTTGATGGGGGCTCACAATCATAAAAGATGTCCAAGATAGTGTATTTGCATGTGAATCTTCTCTTCCCTTATTAATTCCTTCATGAATTGCATAATTGACCAATGCTATGTTTTTCAATCTCCAATAAATTTTACTACTTATACTTTTCCTTATGTGATGTCATTACTCACCATAAGATTAGCATATGATTCTTTTCATTTATTTTCCTTTCCTTTATTTTGATTGCAACAAGAAAGTAGAGAGGCAAAAACTCAAACTAAACTTTATTATATAACTCTCACTCGATTACATAGATCGATAGGCCACGAAACTAACACACGAAAATAGATCATGCTAACTTTTATTCAACTAAGCAAAGGGAAACTAAAGATCGAACTAAAATAGGTAAAGGTGAATAAAAGTGGTGGTGATACGATACCGGGGCACCTCCCCCAAGCCTGGCTCAAGCCAAGGGGAGTGCCCATACCCGTGTGCTCAAGTTTCCTTTGTTGGTGGCGAAGAAGAAGGTGATGGTGATGATGAAGCCTTCTTCTTCAACTTATATTTAAGCATAAAGTTTTCCTCACTTAGATCATCATTCTCCAACTCAAGCTTTAAAATCTTTTTGCACAATGCCGCCTTGCTCTCCTGCAGAAAACGAGATGGGATAAATTGGACCTTAGGTTTGTATCTTCTAGGGAGGCTTGATTTCTTAAACTCCACATGCATGTCTCCGGGTTGAGGTAATGGATCATCCTCTTCCTCAGAGCTATCATCTTTTGTTTCCTTCGTGGTAGTATCTTCTTGTTCCTCTGAGGTCCATAGATAGGGGTAAATTTCCCTAAAGATCTTTGGACCTGAAACATAGGGATCAACATGGCTCTCCCCCTCCGAATCTTGAGACGACATATTTTCAGATCTGCCATGGAAACGACACGAAACAAGAACAGATGATTTTTATGTGATGCAGTCATCAAAACAGTAGGGGGTATATATAGAGAATTTTTATTCTTGGGAAACAAGCATATGGAAGGAAAACGGAGTCGGGAAAGTGTCCGAGGGGGGCACAACCCACCAGGGCGCGCCCATGGGTGCCTGGCGCGCCCTGGTGTATCGTGCTCACCTCGATCACCTTCCGGTTTATTTATTTATTTCCAAAATTTTCTAATATTTCAAAACTGACAAAAAATATTTTTGTGGATTTTTCGGAGTCCGTTTACTTACCGTATCATGTACCTCCTATTTTTCAGAATTCTGGAGTGTTCCGGTGTAATAGTTTGGATAACATTGCTTTCAACGTTAATAGGCGTACCTGAGATATAATGCTTAATTCTTTGTCCATTGACCACCTTCGGGTTAGTACCTTCGGCGTTATTAATCTTGATAGCTCCAGAACGATAGACCGCTTTGATAACATATGGTCCTTCCCATTTGGAGAGAAGCTTTCCTGCAAAAAATCTTAAACGAGAGTTGAACAAAAGAACATAGTCTCCTATTTTGAATTCCCGCTTTTGGATTCTTTTGTCATGCCATCTTTTTACTTTTTCTTTGAATAATTTGGCATTTTCATAGGCTTGAGCTCTCTATTCATCTAGTGAGCTAATATCAAATAGCCTCTTCTCACCGGAAAGTTTGAAGTCATAGTTAAGTTCTTTAATTGCCCAAAATGCTTTGTGTTCTAATTCTAGAGGCAAATGACAAGCTTTCCCATATACTATTTTGTATGGAGACATACCCATAGGATTTTTATAAGCTGTTCTATAGGCCCAAAATGCATCATCTAATTTCTTAGACCAATTCTTACGAGACCTATTGACAGTTTTTTGTAATATTAATTTTAGTTCTCTATTGCTAAGTTCAACTTGACCACTAGATTGAGGATGATAGGGTGATGCAATTCTATGGTTAACATCATATTTGGAAAGCATCTTACGGAAACCACCTTGAATAAAGTGTGAACCACCATCGGTCATTAAATATCTAGGGACTCCAAACCTCGGGAAGATAACCTCTTTAAGCATTTTAATGGAGGTGTGGTGATCAGCACTACTAGTTGGAATAGCTTCTACCCACTTAGTGACATAATCAATAGCAACCAAAATATGAGTGTACCCGTTAGAGGAAGGAAAAGGCCCCATATAATCAAAACCCCAAACATCAAATGGCTCAACAGCAAGTGAATAATTCATAGGCATTTCCGGACGCTTACCGATATTACCAATTATTTGACATTCATCACAAGACAAGACAAACTTACGGGCATCTTTGAAAAGAGTAGGCCAATAAAAACCAGATTGCAATACCTTATGAGCTGTTCTATCTCCTGCATGATGTCCTCCATAAGCTTCGGAATGACATTTCCGTAGGATTTGTTCCTGTTCATGCTTAGTGATAACCCACAAGTATAGGGGATCGGAATAGTTTTCGAGGGTAGAGTATTCAACCCAAATTTATAGATTCGACACAAGGGGAGCCAAAGAATGCTTGAGAGTATTAGCAGTTGAGTTTTCAATTCAACCACACCTGGAGATTAAATATCTGCAGCAAAGTCACTAGTAGAAAACATGGCTTTGGTTGAGGACAGGATAAGGGCATTAATACCGGTTCACTTACGAACCGGGACCAAAGGGTGCACCAGTCCCGGTTCGTGAGGCCAGGGCGCCGGCCGGGCCTCGGGGGCCATTGGTCCCGGTTCGTCTGACACTTTTGGTCCCAGTTCCAGACACGAACCGGGACCAATGGGCCTCGCTCCTGGCCCAGCACCTTTAGTCCCGGTTGGTGGCTGGAACCGGGACCAAAGGTCGGTCTTCTGTCCCGGTTCTAGCCACCAACCGGGACTAAAGATAAGCCTATATATACCCCCGCCCCTGCCCGCTCACTCTGTTTTTTGGCCGGCCGGCATGTGCAGGTGTGTGTTGCTCTAGCTCTCACCTCCTATGCACATGAGGTGTTCGATGAAATGCCCGAGCCACACTTAAGCTTTCTCCTCTCCAAGCTCGACCTCCAAGCTCCATTTTCCTCAAGATTTGTCTAGGTTTGGCGGTCCGTCCTGTCCCGTCCCCGTCCTCACCGCCGTCGATCGCCCGCGCCGATCTCGTTGCCGGCACCACCGTGGTGAGCCTCTTGTTCTTATCTTCTTTCTAAAAGAAAGAAAATTCTTACTTGTATGATTTAGATAGATACTTGTACAATTTTATTACTTTTATTATTATTTGTTATTATATAGTGCCATGGTTTTGGTATCCGCCCCCATCGGCCCTCGTCCTGTCTATGATTCAGATGTGGTATATTATCTTTTATAACTATTTGTTTCATTTAGTGTTTATGACAATTATGCCGACCAACGTGACATAGATGTTTTTATCTAGGAGGTATGTGAACCGGAAATTCGAACCGACCCTCTTGTCGAGAGGTTAAATTTAGTTGAAAAAGAAAACAATTACTTGAAGAAAAATTGAAAAGAATTGAGGAGGAGAAGATGGAGTTGGAGTTGCATGTTGCCGATGTCGTCGAAGATCACAAGATCAAGATGGATGCAATGCGCTTGAAGATTAGAAAGATTAGAAAATATGCCATTCATACCGAGGCTTGGTATCATTATGCCGTTGGATCAATTGGTACCTTAGTTGCGGTTATGATCGCATTTGTTGTTGCATTTAAATGTTTTACATAGTTTCAATGTATGTTTTAATTAGATGCTCTAGAGAGCTATATGTTGTTCAATGAGAACTATGTATGAACTTTATGTATTTATTTTGGTCACTATTGTAGTCTGGTTTTAATGTGATGATGAACTTCTATTAATTTGGTCACTTCTCTATTCATGATGTTCTGTAATGGTTTTTGATACACTTAATTATATAATGCACGCATATGAACCGGCAATGGATGTACGGTGACCGACGCACCTCCGAGTACATTAAGGGCCTGCATCATTTTCTCGAAGTGGCTGAGGCAACCAAGCAGAATGGTTTTATGTATTGTCCATGTACTATCTGTGGGAATACGAAGGATTACTCTAACTCGAAAACCCTTCACGTCCACCTGCTTGAGAAGGGTTTCATGTCACACTATAATGTTTGGACCAAGCACGGAGAAAGAGGGGTTATGATGGAAGACAACGAAGAAGAAGAGGATGATGACAACTATCCGCCCCCTGAATACGGTGATGCTGCAATGGGGGAAGCTGAAGATCAAGAGGAACCAGACGATGTGCCCGATGATGATCTTCGCCGGGTCATTGTTGATGCAAAGAGACAATGCCAAAGTGGAAGGGAGAAGTTGAAGTTCGATCGCATGTTAGAGGATCACAAAAAAGGGTTGTACCCAAATTGCGAAGATGACAACACAAAGCTCGGTACCACACTGGAATTGCTGCAATGGAAGGCAGAGAATGGTGTATCTGACAAGGCATTTGAAAAGGTGCTGAAAATAATGAAGAATAAGCTTCCAAAGGACAACGAATTGCCCGACAGTACATACGAAGCAAAGAAGGGGCCCTCTAGGATTGGAGGTGCAGAAGATACATGCATGCCCTAATGACTGCATCCTCTACCGCGGTGCGTACGAGGATTTGAACGCATGCCCGGTATACTCTGCATTGCGGTATAAGATCAGACGAGATGACCCTGGTGATGTTGAGGGCCAGCGCACCGGGAAGAGGGTTCCTGCCAAGGTGATGTGGTATGATCCTATAATACCACGGTTGAAACGTTTGTTCAGAAACAAAGAGCATGCCAAGTTGATGCGATGGCACAAGGAAGACCGTAAGAAAGACAGGAAGTTGAGAGCACCCGGTGATGGGTCGCAGTGGAGAAAGATCGAGAGAAAGTGGGGGGACTTTATAGGTGACCCAAGGAACGTATGGTTTGGTTTACGTGCAGATGGCGTTAATCCTTTTGGGGAGCAGAGCAGCAAGCATAGCACATGGCATGTGACTCTATGTATGTATAACCTTCCTCCTTGGTTGTGCATGAAGCGGAAGTTCATTATGATGCCAGTGCTCATCCAAGGCCCTAAGCAACCCGACAATGACATTGATGTGTACCTAAGGCCATTAGTTGATGAACTTTTACAACTGTGGAATGGAAAAGGTGTACGTGTGTGGGATGAGAACGAACAGGAGGAATTTGACCTACGAGCGTTGCTGTTTGTAACCATCAATGATTGGCCTGCTCTCAGTAACCTTTCAGGATAGACAAACAAGGGATACCATGCATGCACGCACTATTTAGATGACACCGAAAGTATATATTTGGACAAATGCAGGAAGAATGTGTACCTGGGGCATCGTCGATTTCTTCCGACCAACCATCAATGTTGAAAGAAAGGAAAGCATTTCAAAGGTGAGGCAGATCACCGGAAGAAGCCCGCCCTCCGTACTGGTGATCACATACTTGATATGGTCAATGATTTACAAGTAATCTTTGGAAAGGGTCCTGGCGGACTATCTGTTCTGAATGACACTGAGGGACGCGCACCCATGCGGAAGAACAAATCTATATTTTGGGACCTGCCCTATTGGAAAGACCTAGAGGTCCGCTCTGCAATCGATGTGATGCATGCGACGAAGAATCTTTGTGTGAACCTGCTAGGCTTCTTGGGAGTGTATGGGAAGACAAAAGATACACCGGAGGCACGGGAGGACCAGCAACGTGTGCACGAAAAAGACGGAATGGATCCAAAGCAGTATGAAGGTCCTGCCAGCTACGCTCTGACCAAAGAAGAGAAGGAAATCTTCTTTGAATGCCTGCTCAGTATGAAGGTCCCGTATGGCTTCTCGTCGGATATAAAGGGAATAATAAATATGGCAGAGAAAAAGTTCCAGAACCTGAAGTCTCATGACTGCCACGTGATTATGACGCAACTGCTTCCGGTTGCATTGAGGGGGCTTCTACCGGAAAACGTTCGATTAGCCATTGTGAAGCTATGTGCATTCCTCAATGCAATCTCTCAGAAGGTAATCGATCCAGAAATCCTACCAAGGTTAAAGAGTGATTTGGTACAATGTCTTGTCAGTTTCGAGCTGGTGTTCCCACCATCCTTCTTCAATATCATGATGCACATCCTAGTTCATCTAGTCGACGAGATTGGCATTCTGGGCCCTGTATTTCTACACAACATGTTCCTTTTTGAGAGGTTCATGGGAGTCTTAAAGAAATATGTTCGTAACCGTGCTAGGCCAGAAGGAAGCATCTCCATGGGCCATCAAACAGAGGAAAGCATTGGGTTTTGTGTTGACTTTATTCCTGACCTTAAGCCGATTGGTCTCCCTCAATCGCGGTATGAGGGGAGACTAACTGGAAAAGGCACGCTAGGATCGAATTCAATAATATGTAGGGACGGGCATTCTTGGTCTCAAGCACACTACACTGTTCTATAGAATTCTACCTTGGTGACCCCGCATGTCAATGAACACAAGAATATTCTACGCTCCAAACACCCGGAGCAGTGTGACAACTGGATTACATGTGAACACATCAGGACTTTCGGCAGTTGGTTGCAAACACATCTCATGGGTCACACCACTGTTGCAGATGAGCTGTACTCGTTGGCCATGGGACCATCTTCGACTGTGTTAACTTACAAAGGGTACGAGATAAATGGGAATACATTTTACACGATCGCCCAAGATCAAAAGAGCACCAACCAAAATAGTGGTGTCCGCTTTGATGCAGCAACCAACAGGGGAAATGACACATATTATGGTTACATAGTGGACATATGGGAACTTGACTATGGACATGATTTTAAGGTCCCTTTGTTTCGGTGCAAATGGGTCAATCTGTCAGGAGGCGGGGTACAGGTAGACCCGCAGTACGGAATGACAACAGTGGATCTGAACAGTCTTGGGTACACAGACGAACCATTCGTCCTAGCCAATGATGTGGCGCAGGTTTTCTATGTGAAGGACATGTCTACCAAACCGAGAAAAAGAAAAGATAAGGAAGCGAATACATCATACGATGAGCCAAAGCGCCACATAGTTCTTTCAGGGAAAAGAGACATCGTGGGAGTGGAGGGCAAGACAGACATGTCTAAAGATTATGAAAAGTTTCATGAAATTCCTCCCTTCAAATTGAAGGCTGACCCAAGCACCCTGTTAAACGATGAAGATTATCCATGGTTACGGCGCAATAAGCAAGGGACACACGCAAAGAAAAAGTGAAGACTTTCTCTCCACAACTATTCTGATGATGGCTTTGATCTAGAATATCACTGCAGTTACATGTCAAGAAATGAAATGCCTTTTGTAACAGATGAGTTTTCGTCTGAAACCCTGATACTTCGAAAGAGATTGTTGATTTTGTACACGAAGTGCATTCAGTTTTTGCCGTAACCCTCTCAACTTTTTAGCACATGCTATGTGGGTGAAATGATGATACCATGCCAACTTTCAACCATTTCAGAGTTCATTTGCAATGCTTTTCAATTCAGGGTCATCTTAGCTCAAAATAAATCATGAAATGCATGGAAAATAGCAAATGAAGTCAGAAAAGGTTTGAAAAGTGATGATGTGGCTTTGAATGGGGCATATTGAATGCAGAAAAAGTCTTGAGTTCAAATATGTTCAAAAAATTGAAATCCTTTTGTAACAGATGAGTTTTCGTCTGAAACCCTGATACTTCGAAAGAGATTGTTCAGTTTGTACACGAAGTGCATCCAGTTTTTGCCGTAACCCTCTCAACTTTTTAGCACATGCTATGTGGGTGAAATGATGATACCATGCCAACTTTCAACCATTTCAGAGTTCATTTGCAGTGCTTTTCAATTCAGGGTCATCTTAGCTCAAAATAAATCATGAAATGCATGAAAAATAGCAAATGAAGTCAGAAAAGGTTTGAAAAGTGATGATGTGGCTTTGAATGGTGCATATTGAATGCAGAAAAAGTCTTGAGTTAAAATATGTTTAAAAAATTGAAATCCTTTTGTAACAGATGAGTTTTCGTCCAAAACCATGACACTTCGAAAGAGATTGTCCAGTTCGTACACGAAGTGCATCCAGTTTTTGCCGTAACCCTCTCAACTTTTTAGCACATGCTATGTGGGTGAAATGATGATACCATGCCAACTTGCAACTATTTCAGAGTTCATTTGCAGTGCTTTTCAATTCAGGGTCATTTTAGCTCAAAATAAATCATGAAATGCATGAAAAATAGCAAATGAAGTCAGAAAAGGGTTGAAAAGTGATGATGTGGCTTTGAATGGTGCAATTGAATGCAGAAAAAGTCTTGAGTTAAAATATGTTCAAAAAATTGAAATCCTTTTGTAACAGATGAGTTTTCGTCTGAAACCATGACACTTCGAAAGAGATTGTCCAGTTCGTACACGAAGTGCATCCAGTTTTTGCCGTAACCCTCTCAACTTTTTAGCACATGCTATGTGGGTGAAATGATGATACCATGCCAACTTGCAACCATTTCAGAGTTCATTTGCAGTGCTTTTCAATTCAGGGTCATTTTAGCTCAAAATAAATCATGAAATGCATGAAAAATAGCAAATGAAGTCAGAAAAGGGTTGAAAAGTGATGATGTGGCTTTGAATGGTGCATATTGAATGCAGAAAAAGTCTTGAGTTAAAATATGTTTAAAAAATTGAAATCCCTTTCTAATAGACGTGTTTTCGTCCGATCAAAGTTATTTAACTTAATATTATATAAAATTTATGGAACTAAAATTATCAAAGTTATTTTTGTTAAAAACTTTAATAGCAAAAAGAATATTCATAAAGTATTTTTTGTTAAGAACTTTTAATATGCAAAAAAATAACATAAAAATAGCAAAAGTGAACATAGATGCGCTTATAGGGAAAATTCGACCTAAATTCAAAGTGCATACTAGCACTTTGAATTTAGGTCGAATTTCCTGTATAAGGGCATCTATTTTCACTTTGAGAGGAACTCAACAAGGCAGAGAGGGGCGGGCTTATAAACCGGTGCGAGCGCCTCTCGCTTGGCGAGGTGGGACTAAACTCCCACCACAGCCAGGACCAACCCTTTAGTCCCGGTTGGTGGCTCCAACCGGGACTAATGCCATCCTTTCGTCTCGGTTGGTGCCAGCAACCGGGACCAATGCCGCCCTTTAGTCCCGGTTGGTGCTACCAACCGGGACCAAAGGTCTCTGCTTCCCGCCCTTTGGGCTGCTGAAATTGACCTTTGGTCCCGGTTGGTGGCTCCAACCGGGACTAAAGGGTGGCATTAGTCCCGGTTGGAGCCACCAACCGGGACTAAAGGTCTCTGTATATAAGCGGGAGTTGGGAATTTTTCAGATTTCATCTGCAGTTGCCCCCGACGACGCCGAGCACATCGACGCCGCCAGGCTGCTCGAGCTCGCCGTCGACGCCCTCGCCGCCCTCTGCCCCGTCGACGCCGTCAGGCTGCTCCACCTCATCGTCGACGCCCTCGCCGACGCCCCTGCCCCGACGCCGCCCCTGCCCTGCCGCCGCCGCCGCCCTGCCCTGCCGCCGCCGCCGCCCTGCCCTGCGCTGCCGCCGCCCCAGTGAGCTCCGGCCTTCCCCTGCGCTGCCGCCGCCGCCGCCACTGCCCTGCGTTGCCGCCGCCGCCCCTGCTCTGTGCTGCCACCGCCCCGACCCGATGCCGTCGCCGCTCATCGCCGTCGCCGCCCCGACCCGACGCCGTCGCCGCTCGTCGTCGTCGCCGCTCTCCTCGTCAGCCCCCCGGTGAGCTCCCCCGCATCGATGATTTTCTATAGTAATTTTTTAGTTAATTTAGTTTAGTTGTTTTCATATTGTTTTAGTTAATTTAGTTCATTATTTTCATATAGATGATTATTTTCATATTCTTTTAGTTGATTATTTGGTTGTTTTAGTTAATTATTTTCATATAGATGATGGAGGATAGATGATGATAGATCATTTTCTATAGATGATTATTTTCATATTGTTTTAGTTAATTTAGTTGTTTTATGTTTTACTTGTTTTAGTTGTTTAGTTTTTTTTTATGTTTTAGTTGTTTTAGTTGGAAATAATGTAGTATCGTCGGTCGTCGGTGACGCGATATCGAGGAGTCCCCGACGATCGTCGGTGAGGGAGAGTCCCCGACGATCGTCGGTGAGGGAGCGAGAGTCCCCGACGATATCGACGATTTTATATTAGGCAGATATATGATGTTTAGATGTTTAAATGTTTAGTTGCATAGCGTATCCGTTGAGTCGACGATGCCCGGCCAGCATCCTCGTCGTCGACTCGGTGGCAACCACCTACTTGAGAGGCGCCATGTCCGGGACTGGGCTCCGCCGGGCTGGCACTGGGAGGTGCTGCCTTCCGGGGCGCCCAGCTTGGTGAGGAATCAGGGTCCCGTCATCGACCCGGAGGTTCTTTGGTGGCGGTCGTGTGGACCACTGTCGGTGCAGAGGGAGCCGGCCCCCGCGGAGGTGGTACGTCGCCGTGTCAGGGAGGAGGACGAGCACGTCCGACGCTACATGGCTGCGTTGGACGCCAGGTTCTCCAATACCTGGCAGGTTCTTCAGGGATCTCACCCGAGCTATGATCCTGTCATAGTTCCTTCTCTTTGGGTGTCCACCGACTGCGCCGCGAGACGTCAACTATATCTATATTAGTGATATTACGTAATAATATTCGAGATGTATTAATGATAATATTCGATGATGTATTAGCGATACTATTCGATGATGTATTAGTGATATTATATGATCGTATTGTTGCATTGCCTTGTATTGATTTGCATATCTCATGTTTTTATATTGCCATGTTGTAATATTTGCAGAAACTATGGATCACAGAGGCTTAGAAAAAGAACAGTTGTTGGGGGATATAATCCTCGCCGGAGGTGATCCCTTGCCGTATCTCAATGACACCGATGGTCAGGAAGGAGAGGATGACGGCTCCGATGATCCAACAATGGAGGAGGAAGGAGATCATGACGGCTCCGGTGACCGAATGGCGGAGGAAGGAGATCATGATCACGGCTCCGGTGACCGAACGGAGGAGGGAGCCTCAACTGTTGCAAAGTCCGACGAGGTAAGGAGACAAGGCCCGAAGAAAAGGTTGCGCCCGGATGAAAGGTTCACGATCACAGAAGTCGCGAAAGATGGCCAACCGATTGCTCCCAAGCGGACCAAGGACGCATTTATACATCAGTGTGGAGTTGTTGTTAGGGACTATGCCTCGATCAACACCCAGCAATGGAATAAGAATAATAAGGACCCTGAAGTTTCTTATGTCCATGATAGACTGAAAGATGATCTTTGGACCGAGCTGATGACAAATTTCAGCCTACTGCGAGAGGTGGATCCGAATAACCCAGTTATAGAGCGAAAGGTCAAGGCATTTGCTCTTAAGAAGATGGCAAAACTATTCAGGAACTGGAAGAAAGAGTTGAACACAAAGTTTGTCGAGAAAGAGGAGACTCCGAAATTCATCGGTCGATATGAGAAGATAAGAGATCAATGGCCCGAATTTGTGGCCTACAAGAAATCGGAGAAGGGTAAGAAATGGTCACTGACAAACAAGAAAATGCTGCAAAGAAGAAGTATCACCATCACACGGGGTCAGGTGGCTACTACAAAGCCCGACAGTTGTGGATCAAAGCTGAGCAAGACCTGCTTGCTAAGAATGTCCAACCAGCGACATTGCACTGGCCAGATCGTTCAAGGACTTGGTTCTTCGGGGTTGGGGGAACTTTGGACCCAGAAATAGGGGAGTGTGTTTGGACGGACGAGCAACTTGCAATACCCTTCCGGAAGCTTCAGGCAGCAATCAAGGCAGCGCAGGAAGGGACGTTCATTCCCGACAGAGAGAAGGACGAGCTGACAGAGGCCCTCGGGAATCCTGAACACCCTAGACGAACACGAGGCACATCAGGCTCCGTTCCGTGGGTGCATAGGTTTCCCGACAGCGCTGATTATAGAAGCCGAGAAAGAAAGAGGAAACAGGAAGCAAGCGAAATGCAGAAGCTCAGTGCAAGATTAGCAAAACTAGAGGAACTTGAGAGCCAGCGAGCTACCGGCCAACCATCTGAGCGGCACGAAGATCCTTCCTTCGACGCTGCCCCATAAGCTACCCCACCATCTCAGCGGAGAAGCAGCGTGGCTTCCACGGAGCTCGTTCAGCCTGATTTCACGGCTCCTCGCTACCCCGTGGATAGTATCACGGAGGCTGAACATTGCGAGCTAATGATGAAATGCCAGAACCTGACCTTCAAGGCGGCGGTCGGCTCTGTTGTACCTCCTCGAGCTGAGGGAACTTTCCATTGCCGTCCGATTCCACATGTCTATGCTGTTGTGACGGTGGATGAAATAATGGATGGATTTGAGGGGCTGGAGCTTGACAACCCTACATGTGAAGAGGATATTATTCTTCTGGAAAATGCTTTGAGGAGTACCTGTCTATGGAGAAAGGAGTACATCAAGCTTCCAAACTGGACGCCTCAGCAGACTCAGCCTCCTACGGCGCGTCAGGGCACTCCGCCTCCTCCGCCTCCTCCTCCGGCGCGTCAGGGCACTCCGCCTCCTCCTTCTCCTCCTCTGGCGCGTCAGGGCACTCCGCCTCCTCCTTCGCTTCCTCCGGCGCGTCAGGGCACTCCGCCTTCTCCTCCTCCTCCTCCGGCGCGTCAGGGCACTCCGCCTCCTCCGGCGCGTCAGCAACGGCGGAAGAGAGTCGACGCCGCCGCTCCGGTGGCTAGCAGTACAATAGGCGGAAAGAAATACAAATTTGCTCCAAGCCTCAAGCCTCTTCCAAAGTTACCATATGAGAGGACTGACGAGGAACGCGCTGAAATTAGTGCAGCCGAAGTGAAGGCCCATTTTGCACGGAAACATCCACCTCCGAAGGAAACGGTAGATCCGGTGAAAGCGAAGCGCACTCTGCATGCCCTGAAGCGACCACCACCGCCTCGGCTATCCAACTATGACCGCATAATTACAAAGACACATGATGAAGCGCTGCGGTCAGGAAGTACTTCCAGTGCTGCAAGAGACAAATATCGAAGAAGTGGGAAAACAATTCCCCAGCTCGGCGAACAGGAGAAGCAATCGTGCCCCCCGCTCAAGGTGTCTAGCGATATCGCTAATCATCCGGTGCTACTGCCCGGTACCACTCTTGGTGATTACGTGAGCGATGATGTACAGTTTGAAACGGCTGAGGTAGTAGCAGCAGAGGACGACTTTAGATACGAGCAGGGGAAGCCTCTCGTCAAACCTGATCATCCTCATCTAACAACGATGATGCAAAAATTGCATGAGTGGCACATGGAAACCTGCAGGAAGTCTGGGAAAGATAGTTTGATGATCAGAATTAAAAAAGAGCATGACTTCATTGGAGTCGACCTGATGCCTGTTGAATTTGTGGAGTTATTTCAGTTATACAATTAAGAGGCCCTCGACAAACAACTCTTGACTTGCTACTGTTTGTAAGTATTACTTCTATAATTAAGTCTCTAGCTCAGCTCGTTCATTGCATGTATATATAATTATCCTCACTATATTATGCAGATTGAAGATGGTCAAATGCAAAAAAGAACAAATCTATGACATTGGGTTCATTAGCCCAAATACCGTAAATGAATGGTCGGTACAAAACAGAGCCAAAGATACCGAGGACAACTTGCTAGAAGCGTTCCTTAGACATCAAAACAAACGGGAAATACTCTTTCCTTACAACTTCAAGTGAGTGTTACTGTCTTGTGCATATTCGGTTTCGCTTACTCGAGGTTAAGTAATGTAATTGGTGAGTTATGCGTGCACAGGTTCCACTTTATTCTGCTATCCATTAAGCTTGACGGGGCATTAGTAACTGTCTTAGACTCGAGACGTAAAGATCCCGAGAATTATGTGGACATGACTGCAATGCTCCAGAAGTAAGTTCAATCAATACCGGGACCATATCGGCAACTTTCGTTCATTTCCTGATATCAAGTAATCATTTTCTTTGCCTGCCAGGGTTTGGAAAAAGTTCACCCGAATGGTTCCCGGTCTAAACAACGAGCTCCGATTTACACACCCCAAAGTAAGTAGTACTAGCTAGTTCCGTGCATCTCTCATTGATTCTAGTTTCTTCAATACCATTATCATGCTTGCTTATCAGTTTGATTGAACTCTATTCTCGTAAAGTGCTTGTACCAGGCACCCGAGAATCATTTATGTGGATACTACGTATGCGAGTTCATTCGCCACTCGACCTCTGAGCGGGGCTTCTCTGAGAAACAATTTGATGTACGTAAACAATATTCACAATTTTATTTTATATATTACCATCAATTGTGTTGAGTTTCATTCATATATATGTATTGACCCCCTTCTTTAAATTAGATCTGGCAGATGCGGGATGAACTCCTACCACATGATCGCATACGAGCAATTCAAGAGGAATTGGTGGGATTCTTTCTTGACCACGTCATACCTGAACACGGAGAATACCATGTGGAATTGAAATGGTCTTAGGTAGATGATGTTAGGGATTGTAAGAGATGTTATATTGTACATATGCAGTAGCGTCGGATAGATATACGAAAACTTGTTGTTCGACCAAGCACGGAGAAAGAGATGTCACTTCTCTCTATATATGTTCATGACGATCTTGTATAATTAATGGTTTCCTTCATTTGCTTACTAGCTAGCGTCGAGTTCTCTCTATATGTATAGTAGCTAGCGTCGACCAAGCACGGAGAAAGAGAGGTCACTTCTCTCTATTAGCTAGCTAACACAATATGAAACCCCTAAATTAACCCTCCAAAACCCCTAAACCCCCCCCCCCTTCCAAACAAAAAACCCCAGCGCTAGCGAGCTGCTGACGCGTGGCTGCCTTTTGGTCCCGGTTGGTGTTACCAACCGGGACTAAAGGTCCTCCTGCCTGGGCGCCCCGCAGCGGCCACGTGGAGCCCCTTTGGTCCCGGTTCGTAAGCAAACCGGGACTAAAGGTTTTGGGTATTAGTCCCGTTTGTTTTGTCCCGGTTCCAGAACCGGGACTAAAGGCCCTCTGGAACCGGGACTAGTGTCCTGTTTTCTACTAGTGAGTGATCAGTAGCACAGTAATATGATAGTTTGATAGCAGTAGTGACAGTAACAGTAGCGGTAACAGTAGTAGCAATAGCAGTTGGAACAGCAGCAGCAGCAATAGTAACTTAGCAAGAACAATAAGTGGAAAGCTCGTGGGCACTGGATCGGTAACTCGTTGGATGATATTCATCATATAATAGTCATAACCTAGGGCGACACAGAACTAGCTCCAGTTCGTCAATGTAATGTCGGCATGTATTCCGTAAATAGTCATACGTGCTTATGGAAAAGAACTTGCATGCCATCTTTTGTCCTACCCTCCCGTGGCAGCGGGGTCCATAGGGAAACTAAGGGATATTAAGGCCTCCTTTTAATAGAGAACCGGAGGAAAGCATTAACACATGGTGAATACATGAACTCCTCAAACTACGGTCATCATCGCGAAGTATCCCAAATATTGTCACTATGGGGTTGACGGATCATAACACGTAATAGGTGCATATGACTAGGCAAGATCGGATCAAGAACATGGATATAGAGATGATGACATAAACGGTTCAAATCTGAAATCATGGCACTCGGGCCCTAGTGACAAGCATTAGGCATAGCAAAGTCATAGCAACATCAATCTCAGAACATAATGGATACTAGGGATCAAGCCCTAACAAAGCTAACTCAATTACATGATGAATCTCATCCAACTCCTCACCGACCAGCAAGCCTACGAAGGAATTACTCACTCTCGGTGGGGAGCATCATGGAATTGGCGATGGAGAAGGGTTGGTGATGACGAAGACCAAAGATTCCCCTCTCCGGAGCCCCAAACGGGCTCTAGATCTGGCCTCCCGATGAAGAACAGGAGGTGGCGGCGGCTCCGTATCGTAAAACGCGATGAAACTTTCTCTCTGATTTTTTTCTCCGCGGATGTGAATTTATAGCGTTGGAATTAGGGTCAGTGGGGCCACGAGGTGGGCACAACCCACTAGGGCGCGCCCTGGTGGGTGCTGGCCACCCTGGCCCCCCTCTTCGGTGGATATTGGCTACAATAATTCACATATATTCTGAAATAATTCTCCAAAAAGTTTTGTTCCATTCCGAGAACTTTTATTTCTGCACAAAAACAACACCATGGTAGTTCTACTGAAAACAGCGTCAGTCCGGGTTAGTTCCATTCAAATCATGCAAATTAGAGTCCAAAACAAGGGCAAAAGGGTGATGAAAAGTAGATACGTTGGAGACGTATCAACTCCCCCAAGCTTAAACCTTTGCTTGTACTCAAGCAATTCAGTTGACAAGCTGAAAGTGATTATAAAGAAAAACTTTTATGAACTATTTTTTTCTTGTTTACATATATATATTTAAGTAGCACCCAGGTTTTCAACAAAGATTATGACTAACCATGTCAATAATAACTCTTAGAAATTATATTAAATCTTATCAATAACATAAGCAACTAGCGAGCAATAATAAGATATCTCAAGCGCCAACACTTTGTCAAAATAATCATGATACAATATGACAATGGTGGTATCTCGCTAGCCCTTTCTGAGACCGCAAAACATAAATGCAGAGCACCTCCAAAGTTCAAGCAGCGACTAAACATTGTAATTCATGGTAGAAAAGATCCAGTAATGCTGCACCCAACATCAACTATACACAATGCATGAGGATGACAATAATGCTCTCAGGTCTGGCGCTTATTTGAGAAGGTGATGACTCAACATAAAAGTAAATAGATAGTCCCTTCGCAGAGGGAAGCATGGATTTGCAGTGGTGCCAGAGCTCAAAGTTTAAAACAGATATAGATATAATTTTGGGAGGTACACCCTTCCTGTCAACGTCACGACCAAGAGTTATCAACATCTTCCATGCTAAACAAATTAGCGGCGGTTCCCAAGCGGTAAAAGTAAAGGTTTACTCCCCCTCCACCAACAATCACACTCAACGGCTAGCCGCATCCACGGGTACCGTCCAAACCAACAACAATCCTGGGGGAGTTTTGTTTAATTATTTTTGATTTTTGATTTCGGGACTGGGAATCCCTATTACCGCCCCTCTCGTGTAAGGACGAATGAATAAACAATCATCATGAGAATAACCCGCTTAGCATAGAAGATACTGACCGCCCCCTGTCTCTCCATGAGCGGTCTAGGCACACAAAACAGATGTTTATTTGAATTTTTAGAGATGGCACATGCAAATTTACTTTGGAACGGCAGGGTAATACCGCATATAGGTAGATATAGTGGACTCATCTGGCACAACTTGGTTTAAGGGTTTTGATGCATAAGCAGTATTCCCGCTTAGTACAGGCGAAGGCTAGTAATTAGACTGAGAAGCGGCCAGCTAAAGAGCAAAAACGGTCATGAACATGCATTACATATAATCAACATTAAATACTAGCATGAGTAGGATATGGACTCCATGAACATAAATATCATGAAGGCTATGTTGGTTTTGATTCAACTACATGCGTGAACATGTGCCAAATCAAGCCACTTGAAAGGAGGATACCATATCATCATACCGCATCACAACCATTTTAATGCATGTTGACACCCAAGATAAATCATTATCCACTCCTAGCTACTTAAGCATGGCATGAACAACTATAATCTCTAATGGTCATTGCAAACATGCTTGATCATAATGAGTTGAATCAAGGGATACTAGGTTAAACATATTTACAAAAACAAAAATAAGTTGAGTTCATACCCGCTTTTCTCTGCCACAGTCAATTCATCAAATGTCGTCATTATTGCCTTTCACTTGCACGACCGAATGATAAGAACATAATAATAGTGCTAGAATGTCGTGGACCAAGCTGGAATCTGCAAACATTTTATTCAAGGGGAGAAGACAAAGTAATATGGGCTCTTTGTTAGATAAACAATAATGCATATGAGGGCCACTCAACATTTTCATTGTGGTCTTCTCCTTGATACGACTCAAGTAAAAGGAAAAGAATTTCAGAGAAACACACCGAAATATTTTTGGAGTTTTTGATTTTTCTTGAAGAAAGCAAATTAAAGAGGAAAAACAAAAACGAGAAGAACTATTTACACGGGAAAGCTCCCAACAAGCAAAAGAAGAAGCGAGATATCTTTTTGGGTTTTCTTTTGATGCTACAATTAAACTAAGCTAAAAAGAAAAACTAAAAAGAAGTAGGAAATATTTTTGAATTTTCTCAAAGTTTTTCAAACACTCAAGAAGAAAGCGAGAAAACAAATCTAGCATGCATGCATCGTATAGATGCAGAGGCCAGAGGTACAACCTCCTTTTCGAAAAAAAATACCAAGAACTTGTTAGTTGATTCTGATAGTTCTTCTTTGTATAAAACAATGATGATGTTGCAAACTGGCAGTTCTTGCATTTTGGTGATCTCTGTACATTATGCCTTTGGTGAGAGAAGATTTTGGGTTGCTCTTTGCATATCACCTATCCCATAGTGACCACTAATTATTCACGTACTGAATCTTCTATTCGAAGCATTTGATCGGACACCTTCTATACCATAAATATTATAGCCCTGGAGGCACCACCAATATCGAGTAGCTCTCTTTGACGGTTTGCCATTGCTAACGAAAATCCATATGCTCACAACCTCACTCTCTCTCCACATCAATATCCCATCTCTCTTTATCTTATTTCTGTGTGTGCACGTGCGTGCGTGTTGGTATAGAGATAGACATATTAAGATTTAATCTGGGCGTTAACACTTGACATAGTTAAGCTCACATGGGAATATATGTTTATAGAGTCGACATAAGAGGAAACAATAATTATGATGAACAATTATAAAACATGTAAGTTATACCCCTCGCAATGGTGTAGTATCCACCTATCAGTACAGGGACACGAGAAACTTTATTTGTCATTTCACAAACCTCACACAATCGTATGTGTGTACCTTCTTTATTATTGAAACTGGCACCTTTTTATGCCACGAACATTGTACCCCTCGAGGCAGTACCTGGCCGACCAACCTGCACCGAAGGATTATGATTTAATCTAGGCGCCAACGCTATGTGGTTGAGCTCACTCAGAATATATGTTTATGGAATTGCCATAAGAAGAAACAATAATTATGAGCCGACAAATATGAGTGAAACATGCAAGCTATACCACCATGGCCTGGTATCCCCTTGTGGTTATAATAACACAGGAATCTTTATTTCGCATTGCTTAAACCTTGCATAATTGTATGTGTGTGTGAGGCGTTTTGTCTCCCAGGCACATTTGCACCCTTGCTGAGTAAAAAATTCAAAACAAATACTAGAAAATTCAAAAAAAAATCCAATTTTTATGGTAGAGAATTTGATGTGTGATGTCCACTCCAAATTTCAAATTATTAGGACATCTGAGTAGCTCTCGGCAAAAAAGAAAATTTTAAGTCTGTTAAAAAGTATATTGTTCATGTATTGTTTGGACCCAATTTGTCTTGTTTGCTGAGAGCTACTCGCATGTCCAAATGGTGTGAAATTTGGAGCGCACCTCACGCACCAAATTATCTACCTTGCATTAAAATTTTGGAATTTTTTGAATCTTTTTGAATTTTTTATGAATTATTTTTTGACCGGCTGCAGATGAGCCCGGGCTCAGAATTGGATATTCGTATGTGTATTCTCTTTTATTGGACTGGACACCTTTTATACTGTAAGCAATATACCCCTCGGGCACAATACTTATCGAGCAGCTCCCTTTTATACCGTAGGCACAGTCCTGCCACGTGGCAGCTCCTGCTTACTCCTAGCCGACGACTAAAGCCTGCCGTAGGCATAGATGCAAACCTATGCCGACGGCTTTGTCATAGGCATAGTGCTCGGTCGGGAGCTAGCAGGAGCTGCCACGTGGCATGTACGTCGATGTCCCCATCGGCATACATGCCACGTGGCAGCTCCTGGTATCACGACACCTAGCTATGCCTACGGCTTTGCCGTCGGCATACTTGCTGACCAGAACCAAAAAAAAAAGATTAGCCAAAAAGGCTATCAATTTACAAATGCTTATACAGACATGATTCTACACCCATGGACTTGCAAACACATACCATAAAAAAATGATGTACATAACATTTCCATTCTACGAATCTACAACATCATTAGAGGAGGCAAAAGGGGCGGTGCCAGTGGCGAGGGAGACGAGGCAGCATGCAGTCATTATAACAAACCAAAGATCCTACACATGAGGATGAATATGTAATCTATACACTAAATCTACCAAAAGAAAATCGCTAGAACAGGGGCATCTAACAAAAAAGGCAAAAAATTATTGCTTTTGCTGAAGATAACTTGTCATGTAGGTGCTTGAACCAAACAATGCTACTGATATATACAGTACAGAGATGCTCCAGTTTCGGTTGTATCTATCAAGCAGCAGTTTTGGTTCAAGGCAAGCTCCAAAGAGAAAGAAATTGGTCTCTGATTGTGACTGATGATACTCAGTCGTATAAATTTTCAGTCAAAGTAAAACCAAAAAACCGACGCATATAAACTGAACCAAAGTGTGGTGCTGATTCATATGTATATACAGAAGATGCAAGTGCCATCGAGTTGATGTCAGTCAAAGTAAAAACTAATGGACACGTACAAAACTGAACTAAGGGTGGTGCTGATTCATGTGTATGTACATATTAAGGTGCCATCAGCTGGTTTCAGTCAAAGTTCAACCAAAACAAATTGACACATACAAGATGAAGAAAAGTGTGGTGCCGATTCATATGTATGTATGTACAAAAAATGCAAGTGCCACCAAGATAGATAATTTCGGTCAAAGTTAAAACAATTGGACACATACAAACTAAAGCAAACTGTCGTTCTTTTTAGTGTGTACGTACAAAAGACAAATTGCTTGTCATAGCGATAAATCGGCCAAAATGATAAACGGTGAAGATAAGGCATAATCTTATCGGTCACCCCAAGAGTAGCGTTAAATCAGACGATAAATTGCTGAATCGGAAGATTTTTTAAACAATGGGTTCATCATGTGTGCGCAAACGTAGTATCCATATAGGTTGGTCCCTTGTGGTTGTTAAGGGCACTGAATTTTTTTTGTACAATACTAGTCATGTATTTGGCTTGCTAAGAACAACCTAACCGGTGTAAGTTGATTCTTATTTTTCTTTGGAGAGAAATGGAAAGAGGTTTACTTAAAAATTTGAACATCTGACTAGCATTTTCTGAAAATAACGTATTTTGGTGTCTTACCGGAGAAACAATCTCGTGGTGCAGAGGTAGTTGGCGGTCGAACCGGCATCCTCCTGAAGTTATGTACCTTGACAATACACTACAAATGAAGATAAAATTTCACATACTAAATTATTGAACCAAATATGAACACAACATATTAACATCAAAGAATTCAATACCTATCCATGAAATCCTGAAGATGATTCAGATCCTGAGGCTTATTTGACTCTTTGAGAGAATCCAACTAGTAAACTGTGTTGCGCTTTGGAACAATGACCACCAAGATCCATTGATTGCTACAGTTTAAGAAAACCTTGAACTTACGAACTATGTTGAAAACTGAAGGACGATCAATGTATGAGTGGTTGTATATTTAACTTACCCTTAATGATATTGCGACATGAATAATTCTCTTACCTATAACTGGAATAAGATATTGGCGACATGACCAATAGAAGCCTTGCGTGTAACATTATTACGTAACAAAATGCCGTTTGCTAAAAATGGATCTATGAAATACACATGCACCCGCATTGATGTCCACGTTGTCAATCCCCTGAGAGGAATACAATACAGTTAGCTTTTTTCATTTACAGCCTTGTATGGAGAAGTTGCTCAGAGTTTGTGAAGTACTTACAACATCAAGTAGTTGACAAGAGTGGCAGCAAGCACATCAAAGTTGAAGAAGAGATGAAAGTCCTCGAACTCCACATTGATGGTACTCGAAAGGTGATTGAAATGCGTACTGTCACAGTGCACTTGCAGAATGTTAGTATCTTTGTAATGTCCAAGATGCGCTCCTATCCCTATTAAGGCGCGAGGGCCTCGATGGGGATAGAAGTGCATCTAGTCGTTTCACAAGTACAGAAATCATTGCAATACATGTAAAGAGGAGATGAGTATATGAGTTGGCTTACACTCACCACAAGCTAAATTACAATTCCACACAATCATCCATAAAATGCAGGGTCCGTCTACGGACAAAATCAAACGACAAAAGCAATAAAGTCCATCTCACTAAGCCCAGGAAGACGACCAAGTAACTCCCCTACTCGTCCGGGTACGTCACGTACATACACCCACGCTCCTCGTCGAACTCCCACTGGAGCTGGGAAGCGTCAACTGGCAGGAACTCGTCAGTACCTGTATTGTTGTAGTAATCTGTGAGCCACGGGGACTCAACAATCTCATTAACCCGGGTACCGAGACTATGTAAGCCAATGGGTGAGGTAAGGTTAAGTGGTGAGGCTGCAAAAAGCACTAAGCAATTATTTGAGTGGCTAAATTACGAGAGCAAGAATAAGTATTGTGGTCTACGCATAACGGGCGAGAACTAGAATGATCACTAAGTGATCCTGAACACCTATTTACATCAAACATAACCCCACCGTGTTCTCTCTCGGTTCAACTCACGAGCAGAGACAGTCATGGTTACGCACACGGTTGGTGTATTTTATTTGAGTTTACTTCAAGTTTGCTATAACCGTGTGTTAAACAAATTTCCAAGTTGCCATATAACCGCGGGCATGGCTTCTCGAAAAGATATAACCCTACAGGGGTGCTCCAACTCATCCACCACAAACTAACCACACGCTGCATGGACAACCTCACCCACGAGATAGCCTGTAGTATCCTCGGGAATCCGGTGGAATACCTCAACCTCGAGATTGCCCGAAGCATCCTTGGAATCCCGTGCACAAGACATTCGAGAAAGGTAAAAGAAGTCCAGCAAGACCTCCCGACGTGTCGACGATCCCGATAGGAGCCGCGTATCTCGTTCTCAGGACACTGCGGATTGTCCAAACTTCCGGTAGGCCAATCATAGAGTTGCCCCTGGCGGCCACCGGCGGTTGCCAGTTTGGACCAACACTCATGAGGAGCACTGGCCCGGGGGTTGATTAAATATCCACGGGGTAGCTAAGCCCTATGCATTTTAATTAGGTTGTTTAGCAAATGTAATACCAATGTTGGGTCTTGCCAGATGAGTTTTATCCCAAAACGAATAGTCAAGGGGGTCCCCATAACAACCCCAAGCATGTTAGGAGCGCTCAATATGGAACATAACACCGGTACTCGGAAATAGGGCGGCAAAAGCGGAACAAATCACCGGGCAAAAGGCAAGGCCTTCCACCGTCACCAATATATATGTGCATTAAATTAAATAACAGTAAATAAGGTGATATACCAAGATATCCATGTTGCCACATGGAAATAACCTGCACCTACAACTAGCAATGCTATAAGAAGGGGGTGACCAAGCGGTAACTTAGCCAATCAATTTTTTGCTAGGTAGTGGAGTAGAGGCTTTCATGGCAATTTGGGAGGCTTGACATTTAAGTGGTAGGTAATGAGACATAATGGCAGAGGCGAGACATCTTGCATGGCAAAAATAGTATCAGGATCCGGGTAACGATCATCTTGCCTGGAGGGTCTTCAGAGGGATAAAGAGCTGGGTCCTCATAGGTGTTCCCTCCAGGATCCTCGTACTCAGGCTTGACACTCGGGTCTACCCAAAGAGAAAACAACCCCAAATAAACATACAAGCAAGGTGCAATGCGCAACCAAAGGTGACGCATGACCAATTAGATGAATTTAACATGGCAATCCTACGCTAGTCATCTTTCTCATGCAATTATTAAGTTCTTTAACATTCTGGACAGAACCTCAAGATTAGTTATTTGGACATGCATGAACATGGCAAATATGAATGCTCCCCGTAAAAACGATGCAAATGCATATGGAGAACGTTACAAACGGAGTAACAGAACTCTCGGAACACTCACGACAAGGTTCTAGCGGTAACGGAGACAAAACAAAGATGAGGAAGGCCATGGGCAATTCCTTGGTATCTCAAGGGTGCCACTGGATTGAAAATGAAAATCTAGTAGGCATAGAGCTAAAGATCAGGCAAAACAAGTGGGTATTACTCCCACAAGGCACTAAACAAGAACACAAACAATTTGTCCAAAAACAGCAACATGTCATATTGCAACCCACATAACAAGAGCCACAGGAAGCTACAAAGCACAACAAAGACATGGGGCTGTAGCTTACATGATGCACAACAATTCATATCATGGCAGCAACTTGAACAAAGGCATGGATTAACAGAAAATGAGCTCACAAGTTGGCATATTGAACAACATTTAATGACTTAGTGAAAATTACCAGTTTTCAAAATCTGAGTTAACAGGATGGCATATTGACAGCAATAAATCTACATGCTACAGGGACTTTCATGTCATGTAATTTAACAGGGTCATAGAGGACAACATGCACTTCAATTCACTCCATTATAACAACATCAAAATATGCACAGATCACTGGCTATCATCCTCCCAACATGGCATATTGAACTTAACAGCCTCCCAGACTTAGAAAAATTTAACAAGTGGCAAGCAGGGCAATTTAATCAGGATGACATGTTTGACAGCAAATTTAACCAAGATGCAATACCCCTACCTGCAAGCAATTTGTACAAGCTAACAGAGGACAACATGCTCAACAATGCATTCCATTGGGCCAACCCCAAAGGAACTACAGGTTCATGGCAATCATCATGAAAACATAGCAACAAATAACCAGATTCTATACTTAGAAATATTTGAGCATGTGAAAACAACATTATTTTGTAGCATGTTGGCAGCAAGATTTCCACACCTGTCGGATTTCGGGCTCCGCAAAACCCTAAGGAATTCGAACCCAGGGGCGTGTGCGAAGATTCCCCAACAACTTCGCCCCCTCCAAGCTCACGACTCGATAACCCCGCACGAAGGCAGGGAAGAAGATGGCACACGAGAGTTTACCCAGGTTCGGCCGCTGCGAAGCGTAAAACCCTACTCCTGCTTTTGGTGGATTGCCTCACGAGGAGGTTTGTGAATGAACTAGTACAGTGGTGAGTGTGTCGCGTGTGCGTTTGCGGGTGGATGTGTTGACCCCCCCCCCCCCCCTTCCACAGAGCAGCCTAGCCTCTATTTATAGCGGCCCGGGTCCTCTTCCCTTATTGCAATGGCGGGAAGGGATCCCACAACGGCCAATTTTGAAAGGGGACAGGAGGTACATCCTATCCTGACGAAAGGCGGCCTTCGCCTGCAAAGTAGGTGGTGGTGACGCGGTGGTGGGCTCGCTGGTGACATCCGTCCTGTCGTGCTCGCTGACCCGGTCTTCTTGCACCAGAATGGAAACCTTTGGCGGGCGCTTTAGGAGCCTGCGCTCGTCCTTGTCTCCTTTGAACCAAAGAGGAAACTGTCCCCTCTGGCGCGCTGGCGCCCGCCTGGCCTGGCTGTCGTCACCCTTGACCTCCTGAGGCCTAGCGTTACATAGAGATCTCCGCCGCTCGGGAGGAGGCCTGGGAAGGCCTAACCCCCTGCGGGTCCTGGCGCTGTTTCCCTCGCGAGCTCGGGGTCTCGCGAGGGCCTTGTGTGGAGCGAGGCCGCGTTGGGCCGTACTCGGTCGTCGAGGTCGGCCATGCCCTAGGCCGCAGGTAGGCAAGTCTGGGTACCCCGGTATCCAGAACGCCGACAGTAGCCCCCGGGCCCGAGGCGCACTCGAGCTAGCTTCGGGGTGAAGCCACGGAGGATGGCCCGAAGCGCCGTGGGCCCCAATCGCCTGCGGGCCCGACTTGACGCGTGGCGCACCATGAGACGTGGGCGTCTCGGCTCCCCGAAGACGTCGGGAACCGCCCAGAGTCGGACTGACGCGAGGCCTGCGCACCTCCTTATCCATCGTTGCCCTTCTTTGAATGCTGCTGACCCATTGTGTCCTCCCCCGCCTCGGGCCACGCGGATGTGACCCGACGGGGCAGGGAAAGCGACGTGAGGCAGGATAGCACGCCAGTCGAGTCTGGCACGTGCCGCTCGAGGTGCCTGGCGACTCCACTTCCCACGACGCCCCGCGTGCAGCGGTTACGCCTATAAACCCGCCCCGCTCGGGGGGCCTTGCCATCTTGACGCGCCCTCTCGTTTCTCTTCCTTCCAAGTTATCTTCCTCGTCTTCCTCCTTTCCTTTGCTCACCCATGGCGTCCGGTGGAAGCGCGGCAGGTGCGAGGAAGCGTTCGGAGCCTCCGGCTCCACCGGCGACCCCCGGAGGCAGCGGTAGGGGACCCTCAAGGCCAGCCCAAGTCCGCCGGCGCTGGGCCATCGTCGATGAGTAAGTTCCTTGTCCCTCGCTTCCACTTCTTGTAATCGCATCTGTCGCGCCGGTCTTCATTGTTCCCTCCTCCCAGGGCGCCCGCCCCCAAGAGGCGTAGGCTCGACGAGCTCCAGGAGGAGACGGATGCGCTGAGGGCTCAGCTGGCGGACGCCGAGGCTGCCCTCCAGGCCGCACTCAGGGGCGAGGCAGAGGCTCAGGCGGAGCTGGCATCGCTCCAGGCCCAAGTCAAAGGGGCCGTCGACGCCGTGCAGGCCGCCCAAGACGAGGCTGCCCACGCGAAGATGCTGGAGGCGCAGCGCGCCAAGCAGTATCGGGACGTCGCGCTCCGCGTGGTCGGCGCGGTGAGCCGGTTCGTCGGGGAGGCCCCCGCGCTGCCGTGCGCGCACGGCGACGGGGGCTACCTCAACTTCTTCGATAAGGTGGTGGAGGCGCTGGAGACCGGCGTCTCCCGGGCGGACGAGGACAACGCATCCAGCGCGCGCGACCTCCTGGACCTCGCACTGACACGCGTCTTCTCCAACCTTCGCTGCTTCGCCCCGGAGCTCGATCTCCTCCGCGTCATGGAGCCGGTGCCCGAGGAGCTCCAGAGGCCCCTCAGGGATGAGGTGCGCCCGCACGTGGAGTCCTTAGTGGAACGGTTCGTCCAGGAGCCCCTCTCCGACGAGGGTGACGACTCCGGTGCTGTGGTGGGCGATGGCCCGAACGGCGACGACGGCTCCTCCGCCTAGGCCTCCCATGTTTTTTTTTCTCCCCAGTTCCTGTCATGTCATGCAACACCTGGCCCCTGGGGGCGTTAACTTTTGCGTTTTTACCTTCGTCTTCCTCCTCCTTTTTTATGCCGTCGACTGTTTGTTTGGCATGGCGCGACCCTGCCTCTCTCGCGGGGCCTTGTGTTTTTGCTGATGCGCCCCGACGCCCCTCGAGAGGTCCGCGAGGGTATTGCACCAAGACCGGTAACGGCATCCGGTCGGGCCCTCGCGGGGCGGGCCCTCGTGCCACCCCCGAAGTCAGACTCTTAGCCACGTCGCCTGGAGTGGCCGGACTCCTTCCTTCGTGTTGCCCTTCCTTGCTCCTGGAACCACAAGAATCCTGATGGGGTTGCGTAGCAGACCGCAGCGCCTGTATTTTTACGTTAGTGCTCATGCCTCTTGCCCGACATTCGGGCTATCACTTGATTAGGAAGTTCTGCCCTTATTCGGCGGGTTTACTTAGCTTATCGGGTCGTGGCGAGCTCGAGCGTCGTGAGGGGTAGGAGGAGCAACCAGGGATGTCGAGGATCCCGCCTGGGAGGGTTCTTCCTTGCTTGCGGGGTGGTCCAGGAGCCCTTTCGGCACTCTGCGTCGACGGGGCCCGATCCTGAGCAGACCTTGACCACCGCTGGGGCGTCCGGATCACCAGGACGAGACCAACGGGGCAAGGCCTCGGCCACAATTGGGGCGCCCGGATCACCAGGACGAGACCAAGGGGCGCGGAGCTACACGATCGGTGAGGTTCCTGAGGCGCACTACCTGGGAACCCCCCCCCCCCCTTGACGCTCAAGCGGCGCTCTACGTCTACAGAGCCCAATCCCGTGCGTACCTCGACCGCCGTTGGGGCGTCTGGATCACCAGGACGAGACCAAAGGGGCGAGGGATTACGTGACCAGTGTGGCTCCTGAGGCGCGTTGCTCAGGAGTCCCCTTGACGCTCAAGCGGCTCCCATACCCTTCCGCCGGCTGCTACCTCGGGAGGTGTCTGAGCCCCCCGATGTTCTATGATGTCGCGCTGGGTGGCGACCGGAGCCCCCGAGCGGGAATCGTCCGCTAAAGGATACGTGCTCTCGAGGCAACAGGTCCTAGCTGGCCTGCTCTGAAGGGCCACGAGGGGAGGCCTAGGTGCATGGGCCTCGGCAAGGCGCCAATCCAAAAGAAAGAGACTCCAAGGCCAGAAAGAGGAATCGCGAAGAGAGAAAAGTTCCCGCCCCTTTTCAAATAGAGTTACGAAATCTTCAACTTCATTTCAAAAAGTGGCAATACGAACACAAAAAGAAGCAAGCAAAAGCCGCGTCCGGCACCTAAGCTAGTCTCGCCTTCGTCTTCCCCCAGCGCGGAGCGTAGGGCATCCACGTTGCGTGGGCATAGCCATTGGAGGGCAGTGGTGTCTGCCAGCGCGGAGCATGGGGCTTCCACTTGGGCGTGGGATGGAACCCCTCCGCGTCCTCGGGAGGCTCCGGGCGTATACAGCCCACTCATTATTACGTGAGAGTGTCACGGCCGAAGATAGCTGGGCAAGCCCCCAGGCGCATTGCCCGGGTGCTCCCAACTCGATTAAGAGCCATCCCACGCATTTCTGCGCGGTTGCGCGCCTCTACATCCCAAACCTGAGTGCATTGCTCCCCGCGTAGCCATGGGTGTCGGTGTCAAAACCGGCGGATCTCGGGTAGGGGGTCCCGAGCTGTGGGTCTTGGATCGATGGGTAACAGGAGACAAGGGAGACGGTGTTTACCCAGATTCGGGCCCTCCTATGGAGGTAAAACCCTACGTCCTGCTTTGTTTGTATTGATGATGGTGTATCAAGTACAGAGTTGATCTACCACGAGATCGTATGTAGTGGTCTAAACCCTAAGAGCTATGCTCGTATGATGATATGATCTATGATGATCTGATCGTGCCTAATGACTAGCCTGGCCTCGGCTTATATAACACACCAGAGGCCTAGGATAACAAGAGTCCTAGTCGGCTACGTCGGTGGAGAGGAGTCCTTGTCTTGATCACCAAGTCTTGTGAAATCTTCCTCGTATGCATCATGGGCTGTCCGAACTGCCCATTAATGAACCGCCCTGGGGGTCCTCGGCCCGACCCACTGGTCGGGAGACGACGTGGTGAGTACCCCCTAGTCCAGGACACCGTCAGTAGCCCCCTGAACCTGTCTTCAAGTTAGGGACGCTCCTCGGTTCATCCGAACAGTTCTTCGTCTTCAGCCATCAGTCTTGAAAACTGGTTCAATAAATCTTCCCATCACTGATCTTGAGGATCGCCAAGGTGAATCCGAAGAGTTCACAAGTTGGGCATCCGAGGAGCCCCTTTAAGTTATCGGCCTGTATTAATGCCTCATTATTTTTACGCCACAACTCGGGTCCGAAGTGTTTCCCGTGTGGCGGTATCCTCTTGTGTCCGAGCTCCAACGCCGAACTGTATCCGAGGTGTCTTTCTGAGCCCGAGATCCAACGCTGGTCGGCATCCGAGGTGTCATAGGATACCTCGGTGTCTGAATATTTGAAGTAGTTCATCCGAGCTTAAATATCGGGATAGTCTTTTATGGAGCCAGCCGTTCGCATGCGAGCTTTATGCCGGACTGCTTCCGAAGTGTCTTCGATCTTGAGCTTTATGCCGGAAATGCCCTCTATGGAGCCAGCCACTTGCGCCCGAGCTTTATGCCGGACTGCTTCCGAGATGGTGCACCACCCCGACCGCGGGCTGATTTTTTATGGATATTTTCGATTGGTGCAATTTATTCTCTGCCAAGATATATAGCAAGTAGCCCTTAAGGTGCGTGTCGGTCTAAAACCTGATATGCCCCTGAAGGAAAAAATAATAATCAAAATAAAACCACTAATCCCAGTAGCCCCTGAGACTTAGGTCGATTTGCAAAATCGGCCTGAGGATCAAGTTCTTGCTCGGCGGCATTCGTTAGGGATGTAAACGCGGTACGCAGTAGTTTCCGAGACTCGGGTTGGGTGCGGCCGACCAACCTAAGGATCGAATCTCCTCAGAAACCGTATTGCACTTTGAATTTGCTGCATTGAATATGCAATGCAGTAGCCTCCGAGCCTTAATTTGGGTACGGGTGGTCGAATTAAGGATCAATATTTGTTTGACACAAACTTTGTTATGTTCGACACAATTTATGTGTAATGATTCTATGTATCCAAGTACTTTACATCATTAATGCTCGGATCCGCATTGTACAAGACTTTGCTGACCGACCATCGGCTTCAACCTCCTCGGCCAGTAGCCGAAGAGTGTTTGCCCTACTTTATAAAGCCTTTATAAGGGAAAAGATTTACTGCAAACAAGGCAATCCGGCCATACGGTTTTATAAACAAAGGTACGCGAAGAGATATGTTATATTACTTATTTAACGTAAGAAACATCTTTTGGAAAAAATAGTTCCTTTATAAGTTCCTTTTCCTAGGCTGTCATGTTGACCATGATCGTGAAATCTCAACTCCGATCAATGTGGGAGGAAAATATTGAGGATTTAGTTCGGGGAAAGTTTCCGAACTCTGTGGTCCTTAGTGAACCTAAATTTTCACTTCCGTCGTTGCCGACCAATTATATTCTTAAGATGGCTAGCTTTCGGCTTCACAAAGTCTGAGGTACTAACACGGATGACCCGGAAGTAACAATCGCAGAGGTGCTCCCTTTACCCCCTAGCCGAACAATCGGGAACGTAGGGGATAAGCACAGGAGCCAGCCAACCCAGCTTGGCCAAGATCTTAAGTCAAATTGATGCATATTTATGGCTTTATAACGATGATTACGGAAGGCAGCACTCGTATATTGAATACAAATGCTTTTATGCTATATGCTATTTTGACTCCTTTGTGACCGTTTATCATTTGAGAGTGGCCCATCGTCGGCTTCTACCCCTTTGTAGATGCTATGCAGGGTGTTTCCGCAGTAACAAGACAGCCCTTAGCCGACGTCTCGGTGCCGGAGGCGGTTGTGTTAGCGGAAACGAAGCAATCAGATATCTAGGCTTTATAACTTTCACTTGGTCATGGGAGCTTAAAGTTTGGGAAGCCAGTTACTAGCCCCCGGTTAGTGTTCGGCGTCAGCCGAGGTCAAGCCGTTAACACTCTGGCCAATTTTATGAAAGGCCCGTTATTTAATACGGTCATCGGATCGCCGACCAGTTTATGCTTATTGTGACAGTCAGTTTTCGGCTTTCTCCACTGAGGTACTTGACCAGTTAACCCGGAAGTGCAATCGTAGTGGTTCTCCCTTTGCACTCCTAGCCGAACAAAGCGGAACGTAGGAGGCAAGCACAGAAGCCGGGCAACCCAACTATTAACCGAAGACACAATTCGAAACTGGTGCATATAAAGCAATATCCGAAAACGTTTTGCCGAGGACTCCTCGGAGTGCCTTGGCTTTTGGTGGGTTCGGCTCTAGTCGTAGCTCCCCGTTGATACTGTCGATGCTTAAAAGTGTTCTGCGAGAATTATGCTCGGAAAAAACAAAAGTTTATGCAAAAAACTTTATGTTTAGATAAAAGAAAATTGTGCCAATCCGAAACTGGTCTTGAAATTAATATGTGCTTCGATCGTGCTTTAACATGATACATCCGATCTCCGGACTCCAAGCGGGCCAGCCTTTGGCTTCAACCTCCATATCCCGAAGGCGGAGTGTTTCTCCGAGACCTGTTTAGCGAACTAAACTCGAGCGGCTTTAGAAAGAAACCAGGCTACCCGGCTATTGACCACACACTTGTGTCGGAAAAAGGAGTAGTAGAAAAAGACTTTGCGACGACCAAGAAGAAAACACATTTATTATAAAACAGCTCATAGAAATTAAAGAGCCCCCAAGTGACTTGGGTAAAAGAATTTTATGTATAATGATTGTATGTACCGAAGTACTTATATCATATATGTGTTCGCCCGAACTTTAAACGCGTCTTAACCGACCGTCGGCTTCTCCCACTTCGGCCAAGGGCCGAAAAGTGTTATCTACTACGCCATCCGAGGATATCGGAGGTGTTTCGAATAACCAGGCAATCAGGCCATTAGGCTATAACAGACAAAGCGCGCCCAGGGAACTTGTGTTATCTTACTATTTAACGTAAGAAGCATCTTCAAAGAAAATAGTTCCGCCAACGGTTCCTTTCTTTGGGTTCTCATGATTACCATGAGGGGTGTGCAATAGATTTATGTATGCTTGTCTTCCGTCGTGGCCGACCATAGTTGAAAACAGTAAGAGAGCTAGATTTCGGCTTCACCCGTCTGAGGTACGAGTTCGGATGACCCGATCGTAACAATCGCAGAGGTGCTCCCTTTACTCCCTAGCCGAACAATCGGGAACGTAGGGGTAAGCACAGGAGCAAGGCAACCCAGCTTTGCGGAACACTTAAGTCAACATGATGCATATATTGGCGTAAACACGAACAAGGAAGGGTGCGATACATTAATAATCATATGCAAGAAGAATGGCTTCATAATGGAAGCCCCCAAGTAAACGGGGTATTTGAATTTGTTTGTAACAAACAAAGTTTTGACAAAGAAAGTTTTTCGCAAACAACTTTTTGTCAAAAAAGTATAATGCTTGGTTGAACCGAACAAAATTTTAAAACTGAAAGTTTTTGAGCATGAAAGCGACTTAGCTGGGTAATGTGCTCGGTGTCGATGACGCAATCCGGGCTTGTGGCCGGACGAGGACGCCCATCGAACTTTGACAGATCCGGTGTGTAGTCTTCGGCATGACCGAGGTCCCAGCCCCCAAGCCCGTCCCGAGGTGACCGAACGAGGAGTTCGGCACTCCGAAGTGGTGTCACGGCTCGGCCGATGTGGCGAGGAGAAGCCCCTGGTCCAGCCGAGGTGGTGGAGTAGGTCGGCAAGGTGACGCCGGGCTGACCGCGTGACGGCAGTCGAAGTCGATTTCCTGCACTCATAAAATAGTGCAAGCCAAAAGTAATAACAAAGAAAGATAATAATTAAAAAAAAATCTTCTACTTAGTTAATTTAAGTGAAGCAAATAAGTAAAGGAATATGGCCTGGGCGCCGAGGTGCCTGAACGAAGAGCTCGGCTTGACGAAGTGGCGACGCTGCACGGTCGATGTGGCGAGATGAAGTCCTCGGTCCAGTTAACATGGCGAAGCTGTGATCGGCGGACGCCGAAGTCTCATGCAGGTCGGCTAGTGACGCCGAAGTCTCATGCCAGCCGAGGTGTTGAAGCTGGTCGGCTGGTGACGCCGAAGTCTTACGCCAGTCGAAGTGTCGAAGCTGGTCGGCTCGTGACGCCGAAGTCTCCGGAGCGGGTTGATGAGGAGATGACGAAGCCCCCAGTCTAGCCGAGGTGACGGAGCAGATCGGTAAGGTGACGCTAGAGCCCCATGCCAGCCGACGTGTCAAAGCAGGTCGGCGTGGTGGTCGTCAGCTTGAAAAAGTAACGGCGCGGCGATGCCGACGCAGGTCGGAATTTGTGACGAGGTCAATGCTGGCTTGATGAAGCAACGGAGCGCCCGACCCGTACAACCCGCGGATGATGAGGTTCTAATGATGATTATTCGGCCCTTGCGATGCCGAACTCTTGGTCGGTTGACCGAGGTGATGAGAAAATTTCCTTCAAAAAGGATGCCTCACAACCCGTTCATGAAAAAGATGAACTCGGGTCAGATTAGTTTTCGCGTAGAAAATATATCCAAAATTCGTTGTACTCATGGGACATTTCCCGGAGTTTGGACGGTCGGATCGAGCTGAAATTTTGAGGGGTGATCGGTATAGGAATTCCACAGCCGATGAACGGTGGGATTTACAACGGATATCCGAGCTAGATACTGGACACCTCGTACTAAACTCATCCAGATTCCCGTCCAGATTCGATAGGGCTCCGGTGTATTGGAGATTGCTGGAGATTCCTCCATCGGAACACGACGAAATTTTGCAGGGTTGTTGTAGATACAATTCCGCATAATTCCACCGAAGCAATCGTCAAAACGACGCTCGAGGAAACGGGGACGACGAACACAAATTCGATGTCCAGAAAAAACTGCAATATGCAGACGAGTCATCGATCCTTCTAACGATCCCACAGCGGAGCTCTCAATGAAAGCACCAATGTCGGTGTCAAAACCGGCGGATCTCGGGTAGGGGGTCCCGAGCTGTGGGTCTTGGATCGATGGGTAACAGGAGACAAGCGAGACGGTGTTTACCCAGATTCGGGCCCTCCTATGGAGGTAAAACCCTACGTCCTGCTTTGTTTGTATTGATGATGGTGTATCAAGTACAGAGTTGATCTACCACGAGATCGTATGTAGTGGTCTAAACCCTAAGAGCTATGCTCGTATGATGATATGATCTATGATGATCTGATCGTGCCTAATGACTAGCCTGGCCTCGGCTTATATAACACACCAGAGGCCTAGGATAACAAGAGTCCTAGTCGGCTACGTCAGTGGAGAGGAGTCCTTGTCTTGATCACCAAGTCTTGTGGAATCTTCCTCGTATGCATCATGGGCTGTCCGAACTGGCCCATTAATGAACCGCCCTGGGGGTCCTCGGCCCGACCCACTGGTCGGGAGACGACGTGGTGAGTACCCCCTAGTCCAGGACACCGTCAGTGGGATTGCGCTCCCACGGCCCAAACATGAGCACAATGCACCCAACGCAGCTGCAGAGGTGTTGTGTCGGTGAAGCCGCCTCGTGAGACATCGCGGCGCCGACTGGTCCTCGGCTTGAGGGCCTCATGAGGCCCTCACCTCCGGAGGGCCGTGCCGGCGCTCCCGTTGCCGCCGGTGGCCCACGCTACTCGTACCCTGCCGATCCTCCCAGGCGGTCACTCCTGAGGTCCCGACCTCGGCTGTGCGCTGCTTGCTCGTGGGGGCGGTTGCTGCGTCGCGCCCCCGCGCATCCCGGGATGCCCCCTTCCCCTACTCGCACCAGCCTGGCCCGGTACCCTCTCTGTGGGAGTCCCCGGGCCCGGCTCGGGGGGGGGGGCGTCCGGGATGTCTCCCTACTCCGGAATGGCGTCGGCACCCGCGAGGGGCGCCTGATCCTCCGCGCCCTCCGCAGGTATCACGTAGCTCGGAACGTAGGCTTCTGTGTAGAGGCCTTGGCTCCCTCTTGAGTCATCCCTGCACGCACCAAGGGCAGCCTCCCCAGGCGACGAGGTGACTCCACCTAGGGCGTGGAGCCCACAGACCCTCCTGCGACGGGCCTCCGCCCGGAGTTGCTTACCTCTGCCGCCGCCATAGGGCGGGCCGCGCGTGTCTTGACGTGGGTTGCCTCCCCGGTTGTCCACTGCGCCTCCGCTACGATTATCTGCCTGACCAGAAGCCTGAGCCGCCTGCTCCCTGCGCCGGTTGGCGCGCTCCCGTCGGGATGGCCTGGGCTGTTGATGCTTCATCTGGGTGTGAGCGCGCGCGTCGGGGTGCGCGCGGAGCGCCCCATCGCCTTCCTCAAAGGCGCCACCGACGTGGCCAGGCGGCGCCCCAAAGCCTGTCATCGGGATCCGGAGGAGAAGAAGCACGGCGTGCGGCGGGCCCTGCTCGGGCTCGCCCAGGGTGGAGCGGGCACGCCGCCCGCAGGTGAGGCGGCGGGCACGGCGAACGAGCCCCCGACGCCCAGTGCCGGTGGTCGCGAAGAGGGGTGGGGAAGCCATGCCCTCCTCACGACGTTGACCAACTCGGCGATGTGGTCGGCCTAGGCGTCGAAGCCCCCGTGCGTCAGGCGGTGGCGAAGCATCTCACTCGCCATCAGGAGCGAATCATATGCGTTGAGGCCTCCCACGTTGGTACAGTGCGACGCAGGTCCCGTGGGCGTCGCTCGTCCGCCCCGCGCCTGGTCGGCACGAGCGGAAGCGGTGGTGGAGACGACACTTGTGGCCTGGTAACAGCCACCCTGCACCGCGCCGTTGTGGTGTGGGTCCTGGACGGCAGTGGCGAGGTTGGTGGAGGCAGAACTGCCGAGGCCGAAAGGAGCTTGTCGGGCGTCGGCCATCGACGCGTCGGGGCGAAGGAGAAGCGAAGCTTGCTGAAGGCTCCGACACGCCCCTACCTGGCGCGCCAAATGTCGGATTTCGGGCTCCGCTAAACCCTAAGGAATTCGAACCCAGGGGCGTGTGCGAAGATTCCCCAACAACTTCGCCCCCTCCAAGCTCACGACTCGATAACCCCGCACGAAGGCGGGGAAGAAGATGGCACACGAGAGTTTACCCAGGCTCGGGGCCGCTGCAAAGCGTAAAACCCTACTCCTGCTTTTGATGGATTGCCTCACGAGGAGGTTTGTGGATGAACTAGTACAGTGGTGAGTGTGTCGCGAGTGCGTTTGCGGGTGGATGTGTCGACCCCCCCCCCCTTCCACAGAGCAGCCTAGCCTCTATTTATAGCGGCCCGGGTCCTCTTCCCTTATCGCAATGGTGGGAAGGGATCCCACAACGGCCAATTTTGAAAGGGGACGGGAGGTACATCCTATCCTGACGATAGGCGGCCTTCGCCTGCAAAGTAGGTGGTGGTGACGCAGTGGTGGGCTCGCTGGTGACATCCGTCCTGCCGTGCTCGCTGACCCGGTCTTGTTGCACCGGAATGGAAACCTTTGGCGGGCGCTTTAGGAGCCTGCGCTCGTCCTTGTCTCCTTTGCACCAAAGAGGAAACTGTCCCCTCTGGCGCGCTAGCGCCCGCCTGGCCTAGCTGTCGTCACCCTTGACCTCCTAAGGCCTAGCGTTACATAGAGATCTCCGCCGCTCGGGAGGAGGCCTGGGGAGGCCTAACCCCCTGCGGGTCCTGGCGCTGTTTCCCTCGCGAGCTCGGGGTCTCGCGAGGGCCTTGTGTGGAGCGAGGCCGCGCTGGGCCGTACTCGGTCGTCGAGGTAGGCCACACCCTGGGCCGCAGGCAGGCAAGTCTGGGTACCCCGGTATCCAGAACGCGAACAACACACAAACATGGTTTATCATGGCATGCAAAAATACCAGGGGCTAGTACATATGTTAAAGAGCAATTTTCATGTTGACAAGTTTAGCAAATAGTGCAAGTATTAAATCATGCAAAATTAACAAAAGGACACATTATCACAAAATAGCATTCACACAAACTTGCTCAAATGATAAAACTAATGGCACAGATGGATTAGTTGGATTTTTCTACCCCAAATTCATATATCATAAGCCTATGTTACTGTAGAAAAACGTCACAGAAATCCCATTCAAAAATCATATGCACTAGGTATAATCTAGTATATGCCAAAATAAGCATATCCCCATATGGAAACAGACTGAAATGGCATTGTCCAAATCTGGAAACTTTCCTTAAACAGCAATTGTAGAATCAGAGAGTAAATCCAAATAAACAAAATAAAGAAAACCATGGGGCCACTGGCAGTGGCAGAAGTGCTCTGAGAGGGTGACATGTGGGTCCTAGGGCCCACTGTCAGTATCACACACAAATAAGGGGAGGCTTGCGCTTGTAATACTGACAAGGTTCGGCCTTCTCCTCCGGCAACAGGAACAACGCCACTACTCCGGCGACCAACGGCGGCGATCAACGCGAAGCCGAGCACCGGAGGGGATGCGGAAAAGAGCGGGGAATCCATTCCGGGGCTCGCTTCGTGATTAGGTGGATGGGAGCGAGACGCTCGGGCTCGAGCTCTCGCTCGGGTTGGACGGCGGCGGCGATGCAAACAGAGGCGGCGAGCAGGGTTGCGAGCGGGCGAGGCGAGGCAAACAAGGCGGGCACGGGCAGGCAGGTACAAGCGAGCACCAGGTCCGGTCGGAGGGGCCCAAGGAAGGAGCTTGAACTCCCTGTCATGGCTGACCATGGCGGACATGGTGGCCGGAGTTCCCGATCGCGAGGGACGGCGTCTACAACACAAGGAACGGAACAGAGAGGGGGGCTGCGAGGAGCGACTGCTCACCACGGGCTCGAACAAGACGACGAGGAGCACGGGGAAGCGATGGGGATGGCGAGGCTGGCGCTGAACTTGGCGACCTCGGGTCCGAGGCGATCGGTGAGGGCGACGCAGGGGAAGAAGAGGATCCCGCCTTTTGTGAAGAGTATAACCTTTTATTCTATTCAGGGATTTCTTCAAATTTGTGTTATAGCATATAAGCCTGCATCTGAATCGGGGCAATGCTGCAGGTATGGCTTATGGATCGATTGGGTTGATGCTGAAGCTGATATACTTCCCTGAGTTGCTCCAATCGGGAATGCAGGTATACTAACGTCAGTTGCTCCCCAAAACCCATCCCTTGCTCTTCTTTGCACCAATCGGACAAGAGGTGTGAGCCAGATTTTTTACTAGATGTTCTCTTGATCGTTTCTTCCTATGGATTTTGTGGGTTACCAGATGTTCTCTCGCTGTGGATTGGAAAAAAATACTGTAACTCTTAGTCGGGGCGTGCGATTTTGATGAAGGTTGTAAAATGTCTTCATTACACATCAATTTTATTGCTGGTGCTTGTCTTGCTGTAAAATCTGCTCAATATGTATATTTTCCCTTCGTCTGTGTCCCTTTCAGGTATAACACCGAACCTTTTGGATATATCTCTGTATATAAAAATTGTGGTTTGTCTGCCAATTGAAATGGACCTTAATATGAATACAAACCAGTAATTGTTTTGCGTTTTTATCACCGTGTACAACAATAAATTTGCCGCTGCTGCTGCATCTCTCTCGTGCCGCTGCTGCATCTATCTCGGTCGCCGCCACACGTTGCCATTGAGGGATCCACGCGCCTCCTGCACACTGCCCTGAAGTCCCTTTTGCCAAGAACACATGTCCATTGAGTCCTCCGTACATTGGAATACACATGGTTGAACATGATAAAAGGTAGAATCATCAGGGAATGTACACTGTTCAGCTTTGAACTGCTCGGTAATGCAAGTTCGATCTCATTTAGCTTATCGTTGATCCTGTTGTTAGCTAACTTGTGATATGTGCAGAGGTATGTCACTAGCATTTAGTTTTTTAGCCTGTTTTGCAGAAGTTCAGTCAGAAATGGATCGTAGAATATGTGTAACATATCTGAGCTACCTTTTACCGTGGTCTACTGGGTAGAAAGTGTCAGGGCTGAGAGGGTGCTGGCAGAAGAGGAGCTCTAAAACTATTTCTTCTCATATATAAGATGTTATTTTTGTTTCCTTCGAAAACAACTAGGAATTTGATGCATATAATCGATCAACCATATTCAACAATCACTAGATTAGCCATAATTTGCTTCTTCCTTTTCTTCCATCACGTTTAAGTATACCTGGCTATTTATTAGATTGAATCATGGTACATATATTTTGAAGATTTTTGAGCTTCATAATTATGACCTACAATTCTACACTTTCTAATATGACGAGCTACAAGTGATTGTTCTATGTAACAGTTTTCCAGTTTTAGTGTATCTGTTGTAGAATAATGTTACATATGTTAAACAATCAATTATTGCTGTCACGCTAATGTACATGGTTTGGTATAACCGAACCTTCTCTGGCGTGTATGTCAAGTTAGCTAGGAGTTAGAGATAGACTTTGGCTGTTTAGATCTTTCTCTCTAATCTCTATCTCTCTCCTGTATCTCCTTCCACGGTTGGACTTCTCCAACCGAATATCTGTAAACACCCTCAAGAGGTTTACCTGGCCAATCAATATATATCATGCGGGTCTCCATGTATGGAGATTGAGACGCTTCAAACACTTTTGATATGGTATACAGAGCCATCTTCTTCCCCCACGTCTAGCCATCACCCTCCTCGCCTCCGCACCTGCAAAAACCATCTGTCACCATCATGTCGTCCTCCAGCCAACCCATCTCCACCGGCCTCAACAACAATACATCTGAGCCTCTCTCCCGAAACAACTATATCCTATGGCGAGCCCAAGCTCGTTCCCAAATCATGGGAGCGGGACTATATGGGTACATCGATCAGACTACTCCCGAACCACCCAAAACCATTACCACCAAAAACTCTGAAGGAAAAGATCAGATTGCTCCCAATCCTGCCCACACTCCATGGGTGATCCAGGATCAGCAGATTGTAGCCTATCTTCTCCGAAACCTATCGAAAGAAGCGTTGGTTCAAGTAGCCTCGCTCGAAACCTCTCATGCAATCTGGTCAGCACTTGCAAACATGTTTTCAGCCCAATCCCGCTCCCGTGTCAATAACTGTCGTCAAGCTCTGTCCAATGCCCAAAAAGGCTCCTAGACCGCCACTGCTTTCTTCGGGCAGATGAGATCATGGTCAGATGAGCTGGCTGCTGCCGTCAAACCCATCAGCGAAGAGGAGCTCGTCTCCTTCATTGTTGGCGGCCTCGACATGGACTATCAGCCGCTGATCTCAGCGCTTGATGTCCGCACCGATCCCCTCACCGTGGATGAGCTCTTCGGCATGGTCTCAAATTTTGATCAGCACGTTGAGATGTTCAATGGTACAGGGGCCGGCGCCTTCAAATCCTCAGCCAACATCGCCTCAAGAGGTCGCGGCGGTCCTTCCAAGAACTACAGAAACTCCTCCAATGGAGGGGCTATCGTGGTGGCGGTGGCAGCAATGGTGGTCACGACGGCTACTATCAAAACAGCAGCGGTGGTGGCGGAGGCCACTACCAGAACGCTGGTGGCCGAGGCTACCAGAACGGCGGCGGTGATGGCGGTGGCCACTACCCGAATGGCGGCGGCGGTGGTGGTGGCCACTACCCGAACGCCGGCAACAACAACTCTCAACGTCGACCCTACTACAACGACAACAACAACCGAGGGCGCCCTTTTCAAGGTTATGATGAGTATGTAAATAAATGTCAAATCTGTAAAAAGGACAATCATATTGCAAAGGATTGTGATTGGCGTTATGCCGAAAACAATTCTCAACGAAAAAAAGTTGCAGCAGCCGTAGATACTTCCTATGGAGTTGATACAAACTGGTATGTCGACTCCGGCGCCACCAACCACATCACCAACGAGCTGGAGAAGGTGACGATGCACGAAAATTACCATGGCCATGACCAAGTCCACAATGCAAATGGTGAAGGTATGAAGATAAATCATGTTAGTCATGCAATTGTTAAAACTCCTCATCGCAATACTCATCTTAAAAATGTCTTGCATGTGCTAGAAACCTCGAAAAATATCCTTTCTGTTCATCGCATCGCCATTGATAACAAAGTCTTTCTAGAGTTTCACCCATATTTCTTTTTGATTCGAGATCAGGTCACGAGGAAAATACTCTATCGCGGTAGATGTGTGCATGGGCTCTATCCGTTGATTCCCCAATTTCGAAGGTTCAATAAACAAGTTTGTGGAGTTATCAAACTTTCATTGGAGCGGTGGCATGCTCGTCTAGGTCATCCGTCTTTTATCATTGTTCAACAAGTGCGTAGAAATAATCAGCTCCCGTGTGTTGGTGAGCGTAGTCATGAAACTATTTGTGATTCTTGTTAAAAAGCAAAATCTCATCAATTGCCATATCCTGTTTCTACTAGTATTTCTACCAAACCGTTGCAACTTATTTTCTCTGATGTATGGGGATCAGCCCCTGCCTCTGTTGGTAGACATACGTATTATGTTAGTTTCATTGATGATTATAGCAAATACACCTGGATATACCTCCTCGAGAAAGGTTTCGATGTTTTTCAAGTTTTTCACCACTTTCAAGAACTTGTTGAACGCCAATTTGATAGCAAAATCCTCGCTGTCCAATCTGATTAGGGTGGCGAGTATGAGAAATTAAATTCTTTCTTCCAAACTTTGGGAGTTTCTCATCATGTTTCATGCCCCCATGCACATCAACAAAACGGCTCTGCCGAACGAAAACATAGGCATATTTTTGAGGTAGGACTTGCCCTCCTTGCCGTTGCCTCCATGCCCCTCAAATTTTGGGATGAGGCATTCCTCACTGCTGTTCATCTCATCAATATGCTACCTAGTCGTGTCATCAACAATGAAACACCCATGCACCGACTTCTTGGTACTAGACCAGACTACAATTCCCTACGTGTGTTTGGCTGTGCTTGCTGGCCCAATCTTCGTCCCTATAATTCACGCAAGCTTATGTTTCGATCCAAGCAATGCGTCTTTCTTGGTTATAGTGCTCAACACAAAGGGGTCAAATGTCTAGATGTTCCAACTGGTCGTGTTTATATATCTCGCGATGTCGTTTTTGATGAAACAGTTTCCCCCTTTGCTCATTTACATCCTAATGCCGGAGCTCTTCTGAAGAAGGAAATCCTTCTTCTTCCCTCTCATTTGAAAGGGTTGCATCATGAGGATAACAATTGTACTGATCACATGACTAAATCTTCTCACCATGCACATGAATCTTGTGATGATGCAGGACAGATTCCCGGAGCAGCGGAAATTTTTTTTGACACAAAATGGTACCGAAATCAGGAACAATGGGCAATATTTCATGTGCCCCCAGCGCGTGACACGGAACCTTCTGAATCCTCCTCGGGATCTGGCAGGTCTGCGCAGCGCGAATCCACTCCGGGATCGCCGCCTCGTCCAGAGTGCAGGGCGGGCGACTCTTCTGGGGCAGCGGCGGCCCCCCACCAGCCTCTCGACACGCGTCCTCCTGAGAACGCGACCGGCGCGTCGCTTTCCGGGGACAGACCGACCGGTCGGTTCGGCCCTGAACCCCAGGTCTACACCAGGCGGGCCTCTCACCAGTCCGCGGGTGCGGGCTCTGCGCCCGGATCTTCTACGCCGCCTGACGCGCCATCTCCTCCAGCACCGGCCACAGAAGATCCTTGAGGTTCTGCAGCGCCTAGTTCTGCTTCAGGTGCTTCGGGCGTGCTGCGATCTTTTGCGCAAGGGCTGCTGGCTGGCTCTTCTGCGCAGGAGTCCAATGCAGTAGATCAACCCCCGAGCACTCCGCCACGCACCAGACTGAAATCAGGGGTAATTCAACCTATAAACTGTAAGGTTAAATTTGGCTTGGCTTGTTCGATAGGAGAACCGCGCACATTTCATGAAGCAGCTACAGATCCCAAGTGGAGACAAGCTATGGAGGAAGAATTTCAGGCACTTCAGAAAAACAGAACTTGGCACCTAGTTCCTTCTCCTAGAGGTAAAAATTTAATTGACTGTAAATGGGTATTCAGAATAAAGAAAAAGTCAGATGGTACCATAGACCGTTACAAAGCTAGACTTGTTGCTAAGGGCTTCAAGCAAAGGTACGGCATAGATTATGAGGATACTTTCAGTCCTGTGGTCAAAGCGGCTACTATTCGTCTTGTTTTATCTATTGCTGTGTCCAGAGGGTGGAGTCTCAGACAGCTAGACGTGCAGAATGTGTTTCTTCACGGTGTTCAGAAGAACAAGTATACATGAAGCAACCTCCTGGTTTTGAAGATAAAAACAAACCATTTCATGTGTGCAGGCTTGACAAATCCCTCTATGGGCTGAAGCAAGCCCCCAGAGCATGGTACTCTCGACTGAGCACAAAGTTGCAAATGCTTTGTTTTGTAGCCTCTAAGTCTGATACATCGCTGTTCATTTACAATAAACTGAATACATGCATCTTTGTGCTCATATATGTTGATGACATTATTGTTACATGTTCATCTAATGAAGCTATAACTGCTCTGCTAAAGGATCTGAATTCTGAGTTTGCTCTTAAGGATCTAGGAAACTTGCATTACTTTCTTGGCATTGAGGTCAAGAGAAATAGAGAAGGTTGCCTTCATTTATCTCAGGAAAAATATGCAGTTGATCTATTGAGTAAGACTGGGTTGCAAAATTGTAAGCCTTCATCCACACCACTACCAAGTTCTGAAAAACTCTCTCTCACAGAAGGAGAACCTCTTAGTCTTGATGATGGAACTAGATACAAGAGCCTAGTAGGTGCACTTCAATATTTGACACTTACCAGGCCTGATATTTGTTTTGCTGTAAATAAGGTATGTCAGTTTCTACATGCACCAACCACTGCTCATTGGACAGCTGCCAAAAGCATACTCAGATATGTGAGAAGTACTTCAAGTGTTGGCCTCACTTACACTAAATCATCATCCACCCTTGTTAGTGCTTTTTCTCATTCAGACTAGGTAGGTTGTTTAGATGACAGAAGGTTAACAGGTGGATTTGCAATTTTCTTTGGGCCAAACTTAATATCCTGGTGTGCAAAGAAACAAGCAACAGTGTCTAGGTCAAGCACTGAGGCGGAATATAAGGCATTGGCAAATGCAACTGCAGAGATTATTTGGGTCAAATCCATGCTGAAAGAACTTGGAATATGTCATACTCAAACTCCATGTCTCTGGTGTGATAATCTTGCTGCTACATACTTATCAGCTAATCCTATTTTCCATGCAAGGACTAAGCACATAGAAATTGATTATCATTTTGTGAGGGAAAGAGTTGCTAACAAAGAATTGGAGATTCGTTTTGTTCACTCAAGAGATCAAGTTGCAGATGGCTTCGCAAAGGCATTATCCACACGACTATTTGAGGGATTCAGGCGTAATCTAAACTTGATGAAGTTTTGATTAAGGGAGGCTGTTAAACAATCAATTATTAGTGTCACGCTGATGTACATGGTTTGGTATAACCGAACCTTCTCTGGCGTGTATGTCAAGTTAGCTAGGAGTTAGAGATAGACTTTGGCTGTTTAGATCTTTCTCTCTAATCTCTATCTCTCTCTTGTATCTCCTTTCACGGTTGGACTTCTCCAACCGAATATTTGTAAACACCCTCGAGAGGTTTACCTAGCCAATAAATATATATCATGCGGGTCTCCATGTATGGAGATTGAGACGCTTCAAACACTTTTGATAACATACTGATATCGTCTCTATAATAGAAAATCACACGTGCACCTTCTGGCTTCAATGTATTAATTTTCGTAGATGATGTGATGTCAAATTTGTAAAGATTTAGGAGCATAGGAAATATATCCATGGAAGTTTATCAGTTTTATTTCTAAAATATCTATTTGAGGATTAAGTCCTAAATAAGTCATAGGAAAATCCGACAATCCAATGATAACCCACATGTATGAATTAGATGATTAAATCCATACAAAATTAGGAGCATAAGAAATCTACTAATAAAATTTATGGGTGGCATTGCTATGATATTTTTTTGAGTATTTGAGATGTAATAGAATCATATGAATATGTACAATCCAGAAAGGACGTACACAAAAGAAAGACAGATGAATCGTAGCAGGTCACGTAATCATCTGTTCCTGGTTTATGGCAAGGGGTATAGACGTTAGGAGGAAGGAGAGATGAGGTCACTTTCTTAATGCGAAGCATCACCAAATGTTAGCATTACTTTTCCATCGAATAATGAATTAAGGTTAATTTCGTTTTAGAGGTTAAGAGCAGCCCGCGAAGGGTGGCGCACAGATACACTCGACGAGATTTATTTATTTATTGAAGTTTTAAACACCCCCCGCGCTTGGCAAGTGTGCCATGTGGTGGTTGAGCTAATTATCGTGGGATTGAGCACATTCGAAGGCGTCATGATCAAGTGAACACCATGACCACCATTAGTGAGTGTGAAAAGAAGAATAAGCGGTGACATTTTTTCTTGAGTCGTGCTTATTGGGTAAGGGTTGATGACATTTTTTCTCCCGTGGCAACGCACGGGCATGTTTACTAGTCACTACTATATTTAAGGAAGTAAGTACTCTATAAGAAACCGAAAGAGGTACATGCATATAGATTGGACATAGGCGTGAGGCCTGCAGGTAATACGTGGGTCTCCAGTTTCATCTCAAAACTATAGAGAAAAATTGTACCACTTTAGGGTACGTAGGATGACCGGCCTGGAGTGTCAACCACACCACGCACATGCACGATGATGCCCATGTGCTCTATCATTCCAGCCAAAACCGGTTATAAGCACCTAATTAAAAAATCATTATGCATATTCAAGATAATTGCATACCTTAAATCCTGATTTGTCTGGCCATGGCGTCGAGAGTGCTGGGCCACATGCGGTATTGCTTCCTGGTCCTCGGACATGTCGCAACGGAAAGCCGTCGGGGCACTGCGAGGTGGATTCGTGATAACTGACTTTCTAATACATCTGTGTGTGTTTTACGGCCATCTGGATCATCAACGTAGTTCGGCACACCTGCATGCACAATCAGCAGTTATGGGACACGGTGATGACTGGGCATGATCTCATTTTAGATTGGATAATAGCGGGAACAAAAAACTGCTGGTGGACAAATATTAAAGAAGATCCAAGCATCCGAGAAGGCGGACCAATGTATCCTTGAACGAATGAATCTACTTCTGTTACCTTTTCCAGATCAGTGCACCAATGGATCTGGGTTTAAAAATGAGATCACAACCATGGGAGGCAACGATGACTATCGAGATGGATCAAGAGAATGGTTCCTGAATCAAAGAATATTTTGTGGGTGCATCAACCAACATGGATTGCAGAGTGTTGGGGGCATGTAAGATTGAACAGTTGGAGAGAAGGGAATCACGAAAGCTTATTTGGAGCGTGATAGTTGAGATCGGCGTGGGATTGTGAGAGGAGGAGGACAGGGAGGACACGCCAATGTTTCCTTGAGTGGCCCGTTAAAGTTTTTTTTTTCCTTGAGATGGCCCGTGCAAGAATTGGCTAAGGAGGCATGCGTACACGCTTAGTTTTCCCAAAGGTCTGCGTTTATTAGTCACCATCGACGACAATTTTTCTGTGTCATGTGGGATGGACCCCCCCTATCGCCCACAAATGCAAGGCGACGGTTTAAAATTAAGTCGCGGAAAAGGGTTAAAAACCGTTTGTATAGCACATCGCGACACCAATGTTCGCATTCGATTCGAGTTTAGATTCGATCCACGTTAGGAGAATGGGGAATCGGGGTAAACACCATATGAGTGACCATAACATCGTCATGACTACCAGTAGATATGAGGTTCCCGGTCTAGATTGAGTACAATAGGACTGGGGATTAGGGTTCATCTTACACAGTATGCACATATCTTAGCTTCAGGGACCCAGGAGGCAATTGGAGCAGCGGATGGCCTTGGTGTTGGTCTTCTCCTCGACCTGCACCACCGTCTCTTCTTCCTCGCCGGAGTCGAGCTTTATTGGCATGCTTCGGTGTCCTGGCTCCGGCGCCCTCACAATCATCGCCACCGCATCTTCTTCTTCCACCTCCATAGCCGCCGCTTCTTGATCCTCCTCCAGCGGCACCACTACAGTCTTTATGGTGAAGTACACTACGGCACGATGGTCATGAGGACGCTGGTACTGTCTGTTCTTGGCCCACTTTGCCCTCTGTCCAGCGTCGCCGGAGTCGGCCTGATTCATGGCCCAGCGAAGTATGTCGACTCACATAGAGCCCTTCACTGGGTCAGGAATTAGTGTCTTCAACTCCTCTGGTGTCGCCTTCTTCACCACAGCGTCTGACTCTTTGTGCAGCTCTTCCATGCTGCTGAAGTTTGAGCACACTTTCATGGTGTTCTCAAACTTACTGCGGTCACCGAGCGAGCACCCTAGGAAGAAAGCCCTCCGTCCAATGCCCCAAGGGGAATGGTTGGGGTTGGGGTTCGACTTGTTGTTGGAGTTCATGGCGTTGGGTTGGAGGAAGAGTGAGAGACAGAGAGGTTGTGGGTAAGTGGTGACCATGTGTATAAATAAAGGGCACACGGGAATAGGTTTTAATGGCGATGTTGCAAGGTTCATAATGCAGATCCTAACCCAGCCTTTGACCTCTTCATAATGCAGATCGACACAAAGAACAAGGGGAAGGAGGTGGTGGCATCAAAGGAGCAGGACGAGGGAAAGGACGTGATGCCGCCCTCAGAGGTGACGCCCGTCCAGAGCCTGACCACGGACGACAACAGGCCGGAGGAGCCCCTAGCGACAAGTGCCGGAACTACGGCCACTACCATGAGGTGGGAGGCCAACCAACTTCTGCAAGGTGATCATGGTCCCCAGCTCGAGGCCATACCTATGCCGCTGGACTTCACGAAGCACTTCCCGTCCGTGCCGCAGGAGTTCAAGCTGAAAATGAACACTGGTTACTCCTGAAGGGTCACTGTTCGGCTGTTGAACGGCATGGTCACCCTCGATTAGGATTGGACCACCTTCGCCGCCGTCCATCAGATCAAGATAGGCTTCATGATGACCTTCAAGTTGCTAACTCCCGACATGCTGAAGGTCATCGTCTTCAATGACGATGGCATTGAAGTGGTGACCAGGTGCGGGAGCCACGACGACGCCTTCGTCGTGAACGCCTAGGACAGCCCCTCGTATGCTCTAGCTGCTTTAGATTAATATCGAATTGCTTTGTGTTTGAACTGATATGTTAATGTGTGGCACAATATTTATAGCTGCTTACTATTGTGTTTTGTTGTGTGTCTTATTCCTGACGCCGTTGTGTGCTGGTAATCTTACCACCGCCTCGAAGAGGTTATCATGCAACATGTGTTGCATGCAACCAAACAGCAGGCCTTTTGTTTGCGCGTACACAAACGGACAACCAAACACCGTACGTTAAGCTATTCCTTAATGCATGAGAATTAAATGCGGGCAACCAAACAAATTGTACATGTTGATTTAGAAGCTGCATTTGCTCAACCAACCTTATGTGAGTCAGGCTTGAGCTAGCCAGACCCTGCTACTATGGCTGCCGAACACGCCTTTGTAGAATTCAGACTTGACCATTCCTTCGAATTGTAGGTGATAGGCCGAGCTAAGGAGTATGTGCCATCGCTTGTCAGCTTCCAAATGATCGAGTCGGGCAGTAAGGGGTTCAGCTGGATATGCTCGAGCCTGGTAGAAAGCCCGATGAGCTCCTCAATCATGTCCAAGTGATTCAGATATCTAGCTGTATCAGAAAGACCGAGTCTGGTCCACACGTGGCAAGTGAGACCCAATCTTCGGTATCTGCCTGGTCATCGTACGACGGCAAAGTGAACCGAACCACATGAAATGACCTAACAGCAAATCCTATATAACACTAGGCTTTTTAGTGTTAAAGAGCCCACATTTAATTGAGAGCTTTATTTAAAATGTGATCATTCGATTTTGATTTTGACCGCGTGAATAATATCTCAAAACTCTTTTATTCAATTTTTTATACTATACACTATGTTTCGTTATTTTCCTAGCGTGTTACGGAGCACGCTAACTCCGCGAAATCGCAACTTCTTCATTTTCATATATACAACAAAAGGATGATGTAGGTTGGATCACTCCACTCAAGACAACTTACCGCGGAGGTTGCCCGGGATAATGATCCCTGAGGCGTAAAATGTAGAACTATTTTAAATAAATAAAAGTATTTAACGAAAACATAAAATTATAATACGGTTTCAAAGATCTCAACATGAGAAATATATGTTTTAGTCGATTCAAAATGTTACGGATGAGAATCCAGCGGGAACCCTCCCCCTCCCACATAGCATTATTCATCTTCTTCCCTGACCATCTTCTACTCTGCAGACCCCCTTCTTCCTCCGCCTCCACTCTGGCTCATCTCCAGCAACCTCATGTCCGAGCCTCGTTGGCAGGCCTCACTGTCGCTCGTAGCAATCTCCCTGTCCCAAGCTAATGCCCCACACCCGCACCTATCAAACCCCCGGACTCGTCGGGCAGCCTTGTTGTTGTCGGCTCCCACTGACTACTCCATACCTTGTTGGTGATCCCCGCGACGCCCTTGATCCTGGGCTCGGGGTTTCGCCTCTTTCGCGGAATCGACCGGTGTAAATTCTAATTCATATGTCTGAGAATTAGCAAAACCCTAAAAATAATAGTTCAAAATTTGAGTGTTGAGAAGGGTAGCGGGGAGACCTCCAAATGAAAACCCTTGGGGTAGCTACCCTCTTTCTAGACACTTGCAAGTTAGAATGAGTCCACAATTGCATGTTCTCTCCTAAAACCATCACGTTCCCTTGCAGTGCATGTTTGATTGGTTGGGCAACGCCTTTAGACCTTCATTAGCCGGCCCTATATAAGTAGCCGGATCCATCTAGCTTTCTCCAACACGAGCTCCGCTCTCTGTCTCCCTTTCTCCAACACGAGCTCCGCTTTCTGTCTCCCTCGCTCGATCACCCACCTCTGTTGTGCTTTGATCGATCGAGACAATGGACTTCAGCGGCGACAACTTCTTGCTCAATTACATCCACGACCAGCTCCCCGTGGCCTCCAGCGGCGACAACGACGACTTCTGGCACCAGTACAGCGACGCCATCACCTACTGCGGCCTCCAGCCCCTCCCCGTGGCAGACGACTTCGCCGCGGAGCCGGGCTTCATGCCCGCAGAGCTCTTGCCGCAGCCGCTGCCTGGCTTTCAGCTCCTCGGAGTCGACCCCTGCGGCCTCCAGCACCTCCCTGTGGCGGACGACTTCCTCGTGCAGCCCGACTTCATGCCCGTTGAGTTGTTGCCGCAGCCGCTGCCTGGCTTTCAGCGGCCCCTCCCCGTGGCGAACGACATCTCCGCGCAACCAGACGTCTTGCCGCAGCCGCTGCCTGGATTTCAGCTGCCCCTCCCCGTGGCGAACGACATCGCCGCGCAACCAGACCTCTTGCCGCAGCCGCTGCCTGGCTTCGTCACAAGCGACTATGCGGATGCGGCGGCGTACCGCGCCGCGGAGCCGGTGATGAGATACGGGTCGGCGGCGAGGGGTCCCTGGTGTCGGACCCTGCCCGGAGGCCGTCGCTGACGTTGGCACAGCCGCACAGGTGCCGGCGGCAGACGCCGCCGCGGCCGTGTACACGAACGGCTTCCGGAAATACCGCGGCGTGCACAAGCGGGCGTCGGGCAAGTATGCGGCGGAGATCCGTGACCCAAACAAGCGCGGCTCGCGCTTGTGGCTCGGCACCTACGACACCTACATCGAGGCCGCGCGTGCGTACGACCGCGCCGCCTTCCGCATGCGCGGGGCCAAGGCCATCCTCAACTTCCCCAACGAGGTCGGCTCACGCGGCACCACTGACTTCGTGGCGCCGACGTCACGCAACAGGCGGAAGCGGCAAGAGGCGGTCGAGCCATGCGCCGAGGTGGTCCAAGATATCACGAAACAGGTGCCGGCGGCAGACGCCGCCGCGGCCGTGGACGCGAACGTCTTCCGGAAGTACCGCGGCGTGAACAAGCGGCGGTCGGGCAGGTTTTCGGCGGAGATCCGTGGCTCGAACCGCGCATGGCTCGGCACCTACGACACCTCCATCGAGGCCGCGCGCGCGTACGACCGCGCTGCATTCCGCATGCGCGGCTCCAAGGCCATCCTCAACTTCCCCAACGAGGTTAGCTCACGCGGCGTCACCGAGTTCGTGGCCCCGCCGCGGCAAAACCCGCGTGCGGCGCCGACGTCGCACAACAAGCGGAAGCTACAAGAGGCGGCCGAGCCATGCGCCGAGGTCACCGTGAATTGAGCTAGTGGGTCGCCGGTCGACGCCAGAAACTGTACGAACCTGTTTAAAAGAGTAAGCTAAGCATGATGATTAATTTGGTGTAAAGCATAATTAATGGCTCCTAATTCTTGCGGCCTACGCTTTGGACTCATCTTGGGAGCTTGGCCTGGAGCTGTGCACTGTGTACAGGATCACGTGTGAGGACGATAGAATATTACTAGCGCATGCATGATATACATATTATTATTATTATTATTATTATCTCTACCTATAATATATATATATATATATATATATATATATATATATATATATATATATCTACCTAATATTAAAAGACGGATTGTTTCTCCACTTTTCTTCGTCCACAGTAACTTTTCGTCCATCGCTAGCCATCGCTGACTCGACGAGTCCCTTCGTCCGTCCTCTACTCACGTATATTGATTCTAAGTCTGTTTTGTGGCCCACTCTAACATAAGTAATGGGCCAAGCACTGCATGTGGGCTTACTGGTCCTTTGGGTGCGAAAAAAATAAGAGATGACAATTTTTACAAAAGAGAGCGCAACGGAGTCGAACCACCGATCTCACACTGCATAGCGACGTTGCAAACCAGAGGAGCTGCCGAAGGAGGACGGTTAAATGAAAGCGTTACATTTAAAGTAGTATATACAGCCGCAGACCAGTTTCTCTTTTTAATTTCCAAGAATTCTTGGGAAAAAATGTGTACAATTTTCTTTACAATAATTGAATAATGTTTAAAAATTGTGAATAAATTTCGAATTCTAAGAACTTTTAAAACCTGAATTCTTTTTGCAAAACATGAAAAATTATTGAAAACATGAACAAATTTTGAAATTTCAAATATTTATTGATTTTTCTATATATGATGAATAATTTTAAATATACATTTAAATATTTGTGGTATACAATGACCAATTTTAAAATAGGCACAAATGTTTTATGATATACGCAGTACTATATTTAAAGACGCATTGAGCAATTTTTGTAAACGTATGGAACATTTTTTAACCACTTACCGTTTTTAAATACGCATTGAACAATATTTAAATTTATATTAAACATCTCGTGATATATGCTGGACAAATTTTGAATTGTAAACATAATTTTAAAAATGTGAACATTTTTTTAAAACAGGAACGTTAATTATAAAAATGTAAGCATTTTCTAAAACAGCAAACATTTTGAGATTTATGATTTTTTTTTAAATCGAGGACATTTTTGTGCATTCTGAATAACATTTAAAATTTAAAACAACTATTTGAAACAGAAAAGAAAAGAAACAGAAAAACAACAACACCTACGTGGGCCAACCCAACTAGGAGTGCCTCCAGCGAAGCCCCGCATTTTGGCGCTACCCTTGATAGAAATACATACACTACTATGGACTATACACACGCAAACCATGGTTGACTATACACACGCAAACCATGGTTGCCGCTCACTCAGTATGTTGTTCTCAATGTGGCACTACACATCCTCTCCTACAAAAGGGAAGTAGGAACACCGGCTGTCACATCTCGTCGTGTGACGCCCGGTCTCTACATCCTTCCCTCTCATTTTGTCATGGACGAGCCTTTTATCTTCGGTGATGTGCCACGACCCACCTCCTCGACCGGGCCAAGCCTGATTCATGGCAATAATTGTTTAATCGTGCAAAAAAGAGTAGAAGTGTGAGTATGGACCAGGTGCAAGTAGTAGCTTGAGAAGGGCGGCCCACATGTCTAGCTCACCGAGGTTTGTTGTTAAAGTTTTGAACATTTCATTGTGTGGACAAAATGATAGGTGTGACATGCGGTGACGGACCCATCGCCTTAGGATTGACCACATTTGAAGCGTTGTGATTAGGTGGGCATCATGGTCACCCTTTGCGAGGGTGGGAAAAAGGATAAGCGATGATAAGGTCGTGCGTCGTGTCGAATTAGAGGACATGGATCCGTTAGGAGTCTTGAGCCATGCTTATTTGGATAAGTCATGATTTTTTTTCTCCCGTTGCAACGCACGGGCATGTTTGCTAGTAATATTAAAGGGACTATTGTTTCTCCACTTTTTTTGGTCCAGCCTAGGTTTCGTACGTCAAGGCACAATTTTCGTATGCCGTTCAGTTTTTTTTTTTTTTTGAAAAACCAGCGAAAAAGTGAAAAAATAACACAAAAATACAAGGATCGAACACAAGACCTTCGGTCTTTGAGTCAACGTGGTAGCCACTTGATCAAATGGGAAAAACAAAAAATTGGTGCACCAATGAGGATCGAACACAAGACCTCGATGTATCGGACGAATGTACTAGCCACTTGACCACACTGCTTTTGTTGACTAAAAGCGGTGCTGACCTATAAATATACCTGTACGGCGAATATTTATAAATGTAATTTTTTTAATGGACAACAAATTTCGGAACATTTTTATAAAGATGTGAAAAACTTTTGAAAAAAGTGAATTTAAAAACACGCACTGAAGGTTTTTTAGTACACGGCGAACAATTTTCAAATACACACTGCACATTTCTTAATATACGGTGATTTTTCTAAAATGTGCACTAAAAAAATTTCCTATACACGGCGAACATTTTTTATATACGGTGAAGAGTTTCTGAATGTACGGTGAACCTTTTTTCTATATGGTGAACTTTTTTTGATTACGTAAACAATTTTTGAAAACATGAATAAGTTTTGGAGTTTTGATCTTTTTCTGAAAAGAAGCGATAATTTTCTAAAAATAACATATGTGATAGAAAAAAACTCATGCTTGCTAGATGAGTGTGATATTATTATTTTTCTCCCGTTGCAACGCACGGGCATATGTGCTAGTATATTAAAAAGCATGACTATTGTGTTTCTCTCTAGAGGTTGTAATCAAGGCATCTCAAGTATAGGATGCACGTGTACTTGAGTAACACGATCTTGGTTAGTGCACGTGTACCCTTTACACGTCCATACATGCATTCTTATGTATCGTTTTTATTATAGGCAGTTTATTAGTTTCCACAATGCGCGTTTGTTTATGAGTTTTTACCAGGTGTGTGTTTTTGAGAGAAACCATGAGAGAGTTTGTGAGAGATAAGGGAGGGGATAAGAGAGTCACCTCCAACAAACAACATACAACTTCCGTCTGATTTTTGCGTGTTGTTGTCAATTTTTTCTGTTTGCTCAGCCCGTCAGCCGAGGTGAGGTAGCCGTTTGCTGTGCTTTGTTGATGTTCTGACAAGCATTGTTAGTCGCTTCTGTTATTTCTTATTTATATATATATATTGAAAGGGGAATAAATTAATATCAAGAAGATACCAATTACACCCAGCCTCTGCACCAACAAATCTATCTATATATCGAGAGAGAATTCTTGTTCCTAACAATTACGTGAGCTATAGCTCTTCTAGATATACCTATAGAATCTCTATATGTTGACGATAATATTTAAGGCTGCCAGGTGCTTGCAAATTTTTGGATTAGCTCCTACAGTTTACTTGTGCCCAAGATATGGATATTTTTGGATCACTTTCTCCGTCTCGGTGTCTCCCCGTGTGCTCATATCTCTCTGCATCAGGCACACAACTGGCGTCCAGGTTCCAGCATGGCGCAAGCAAAGCAGCAACTTCTAAGCCAAGCTTGTTTTTTGTTCATTGATCTGCACTTTTCGAAGATGAAGGATATTTTTTGAAGGGTTAATTGATGTGCAAGTGTTATTATGCAGCAAGGCTCCATTCGGATTGGAGGAAAGGTTGGTCCAGTCGGTAGCAAATATAGTACTTAGGGTTTATTAACTACTAGCAAAAATGCCCGTGCGTTGCAACGGGGTTATAGAAAAAAAAATAACGCTGCAATACGGTTTGTACGAAACGGGTGAGGAAAAATGTGGAAGACGAAGCTTCGTAGACTCGTTGCTCTAACCTTATAAGGATGATGCTAACAAAATGATAAAAAAATGACACAAAAGTATCGAAACAGCATCCCGATGACCTCATCATGGCGATGCCATAGTTGGCAACAGCTGGTTCATGTCCACATATGGCACAGATGTTGGTGTGTGGCCAACGAAACAATCGGATGAGGGACAATATTTAGATTGTTGGGGTATATCTAGATTACTATATTGGCGTGAGTAATTGGAAAATTTCTCGCCGAGCGTGACATAGGCTTGCGGTGGTGTGAGTAATTGGAAAATTTCTCGCCGAGCATGACATAGGCTTGCGGTGGTCGGTATATAATGACAAGATTTTTCATTCATGATGCATGATTTGAAATCTTCTTTCATTGAATGGATTCTAATCGTTACATGTGTTTCAATATGGAGCAAATGCAAGTTGCCATGAATAGTGGTTTACCCGATCGAGAAACTGGGTTGCGGGACATGGGACATTGATAACTAAAATGGTATATTTTGAGGGCAGTGATTTTTGGATTTAGTTCGAGACATGGGACATGCATGATCCCAAATCAATTGATCTAGGGGGAGAACAGTTAATTGACTGAGGGTGTATTCTGTGGCAGTGATTTTTGGATTTAGTTCGAGACATGGGACATGCATGATCCCAAATCAATTGATCTAGGGGGAGAACAGTTAATTGACTGAGGGTGTATTCCGTGACTTGGTTTGGGATATGGGTCATTATCCCAAATCAATTGATATAGGTGAACAACGCTAGTTTCAAATAATTACCTCACACTGAAATTTAGATTAGAAGAATGTCAATAAGTAATATAGGCATTTCAGCAATCTAGAGTAGCTAGAGCAGCAAGTACGAACTTGGCAGCAGCAAGCAGAACATGTATCTTTTGTGTTTTGGTGGATCGTTTGTGTTTTGGTAGACATTGATTGAAGTCGAGGAAGAGACTTTCTCGTCTATATCATGCAACACTGCCTGGACGCCACCCGGATGTGGTCGTGTCCCTCTCTCGAGACATAGGCAATACTCGGCTAAAAGAAAATCTTATGGGACACAAACGGTGCTCCTGATGAATTGACGATCAATCAGACACAAACATGCAACAAATTAAGGAGCTGAATCATGACCTTGGCAAGAGGCCTAGGATACTCCACATAGTTGTAGGCTTCCTTGGCTAAGTAAGTGGTTTCATTTTATGCCCAAAACTTCTAGACTGATAAAAGAAAAAATATTGTACTTGTCAAGATGTGTGAGCAAATACAATAGACCAACATATGCACATCACATTTGATGTCAAGAGAGAACACATGAAAAGGCACTAAGCATTAATTTTACACATGATGGATCGAGAAACAAATTAACCCAGGTTATTCGACAACTCCAATTAGCGGTTCGTAAAGAAAAATCAATCAGGAATTTGGGACCCACATGTGGGTAAGGAAAAAATCTCCTTTGATCTTGGCCACCGCACAACATACTTATCACTGAACTGTGCCAACGCAAAGAAATATTTATAATTTTTTAAACTTATCTAGTCGAGCTGGACGCCTGGACCTAAGGGCCGCCCTACACGGGCTAACCCCTGCACCTATTCCATACACCAACCCTCATAATCCAACTCGCTTTTAATTGTATTTTCTTCAGAATGCATGGACATTCTTTTTAAAAACACACGAACATTTTCTTGAATCACATAACCTTTTTTAAAATTATATACTTTTTAACATGAAAACATTTTTAGAATTACATGAACCCATTTTTTTAAATGGCGACCTTTTAAAAATGTGAACAATATTTCAATACATAAACTCTTTTTACAACAATACAAACATTTTAAAATGCAAAGGCACCTTTTGAAAAATCACATGTTTTTTTTTCAAAAAACGCGAACACATTTTGAATTACACAACCATTTTTTAAAGCATGCAGGCACTTTTTACAATTATATAAGTATATTTCAGAAAAAAAAAATAAGAGCCACCAATTATATAGCATGCACGTATAGAACTTGAATCCACGTACATATATAGATTTTGTATCCAAAAAATGTACTGTGCCTTTTTTTCATGCAAAAAGTAAAAATTCTCTATGTACCTAATACCTTCGTTAAGGAACGAACCGCTCAACGTGCCTGCATGCGGTAGCGCTAACACGTCGGCTGGAGAAATCAGCTCCAGTGTCGTATCCACGCAATCAACAGCCCAAATAATAATTCTCCGCAAAAGAAAAAAACTGCCCAAATAATAAAAAAACATCACCCCCCAACCGCAATACCACGAACTCCCCCCGGTACTGTGCCGCTTCTGCCAGTTACGCCCACCGCGTCGCCCCTTCTGCATCCATGCCACGCCGCCGACAAACAACCTCGCCGCGGAGTACTGTGCCGCTTCTGCATCCATACCCCGCCGTCGATTAGTTGCGTCTATGAAGAAAATTAACATTAGAACAGCAATACACGCCCGCACATAGCAAGCATGGAGCATCACGCAGAAAGCAAGCCACCCAAACACTATATTTCACGTAGGCACACAGAGGGTGCCTGTGGCTGGCTCCGGCATCCTACTCGTCCAGCTTGGAGTTTTATTGGTAAGCGACGTGAGGGGAAGAGATCTGCTGGTGCGGAGGAGGCAGCGTATAGGGTCGGTCGGCTTGAAAAATTTTATTGAGAAAACTCTGCATGCCAATAACATGCTTCTTCATTGTATTCTGTACAACAACATTGGATAGTTGAGTTGGTTTTGCGATGGCATGTGTTTTCCTCACCACCCTGGTTCGAGTCTTGTCGACGCTATTTTATTTTTTGACGCGCCATTGCAACGCAATGGCGTATGAAAAACAAAGGACGACGTACGAAATCCATTTGTGGACCAAAAAAAGTGAAGAACCTCCTTTTAATATTATATAATATTAGGTAAAGATATGTGCAAAAAAGTACTTGTCTTGAGACTTGTATTTCTGCTTCATCTTCTCAGTGTAGTTTCTACACCTTCGCCCCATTCGGATTTTCTCCTGCTCCCAGCTTCCTTGGCTTCGCGCTAGAGCCAGCCCGAACGCCACGGCTCCGAGAAGACCGCTTCGCGGAGCGAAGTCCCCTCGAAGTGCAAAAAAAGAGAAGCTGGACGAGCCCCGCTCTCAAAAATCGAAGGAGCTGGAGTTGGGGATTATTACACGATATGCCACCGCCAAGTGACCTGGGGCTGGGGGCAACATACCGGTTCGCTCGACTTGTTCTTTCTCCTCGATACATTACTATTCCATCGAAACCTGGCCTGCCTTTCCTTCGAACGGGCCTAAAGCAAGTTTATTGGGCTATCAGCCCAACTAACCAACTGGAAGTGGAGCTGGCCTCCCGAACGATTTCTCGCGAGCCAAGTTTTGTACGAGAAGCAGGATTTGGCACGAGGAGCTGAAGCTGCCTATTTAGAGGAGCCGGAGAGGATCTGAACGGGGCCTAACTATGCAAAAACATTTTTAGTGTAATTTCTGCTCCTCCGGTCCTCACCTCGTTCAAGTGTTGGGATTTGACAAGCTAGAGGTGCTTTTTTTCTTTTCTTTGAGCTTGACGCGGATTCTATTCTGGACGTGAGGCCCGGGGAGAGAGTCAAACTGAGATCACAGGCTAGTTTGTATTCCTCTGTAAATATCAAGATCCTTGAGGGGCTCGAGCTAAGCTACCCTTGTGCTTGTCATACCAAGAACTTGTTGGCCACGACGGCTCTGCTACCCTTGCGCATGTGGTGCTCACTGGGAGTGCGCCGGACCGGTGTGTGACCCGGTCCAAGTTGCTTGGATGGGGCATTCGGCTTTAGATGTTAGGATTTGGTGCGATGTATGTTTGGTATTAGGCTCGGACATTCGGCACCCCTTCATCTAGGGGATAGGAGTGGCGACAGGCGTTGCCAAGAGGGTGGCTTCAGGTTTATTGATGTATTACTTTGTAAGGTCTTTGTGAATATTAAATAAAATGGCTGGATATTACAATGAAAAAGCATAAACACCGACAACTGGAATGAAATGTGTGAACATGAATGTAATGTCGGTGGAAATACGTGCTCCCCCAAGCTTAGGCTTTTAGCCTAGCTTGGTAATCATCATCCGTATGAATAATAATCTGGGCGATGGCTCACCGAGGCCCTCGGAGCAGACTCCGCGGCCCTCCTGGCAGCTTCAACCTCCGCGTTGTACGCATGGGCTTCGCTCTCAAGGACATATCTTCCCCTAGTGTGAAAATCAAAGAGAGCAGGAGCAGGCAAAGCAACAGGCACAACGGAATTTTTATTAAATCTCAAGTTATAGGTGTAGTTGGTGGCCGTACCCGTAAGGAACTTATGACGCTTCATGGCATCAAAGTCTAAATAATGAGTAGGTAGGATGGGGTCATTAGGCCATGGTGAAACATTTAATCTCTCAACCACACGGGAAGCATAGATTCCTCCATAAAAATTACCACTAGCAGCATTAAGCTGCAACCTCCGTGCAACAATTGCACCAAGATTATAATCCTTATTCCCATTTATGGCGGTGTGTAAGAGACTCAAATCATGAGCACACAGTGTGCTACAATCTTGTTTGCCTACGATACATTTATCGTTAAAGAGCGCAAAATATTGTAATGATGGAAAATGGATGTTGTTAATTCTCCCTTGTGTTACCCTCCCTATCTTCACCAAAATAAAGATTAACTAAAAATGATTCGTACTCAGCTTTTGTTGGTTCATCGAGAGAACCCCAATATGGAAGTTTGCATGCTTCGCTAAACATTTCTAACGGCATGGTAAAGGAATGATCGTACAGGTTGAATGAAACTCTAGACTCACGAGAAAAATATTTAAATTTCTTTGTGAAGGTTTTCGTGAGTTCGAGGTGTTGGGGGCACTTATCTGCGACGAAGGGAGCAAGCTCTGTATTGTGAATAAATTGGTCAAATTCCTCCTTAATACCTGCACCTTCCATGAACTCGTCGCAAGGCCACAAGCATGATTTGGTGACGGCATCTCGCATCGAGCTTTCGCTTGGTTCAACATAAGAACGTCGAACTGAGCTTCCACTTGATGAGGCTTCCGAGGATCTCCTCCACGAAGAACTCCTAAATAATTGCATTTTATTTCTATAGAAATTCTGAAAAAAAATTAGTCCACAAAAAATTGTTAACAAAACTTTGTAAGATTGTTAGCAACTACTCCTAAGCATGCATAGAGGACATATTGAGCATTCAAACTACTTAGAACTCTAAGAATTCAACATGCAAGCCCATCTACAACAGCACCAAGAGTAGCTAATTACTCTAAAAATAACCCACTAAAACAAAATTTAATTGGAGCAATGGAGGAGTCACATACCAAGTAGCAATCCCTCCAAACAGTTTCAGAAATGGAGCTTCGAGCAAAGAGATCGAAATCCGCGGGTTTGAGAGCAAGAACACGAGAATGGTGGCTGTGGTGATTTTTTTCTGGAGGTAGGGGATGATGTGGGCTAAAGAGATAAGTCAGGGGGCCCACGTGGGGGCCACAACCCACCAGGGCGCGCCTGGGGGTGCTGGCGCGCCCTGGTGTCTTGTGGGCACCAGGTGCACCCCCCTCTGGTATTATTTGCACCAAAAATTCATAAATAATTGGAAAACAAATCGTGTTAAATTTTCAGGGCATTCTGAGAATTTTTATTTTTGGTTCATTTTTTTATTGCACGGAGAAAACAGAAAACAGGACAATCATGGCATTTTTTTATTTGAGTTGTGCTTACTAGATTCATCGACTTCATACCTCTCAAAATGATTCATTAATAAGGTTGATCAAGTCTTATTAACAACCACTTCCGATTAGCATGAAACCGAAGAACTTTCGTAAAACACTAGGTTAACTCAATGGGGATGTGCATATCCCCGACAATAAGTATATCATATTTCTTTTTGGCAGCAGGTAGAGGTAATTGAAAACTTTCAATAGTGATGGTCGGAGATTCTTCAATAACATTTATACCATTCACTTGGAATTGTTTCTTCGGAAAGTGCACCGTATGCTCATTACCATTGATATGAAAAGTGACTTTGCTTTTATTGCAATCAATAACAGCCCATGCAGTATTCAAAAAGGGTCTACCAAGGATAATCGACATGTTGTCGTCCTCGGGCATCTCAAGAATAACAAAGTTCGTTAAGATAGTAACATTTGCAACAACAACGGGCACATCCTCACAAATACCGATAGGTATGGCCGTTGATTTGTCAGCCATTTGCAATGATATCTCGGTAGGTGTGAGTTTATTCAAATCAAGTCTTTTGTATAAGGAGAAAGGCATAACACTAACACCGGCTCCCAAATCACACAAAGCAGTTTTGACATAGTTTCTTTTGATGGAGCAAGGTATAGTTGGTATTCCAGGATCTCTGAGTTTTTTAGGTACTCCATCCTTAAAAGAATAATTAGCAAGCATGGTGGATATTTCAACTTCCGGTATTTTTCTTTTATTTGTGATGATGTCCTTCATATACTTTGCATAAGGGGCCATCTTCAAAATATCGGTTAAACGGGTACGCAAAAAGACTGGCCTAATCATTTCAGTAAAGCGCTCAAATTCTTCATCATCCTTTTTCTTAGATGGCTTAGGTGGAAATGGCATGGGTTTCTGAACCCATGGCTCCCTTTCTTTACCATGCTTCCTAGACACAAAGTCTCTTTTATCATACCGTTTGTTTTTAGGTTGTGGGTTATCAAGATCAGGAGTAGGCTCTATTTCAACATCATTGTCTGGTTCTTTATCATTACTAGGCTGAGCATCATCGTGAACATCATCATTACCATTTTCATTATCACTAGGTGAATGTTCACTACCAGACTGAGTTTCAGCATCAGAAATAGAAACATCATTATTATTAGGAGGTTTTTGTGTCTCAAGTTCACTAGAGGTAGGCAAAGTCCTATCATTTTTCTTTTTCTTTTTCTTCTTAGAAGGACTAGGTGCATCAGGATTAATTCTCTGAGAGTCTTGTTCAATTCTTTTAGGATGACCCTCAGGATAAAGTGGTTCTTGGGTCATTCTACCTCCTCTGGTTACTACTCTAGCAGCAAAATCATGCATATTATTATTCATTTCATCAAGCAATTCTTTTTGAGACTTAGCAACTTGTTCTAACTGAGTTTGAACCATAGAGGCATGCTTTCCTACACCTCTAACATCATTACTGATTCTAAATAGCAAGTCACTCAAGCGAGCAATCATATCAGAATTATATTTCAATTGTTTCAGAACATGAGCATTGAAATGATCTTGCTTCATAATATAGTTGTCAAACTCATATAAGCATTGACTAGGATGTTTATTATGAGAGATGTCACTTTCATTAAACTTTAATAAAGAATTTACCTCTACCACCTGTGGAGGTGGTGGTGTGTCAAGGCCATGTATTTCTTCAATAGGTGGCAAATTCTTAACATCCTCAGCTTGAATACCTTTTTCCTTCATAGATTTCTTTGCCTCTTGCATATCTTCAGGACTGAAAAATAAGATACCCCTCTTCTTCGGAGTGGGTTTAGGCGGTGGTTCAGGAAGAGTCCAATCATCATAATTCTTCAATATGTTATTCAATAATTCCTCAGCTTGTTCAACAGTTCATTCCGTGAAAACACAACCATCACAACTATCTAGGAAGTCCCTGGAAATATCAGTTAGTCCATTATAAAAGATATCAAGTATTTCATTTTTCTTGAGAGGATGATCAGGCAAAGCATTAAGCAACTGGAGAAGCCTCCCCCAAGCTTGAGGGAGACTCTCTTCTTCAATTTGCACAAAGTTAAATATTTCCTGAAAGGCAGCTTGTTTCTTATGAGCAGGAAAATATTTTTCAGAGAAGTAGTAGATCATATCCTGGGGACTACGCACACAACCAGGAGTAAGAGTATTGTACCATGTCTTAGCTTCACCCTTTAATGAGAACGGAAATAACTTAAGGATATAATAGTAGTGAATCTTCTCATCATGAGCAAAGAGGGTGGCTATATCATTCAGCTTAGTAAGGTGTGCCACTACAGTTTCAGTTTCATAGCCATGGAAAGGATCAGGTTCAACCAAAGTGATTAACTTTGGGTCGACATAGAACTCATAATCCTTATCGGTAACAAAGATAGGTGAAGTAGCAAACTTAGGATCACATTTCATTCTAGCATTCAAAGTCTTTTCCTTATACTTCAGAATGACATTTACGTAGGATTTGTTCCTGTTCATGCTCAGTGATAACCCACAAGTATAGGGGATCGCAACAGTTTTCGAGGGTAGAGTATTCAACCCGAATTTATAGATTCGACACAAGGGGAGCCAAAGAATACTTGAGTGTATTAGCAGTTGAGTTGTCAATTCAACCACACCTGGAGATTAAATATCTGCAGCAAAGTGATCGGTAGCACAGTAATATGATAGTTTGATAGCAGTAGTAACAGTAGCGTAACAGTAGTAGCAATAGTTTTGTAGCAGTTGGAACAGCAGCATCAGCAATAGTAACTTAGCAAGAACAATAAGTGGAAAGCTCGTAGGCACTGGATCGGTAACTCGTTGGATGATATTCATCATATAACAGTCATAACCTAGGGCGACACAGAACTAGCTCCAGTTTGTCAATGTAATGTAGGCATGTATTCCGTAAATAGTCATACGTGCTTATGGAAAAGAAATTGCATGCCATCTTTTGTCCCACCCTCCCGTGGCAGCGGGGTCCATAAGGAAACTAAGGGATATTAAGGCCTCCTTTTAATAGAGAACCGGAGCAAAGCATTAACACATGGTGAATACATGAACTCCTCAAACTACGGTCATCACCGTGAAGTATCCCAAATATAGTCACTATGGGGTTGACGGATCATAACACGTAATAGGTGCATATGACTAGGCAAGATCGGATCAAGAACATGGATATAGAGATGATAACATAAACGGTTCAGATCTGAAATCATGGCACTCGGGCCCTAGTGACAAGCATTAGGCATAGCAAAGTCATAGCAACATCAATCTCAGAACATAATGGATACTAGGGATCAAGCCCTAACAAAACTAACTCGATTACATGATGAATCTCATCCAACTCCTCACCGACCAGCAAGCCTATGAAGGAATTACTCACTCCCGGTGGGGAGCATCATGGAATTGGCGATGGAGAAGGGTTGGTGATGACGAAGACCGAAGATTCCCCTCTTCGGAGCCCCAAACGGGCTCCAGATTTGGCCTCCCGATGAAGAACAGAAGGTGGCGGTGGCTCCGTATCGTAAAACGCGATGAAACTTTCTCTCTGATTTTTTTCTCCGCGGATGTGAATTTATAGCGTTGGAATTAGGGTCAGTGGGGGCACGAGGTGCGCACAACCCACCAGGGCGCGCCCAGGGGGCCTGGCACGCCCTGGTGGCTGCTGGCCACCCTGGCCCCCCTCTTCGGTGTATTTTGGCTCCAATAATTCACATATATTCTGAAATAATTCTCCAAAAAGTTTTGTTCCATTCCAAGAACTTTTATTTCTGCACAAAAACAACACCATGGTAGTTCTGCTGAAAACAGCGTCAGTCCGGGTTAGTTCCATTCAAATCATGCAAATTAGAGTCCAAAACAAGGGCAAAAGGGTGAGGAAAAGTAGATACGTTGGAGACGTATCAACTCCCCCAAGCTTAAACCTTTGCTTGTACTCAAGCAATTCAGTTGACAAACTGAAAGTGATAAAGAAAAACTTTTATGAACTCTTTTGTTCTTGTTTACATATATATGCTTAAGTAGCATCGAGGTTTTCAGCAAAGATTATGACTAACCATGTCAACAATAACTCTTAGAAATTATATTAACTCATATCAATAACATAAGCAACTAGCGAGCAATAATAAGATATCTCAAGCGCCAACACTTTGTCAAAACAATCATGATACAATATGACAATAGTGGTATCTCGCTAGCCCTTTCTGAGACCGCAAAACATAAATGCAGAGCACCTCCAAAGTTCAAGCAGCGACTAAACATTGTAATTCATGGTAGAAAAGATCCAGTTCAAGACGAGATTAGTTTGTTCACATCTCTGCAAAACTCGATCAAGGTTGCTTAAGCAATTATCAAAAGAAGTTCCGTAAACGGAAAAATCATCCATGAAAACCTCCACAATCTTTTCACAAAAATCAGAGAATATAGCAGTCATACATCTTTGAAAGGTAGCAGGTGCATTGCATAAACCAAAAGGCATACGTCTATAAGCATAGGTTCCAAAAGGGCAAGTAAAGGTAGTTTTCTCTTGATCGGATTGTGACACGGGTATTTGAGAGAAACCAGAATATCCATCTAGGAAACAAAAGTGTGGGTGCTTAGATAATCTTTCTAGCATTTGATCAATGAAAGGCAGAGGGTAATGATCTTTCCTAGTAGCTTTATTTAATTTTCTAAAATCAATTACCATTCTATAGCCAGTGACAATTCTTTGTGGAATGAGTTCATTCTTATCATTAGGAACAACGGTAATACCTCTTTTCTTAGGGACACAATGAACGGGACTTACCCATCTACTATCAGCTATGGGATAGATTATACCTGCTTCCAGAAGCTTTAGTATTTCAGTTCTTACCACTTCCTTCATCTTAGGATTCAAACGCCGTTGGTGATCAACAACGGGTTTAGCATCAGGTTCCATATTAATCTTGTGCTGACATAGAGTGGGACTAATGCCCTTAAGATCATCAAGAGTATATCCAATAGCAGCCCTGTGCTTCCTTAGAACTTTTAATAATCTTTCTTCTTCATGTTCTGAAAGGTTAGCACTAATAATAACAGGATATATCTTTTTCTCATCAAGATAAGCATACTTCAAAGTGTCAGGCAATTGTTTCAATTCAAACACAGGATCACCTTTAGGTGGAGCAGGACCTCCAAGAGTTTCAATAGGCAAATTGTGTTTCAAGAGAGGTTGTTGTTCGAAGAAAATTTTATCTATTTCATTTCTTTCACGCAAGTGCATATCATTTTCATGGTCAAGCAAATATTGTTCCAATGGATCAGTGGGAGGCACATCAATAGAAGCAAGACCAATTATTTCATCCTTACTGGATAACGCTTTATCACGGGGTTGTCTACTAAACTTGCAAAAATTAAACTCATGGGACACATTACCAAAACTGACACCGACAGTTTGTTTCTCACAATCTATCTTAGCATTGACGGTGCTCAAGAAAGGTCTACCAAAGATAATGTGACAAAAGTCATCTTGTGGGGAACCAAGGACTAGAAAATCAGTAGGGTATTTCACTTTCCCACACAAGACTTCGACATCTCTAACAATCCCAAGTGGTGTGATAGTATGTCTATTAGCAAGTTTAATAGTGACATCAATGTCTTCTATTTCAGCAGGTGCTATTTCAGCCATAATTTCTTGGTATAGAGTAAAAGGGATAGCACTCACACTAGCACCCAAATCACATAAACCATGATAGCAATGATCTCGTATTTTGACTGAGACAACAGGCATGCCTTCTATGGGTCTATGTTTATCTTTTTCATCGGGTTTAGCAATTCTAGCAGCTTTATCACAGAAGTAGGTAACATGCCCATCAATATTTTCTACCAAGAGATCTTTAACCATAGCAACACTAGGTTCTACTTTAATTTGTTCAGGGGGTTTAGGTGCTCTTATATTACTCTTACGAACCGCAGTTGATACCTTAGCATGTTCCTTTATCCTAACAGGGAAAGGTTGTTTTTCAATATAAGCGGTAGGCACAAATGGATCAACATTGTAAATGATGGTTTCTTCTTTAGCTATGACTGGTTCTTTAGTTTCTTCTTTAATAGGGGATGATATTTAAACCACTTCTCCTTAGGGAGGTCAACGTGAGTAGCAAATGCTTCGCAGAAAGAGGCTACTATCTCAGAGTCAAGTCCATATTTAGTGCTAAACTTGTGAAAAGTATCGGTATTCATAAAAGATTTAACACAATCAAATTCAAGCTTTATACCTGACTCATTACCTTCGTCGAGTTCCCAATCTTCAGAGTTGCGTTTAATCCTTTCTAAGAGATCCCACTTGAATTCAATAGTCTTCTTCATATAAGAACCAGCACAAGAAGTATCGAGCATGGATTGATCATTATGAGAAAGCCGAGCATAAAAATTCTGAATGATAACTTCTCTCGGAATGTCATGATTGGGGCATGAATATAACATTGACTTAAGCCTCCCCCAAGCTAGAGCGATGCTTTCTCCTTCACGAGGCCAAAAATTATATATATAATTCCGATCACGATGAACTAGATGCATGGGATAAAACTTTTGGTGGAATTCCAATTGCAAACGATTCCAGTTCCAAGATCCAAGATCATCACATAGCCTATACCATGTCAATGCTTTTCCCTTCAAAGATAAAGGGAAAACCTTCTTCTTAACTTCATCTTCGGGTAAACCTGCAAGCTTAAATAATCCACAAATTTCGTTCACATATAATAGGTGCATATCAGGATGTTCAGTTCCATCTCCTGCATAAGGTTTAGCAAGCAGTTGTTCTACCATACCCGAAGGAATTTCATAAGTAATATTTTCAGTAGGTGCAATAGGTTGAGGGGCAACTAATTGTGGTACCGGTCGAGGTGAAGATACCCCGAACAAACCCCTCAAAGGATTGTTCTCCATAGTAGCAAGTAGCAATAAATTTCAGCACGTAGTATAAGTTTTTCCTTACCGATTTCCACTTACCAAGAGCGCTTCACTCCCCGGCAATGGCGCCAGAAAAGAGTCTTGATGACCCACAAGTATAGGGGATCAATCGTAGTCCTTTCGATAAGTTGGAGTGTCGAACCCAACGAGGAGCAGAAGGAAATGACAAGCGGTTTTCAGCAAGGTAATTTTTGCAAGCACTGAAATTGTAGGTAACACATAGTTTGATAGCAAGATAATTGGTAACAAGCAAGTAACGTTAACGGTAAACAAGGTGCAGCAAGGTAGCCCAATCCTTTTGGGTAAAGGACAGGCCAAAACAATATCTAGTAATAGGCAAAGTGTTCTTGAGGGTACACGGGAATTTTGTCTAGTCACTTTTATCATGTTGATTTGATTCATGTCTGCTACTTTGATAATTTGATATGTGAGTGGACCGGTGCTTGGGTGCTGTTCTTACTTGAACAACCTCCCACTTATGATTAACCCCCTCGCAAGCATCCGCAACTACGAGAAAGTATTAAGATAAAATCTAACCATAGCATTAAACGTTTGGATCCAAATCAGCCCCTTACGAAGTAGCGCATAAACTAGGGTTTAAGCTTCTGTCACTCTAGCAACCCATCATCTAATAACTACTCCACAATGAATTCCCTTAGGCCCATGAATGGTGAAGTGTCATGTAGTCGACGTTCACATGACACCACTAAGGGAATCACAACATACATATCATCAAAATATCGAACACATATCAAATTCACATGATTACTTGCAACATGACTTCTCCCGTGACCTCAAGAACAAAGGTAACTACTCACAAATAATAATCATGCTCAAGATCAGAGGGGTATTGAATAGCATAATGGATCTGAACATATAATCTTCCACCAAATAAACCATATAGTAATCAACTACGCAAGGTAATCAACACTACTAGTCACCCGCAGGTACCAATCTGAGGTTCCGGTACAAAGATTGAACACAAGAGATGAAATAGGGTTTGAGAGAAGATGGTGCTGTTGAAGATGTTGATGAAGATTGGCCTCCCAAAGATGAGAGGGGTGTTGGTGATGACGATGGCTTCGATTTCCCCCTCCGGGAGGGTAGTTCCCCTGGCGGAATCGCTCCGCCGGAGGGCAAAAGTGCTCCTGCCCAAGTTCCGCCTCGAGGCGGCGGCGCTTCGTCCCGAAAGTCCTCCTCTGATTTTTTTTCTGGTCAAATGTGACTATATACCAGAAGATGGGCTCCGGAGGTGGGCCGAGGAGGCCACGATACACCAGGGTGCGCCCAGGGGGGTCTGGCGCGCCCTGGTGGGTTGTGCCCACCTGGCTGGCCCCCTCCGGTAGTTTTCTGCTCCAGTATTTTTTATTAAATACAAAAATAATCTCCGTAAAATTTCATCTTCATTGGAGTTGTGCAGAATAGGTATCTCTGATGTGCTTTTCTTAGGTCCAGAATTCCAGTTGTCGGTATTCTCCCTCTTTGTGTAAACCTGGCATATTATGAGAGAAAAGGCATTAGAATCACTCCCTAAAGCATTATTATTCAACAAAACATAGTAAATAACAGTAGGAAATCATGATGCAAAATGGACGTATCAGTGGGTTGTTGTGTATGGGAGTAAAGAGGACTTGATACTTAAGGCTATGGTTGGGTTTTACCTTAATGATCTTTAGTAGTTGAGGATGCTTGCTAGAGTTCCAATCATAAGTGCATATGATCCAAGTACGGAAAGTGTGTTAGCGTATGCCTCTCCCCCATTGCATATGACAAGTATCTATCATATTATATTCAATTGCCTAGGGACAATCTTTCTCTTGCGTTACACAAAAAGCTTTCTACTAAGTTATTTACTTTTATTGTTCTTTTATTAAAACAGCACCTAACTTTTATTTCCACGTTCTTTATTATCTTGCAAAGTACTTCTAGTTTTATTCCCGCAAAGTAGTTTCATACTTGTTCCAGGTAAAGCAAGCATTAGCGTGCGTAGAGTTGTATTGGTGGTCAATAGAACTTGAGGGAATATTTGTTCTACCTTTAGCTCCTCGTTGGGTTCGACACTCTTACTTATCGAAAAAGGCTACAAACGATCCCCTACACTTGTGGGTTATCAAGACCTTCTTCTGGCGCAGTTGCCGGGGAGCAATAGCGTGGGGTGAATATTCTCGTATGTGCTTGTTTGCTTTATCACTAAGTAGTTTTTATTTTCTGTTATTAGTTGTTTTGTATCTTTAGATATGGGTAGGAAATGCAAAATACCAAAAAAAATAGATGTGCTGGCTGCTCCAAAAGTTGAGGAACCACTAGTGTTCCGTACTACCGAAGAATATTATTTGGATCATCTTCGATCCATTTGTGCTCGTGTTGAAAACCCAACTAGCTTAGTTGAGGGAAAATCATTAAATGAGCATGCTTATTATGTGCGACACCGCATATCTCCAAAAGGGAAACTCTTGTGGCATCAAATTAATACTGTGTGTTGCTATGCTTGGAATTTATGCGAAATACATGATTTTACTTGTTGTTCTGAAGAAACTAAAAAACACCTTCCCTACCAATGTGTGTTTAATGATAATGAAATACTATCTTCTTATGCCAAGGAAGCCTATTGTTATTTTAATGTTGAACAAATTGAGGAATTTGGTGCTTTTAAGGGTGCATATGAAATTGCTTCTTTGATTGAAAAGTATGATGCTACTCTTTACGAATCTGAAAATTTTGCCATACTTAAATATTGCTATGAAAACTATGCTTCTAATGCTTATGTTAAAGAATTTATTGAAGGAATGACCGCTGGCTTGGAAGAGACTAATATTTTGCAGGAATCTATGGAAGAAGAAATTGCTGAAATTGTGAGCTCATTAGATGAAAAAGATGAGGAGGAGAGCAAAGAACAAAAGGAGGAAGAGCGGATTGATCACCCGTGCCCACCTTCTAATGAGAGTAACTCTTCAACTCATGCATTGTTTAATTACCCTTCGTGCTTACCGAAGGATGAATGCTATGATAATTGCTACGATCGCGTGAATTCATTTGAAATATCCCTTTTTGATGAACTTGATGCTTGCTATGCTTGTGGCCATGATGCCAATATGAATTATGCTTATGAAGATGAACTTGTTATAGTTCCTTATGTTAAGCATGAAATTTTTGCTATTGCACCCACACATGATAGTCCTATTATCTTTTTGAATTCTCCCAACTACACTGTATCGGAGAAGTTTGCTCTTATTAAGGATTACATTGATGGGTTGCGTTTTGCTACTACACATGATGATTTTGATGAATATAATATGCATGTGCTTGCTGCTCCTACTTGCAATTATTATGAGAGAGGAACCAAATCTTCACCTCTCTATGTTTCCAATACTATGAAATTGCAAGAAACTGTTTATATTATGGATTGGCCTTTACCTAATGTGCATGAATTGTTCTTGTATGACATGCCGATGCATAGGAAGAGAGTTAGACTTCGTTGTCACATGATATATATCACTTTGTGATCACTAGTAAATTACAAATCATTGTTAATTAAAATTGGCTTTGATATACCTTGGGATCCGGGTGGATCCATTACTTGAGCACTTTATGCCTAGCTTAATGGCTTTAAAGAAAGCGCTGTCAGGGAGACAATCCGGAAGTTTTAGAGAGTCATTTATTTCTGTTGTGTGCTTTTATAAAGTTTAAAAACAAAAAAATATAGAGGGGAACCTAAAACTTCACAAAAGGAAAGGTGGAAGTGAGAGAGATGATGAGCATCGTTGAAGTGCGGGATATCCTTGAACTTTGTTCATGCCCATGGAAACTTTGCGAGTCTTGAATCACGGAAACTTTTCCAACAAAAATAATTATCCCCTTGTACAAATCCATTGTATTATAAAAATAATGTGTCAAGATTTGCCTTTAGGATGATTAGATTGCTTGTTGGTATGTGCGGTGTAAAAACAGAAACTTTGGCTGTAGTGCGTGAATTTTCATTTTTTACTGGAACGTCAAAAGTTTCTGAAATTTTTATTTCTTCCTAATTTTTCAGAATTTTTTGAGTTACATAAGTATGGTCAAAGTTCAGATTACTACAGACTGTCCTGTTTAAGACAGGTTCTGTTTTTGATGCATTGTTTTGCTTGTTTTGATGAAACTATCGATTTTATCGGTGGTATAAGCCATGGAGAAGTTATAATACAGCAGTGATAATGCAAATATAAAATATTAATGGGTTTGCAACAGTACTTAAAGTAGAAATTTGCTTTATTATACTAACAGATCTCACCAGTCTTCTGTTAAGTTTTGTGTGGATGAAGTGTTCGAACATCGAGGAGGTGTCGATATGAGGAGAAGGAGGAGAGGCAAGAGTTCAGGCTTGGGGATGCCCAAGGCACCCCAAGTAAATATCCAAGGAGACTCAAGCGTCTAAGCTTGGGGATGCCCCAGAAGGCATCCCCTCTTTCTTCAACAAGTATAGATATGTTTTCGTTTTCGTTTCGTTAATGTGATATGTGTAAATCTTGGAGCGTCTTTTGTGTTTAGTTTTCACTTCTCTTTTATGCACCATGCTGGTGTGAGATAGTCCATGGTTTATTTATAGAATGCTCATTGCACTTCACTTATATCTTTTGAGTATGGCTTTATAGAATGCTTCATGTGCTTCACTTATATCATTTGAAGTTTGGATTGCCTATTTCTCTTCACATAGAAAACCGTTATTCATAGAATGCTCTTTGGCTTCACTTATATTTATTAGAGCATGGTCTTTTGTAGAAAGAATTAAACTCTCTTGCTTCACTTATATCTATTTAGAGAGTCAACAGGAATTGGTCATTTGCATGGTTAGTCATAAAATCCTACATAAAACTTAGGGATCACTGAATATGATATGTTTGATTCCTTGCAATAGTTTTGCGATATAGAGATGATAATATGAGGGAGGTACTAGTGGATGATCGTGTTTAGTAAGATATTGGTGTTAAGGTTTGTGATTCCCGAAGCATGCACGTATAGTCTCCCGTTATGCTAGGAAGTTGGAGCACAATTTATTCTTGATTGTCTATCTTTGTGTGAAGGTCGGGGGCGCGCGATGGTTAACTCCTACCAACCTCCCCCCTAGGAGCATGCGTAGTAATACTTTGCTTCGAGAGAGCTAATAAACTTTTGCAATAAGTATGTGAGTTCTTTATGACTAATGTGAGTCCATGGATTATACGCACTCTTACCTTTCCGCAATTTGCTAGCCTCTACGGTACCGTGCATTGCCCTTTCTCACCTCGAGAGTCGATGCAAACTTCGCCGGTGCATCCAAACCCCGTGATATGATACGCTCTATCACACATAAGCCTTATTATATCTTCCTCAAAACAGCCACCATACCTACCTATTACGGCATTTCCATAGCCATTCCCAGATATATTGACATGCAACTTCCACCACTTCTGTTTTGATGACTTGAGCATTCATTGTCATATTGGATTACATGATCGTAAGATAGCTAACATGATTTTTTCATGGCTTGTCCGTTTTTGATATCTTTGATACGCTAGATCATTGCATTCATATAGAATCATACTTTGTTCTACTATCGTTGTAGTATTGAGTTGTAAGTAAATAGAAGTGTGATGATCATCATTATTCATTATTAGAGCATGCCCCAGTGATGAAAGGATGATGGAAACTATGATTCCCCCACAAGTCGGGATGAGGCTCCGGACAAAGAAAAAAATAAAAAAAAAAGAAAAAAGGGAAGAGAAAAAAATAAAAAAGAAAGAAAAAGAAAAAAAGGGAAGAAGAAGGGGCATGCTAATTCCACACTTGTGCTTCAAAGTAGCACCATGTTTTTCATATAGAGAGTCTCCTATGTTGTCACTTTCATATACTAGTGGGATTTTTTCATTATAGAAGTTAGATGCATACCCACTTAGTTTTTATATTGAGCTTTCATACACTTGCAGCTCTTAGTGCATCCGTTGCATGGCAATCCCTACTCCTCGCATTGATATCTATTGATGGGCATCTCCATAGCCCGTTGATACGCTGAGTTGATGCGAGACTTTCTTCTCCACTTTTACCCCTTTGAAACCTACCACCATATTCTATTCCACCCATAGTGCTATATCCATGGCTTGCGCTCATGTATTGCGTGACAGTTGAAAATGCTGAAGCGCGTTAAAAATTATGAACCAATTGCTTGGCTGACACCGAGGTAGTACATGATTTATACTTTGTGTTAAGAAGACAGAGCATGACAAGGCTATATGATTTTGTAGGGATAGCGTTCTTTAGCCTTGATATTTTGAAAGACATGATTGTTTGTTAGGATGCCTGAGTATTAATGTCTTTATGTCAAAACTAGACTATTGCTTTGAATCACTTGTGTCTTAATATTCATGCCATGATTAGATATATGATCAAGATTATGCTAGGTAGCATTCCACATCAAAAATTATCTTTTTTATCATTTACCTACTCGAGGATGAGTAGGAATTAAGCTTGGGGGTGCTGATACGTCTCCGTCGTATCTATAATTTTTGATTGTTTCATGCCAATATTATACAACTTTCACATACTTTTGGCAACAATTTATATGATTTATTGGACTAACCTATTGATCTAGTGCCCAGTGCCAGGCTCCTGTTTTTTGTGTCTTTTTTGTTTTGCAGAAATTCCATATCAAACGAAGTCCAAACGCGATAAAAATTTACGGGGATTTTTTTTTGGAATATTTGTGAATTTTGAGAAGTGGAATCAACGCAAATGGAGGCCCACAGCGAGCACGATACACCAGGGCGAGCCCAGGAGCCCAGGCGCGCCCTAGTGGGTTGTGCTCACCTCGTACGTCGGTTGGAGCTCTCCTTCGGGCGCAAGGAAGCTAATTTTTGGAAAACAAATCGTGTTAAAATCTCAGCGCAATCGGAGTTACGGATCTCCGGGAATATAAGAAACGGTTTTTGGCCAGAAAACAGAAACGTGAAACAGAAGAGAACAGAGAGGGAGATCCAATCTAGGAGGGGCTCCTTCCCCTCCGCCGCCATGGAGGCCATGGACCAGAGGGGGAATTCTCCTCCCATCTAGGGGGGAGTCCAAGGAAGAAGAAGAAGGAGGGGGGCTCTCTCCCCCTCTCTCCCGGTGGCGCCGGAACGCCGTCGGGGCAATCATCATGACGGCGATCTACTCCAACAACTTCGCCGCCGTCAACACCAACTCTCTCCCCCTCTATGCAGCGGTGTAACACCTCTTTTCTCCGCTGTAATCTCTACTTAAACATGGTGCTCAACTCCATATATTATTTCCCAATGATATTTGGCTATCCTATGATGTTTGAGTAGATCTCTTTTGTCCTATGGGTTAATTGTGGTATGATGTTATGGATGTGAGTTGTATGTTGATATGGTGCTGTCCTATGGTGCCCTCCGTGTCGCGCAAACGTGAGGGATCCCTACTGTAGGGTGTTGCAATATGTTCATGATTTTCCTATGGTGGGTTGCTTGAGTGACAGAAGCATAAACCCGAGTAGGTGGGTTGTTGCGTATGGGAGTAAAGAGGACTTGATACTTAAGGCTATGGTTGGGTTTTACCTTAATGATCTTTATTAGTTGCGGATGCTTGCTAGAGTTCCAATCATAAGTGCATATGATCCAAGTACGGAAAGTGTGTTAGTGTATGCCTCTCCCCCATTGCATATGACAAGTATGTATCATATTATATTCAATTGCCTAGGGACAATCTTTCTCTTGCGTTACACAAAAAGCTTTCTACTAAGTTATTTACTTTTATTGTTCTTTTATTAAAACAGCACCTAACTTTTATTTTCACGTTCTTTATTATCTTGCAAAGTACTTCTAGTTTTATTCCCGCAAAGTAGTTTCATACTTGTTCTAGGTAAAGCAAGCATTAGCGTGCGTAGAGTTGTATCGGTGGTCGATAGAACTTGAGGAAATATTTGTTCTACCTTTAGCTCCTCGTTGGGTTCGACACTCTTGCTTATCGAAAAAGGATACAAACGATCCCCTGCACTTGTGGGTTATCACTAGGCAACCACTTGGAGACTATAACTTGCGCAAGCCACAAGTTGGAGATAGGTTGATCTGTATCCTTCAATGGGGGGATGCAGGAGTTCACCTTTTTTATGCTATCTTACCTAGGAGAGAGCAGTAGTAGTGTTTCTAACTTATGATAACTTGATCACTTGCTAGTATGGTAACAACCAGAAATGATGAGGAGTTCACCTTTTTTATGCTATTTTACCTAGAACGATGAAGATTTGATTAAGATGATGATGAGTTGTTATATGACATATACGAGTACAAATTAGATGGATGCAATAGACCAACTTGGTCTATTGCATCCATCTAATTTGTACTGATGTTGGATGTTATTCGTTCCTAATATATACAACATTAATATGTGTAACCGCATGAAAATACAATATAATTATAAAAGAAAATGAAAACACAAAATGAAACAAGGCCCTCCTGCCTGGGCGCCCGACAGCGGCCACGTGGAGCCCCTTTAGACCCGGTTCGTAACCCAACCGGGACTAAAAGTGAGGGCCTTTAGTCCCGATTGATTTGTCCCGGTTGAAGAACCGGGACTAAAGGCCCTTCAGAACTGGGACTGATCGCCCATTTTCTACTAATGTATCTCTGCAATTCTACTAGTAACTTCTAGTGCAAGACTAACAATACTAACCAAATCGAAGCAATCTCCAGTTTCCATGAAAACTTACGGCCGATCCAAACAAACTTCTAATCATATGGAAGAAATTTGATCGAAAAAAATAAAAAAAAGACAAAAAAATGATTAAGTCTATAGGAAGCAAACCAAACTCATGTTTCGGAAGCAAGGATCCTCACTATTAAAACTAGTAGAATGCCCGTGCGTTGCTACGGGCCTTTTATTTTTTAATGCATATATATACTTCAAATTTGGTGAATTTTTTGTCCCTTTCAACGACATCTTCTTGGGACCCTTGTCACTGGATTTCTTTTTGAACGTCTGACATAATCCATCTTCATCTCTTTCATAATCTACAAAAATAAAATATATAAAAATACAACTTGTAGGCTCACCTGTAAATAATTGTTGGTAATTATTCTCCAGAGATGACTTGTTAGGGTTTTTGATATTTTTCACTATATAAAAAAGAATGTGACATTTCTCTCATACTCCCTCCATTTCTAAATATAAGTCTTTTCTAGAGATTTCGATATGGACTACATATGGATGTATATAGACGTATTTTATGTGTACATTCACTCATTTTGCTTCGTATGTAGTCCATATATCTCTAGAAAGATTTATATTTAGAAACACATCTCATTGCCCCCTTCCTGCTCTACCCTCCACAACTTCTCATTGTTGCCTTCCCTCGACGCCACGTCATTTAGCTCGCACTTTGCTCTCATCGCCGGGTCCCGTCCTCTCCACGATGTCGCCCACGCTCTCATGTCCTCTCCATGACATCCTAAGCCGATTCCCGGTGCTAAGGAGTGCATACCATCATAGCCGAGGGTGACCACCATAATGACACAACTTGCTACTCACCGCATCGCCACACCTTCTCTGAGTATGGCGGCCACAACCAGGTGCCCGAGCTTATGTGTCCATCCTTTAATCTAGTTATTTGCGTGTCTTTATGGGTCATATTTTGGGTATTAACATGGAAAAGTAAAAGCAAAATCCGCAGTGTTTTTTTCATGCCATGATATACACATTATAGCAAGCAAGGCAAGGCAATGACGCGGAGGAGGAAGAGTGTCGCAAGGGGGGAATCCTTGTAGAGATAATATTTAGAGGTGATCAGGTGAACTAAAATAAATGAAATTCAGACATTAGATTCAGGAAAAAGGTACTACTTATAAATTATCTAGATAAATTCTATGCAAACCTAGTCTTCAATGCAAGTGTTGCTGGAAAAGTCAAAATCATTTGTATAATGCATCTAATGTAAATCACATATCAAAGAACAACCATGTTGATTATATGGACAACACAACAATATAGTTGTATGTCAGATTGCTTGGAAACATCAATGAAGACGATTTCAACAAAGAATACCTTGGAAATATGATCATAATTTCTCCATGGCAGAACAATGCCAAAAGTTTTGGATCCCACCATTCATTATCTTGAAGGATAGAAAGAGGGGGACACAACAACAATGCAGGTTGGTATTTTCAAGTTTCATTGAACAGAAAGAAAACCATTTCGTTTTACATCCAAGGAAAGCAACTCCAAGTAATGAACAATCTGAACTGAAGATTACCTTGTGATGTCCCAACCCATGAAGACTACCTTATGATCCTTCGAAAGTTCTTCACGTCCCAAACCATGAAATATTAGTGCTTCCTAGCTCCTTCAAAGAACCATATGATGGACCATTGCTTGTGTCCATAAGTTCCATCACTTCCATCAAATTGCAACCAATTGCAAATATGGTGGCAAAATAGCATAGAAGTTGTTGTCATGGCAATAGCATACCGTGCAAAAATTGTTATAAGAAAATCATTACCATAAATCACATGAGACAAACCTATAAATAATTTAGTTAGGGGAGATATAGTAAATAAAATACCCCTTCAATTATAAAATTGTTATAGAGGTGTCCCAACTATGGTACTACTGCACAAACCTATAAATAATTGTGAAATTAAATTATCACATCTAAACTCGAAAATCGGGGCCACCTTAAGTTCATACATTCAGAGAAACGTTAACCTCCTGACCGAACATGTTGGACATATGATCTAGAAACTACCAAAATATATAAGAAAAAGCAGAGATTCATGAACCATACATGACCTAATTAAGCCCTCGTAAGGATAAATCAGTGTCTATATCAATGCAACCATGTACCTTCATCTATGTGTCTTATGCCTAATCCAATTCATATCATAGCATTGGTTTTTCTAAACTTGAGGGGTAACAATCTGCACATATTTATATGCTAGAGCTGACATGAACATGCTAGAGTCTACACATATTTGCCATGTCTAGATGAATCTCGAATAAACGACGATCGTCTAGATCAATCTTTTCAAAATGATATAATCTACTACTCCTACTAGTAAACGTGCACGTGCAATGCACGTGTCATTAAAGAGAAGACATTGTTTGCTCTGTAATAGCCTCTCCCTCTAAGGGAATAAGACAAGTTGTCAACTATAAGTTGATTCTGAATGAGACTCAAAGATGCTTCTAGCTTGGCTCAACATAGATGGTTCATTAGCTAGATTGGAAAACTTCTTCAAAACTACAACATACTATCAAAATGAGAGAATTATAAACTTGCCCTTTCTCAGAAATTAACATAATATGATCAATCGGCATCTAATCTCCCACTGTAAAGGGGTCTTGCATTCTCCATCAAATGTTACGAAAAATGAAATTACACAAAATTTAGCCATATACCACATGAAAGTGGTCCACTGACTGACTGGCATATCCTGGTTTCATTACCCTCAACACAGTTTCAGACATTCTTCTAAATTCAGACATCTAGTGTTGCATCCAGCACTACAAACAGAAAAAACAACTCGTATCGCTGAACATTTATAAACTGGCATGTACCACGTCTTGGGGAGGCCATAGAGGCGAGCGGGGTTCTACGCACTTTCTGAATCCCTGCCACATTAGCATCAAAGAGCGTCGTCCAAGGAGGGTCTTCAGTGAGGGGAACTCCTAATCTCCTAGCTGTCGCGTATATAACTCCGCGGGCTACTACCTCGCTCTTGAAACTCACACAAGAGTATTGTGCGCAAACTGGTAAACAGAATTAACACATAAAGGTCAGTACTACTTAGTACCAATGAAAATTATTTAACAAAGATACTCACAATGGTACAAGAACAACACAATATGGACGTGTGTTGATCGCTGTCTCAAGCACATGAAATTGTTTTTCATGGCAACAAATGATTATTCTACTGTGGCAGGGATTGTATTAACAGTCATCTGAGCCATTCTTCCTGCAGGACAAACAAGGTGTTTCACTCTCGGAATTCTTTATGCAAAACTTAAGGTCTCAGATTGCTCAAATTCTAATTTCTACCTACTGACCAAGTCATCCAAGTGATGTATCGAGTTGCAATGCCTCCTCAATTTGATCCAGTGGAACCCGCGAACTATGCTCTCCAATGCGTCGGGTTTTCCAATTTCGATGATAGCCAAACTCAAGTCGTAGCAACTCTCTGCAAGCATAAAGAAATCAGAAAATCAAAGGGTGTTTCACTTGTTGCCATTAGAAAACTATGCATTTTAGTGATTAATCCAACTCACAAACACTAATAAACACTATCAGCAACATGTCTATTCTATTGCACATGTACTACATTGATCACTGTTTTGCAGATCAAATTAACAGTAAAAATCCCGGCCACCACTTCTGCTGGACCACACTCTTTCCAAGACTCCAGACTACTGTTAACATATAAATGTGCACATATATATAAATGCAACGGTGGCAATCCTGAACCCCTCTATTAATCCTTATTTAATCACACACGATCGATCGGTACCCTAGTTGCTAAATTCAAAAATTAACCTCAAACAATTGCCAACATACAAACCAAGGGGAACCCCCTCACCACATGTGAGCACTGCGAGAACAACCTGGCCCATGGCGCCGCCATGCTATTGTGGTTGTGTCTCCTTCCTCGTACATGAGCTCTCGTCAACAGCAGCGCCCGCTTATCCCCTCCTTGATATGCATCAGCGAGTCAAAACCCTACGCTCTTGAATTTTGTCTATTACAACTTGCCCGATCAATTGTGTCAAGTGCATTACTATAACCTACTTCATGATACTTTCTTCTTTCATATAGTCATGATACCCTACTCCATATAGTCAAGATACCTCTGCCAGTATGATTCTCTTCGTTCAGGTGCAAGTGTGAGCACCAGTTAGTGCCACATTGTCACTTAGGATCTATTCTGACAATAAACTGATAGGAATTTATGTAAATATATAGATGCAAGAAACATTAAAGTTGAACTTGCATATACTGGCATATATTAGGAATGGAATAGGACAAGTCTGGCCAGTTTTCATACATATACCAAATTACAAGAGGCAATTGTAGATGGTGATCTTACAAATTACAGGGAAACTAATTACAGTTTATGGATTGGTAATGTCAGAAATTTCATCCTTTAGTGCTGCCAGCTCTCAATCCAACCAGAGATTTGTCTGAAATATACGATAAAGGGTATGCCTAAACAATGTTGGTTCTGGTAGCTAGAAAACCAACATTTGGGAATCAAATTCACAATTTGACCTAAAAGGTTCCCGTAAATAAGACCCTTTTCACTGACAGTAAAGTCGGCAGTATAATTTTGAGAAATAAGAGAAGCTATCTCGGAGCACCATCTGGTCTATGGCTCTATGCTATACAATTGTCGATATTTTTTCATATCACTTGTTATGCTACTGGAGCAAAGAACACAAACTCAACCTCCCCTGTCTTATCATTTCCTTTTTTTTAAAGGATGGCGTGTCTTTCATTAAGGAGATAGTTCCATAAAAGAGAAAAATGGGGAAGGAACGCCTATGCGACAAACTTCGTACCTGGTGAACCCATGTCTTTAGATGTCAATTGACAGGTTAAGCACAGGGCAGGGATGTATGAGAGGACATAATTACATGCCTAAGAAGCTGCAGTGTAGTTGCACTTTGGATCAATGCAAACAAATTTGGTTTCATTTAAAACCTTGTAGCACTTTTTGATGACATGAACCATCTCTCTGATGCTAGCCATAATTTGAAACAACACTGTTGTTTTCCTGCAAAGAACCAGTTAAGCAATCAGACCACGGATGAGTTGGGTAAGAAATCATAGGAACTCGATACAATTTACAAAATTCTCATTTGGATCAATGAAATTCAGGTACTCCCTCTAAAGAAATATAAGATCGTTTAGATCACAAAAACGCTCTTATAATTCTTTACGAAGGGAGTACTAACGTTTGGCAACTTCAATTTCAGACAGAAGGAAGGAAAGTGAAGTCTACTGTACTAATCTTAAGGTAAGCATTTTATGACCACCGATGATGGGCATTCCATGATACATGCTACTGTACTAATCTTGACAAAACTTCTCTACAAGACACGTCAAAGTAATAATAGTGTTACATACTTTGAAAGTCCTATTTTCTCTCAGTTACATATACGTAAATGGCATCACCAATACAATTAGAGGATGGAGTATCTAGTGCAATGGATTAATCAATGGCATATGGAAAGCTGCAACGCACTCACTGGATGGATGAGCTCTTTCAGCAATTTGTGCATCTGATATTCTGATGTCTCAATGCTTGAGCCCTGTATATTTGTATAGTTAAAAAAACCAGTGGAAGTACAACACATATAAAACAAAAATGGAACCACGGCCTTTTTGTTCAGATCAATACAAATGAAAATTTAGTATAAATAACAGTCCAAGACACTGCAAAATACTATTTAGTGAGCCGTGTGGCCGCACTTGGTCATGTCCATTACAAACTCAACTATCAAAAACTATGCAAAGATGAGTGTACTTTATTCTTACCAAGGAAAGCTACAGAATCAGCAAGGTTGTGGTTGGGAGGTGCGCTGCCGATCGAGATCATTGTCGGTGGAGCGCGATGGCCTGCTTATGCTGCCTCGGTCTTCCCAGGGTGGCTGCTTATGCTGCTTAGATGGGGAGTACGAGATTCCCAGATCGACGATAGCGGATCCTTCCTCGGTCCCAGGGTGGCTGCTTATGCTGCCTTGTCGCCCTTGTGGCTACTGGCACACCGCTCCGCATCAGACATCTCCAAATCCTTTAGTGTAAATCAGCTAAAAAATCAGATTACTATTGGGCACATTTAGTGTTTGTTGGAATTTTTAGAAACCATTGAATTTTGAACCAAATTTTGGATCTATTTAGCAAGAGAGGCATTATCTTGGAGTATTCTTGTACTACAAATAAGGTCAAAATTTGGGCACATTTTGTTTGAGTTCAGACCGCTGTGGAAGGACATCGAGTCATGATTTACGAAACCACCTTAAGATCCATTAGATAGAGAATTCTTGCAAACAAGATTATGATTATTGTTTTCAAAAGAACAACAAGAATCTTACAAGAATTCGAGTTGTGCCAGGTTGCCTAGTTCACTCGGAACATTACCGCTGAAACTGCAACCTATTAATGCTCTGCAGAATAGTTACGCGGAAGATGGTAAGTCAGTAACTAATGTGGAAGCAGAAGGTTACACGGTTCATAGGTCTACCGCCTCTTTGTAAATTAATGGAAACTGTTGCAACTTACAAGTTTATAAGCTGAATCAATTTCCCAATGGCAGGGGTAAGTGGACCACCCAAGTCTCTATTTGAGGATAAATCCCTGCAGTGTATTCCTGACCGAGTGATTAACTTTGTACAAGTTTTTTTTCTGAAGAGGAGGGCTGGCCCCTGGCTATAGCCATGACTGTGCAAAAGGGAAAACAGCATAATGGAAATACTCACAGGACCCTAAGCTCAGTCAGGCTTCCCATATCATCACTGAGAGTGCCTTTCATGTTCATGCCAAATAGATTTTTGCCGCATAGAAGAAGAGAGTCAGGGGAAATTAAAACATAAGGATCTTGGACAGCTAGCTCCAAACAAATGGTGGGGTCAATTGTGCTCACACTGATGTAACCCTTGAGTTGGCACCATTGCATTGAATTCCATCCCATTTGTCGCCGCAAGGATCGTTCTATTTCTTCCTCCAGCTAGCAGGCACATTTGACCATTTCTTCATCAAGGATTTGAGAGCAGCCGCTGCAAAGGCAGGAGGGAGACAGGGACTTGTGAACCAACCATTGGATACTCTTTTACTAATAAATACATAGATTGATTAACTGAAATTTGATGTTGGGCAGATTGCTTTTAGTAAATAGATTCTTCAGTAACAAGTTCCAACTGAAACAATCTGCATCAACGTGTCGTTTAGGAGAAGATAGGGGCCACACGCGCCCCTGTCTTCTATTTAGCAAGAGAGGCATTATCTTGGAGTATTCTTGTACTACAAATAAGGTCAAAATTTCCGGATTACCAATGTCTAAATATGCAATCCCTAACTTACAGAGAGAGGGGACAGAGCAGCAACGTAAATCACGAATCAGACATACACATCAACATAGATACATACATAAACCAATCACTCGGTCAGGAATGTAGATCACAGAGGAGAGGATGTGAGAGATGAGATTACCTTACTGCTTGGAGCAGCCGTGGACAAAGATGAGGAGGATCAGTAGCAGAAAGCTTGGGCTGGAGGATGGCGCCGTCGGCGAGCTCGGGGCGAGGGCACCGGCTGCTCCTTCTTGTTGCTGGGGGAGGGTAGCCGAGCGGGAGGAGGGGACGCGGCGAGGTCGGGGGCGGAGGCGAACCATGGCCGACGGGGAAGAGGAGACGTCGCACATCTGCTATGGGCAAGATCCTGTCGAGGATTGTATCCTCGCGCTCGTCCCCTCGGGTCGATCCCCTCCAGCGCCGGATCACTGGCAAGCCCCGCCTCGGATTGATCACACCCCCGCCAGAATCCCTCGCGAGGCTCGCCTGGATGGAGGAAGACTGACCCGCTCCTTCCCCACCTGCTGGCGTCGGGGGTGGAGGGGCTGAGGGGCTGGAGGCGTGAAGGGGCGGCCGGCGTTGGTGCGGAGGGGCGGCGTGAAGGGGCCGGCGTCGGGGGCGAAGGGGCTGGCGACGGGCGCGGCCGGGCCAGGCTGCAGGCGGCGTTAAGGGACGGCGGGTGCAGGAGCGCCGAGCGGCTGGCGGCGTGAAGAGGAGGCGGGTGCGGGCACCCAGGAGCGGTTTGCGGGATGGCGACGTGCGGATGAGAGGAAGCGGGGTGGGGGAGGGGTTAGCGTTTCGTTAACGAAGACAATTTCGTTAACGACGAGTTTAGACCATTGATTATCCAATTAGATGGTCCAGATTTTAAGTTGGATTAGCCCTTTCTTCCTTTTATAGGGGTAGTAGAGTAGTAGATAGATAGATAGTAGATATAGATAGATAAAAGGAAGAGAGGGCTAATCCAACTCACAATCTCAGCCATCTGATTACGTTATCAATGGTTAAAAATCATCGTTAACGAAAGATTATCGCTAACGAAACCAACTGAAGCTAATCCCATCGCTGAGTAAACCCACCCCTACTTCCACCGTTCCACGATTGGGAACCGCTCGCGAACCCGGCCACGCCCCCGCTCAGCCCACTCGCCCCGCTCGCCGCTCGCCTCGCGCAGCCGCCGCCCCCGCTCAGCCCGCTCGCCCCCGCTCGACGCTCGCCTCACGCAGCCGTCGCCGCCTCGCGCAGCAGCAGCAGCCGCCCCCGCCTCGCGCAGCAGCCGCCACCCCTGCCTCGCAACCCCATCTTCTTCCTGTAGCCTTTACTGCCGCACCCCCATGTTCTCCTCTTCCATGGCAGGGCTGGCGAGTGGCGAAAGATAGTAGGAGACCTGCTGGTGGCGCAAAAGACGGCAGGACACCGGCTTGTGGCGCAACGGATGGCGGGAGATTGGCTGGTGGATGTGGATGGCGAGATGCGGTGGGACCGTGGGAGGAGCAGGAGCAGCTGGCCGGACGAGGTCGCGGCAAAATTGACAAGTTTGACCTAAAGACGAAACAAATTCATAAAGTGAACTGTTTTCGAAAAAAAATCACTCACCTAACCTTTTTGTATGACGCCCGACGCAAAGGCGCTGCACTACACACTGTGACGCCTGACACTACACCGTGTGGCGCCCAAGACCCAGTGTGGTGCCTAAGACAAAGGCGTCACACTGTGTAGTGTGGCGCCTTAGACACAGGCGTCACACGGTGTAGTGTGGCGCCTTTGCGTCGAGCGTCACACAAAAGGGTTGCACGAGTGAAAAAAAATCAGAAACAGTTCACTTTGTGAATTTGTTACGTTTTTAGGTCAAATTTGTCAAATTTGCCCGAGGTCGCTGGCCGGACGAGGTCGCTGGTTGAATCTTCATATCTGAACCAATGACACTGTAATACTGAATTATTTACTTCGGACTTCTGTGGTTCAAGGATAACTTCTAATTAGATGTACTTATCTCCAGACATACGAAAGAGGTGGCGTTCAAAGATGTGAAAGTGCCCCAGCAGAACAAGAAGACATCGACCGCTTAGGGACAAAGGCTACCTATGCCTTTTTTTATCCAAACTTTATGATCAATAGGTGTAGTGGGTTTCCTTCAGAACTTGTTGATTCAGCCTGCTCACATATGATGTATGCAGATGTTAATAACTAATAATTTTCAGGTTTGGTCCATGGATGGACACTAATCTAGCTGTCCCATTGGATGCAACCAGGTGTAAAGTGATTTTTGATTATTTTCTGGACAAGTCTCATCTGGTATATACTAGCCACCCCGCGCGGCGGCACGCCGCGCCCGTCGATACGGTACCTGTGTATATGTTATTTTAGGCTCATGTCATAAAAAAATAAGAGCTTAATGTGTGTAAGTTTGTAGTTATAAATATGTAGTCACAAAAGGCAAGCTATCCACGTGAATTATTTGGAAATGATACATTTATTATCACCATGAGTGTTCCATCTTGCAATATGAAAAGTATACATTGCCATTTCTTTCTAGCAATACTAAACACACTACATTCAATTACAGTTTATATCATTCTAGTGTAGCGTCCTGCGGGACTGGTACATGTAATAAAATGACACATAGCTTTTCCAAATTGTTGCACATGACGTACACGTGGTTTCCCGCAAGTGTAAGAACTGATTAGATCATAGTTTGTCGATGCTAGGGTACATATGGAGTGGTATGATATTCATAAAGTTGTTACATATTTTTGCCAAGATTTTAGTCTTCCTTGTGAATTTACTTTGTTGAGCATTTTTATGTTGGCAAGGTTGTCTCTTTTCACGTAGTAGCAGTGTCTGCTGGTAGATGATAGTTTATATTACTCCCTCTGTTCACTTTTATAAGACCTTGAAGACATTTCAGACAATGTACGAAACAGTCCATTTTGAGTTGTCTGAAACGACTTACAAAAATGAACGGAGGGAGTAGTATATATTGTATATAGGTATTTCCCTGTTGATGTAGTGTTTTTATTTATCTTTGTAGCAAATTCTTTGTTTGTATATTGGACCATCTCATGCACTTGTGCTTATTTTATTTTAAAAGATGATTGGAAGCATGCAATGAATTGAAGGAGGCAACCAATGGAGAAGGGTGCCCTGGTTAACAATTTTTTTCTTGTAAGACCTTGTTCGGCTATGTTATTGCATATAAGTTATTGTGTGTATCTACAGTAGAACATGCACTCGTCATTTGGAATATTCAGTGTTTATAATTTTATATCGGGCGGAAATAGTCTAAAGTTTAAAATGTTGTGTAGACTCTAAATTGTCGGAAAAGATGTTGGCTAGAAAGGTTGGAATGTTTTAATAGTATTGGTATTGTATAGTTTGGGAAATTTAAAGCTAAGTTTATGGTGTCATAAGAGTGTAATGGAGGTAACAAATTGTTTTGCTACAAGAAATGGTTGTTTTTTTTTTTAGTGAGTTAAACTTGCCAGCGAATTTGTTTAGCGCAAAAGATAATCGGCTACCTCCTCGTGAAATTTCACAAAGTTCAGATGGAAGATGGTTGGGCCATCCATCCCTGATTCCAATCATACATATCAGAATCAACAAAAAATGCATTCCTATATAAGTGAAATACTAAATTTCACGATTAGACATATAATCAAAATGGAACAAAATAAATGTTAGCTTAACATATGATATGCATAAGAATGACCGTTCCTACTTACGCGCAAAAAAAATACGCTGGTTATCCCCCATTAGTCGCAACATTTTTAATTTTATTTGACCTAAGATCTGATTACCACTTAAGTTGTCACGCCCCGAAACATGGCTCGGACGTAATAGCCGCCACACGTTTATAAATCAAAGCTTATAACCGTGTGAGGCCTAAATTAAAACATTTCACAATATTACACACAGCATGTATTCTTTATTCAGGGGATACAAAGTTCTTGCTGAAAATAAACTCCTAAAGTATTTTTATTTATTTCCTCCCGAAGAGTACTTATCACATAAAGAGAACAGGAAAGTACTATGGTCTCGCAAGCAAACATTTCTCTATTGCTAATTACAATGGCTATAAATATGGATTAACATGATAATAACTAACCTAAAATCTACAGCGCATCCTTTCATTTCCCCTGGTTGATAAAAAACGAACCAAGTTTATCTTCAAAAAGAACCAGCAAACACATGCTAGAAATCTTTTTTTTTTTTAAGTTTTGTGCAAGCCAACCAAAGCAGTAGACCAACGAACCCATACTGGATTTGCTCACTTGGCCATGTGAGAACAGGATGAAAGAACCTCATTCGGAGCCCGCTAATTGAGTGCCGCCAGAGAGACCGCTGGAAGTGCACCGTGAGCGCGCAACGGAGGCGCGGCTCCAGCCGCTCGATGAATCCTGATCGATCTGCGCACGGTATCACGACCGGTACCGCCACTCCGCCGCTGGGAGACCATCGCTCGACCGCCTAGCATACGCAACTTCGGCCCCGGCGTTGAGGAAATCCCAGAGGGCGGCGCCATCGGCCAGAGCGTGGTTGTAGACGAACCAGAGGAAGACGCCATCGGCGAGGGGCCAAGCGCCGCCATGTGCTCCACTCTGGCAGCCGCCTCGCTTTGGGATGATGCGAAGTCGGGGCTGCCTCGGGCTAGAACGCCTTGTGCGGCGAGCTGCCGTGAATTGAAGGCCACGGCCGTCTCGCACGGTTTGTTATAGAGTCGGATCTGAAGAGGGACATGAGCGAGCTGCCGCAGCTCGGCAGGCGCCACGATGTGACGTGCAAGCTGCTGGAGTGCGTCGTCGCGGCCGTGAAAGTGTCCACCAGCATCGTCCACAACACGCTCGACGCGCTGGAGCGGCGGCATCTTGTGAAGCTTCGGAACGACTTCGCCATGCGGGTGTTCCACATCGGCCAGCTCCATCTGTTCTTCCCGGCGGCCGCCACCGAGAGCAGCCTGCTGCGGCAGGACGTGAGCTTCCTGAAGTGGCTGGACGCGTGCCCTGCGGCGTCGGTACTGTAGGTGAGCTTCAGTAGCCCGGTGTGGGGCATCGCCGGCAGTAGGGTGCCGTTCCTCTGGGGTAGTCTAGCCGGGCCTGGTCGGCGCGGACGTACTAACGCGACTGTCGGACAGGTTTGAGGTGGCGACGCGCCGGCGCAACATCTTGGTCGAGTAGGAGCCATAGGAGGGGTGCTTCAGGACGCACGACGGGGAAACTCAACGACGGAGAGCGTGGGCGAGGAACAGCTCTCCACAACGACGACGCAGAACGGCGGGATACCGACGGTCTGGGCAGCCGCGAGATTACCACACGGACGGTCGGTCGCTCGCGCGGAGCGAGTCCATGTTCTGAGACGACACACTCTCGTGCGTCCGCCATAACGTTGCCGACGACGGGCACCTGTCGTGGCCATCAGCTGTGGTCTCTCTCTTCGACGTCATAGAACTTGGGGACGTGGTCGACGTAGTCGTCGCTCGGTGGGCCACCGGAGTGGGCAGAGAGATTGCCGCACGCGACGGAGCGCCCTTACCAGGCTGCCTCAGGTTGAGGCATGCCGGGGCGACATGGATAGCGGTGCACCGGCGGCCAGCGTGCGCGCGACCTAGAGACTGCCGCGGCCCGATTTCCACCTCGCGCACACAACACGACCCCGTTACCTTGTCTCGTTGGTCGATGTTGTGGCCTCTACGTGCGCCTACGTGAATGGAAGCTGATGAATGCCCTTGATGGGAGGCACATCAAATCCGTATTTATAGAAGCCCGGATCACCAGAACCACCGAACAAAGCGGCGTCGAGAATCAACCACGAAGGCGACACCGCGACTTCCGGAACCATCGGTAAAAGCGGTGTCAACACGTGTCAAACTCCCATAATTAAAATCTGAGTATTCCCATGACGTGCCAAACTTGTGTTAGCCAACACGTATCCAAACAAAAAAAAATCTACAACGGCCTATGCGGATCATCATGCATCTAAACCACCGCACATGCATGCACTTCGTTAGAACCACCGCATGCAAACCTAGACGTAGTCAAATCCAACACTGCGTGCAGACACAGAAGAAACACGAAAGAAGAGGCCCAACCGACAAAAAAAAGGCAGCCAACACGCGCCAGACACAGAGGCAAGCATGCAGGCAAAACAGAAAAGCTACACATCACCGGGTCCCACAGCAGCAGCAAACTTGTAGAAGGATCCGGCACAGCAAGGAGGCCAATCAATACACGATTCATCCCCTCATACCCCAAAATGATACGCACACACATCAAATCGCAAATCTAGTTAACAAAATTTTGACCAAACACTTACAGCCACCACTAAAATCTACCCCATCAGCTACCAAACTAATACACGCGTCATGCAATCTTTCACCTATCCCGTCACTTTCAAACAAGCGGCTAAACGTAGGGAAAAATTCTTCATTGGAATTAGATGTTCGGGTATTCTCCTGATCTCATATACTCATTTTATGTTTATTCAGTACATACTTATGTACTGCCCATATGTTTTCACATCTCAATGGCATGCCATGGTGTCTTCTACTCTTTAATATTTATACACAGCTCGCGCGGCACATTATTGCGATAGTAGTTTGATTGCAAACATGACACTATATAGTGCGTATGTCTTGCTTGTGCTTGATTGGACAAGAGTGGTTTTTTGAAGAGCGTCTCCGCTTTCATCGGGCAAAAGATGTTTGTATAAAGTGGCTGCTTTCAACTTGTGATTCTCGAACATGCCGGGAAGTGTGTCTCTTTCATTAAGAATGCTCCAAGATAGTGCAAATGGCTTGTGAATGATAAGCAGTACTAGCAGAAAAGTAGTTGCGAGCCATGCCAAAGGCAGAGAAGCACAGGGCATGTCTGCATGAGCAGAGGGAGAAAGGTTAAGGCAACGCATTACTAATCACATTAGCAATAGTCATGCCCCGCATTGACGATTTAATGTAGTGTTGGGGCTTTGTTGTTCAACTGTTAATGTGGTGTTGCGTCTTTGCTGTTCAACTGAATTCCAATGCTGAGAAACACCAAAGTCAGAGGAACTGTGCTTCTTCTCTTCTTTGCTTGGGACGAATCCATTCATAATAGATGGTGGTACTTGTCTAAGATCTAAAAGCCGAGTGATGTCTTTGACCAGATGATGATGTTAACCTCATATATTAAGCAAGTCTCCCTCTGAAACAAGCAGTGACTGCCTTGCCTGAAGTTTTATAAAGGAAAGGAGGAAGTATACTATTTGGTAGCTATTTCCTAGAAGCAAAGTCAGCTGAGATTCTGTACAGCTTGACAATGCATCAGAACTCTCGGATGCCTATAAACATTATGCTCTAGCAGTATCGTTGAAAACCATCACATTATGGTGAGGACATGGAAAATGAATTTGGGTTTTGCAGTCATCCTATGTTTTTAATCCGGTCTTCTTATTTTCTCTTATGTTTGCCTCTTTATCTTTACAGAATATTTATTTCACGAGAGTACGAAATACACATCCAATTGATAGATATACTGGTGGTTCTTCATATTGTTGCCTTGCCTTAATTTTTATAAAGGAAAAGGGGAGCTATAGTGTTTGAAACTGCTATTCCAAAGATCCTTGTACTGTAGCAGCTTCAGTATTGCCGCCTCTTTTCTGCTTCATGTGTAAATGCAGTTAGAGTTGAGAATACAGGAAAAAAAATTGAGAATTTTTTTTCAAAGATCTTTGTTATCTGGGCTGCAAAATATTTGAGTAACTAATACACGATACTTACATTAATCTTCTAATTCGAGGACAATTGCAGAAATTTGCTTGATGAAGGTCTTGGATCACTCGACATCACAAACTCAAAAGAGCCTGAGGAGCTTTAAAAGCAACTTGACTCATCTTTGAGGCACATAAGATCTGTCACGGTAATTTCTTAGTTTTCATATGATCGCGATGCAGAGGCTAGGAACACTATCTCTTTTATTATCTACAAAAAAGGTACATATTTCTTCCATATCCTTTTATGTTGTTGTGTAGCTTTCGGTGTTTCCGGTTGATTTCTACTTTGTTAGATGATCGTAAGCGATATTAGGGTTTGATAGTGCCTTCTGGTCAGTGTTGTAGGTAGATCACAAGTATATCTGTATTGCTTCATATAATTAAACTGAGCAGGTCTCTGCCTTTTTCAAATAATAAAGAAAAAAAATCCTCATGTTGCAAATGTAGCTCCAAACTTTCTCTTTTTTTTCAAAGGACAAAACACATCTCAGATCAGTGAGTTGCTGTGCAGAATTTATTTTATTGAACTATGTGCAGTTTGCAACTGGGGCTCTTTGATTCATCATCATTGTTCTAGGAATAGAAAATGACGATACATTAAGGCTTTTGATTTAGTAATGCAATACATTATATGTCCTACAAACTAGAAATATTTTGCTTCTGTCACGGCCTGCATATTTTTTTTAGGTTATGCTAGCTAGCATATGTTGGAACAAAAAAAAAATGCAGATCAGTTTCAATCGTGCAGCCATAGCATATACTTGATCAGCTCACTTTTCTCCAGAGATAGGTATGCTCTTAACAAAATAAATCTGATCTTAATTTGTATTAAGAAAGTTGATTACTGTTCCCGACAATACAGTGAATAACTTTGCAAGAAGACATGCTGTGTGAAGCAAATAAGTGCCTTAGTAAAAAGTAATATCCCTTGCAAAATAGTAGGGAACGAGTTTTTCCAGCTCATAATTCTGGGTTCTGCGTACTTAACTAACATAGTAATTTCCCTTGCTTTCTGCATAGTTAACTAACAGCAGGGACACTGCCATCTACGAATATATGACTAAAACAAATCGCTGGTATAATCCCTTAGCTTGTAGTACTTCTCCCTGTGACAGGCTTTCATGTATGTCAAAGTATGTGTAGCTAGCATGATTGGTGTAATTTGAACCTGGATAGCAGACTTGCAAATTGGCCATGTTATATATTTCCGATTATTTATGTTTCATTTGCAAGGGAAAACTTATACCATGCAAATCTTGTTTGAAGAATGGTTGTGTCATAAAACATGTAATACTAAGATAATATTGTATTTGTGGCTCTATGCATGTGATGCTACCTGAAAATGTTTTCTTGAATTGTAATATTTTTTAGTGCAACCAAACTATTTTTTTTCTATGCATGTTAATTCTCACATGTATTTATATATTAGTCGACACGTGCATTTGCACGTGCACGCTTACTATAAGTATAAGGGAAAGAAAGAGTTCTTCATATTCAACGGCATGCAACATGTCGCAGACCTACATGTTGCTATTGCGTTTGGGCAGGCCAGGTTGCAATTCAGTCCCATAATAAACCGAATAACCCAACAACACTCAATATTTGTAAAACGAAATAGCAGCAACACTTTTAATATAGTACAACAAGTCATTAACTGCTTATATAACATCGTACCCCATAGAAAAAAAAGTAGACGTGCAGGTCCACAAAAAAGGCTTAACATACTATCAGTTGTGTCGTGACTACTCTCTATTCACCATTCATGTACTTCTATTCTGTACATGAGCCCTTAATGATAATCATATATAATGCTGACGTGCAATAACAATAAATGTGTGGTCAACATTTCACAAGTCGGGCATGATTTGTTCAAGATAATTGATATGCCTTTTTTAAAAATACATGAGACGTCGGTTCCCTCGTGATTGATGATAAATATGTTCCCTGAATGTTTAGCCCGAGTAACAATTTTTGTATGACAACATTTTAAACATCTCTATTGTCTCTCTTATATTGGTAAATTGTTATATTTTCATTCATTTTATTAATATATTTCTTTTTTTACGAAGGATGATTGTTTTCTCATGATAATACGTGCGTTGCACGTGCCTGGGGCTGCTGTGTATGCATCATAAGAAAAGATATAACGGGAAGATTTCTGATTGATTGTTGATTGTTCTCGTTTGGCTCTAAGGAAGTGGATCTGTCGGCGCGCCACATGAGTCCATAGTAACAAAAGGAGCAGTGCGGCATCTGTTTGTACCTGTCAGTTGAACGAGATCATTAGAGCCAAACACCAACACTAAAAACCGGGCATGGGAGGATTGACATTTGTTCCTAAGCAAACTGGTGGGAGTTAGGAATTGTTGCAAGAAAAAAAAACAAAGGAAGTTAGTGATCGATCGAGGTGATGAAAACGAAACAACCTACTAACTCCCCTTTAATAGTATTTAATAGTAGGCCATAAATTGGAAAGGCAACATTTTACAAGGAAATATCACGTATATTTGTTGAAATGAATTATCATTAAATTACATACAATGTCTCTCCTAAGAATATCTAAGACATGAATCTTAAGAGCAACTGCAATTGAAGAACAACAAGCACCTAGATGTCCTCGATGGTGACACATCAGTTGAGGTTGGGGATATGGAGCTTCATTTCTTCCAGAAGTCAAACATTTAGGACCGATCCGTACAAGGACATGCATAAGCAAAGGAGAGTAATCTAAAAATATAAGGATATACTATTTTGTGTTGCTGAGTTCGCTTCCCAGCAAAATATTTGTCATTTCTTTTTATTGAAATATCAGAGCCCCTCCATTTACCATTTTTTGTGACAATTCCAAGTCCCTCCTTCAGCATGTGATTATTTCTGTATGACTCATGTGCTTCTGCATCCCCATATGATTATTCTTTTTCGATAAGTTGTCAACAGTTTAAGCCATTGATTAATGATAACATTGAGAGGCAAAGAGAAACTCAACAAAGTTTTTTTAGCAAAGAACAACTCCGTATAACAAATTGTCAAGAGTTCTAGATCCTCTGTGCAAGATACTATAAGTGCTTAAAAAAATATAGTTCAATGCACATAAAAATAATTAAGCCACCGATACCATGATGCAACTATTTATTTTCTTGGTACAGAAAAGTAAAGTAGAAAATTATCAGTTTACCATTCACATGTAGAGACCACAAGGTCTTCGGTTAAACTCTTTTTGGATTGTCAGTCAACGTCCCACTTGTGGCCATTCATTTTCTTGAGTTGAAGCAATGCCCTACAAGCCTACTTTAGTAAGAGGCTCAAATAGCCGCTGATTGTCTAGATATGTTGCACATAAATCATGGAAGGGCCTAACATTGATAACATTACCATTGTATATCGAGTCATAGTATTCCAACTATCCCAAGGAAAGAAAGTTATCTGAAAGTTGCCCTCTAACCTGCAACAATAAGGGGAGAAAAATAGAATACACATAGGCTAGCAAAAATGATTACCATGATCTAAAATAAGCAAGAAATAGAGCAGCGTCGTTCCCACAAAGGCAAATGACAGAGTACAACAAAATTGGATCTACCAACCATCATATCTTGCAATGTGTTGTTGTCTTCATCGACCAATCTAACAAAAATGAATTAAGTTAGAAACTTGATCAGGTGCAAGCTTGCAGTATGGAACAGTAGATCAACCATGGGTACAAGAAAGGAATGAAATTCAATATTGAATAATATCCTCACTCATCTCTGTTGCTTTTGCAAGAAAGGAATTAAATTCAATATCGAACAGTAGATCTCTTGTTTTCAGCTTGACTTGATTATATTGTTAACTGCATTCCCAAAATATAAATGTCGTGTTCTAAAATTTGAGTCATCTAGCAAAACGTAGTTCAATTTATAAAGTTGTCGGTGCAGGCATCCACTCTGGCTCCGAACCTCCATTTATCTTTCTGTCATGGTCATATTTTCGCAGAACTTAGTTAGAACCATCAGGTGAGCTTTAGTTAACTCACAAGCTTATATTCATCTAGAACTTTAAGTTATACTCACATCTCTGCAAAAAGGTGAAAATCATGTGTGAACTAAAAACAGAACGTGAACTTCTAATAAAATCTCAAAACTGGCACATGAGGGGACATATCCTAATATTAAACGTAAGTCGGCATGAAGATGTCCCCAGACTTCGTGTAATTTATCATGAAAAATGTCCATGATACAATACAAAGTCCAAATTTTTATCAATCTTCATTATTATCAAAAATATATATTTTTTGATTAAATATAGATACCAGACCTCCCCAACAAGATGCATCCCTCCAGAATGCTTTTTGAAGCCGAGAGATACAGAAAGAATGTAGATATACCTATTCTTGAATGTGCATGTCTTTAGAGCTTGAAAAAAACAAGGTACCAGCATCTTTCCAATAGTCTACTGAGTGATAATCACCTTGCAGGCTGAACAAACACAATGATCGAAGTGCTAATAATTCAAACACAAACAACATAAAAACCAAATTGAGATAGAGGCTACTGCATGCACACGTACTAATTCTGAATCTAATGATCAAGTGAATTGGTGCTTTTCTATTTGTACACTCATAGACATCTCAAATTTCACAAATTGTAGCCATTATAGACCTATGAAGTTCCCAAATCGCCCAAAAACACATAAGTAGAGTGTGTTGAGTATTATCTTGAGAACATAAAAGTGAGTCACTGGAGAATAATCATGAACTTGAGCATCCCTACCTGTGCTTTCAGAAACTCCAAAGCCTTCAATGCTACACAGACCAAGAGGAAAACCCAAAATTAGCCCGGCAGCTTCACCAAAAATAAGAAAGAAACAAATACAAATCAAATAACAAAAGTGCATGAGATTCCATTCAACCATTCATTTCTCATCCCACACTCGAGACGATCAGAGAAACAACATTTTTTAGCACTAACTTGCAAAAGTGAAAACCACCACGGAGGATGAGGCTGGAATCAAGAGCAGTGAACAGAGCAGCAACACCTTGCGCATTGTCGCCGGCGACCATGGATGGTATGGGAAGCTGCAGAGAGAAAATAAGGAAGTTAGAGGTGCCGCCAACCTGCTCCACATGAGCCGCCGCCCTACCACAAAAGTGCAGATAATTTGTTTATTTGATGCAAAATAATATAGTATCCTGTCAGCCAACTGACAATCAGTCTACTTTAAATTATTGTTCATACGAATTTAAGAAAACACTCAATGAGGAGTAAAAATTTGGTGATCTCGGAAGAATATCCTCTCGGTCATTTATTTGGTGTTATTCATGTGACACATCAAGTCGACCAAATGGGAGTTGCCCAAGGAGGAAATGAGGATTCAGTAACTACTTTAATCGTTCATCCACTGAAAATAGAAAAGAAAACATGTACACTTAATAGTTCAGAAAGTGGAGGTCATCCAAGGTATGAAAAACATGACATCCAAACAGACGGTCCAGCTGAACCTACAATAACAAACCATTATTTTAGAAGAACTTGTACACATGCATAATCCAGCCTCCCATTTATCCACATACAGAGAGAGGGAGATGTACGAAGAGTAGCCTTTGGTCTAAGCATGCTGTTGCATCCTTGTGCTGCTCGTTGGTGAGGAAAGGTATGGAGACTTGAGAGGGACAGAGGGTAAGGCACAGACATAGGCGTTTGTCGATGCGGAGGGCAGCAGCATCTCCGGCGGTTGCCGACGGCATGGCAGACCTCGAAGAAGATGCGCGCGGTAGCAACTCGGGATGGGAGTTCGAAGCGGGATGCCCACGAATGCGGTTTGCGTGAGGGGGGAGAGCACCATGCCGAGATTGTGGTTCGCCAGCAGCGCGAGCGAGGAGGGTGGTGGCCAGGGGTTGCGTCCCGCCGCGACGTCTCCTCATGGAGGATGGTGGCCTTGGGGCGTGGCGCGAGCTCCATCCCATGGCGGCGCTCGGTGAGATGCATGGTGCGGTCCATCGAGTGGTACGAGCGAACTTGTGATTATCAATTAATAGTAAAGATAATGTGCGAGATTAGCGATTTGTTATTGAGGAATATCTGATTTTGTTTTGGAATGTTATCGAGAAAATCTTATGTCCGTCCTTCAGGAAGGTGATCTCACATATATGATATGATTTCTGAATTCTTAATTATATATTATTTACGTGATCAAATTAAAGCAGCACCTTCCAAAAAAGCATTAAACAAGATCTCCCTATTTAATGGGATTTGATATTTTAATGAGAAAGAGAAAATCCGGTGAAAAGGGGTGGTGGGAGGTGAGTCAAAAAAAAGGACGAAAAATAGCCAGCCGTGGAGGGGAGAGGTAAAGAAATCTGGAACGGAATGTTAACTAATGTAATTTGGTGATGTATGGAAGTATTAATTAATGTGATTGAGCGATTTATGGTAAATTTTCTTAATTCATATTTGGTCTTTAAATATTCATTAAAATTAATCTTGATTGATTGATTTTTTCACATTAATACATTCCTAAATATATGATGATGGGAGGAGGACGAAAAAAATCAGACGAAGGTGAGAGTGAAGACGAAAAAAACTAAGAAAGAAGCTACCAACTCTCCTTTTAGGAGTAGAGACTACTTAGAAATTCGTAGAAGCAAATAAATTTTTTGGAAGCAACGAAACAATCTTTAATTATACATGCCTTGATTTGAAAATTGCCTAAAATTTAGGAAGCAAGGATCCGCACGATTGGAAACAAAATATCTTTAATTAATTACGTCTTGATTTGAGGAGGAAGCCGCTAGGAAACAACTTACTCCTTCGTGGGCAATGAAATTTACGGCCAATCGCTAATCACCTAGATCCCAGAGATTCCTTGTGCGCGCCGAGTAAACCGTGACGGAGGTAGTAGTAATAAACGTAATTAACGTGGAATCCTGCATGCAAGCTGATTGACGTGGGGGAGTTTGCTAGCAAATCGAACGACCTGCGTGCTTTAATCCAACAATGAATTTGCACAGGCAGGAAAAAAGGAAGTTGCAAGAGCGTTTCTACTCCGCCGGTGACGATTCATTCCCGATGTGCCCAGCCTCCTTTCTGGCCGTCCGTGCCGATTACTGTTCCTACTCCGATTCCCGGTCGAGTTCCTCCGACGGTACCATCCTGAACCGGACTGGGATCAGGTGACATGCCTCCTGGCAGTCACGGCGTAACATGCGCCCTTCCATCCAGCGTCGCTTCCTCATCCAACGGTTATCAACGGACAAAGTGAAAAAGGCAAAAACTTGGCAGTTTTGGCACGGAGACGAGACGACGCGGGTGAAAAAGAGGAACAGGCGGGCTCGTCTGTTCTTTCCCGCGCACGCTGCATAGCAGATGGAATCGGCGCCGCACCGCCGTTGAGGGAATCGACTACATCGCCGGCGGCGTCCACCACCGGGCCGTCGAGATCCACCACCAGGCCGCCGCAAGGGAGGAGTGGACGAGGGGTTGGGGTGGAGGTGCACCGCACAGATGGCGACGGGGTCGGCGCATCGCCGCCGGCGAGGTGAGCGAGGGGGCGCCGGGGCCGAGCAGTCGCGCGGTGCTCGAGGGGCGCCGGGGCTGAGCCGCTGCGGAGGTGCTCGAGCGGCACCGGGGCTGCCGCGGAGGTGCTCGAGGGGGCGCCGGGGCCGAGCAACCGCGGAGGTGCTCGAGGGGGCGGGGCTGAGCCGCCGTGGAGCGTGGAGGTGCCACACCCAACGCATCGGACCTCGATTTGGTGTATCTCTGCTCCACAATTTGCTGCTTCTCCACCTGAACATGAGCAATCTGCATGAGGAATCTACAATTTGCTGCTTCTCCACCTAGAAGCAGCAAAAGAAAAAAGATGGTATAAATCCTCAAGTGGAAGTGGAGAAGGATGACAAGAACAAAGGGGCAAACTTGGAGTTTCAAGAGTGCAATGCAATCTTCAGTTTCACCCAACTCTTGACAGCTCCAACTTGTGATGTTCATGATTTGTTTTAGCATGTCTAAGTCTTCTAGATAGTATTTTGGACAGAGTTAACTATAGTTGGGGCTAACTATAGTCTTTTGTGGCCTAAGTGTACAAGTAAAACGGCCTAATTTGTGTAATCATATGATTGTTCAGTAGCAAGACTTGTTGCTGGGGAATTTACATGTTGAGTACTGCTAGTGGCAGCATGCAGTACATGTAGTTTGGTACTGATGTTGTGTACTGATGTTGTTTCTACTGTCGACTGTCTAAAGCTGTGCAAGCATGCATTTTTCTTTTCAGATTTCTAATATGTGGATGATGGCCGGATGTGTTTATGAGTTGGTTGATCCATGCTTGATTATTGCTAGAGCTCGATTTCAATGTATACAGATTATTGATCGACGATTGGGGGGTCAGCGACCTCGAGGCTGTTGCCAGGCCGATCTACTTCGAGGATTCCGGCCACACCTTCCCCGGCCACGGCCTCTGCCACGGGGCTCGCGCGTCGTGCCTGCGAAGCCTCAAACTCGGAGGCTGCACGCTGCCGCCGCTGCACCAGTTCAGCGCGCTCACCATGCTCGTCCTCCAAGACATCACGACGTCGACGCCCAAGGCAGCCTACGAGGGCGTCTTCACCTTGTGCCCGCAGCTGCAGGTGCTGCAACTCAAGTCCTGCCAATGCCCGTGGGAGGCCACGGACCTGGTGGTGGACGCCCCAAGCTCGCAGATCAGGGAGCTCGTCTTTGACAAGTGCAGGTTCGGGGAGGAGGTGCGGATGAGGGCTCTTCCTAACCTCGAGAGCCTAGCCTCCCTGGACACCATGCTACACTTTGATCACTCCGCCTCGTTTCCCCGCCTCAGGCAATGCAACCACACCGCCAGGGTCGGTCTCTTTCGCACACACGTAGGACGGCCGCGCGAATACATTGGCCAGCAGCGTGAGCTTGGCTCGTTCCTTGGACGCACACCCTACATAACCAACCTCGTCCTCCGGTTCACTGGACCAAGACGATGGATCGTGCCGCCGCCGCCTGCCTCCTCGTCGCCCTTGTTGTTGCCCCAGCTGAGGAAGCTGCTCGTCGCCGACGTGCCTTCCTCCTGGGACGTCTCGTGGCCCCGCCTCCTCCTCGAGATGGCGCCATCCCTCGAGACCCTTCACGTCCACATCGCCCCTTGCGATCAGAGGCTCGGGCGTGCCATACCCTGGAACTGGGAGCCAACCGAGCTCCGGCGGCGTCGCTTGAGGGAGCTCGTGGTGGCTGGTTTTCAGGGAACCAAGAGGCAGATCTGCCTTGTGAAGTTTGTCGTGGGGGTATCATCGACGTCGTTGCGCCGTGTGGCCTTGTTCAGGAATGGGCGTGCCGAGGACAAGGGGCACTGGGACTGGGAGATGGTGACGGAGCATCACTCATGGACCGACCGGCAGAAGAACGCTATGCGGAAGAAGATTATGGGGGGTGGGGTTTCTTTCCGCGGCCCTCCCGCTCAGTTGGTTTTTGGTTGATCCCCTCCTTTTTTGGATCACTTTTCTATATATAATTCAACGTATTTTGTAATCTTAGCCAATCCACTGGTGATGATCTACACTTGTAGCGATAATATTGTTACTATATTCATAAAAAATACATCGGTCCATCATCCCATTTTCATATGGATATGCTAACTTGTAGAGCTCCTCCGGTTTTATTTTGGGTTTCTACCATCAACCTTATGTACTTTCACCTCTTCCTTTCTTTTCTCTTTCTGTTTTGATTTTTTCTTTGTCACCTCTGATTCTTCTACCGGTTTCTATGAAAATCGTATCATCCGCCTCACCTTTTATCGACTTACCAAATATATTTTTCTTTCGTATGTGCTTACCAAATAAGGCTTGTCAAATAAAATCCTATTTTTGCACAATCACACTAACAAGGCCCAGTATATCATGGCTAGCCGAAGAGAATATTTACCCACCGGTTGCAACACATTGGCAATTCTCCACTTATATTTTCTCACTTCAGTCTTGAAGACAAAGTGAGCCATGACCCGTCTTCTTATCTAGATTTTTCTCTAAGAATTTGGCATGGATTTTGCCCAATAATAAAAGATGGCCCAGTAAGCAAAGTTGCAATGACATTCACCCATTCTTAGTTTTGTCTCTGTTGGCTAGCTTCATGTGGAGTTGTGTTTGTTTGTGACTATATCTTTTTCAAAAACCATGTGCAAAGTATAACACAGGTTTTGCATATTTAAAATCATGTGCAAGGATAGGCCATGTCACGCATACACATCGTTTGCAAAATTATGTGCAAAGCATTGCACACATTTGCGTTCTTAAAACATGGGTAATGATAGACTACATCACACATACACATATTTTTGTAAAATTTGTGTGCACGGCATCACACACAATTGCGTTTTTAAAACTTTGTGTGATATTACAACATGACAAACACTTCTTTTTCTGAACTATGTGCAATGTTAGAGCATCTACAACCACGGTTTGCTAATCCGGGCCCTCAAACGCCTGCGGACGCGTTCGGGCGCGTCCGTGGGTACTGACCGATCAGTCATCAAATCTGCTCGTCCACGTCCGAGTCTCTCATATTTGAACCCCTAGATCCATACAAAGCATGTAAAAAAATTATCCTACGTACTATCCTAGGTTTCGTCATTGGGGATGTCCATGACGTCGGTGCCGGGCGGATGAGGGCGCGTAGGTGGGCTCTGGCTCCTCGTCCTCCTCCTTGAGCTCATCCAGGTAGGCGAGCATCTCCGCCCTTCACGGCTTGCTCCGCCTCCATCTCCTACCGATGATGCATCTGGCCTCCGCATCCGACTCCGAGCGGATGGAGTTGAGGATGGCCTGCTGCTCCGCCTGCAGATCCGCGTCCCCCCACGCCCTCCTCCGGCTCCGGCTCCGGCTCCGGCTCCTCCTCCTCCTTCGGATTCACTACATCCGGAGGTAGCCCCGCGGCGATCTGGGCTTCGCGCCTTGCCCGGACCTGCTCAAGGAGCTGCAGCCGGCGCTCCGGCGATAGAAAGTGGCGGCGGTGGGGGGATGACGATGTCGGAGAGAGTGGGAGAGGAGGCGGACGGGCTCGATGGCGGTGTAGAGAGGGAGGAGGTGGATGGGCTAGGGCTGGGGGACGTTGGCCAGCTTAAATAGCTGGATTTGGCCTCGGGCGGCGAACCGGTGCGGCGCCATGCGGCGTTCACACCGCGGCGACGGAGGAGCCGTCCGTCGGACCGCGGGGTTTCCGCGTGGGACCCCATCGTTGGTCCTACGTGACGGGCACGTCCGAGCGCCCACATATCCACCCCATATTTGGGCTGGATATGAGGGATGTCGGTCAGCCCGGGCGTTTGAGGCGCCCATCTGGATCAGATTTTCGTGACAGGTTAGTGATCGGACGGGCGGGTTTGGGGTGCCCGGATGTAGATGCTCTTACATCACAAGCCATTTTTTTTCTAGCATGTGTGATAGGTGGGGCTTGATAACGTCATTCTGCGCTAGTGGCATATGAAATCTATTCGTGCATTTCATTCCATAGTTATATGTATTTTGGTTTCAAATTCTCATACTGTTAGTCTAAATACTAGCATTTCATACAACACAATCTCATTAAATAATTACAAACAATTTCCGCAGCTACTCATGAGGTGTCATCTTTAACTAATGTAATCGAGTAACGTTTTTTAAAATCTTATTATTATTTTTAATAAGAAAAAAAACACATTAATATTTTCTCAACACATAAATATTTGTTTGACACGAGAGAAATACCCCCCCCCCCCCCCCCCCGACCGATGAACATTTTCAATTTATTAGAGAAGTTTTTGGAATATTTTTTATTAACTAAATACATTTGTACAGGTCAATATTCTTATTTATCCACATTATTCATATTTTAAACATATTATGACGACCTTTTCACCCACAATATAAAAAGTCGAAAAGATGTGATAGTATTGAGCTTACCCATACATGAACAACCTATGCCTTACATGGACTATTCATTGCTGAGAATGATGAATATGAACTCTCTATAGGGTGATATTGGATCTTACATTATCTGCAAGATGATGGGGGGATTCAACATCCTAAGAAGAATGATGAATCTAAACCAAGAAGCTGTCCAAGTACTGTATCAAATCCTTTTAGACAAGATGGACATTTTTAAGACAAGCTAGACCTCTTTTTTTGTTTTTTTTAAGACAAGCTAGACCTTGATTTTTTGTTCTGAGGATTAGCTTTTTTGTCAAACTGTCCAAGTACTGTATCAAATCCTTTTATAGACCAAATCGAAGCAATCAAGCGTCTCCTCTCGGAATCGCAGTCCGCGACCAGAGCGGCTGCACTTTTTAGTCGCAGTCCGCAATCAAAGCAGTTCTTGACGGGCTACAATCAGAAACTGGCCCTCTTTCGATTTCTTCTCCGAATTGCCACAGGAGGCGGGATCCAAGCCGTTTTATATCTGCCCGGGCGGACATCGCGGGAAGCCATCAGTTTTTAGACGTGATCAGCAACTCTCCGCGTACATCTGGCAAACACTCATCCCGGGAGACCGGCGACGGCGGCCAAACCATTCGTCTCTGCCTTCGGCAAGTCCTGCATGGTCATGGTGGTGAGTTCCTCCTGATCCTCTTCCTCTTAAGACACCACCAGCATTTCTTTTAACTGAGGAATGATAGTAGGTAGGAACCATAATCAGAACTCCCTCCGACTAAAATCTGTATGACTAAATTTGTATAATCAAAATAGCATCCTTTTATGGGTAAGTACTACTACCTCTGTAAGGTAATATAAGACGTTTTAGACCACTAAAATAGTGATCTAAAACGTCTTATATTACTTTACGGAGGGAGTATAAAATTGTACTCACTCCGTCCTAAAATAAGTGTCACTGACTTTTTTTAGGGTAAAGTGTCACTGACTTTAAGTACAATTAAAGTTGCGTTTTTTGCTAGGTATAAAGAAATTAAAAGTTGCATTTTTTTCCTAAGTATAAAGAAATCAACTCTGATTTCTTTTTGTATGAAATATGTAGGAGAACAATGAAGATGATAGGCTCAGCATGTTGCCTGATGACGTTTTGCTCAACATTGTTGAGCGACTTGATATTGCTGACGCCGCAAGAACTACCATCCTCTCCAGACGTTGGAAGCAGATCCCTGCAATGCTATCAAAAGTTATTATAATGGCTGATTCTTTTGAGCCCAAGCACACAACAAGCAAGTTAACCTCAGATGATATAATTCGGTTCAACACCACCGTGCTGGAAGCAACCAGGAGCATACTGGAAAGGAGGGCTAGAACTTTATACACCATTCACCTGTTGCGCATGCAATTCTACTTGGGAGATGGTTCCATTTTTCATTGGCCAGACTGTTGCCAACACCATAGCAACACACAAGGTTGCTTCAATTGAGTTTACAATCTTGACGAAGGTGCATAGAATTTGTACCAATAATGACCTACTCACATATGGGAGGCAGTTCCTGACATTCTTTGATTCGTGTCCAAACACATTTGGTTGTCTCGCACGCCTCAGGCTAGAGAATTTGAGGTTAGGAGAATCAGACTTTCCCAAAATTTTCAGTATATGCAAGCAACTGGAGTTCCTCTCCCTCTTTGAATGTGACATGGGTATTAAGTCTTTGCTGGAAGTGGAACACCCGCAACTCAGTGAACTAGTGATTTCCGGTGGCTGTCTTGAGAGGGTTCATCTAAAGTGGGCACCAAAGCTCACAATACTGAAATTCAATGTTTTTAGAACTCAAGATGACCCCTTCTGTCTTGGCTATGTCCCACTGCTCCAGACTGTGAGCATAATCAATACTGCTTTCTCCTGGCACAAAATGCTCAAGTTAAGTGAGTTGCTTGGTAAAACTGCCATGAGCATCCTGCATTTGAACTTCAAAAGTGAAAAGGTTAGTGAAGGTCATCAATGTCGTCGGTGATGTGTGTATGTTGTTGGTATGTCGTGGGGAGGTTGTAATCATTATTTTTGGTTAACATAATTCTGTATTATCCCTCTTTTGCAGATTTGGGTCAAACCGGAAGGTCGAAGACAATTGTTACCGGTGTTCCACAAACTTAGGATTGTGAATTTGCTTAACATTTCTGAAGAATGTGATCTGACTTGGACAATGTTCTTACTCCAAGGTGCACCCAACCTTAAGGAACTACGCGTCATGGTAAATGTTTGTACTGATTCTCATTTTTGAAGCTTAAACTTTCTGTGAGTCATTAGGATATTTTTACTTGGCCGAATGCAGGTGCGGGATCATTTATGTGAAATGATAACAGGGGAGCGGAGGAAGATGTGTCCATTTAGCGAGCAAAAGGACAAAGGATTACAGTGGGAACAGTCTGCGACCGACTTAAAGCACCACAACCTTGCTAAGCTCAGTATCTATGGGAGGTTTCAAGCAGAAGACAAATTCGTGAGCTATGCCAGAAGTGTCATGGAAGCAGCAGTGAATTTGGAGGAGATAAAACTGTATACGAGTCCAGTGTGTTGGAACTGCAAGCACCTGCTGCAGGAGTGGACATTGGAGGAGAAGTCATATATTAGCTACAAAATCAACAAAGGGATGCCGTCGCTAGTCCGGATCCACTTCCCGAGTTTAGGGCGGGTCTTACCTTAGAAACAATAATGCTCGTGGGCTGCAAGCTGCAGTTGACAGAAATTATTGTATGCATGGATTGATTGTCACCGTTGAACCTTTTCAGTTATGTGTGTACTCTTAACATTATTGTCAAGTATTTTGTCCAATGGAAATTGTGGTTATTTCTTATTGTGATAAATTCCTGTGCCTTGTTTTCATTGTGAAATGAATTGTACTAAGCGGGGCATGCCCTCTGCAGAGATGTGGGATGGCATAATGTCCCTAATCGCAAATGATTTAATACCGCCAACAACAAATGAGGAAATAAGCAGTTTTAGGGCACTAAAAATGCATCGACTAGTAGCATGTTAGAAGATGGTAAAACTTTAGAGACAACTATCACAAGTCGAGGTGGAAGCATTCTTGACCGTGAGATTTATATCCAATCGGATATCCTGGTCTGACGAATGACTTTTATCAGATGTCTGTTAACAAGTGTTTCCCTGCCCTAATTGTTCTTTCCGTGTAACTGCTTCCATAAAATTACGTTTTTTTTTGCGGGACCATAAATTACGTTGTGATCTACCATATCATTTGTTCTCCATTTACGTCCATGCTTCCTGCTTCCAGTATTTGCTTTGCAGCGGATAACCGGGTATAATTTATTTGAAATGTAATGGTTTGCTTCCAACACAACAAGTTATGTTTCCATGGATAGACAAATTTGCTTCCAATGTAACAGAAACTTTAGTCAGTCTGTTTTTAAAAATAAAATTAATTGTTTGTTTTGAAACCAGCAAACTATGTTATTGTGGATTGGAAAATTTGCTTCATTTGCTATTGATATTTGCTTCAATTTAACAATATCACAATATTGTTCCACCAAGTACATAATTGCTTCGAATGAAATATTTAATATGGACTCCTTCTAATCATGTATGGTTCCAGGTTTAAAATTGACTCCTTTTAATCATGTATGTTTTTTTTACGAGATATCATGTATGCTTCTTAGCTTGTAATATCATTTTTCACTGTTATAAGAACCATGGTTCGATGAGTGCCGTATATACTTCCTTGTTTTTTCTTCCTTGCAGCTACTTTTTGTTTCCTGGCATTTTCTTGCTTCCTACATAATTTATTGAAGCTTCATAAGTCATCATTTGGTGCTTCCGTGTCACAAAATAAAATAAATAAACCATGTTCCCATTACTTTCATTCCCTGCTTCAACAGTAGATCGATACACATGTATATTTGTGTTATTTGGCCTTATCGGTACCAATGTTGCTTCAACACTTGAGCATCATCATGGGGTATTCGCTAACAGGAGAAGGTGAAGTCGGGGGGGAGGGACAGTCAGCCACTAGAGGTCCCGAGGGGGTCGTTGGTCTTGTGGAGGAAGAACATAGTGCCACCTTCCACCGTACTACTTTCCCTGCCATCAGTGGAGAATATAGAAAAAAATGGAGAGGGGCCGGGCTGCCTTGGTCATGCAAACATGTGTTGGGCTGAGCTGACAAGTGGTTGGGATGGGCCTTGAAACTAATAGTAAAAGCCAATTTTACATTGCTGGAGGGGGGCTCAAGACGGTTAAAGCCCCCCTAGTAGATTCGTCCGTTCCCGCCATCGATCGACGATATTGTGGACGGATAAGCATGATGGTGCCGCTGACGAGGATGAGGAGATTGATTCGGGAGCCAAAGTCGTGGCTGTTAGCCGGCTTGGGAGTAAATTGCATACAGTTTCTGTGCAGAAAACCACGTCTTTCGTAATTGTTTCGCAAAAAGCACTGATCGGCGGATCGGGCCGTGTTAAGTGCTATTATGACATGTGGGGCCTGTTTTTCGCCTACGGGGCACTCCAGGCCGTCCCGACAGCCGTTAGACGGTGTCGTTCCTCTGTTTTCATCGCCGCATCTCTATTCCCCCCTTCTTCTCCCCCCTTCCCGCTCGCTCCCGCCCCCGTTGCCCCCTTGCCCCCTCGCACTGCAGAGATGCCTAGTCCGGCGAAAGCTGGCGTTGCTGGCGGCGGCGCCCCGCCCGGCAGTGCCGCACGCGTCATAGGAAGAGAAGGAGGACCCGCAGTGGAGCCAGGCGAGCTTTGCGGGAGCTCGAACCCTAGCAAGCCGACGGAGGAAGAGGAGGAGGACCCGTAGTATTCGGTGGAATACCGGGCGGCGAGAGCATTCGCCGTGGTGGTGAAGGCCAATCCGACTGGAAGCCAGCACATCGGGTCATCTTACGGCGGCGTATAGTGAGATCCCTTTCTCTTTGCTCTTCTCCTTCCCCTTCTCCATTCCATTGCCACTAGTGTAGAAAAGCCTAGCTATGGCGTGGCCAAAATGGCCTTGCTGGCGTAGACACCCGACGCCAGCAATATGGCTACAGTTAAAAAGTAGTACTGGCGTTGGAGACGACGCCAGCAGTATTTCACATGTTTATGGCGTGCGTTTTTGATCAACGCCAGCAATTTGTTTTTTTATAATAAAAAATAATGCTTCAAAAACTTAAGAGCTTAAACTTCACAAAAGGTACTATCATTTAAACATACTCATAAACTACATAGTTTAAAACTTAGTACTGATCATTTAAACATACTCATAATTAAACTTCATAGTTTAAAACTTAGTAAATCAACTAACTACTCTTCATCATCAAGGATTGTCCTCAGCTGGCGCATCTTCTTCCGATTGCTCTATCCATCTTGTTTGAAATGAGCAACGGCTGTTTGTAGCTCAACCCTCTCTGTCCTGAGTTTTTTTTCTTCAGCTTAAGTTGATTCCTATCATATGTCAACTTATCCCTCAGCTCCCTCGGTTTGTCGACCTTTGTGCGGGCATTAGCACCCTTTAGGAGCAACTCATCCCTTTCATTCTTCAATTTGGCATTGTGTTCTTCGAGTTTTTTGATGCTCCAGTCTGACTCCTCTAATCTCCACTGATTCCACTTCTCCACGTCGCCCACCGATTCATTGTTGTTTGCTGAATTGTCCATGCTGAATTATGTACACAAGCAAATTAAAACTTATAATGAAACCAAGCAAACTACGTACACAAGCAAATTATAACTTGTAATGAAACCAAGCAAACTATGTACACAAGCAAATTATAACTTGTACATCAAGGTTGACCATGTATTTTCATTTTCGCTTTCATGTTGTAGGGATAATATTACAAACTTTATTCAAGAGAGTAGAGAATATATTTATCCCAATCTTGATAGTATATCAGAGGATGTGAAAGCTTCCTTTATGTTCTCCATATATATTATTCCAACTTTCCCGTGGAGAAGGGTATGTTTTATATGAAGAAATTCTTAAGTATATGAGGTTACATATGTCACATGACTATATTTAGTATAACAAATTGATCATGTAATTCCCATTTTGCACTCTTTATAACTATATACGTTGCAAAAATTTAATCTTAATATCAAACATCAAAATCTAGGATTAAAAATTTAATCTTAATATCAAACATCAAAATCTAGGTATTCAATTTATCTATTATCATGTGAATAGGACTAACAATTTCCGCAGCAACGCGCGGGGTATCATCTAGTTGTTTATAATTTATTGAACCAAAACATTAAAATCCTTACAAGGAATGCTAGATGTACCTGTGCTTGAGTGGGGCGGCGGGGGGGCGGGGCGGGCGGAGACGGGCCGGGTCGGGCGAGGCGGTGTCGGGCGGAGACGGGCAGCTACGGGCGGCAGCGCCGGCGGGTGGGGCGGCGGTGGGGATCGAGAGGAGAGGACGTGGAGTTTGGGGATCGAGAGAGTGAGCACGAAAGGATAAGGTTTCACTGTGTCGGCCGGGAGTTAAAACCGACTAGTGCTGGCGTGGGCCTATTTGGGCCTGAATGTGCAACGCCGGGCCTAATTTGCAACGCCAACACTAAGCAAATAGCTATGGCGTACGATTTTAGCCCACGCCAGCACTATTTGAAAATATTAGTGTTGGCGTTGGCGAAAAATGGCGTGCCACGAACAAGAGTTGTGGCTAGCCATTTCTCCACTAGTGTGCGTTGCTAGGGTTAGGGTTCATATTGCTCTCTCCTATCAGATGGAGTACAAGTGTGAGATGCTCTGATTTTTTTGTCCTGTGCCCTAGGGTTGACATTACTTAGATTAGTTTTGAAATTAGCTGATTTAGTTGATTTTAGGTGTTGTTTGTATGTTGTTCGGTTTATTTTAGGTACACTGTTAATTGGATGCATTTAGACATGTGGTTAGGTTCATTGTTAATTAGATGTTTCATTTGTTTTAATTAAGCACTTTGTGAATTAGATGTTAATTAGATTCAGTTTATTTTAGGTACACTGTTAATTAATCTACTTTATAATTAACAAAGCATTGTATTAGTGCACTGACATGAGTTGTTTCACATGTTTTATTCAGTTTTAATTAAGCACTTATACTATACTGCTATGTATTTTTTTATTATTTGCAGTCTAGATGATGAGGTTTGGGAATTGAGGATGCATTTCCATGACAGAGACAATATTGAGAGATCTATGATGATGTCAGACATAACCTTTTACAACCTAGCAGCACTGGTAGAGACAGAAGGTTATGGTTTTAGAGATTACATGTACTATGTCAGGGATCCTGGGCTAGGGATAGAAGGAATGAAAGAAATAGATGATGATGACAAGCTTGAGGAAATTCTAGACAACATAGCATTGCAAAATAAGAAGATATTGAATGTGACAGTTGTTAGGGCCAGTTATCCCAATGCTGCAAATATAAACACCAGTTCCAATGTTATTGAGCAGCAAATCCCTCTAGAAGAAATTGGAGAGCCCAAACTGTATCAGATAGATGATGAAGGAGTGATGTTCAATGTGCATGTAGCAACAGTAAGTTCAGTGTAACGCCCCCATGTAATAGCTACAGTAATCACCCCTTTGATAGTGCCATGTCATTATGATTAACCATGCTTGAGCATCATTGCATCGTATCTCATTTCAAATTCCAATTTAAACTTGCAATTCAAACCTAAACTGAAAATAAAAGTTGTTCAAAACCAGAAACTAAAATGTTCATTAAATAAGAAATAATTCATAACTAATTATGATCAGTAAAACAACATTACTAAAAATGCCTAAGTGACTCCATCAACCTCAAACAGTAGCTAGCAGCAACATTTAATATCATTTTATTTTATAAGAATTACAAATGAAATCATGTTCTACCCAAACCAATTTTTGGTGGTTGAGAATAATGCACTGTAATATTTGAGCCAAGTCACACATTTATTAAAATTCATTTAGTGCTAAAACAATTTGCAAAACAGTGGAAAAGAAAAGAAATAGAAAAGAAAAAGAAAAGGGGCAATGGTCTACTGTGCACTTGGGCTGCAAGTGCACAGTAGCCGGCCCAGCCCACCAGCGCCATCATCGTCTTCGTCGCGCTGTCGCCTGGCGCGCGCGACAGCGTCGTCGTCTCGCCACGCGCCGGCCATCTGCGCCGTCCCCGACGCCGTTAAGGCCTCACCCGTGCCCCTCTCGACCGCCCCGAACCCTAGCCCCCTCAGTCGCCCCCCCGCACGCTTCCTCCCTCTCGATCCCCACCTCTCCCGCAACGTCGCCGTCGCTACCGCGCTCGATCCCGCGGCCACCGACGACCTCGAGCCCCGCTGAGACGCTCACAAGCACCGCCGTGACCTCCCCGTCCCCCTCAACAACGCGCCAGAGCTCGGGAGCCCCTACATTGAGCGCCACGAGCTCTTCTTACTCTTCTCGGCCGCCGACGAACTTCGCCGTCTCCGACCGCCCTGCTGCTCCTAAGCCACCGCCGGGCCTACGTGTGCCTCCCCGGTGAGCTCCTGCTCCTTCCTCTCCCTCTTCCGGCCTCGATTAGTCGCCGTAGCACCCGATTCACCGTGCGCCCGAAGCCCGCCGCCGCGTAGCTCGTCGCCGGCGTAGCTACGGCGACCATTTGATCCCGTGCGTGCCATCGTTGCACTCGCCGCGTCGCGTAGGTCCTCCCCAGCGCATCGCCTCGCTCGTTTGCGCCCCGCAACCCCGTTCCCGTCGCACGCCCGAAGGGCCTCGCCGCCGGCGAGCTTCTGCCGCTCGCTACCGGCCACCTCAGCCGCTCCCACCGCCACCATTCGACGCGGCGTTGAACGCCCGTTCGAATGAGCCCGACCGCGTCGCAAATGGCCTCCTCTACGCGAAACCCGCGCCGCGCTACCGTTTCGGGAGCTCGCCGGAGCTTCTCCGGCGGGATTCCGGCGAGACGCCGGTCGTCGTCCGACGTGGCCAGCCCTGGCCCACTGCCAGTGACACTGGCCGGTGGGGCCGTGGGCCCGTTGACCAGTCAGCGCCGCTGACTGGGTCAGCTGAGCCACTGACATGTGGGGCCTCCCCCCTCTGTGTCTATGACATATGGGTCCCACTGTCAGTTAGTTAATTAGGTGGTTAGAATTAATTAAAAATAATTAAATTAGTTTAATCAGTCACTGACAGGGCGGGCCCACTAGTTAATTAGGATAATTTAACCATGTTAATTAAAATGAGCCTATGACGTGTGGGACCCACTGTCAGGTTTGACCTGGTCAACCCCACTGTTGACTGCTGATGCAATGCTGATGTCATGCTGACGTCATCCCAACACTGTTTCGGATAATGTTGAATTAAATAATTAAAATAATTCCAGAAAATTAATAAAACTTTAGAAAATCATATTTTTTAAACCGTAAGTCAGATGAAAATAATTTATATATGTAAAATGATCAGAAAAATATGAAGATTCTGAATATGTGAACAAAACACCTGTCCAACACTCCTAGGTAGCTGAACATGGAACTTTTTGACTGTTTTCGATAGATGAATACTGCACCACTTTAATAAAATAAATCCAGATAAATTCCTAAATTAACTAAATCGTTTAGTTAGACAGTAAAGCATATTTGCATATCTTTTAGGCATGTCATGCATCAGTGATTGCATTTGTTTGCTTTATATTTATTGTTTCTTCCCCCTCCTTCTCTCTCGATAGACGCCGAGACCGACGCCGTCCCAGCAGAGTTCGACTACACCCCCGACGACCAGCCGTCAAACGACCAGCCCCTCTCAGCAGAGCTTCCAGGCAAGCAAACCCCCTTGACGCATGCCTATATCACCCATTCCTTTCTCCCTCCTGCTTGCATTTGAAATGGCCGCTGCTACTGTTTTATCCTATTTCTGATGCATAGTCTGTTTTTGATAACTGCTATTGATACCTGCCTTATTATCCAAACTGCTTAGTATAGGTTGGATGGAAAACCATCTGTGGCCCCTCTCCCTTGCTGTAGTTGCTCCGCTTTAGTACCTGTGCCCCGTTCGAATGATCGACGGGCTGAGAACAGCACATCACCGCACACCCCCTAAATTGCTCGACACTGCAGAGCTGGCATCGAGTGCCGAGGGTGATACCTCTTAGCTCACTTTCGATGGTGCCTCTGTAGAATAGCTTCCCGGATGTGTGTTATCGAGGGTGATTCCTCTTACATCACCTCCGCTAAGCTACCGTCGCGCAACTCCTCGAGTGGGAATCCATCGAGGGTGATTCCTCGGATTCCTCCTCGTTACTTGGACACACGGTTACTTTGACCTTTGTTACAGGCGGGTCCACCTCGAGAGGTACCCGCGGGGAAATGTAAAGTCGGGCTGGCCCCAAGGGTGCCCGCGAGCGAATATCATTAAAGACGGGTCGGCTCCAAGAGCACCCGCGCGATACTAAATACGCCTAACGGAACTGGGTATTTGATCTGAGTGGGTCGTCGTGCCCATTTCGCACTACCACCACGTGGGATAATGGTTTAATGGGGCCCTCTGCAGCGTAGTATCAGCCGAAAGCTCTTCAGACGTCACAGGTTACTTTGCGGGCTGATCGCCGGGATTGGGCTGGTTACGTCACTGGGTTGTCCAGTGTCGCGCCTGTTTCTCCGGCCAGCCACGCAACGTGCAGGAGTGCAATGGGTGATGGGCCCAAGACCCCTGCGCACTTAGGATTTAGACCGGCGTGTTGGCCTCTCTGTTGAGCTCTAGGTCGGGCTGCGTTGTGTCGATCACCCGAGGCTGGGTATTACCCAGCAAGTGTATCCGGCCGGAGGTAATCGAGCGTGTTGGGTAACAGTAGTGCACCCCTGTAGGGAAGATATCTATTCGAATAGCCGTGTCCACGGTAACAGGACGCTTGGAGTTGTGCCCGGATCCATGACAACTATAAAGAGATGATGATACATGATAAACTGTTAATACTGCTCTCGGGATCGCTTTCTCGCAGGGTGTCGAGAAAGGATCTCAGGGCATTGCTACTGTATGACAACATGTATGCTACTACTATCTACTCTCTTCTGATGCTGCAAGACTGCTTGAAGATGCTAGTCTTCGATAGGCTAGGCCTTTCTCTCTCCTCTGGCATTTCTGCAATACAGTCCACAAATACAGCCTTCTCATTTGATACCATTGCATGTTTAGCGTAGTTCTGATGTCAATCTTGCGAGTACTTTGGATGAGTACTCACGGTTGCTTTGCTATTATTTTCCCCCATACCCTATTGTTGATACATCAGACGATGGAGCCCATGAGCCAGATGCCACCGCCGGAGCTTACTACCAGGAGGGTCCCGATGGTACTTACTTCTGGATCGAGCCAGCCGACCAGGAGTAGTTAGGAGGCTCCCAGGCAGGAGGCCTGCGCCTTTTCGATCTGTATCCCCTGTTTGTGCTAGCCATCTTATGGCACCCGTGACTAACTATGTCTGTACTCAGATATCATTTGTGTGTATGACTTATGTATTCGGGTCCTCGCGATCCCTGGTTTGTAATATGATGATTTATGTTTGAATTTGTGCCTAAAGTTGTGTTGTGATATTGATTAGTGAGTCCCTAATCTTGGTCGTACGCGTCTGCGTGTATGATTAGCGTACGGTCAAATTGGGGGCGTCACAAGTTAGTATCAGAGCCGACTGCCTGTAGGAAGCCCCTATCCAACTCCTTGGCCGTAGTTGAGTCTAGTGTTTTCGAAAACTATTTTACTAACATGGTTGTGTGGCTTACGGGCCCACGTCGCCAACTGGGTGGTATTAGGATCTTTTATTTCTCTTCTATACTCTGGGACTCTGAACTCTCTTCCTTTCGGGTTAAATGAATTTTACTAACGCCGACACTAGGATCTCGTAATCTCGTCCACCCGGAGAGCTGGATTATCAGTGCTTGTTTCCCTATCATTGATCTGATTAATCTGATAATCACATTTTCCTTTCCATTGGTCTGTTTAACCTTTCTTTCCAAGTTGTATTATGCTTCCCATTGTCATTTGACAAATCCTAAATTTCCTCTGTTTTAGATGGATCGCCTGTTTCCACCGCGCCCTGCGACGCAGCTTGTGCTTCGCACTTGGGCTCGTGATGCCCCTGGTTTTCCAGCTGTCCTGATCGCCCTCCTGACCAGACTTGGCTACCGCTGGTACCCCGAGTATATGATTTACGAGGATTACCGCGAGTTCAACCAGGAGCAGTACCATGCTGATGTTCGTATCTATGATCAGCGAGATGACTCAGACACCGAGTTGCACCTTTTTCACGGTATCGGTGTGACGATTGAGATGGCAGTCCATGATGCTGCCTATTCTGCTGTCGCACGACTCCGTGGAGAGCATCGTAGCTTGGATGCCTCTGAGTTCCGATACATTCCGTATGCGCCTACTGGAGATGCATACCCCACTGGTCGTTAAAACCCCCAGTGGCCGTTGTCAAACCTCCATGATAGCACGCAATATCCCTATTGAAATCAAAGGATTGGAATTTCTTGTTTCACACATTGTATTGAACTCTTCCACCATAGACCTCATTCTGGGAATGGATTGGTTGAAAGCTCACACTGCTTCGATCAATTGTGCCACCAAGATCGTCCAACTCCTACACCCCTCAGATGAGATAGTGAACTACACCGCCCGCATTACTCAGAATGCCGAAGCTCAGATATATGCTCTGAATGCTTTGAACGCCTCACCTCTGGAAGGGATTGAGAACGTTCCGGTCGTCCGTGACTTTCCGGACGTCTTTCCGGAGGAACTTCCAGGAATACCCCCGGTTAGAGCCGTCGAGTTCGTCATCGACTTGAAGCCTGGCACTACCCCTATTGCGAAGCGTCCTTATAAGATGCCTCCGCATGAACTTCTCGAGCTTAAGGAAGAAATCGACAAGTCACTGAAAAAGGGTTTCATCCGCCCCAGTTCCTCTGCTTGGGGAGCACCTTCTCTCTTTGTTAAGAAGAAGGATGGAACTAACCGATTGGTCCAGGACTATCGGCCCATTAACCAAGCCACAATCCAGAACAAATATCCACTGCCCCGGATTAACGATCTTTATGATCAGCTTGCTGGATCCTCTGTGTTCTCGAAACTCGATTTGAGGTTGGGTTATCATCAGATCCGAGTTCGAAAGGAGGATATTCCGAAGACTGCTTTCGTTACTCGCTATGGATCATACGAGTACACTGTTATGTCCTTCGGATTAACTAATGCTCCGGCAACCTTCTCCCGATTGATGAATTATATCTTCATGGACTACCTCGACAAGTTCGTCGTGGTCTACTTGGATGATATCCTGATATATTCCAAGAATGAAGAAGAACACGCCAAACATCTTCGGCTTGTATTGGAGAAGTTACGAGAACACCAGTTATATGCCAAGTACTCTAAGTGTGAATTTTGGTTATCCGAGGTGACTTATCTTGGTCACGTGATTTCCAAAGATGGCATTGCCATTAACCCCGAGCGAGTTCAGGCTATTCTTGACTGGACTCCTCCGAAGAACGTCAAGCAAGTCAGGAGTTTTCTCGGACTCGCTAGTTATTGCCGCCGATTCGTTGAGAACTTCTCGAGGATTGCAAAGCCATTAACTGACCTGCTCCACAAAGGTGTTAAATTTGAATGGACAAAAAAATGTCAAGAAAGCTTTCAGATGCTTAAAGATAAGTTGACATCTGCCCCAGTGTTAGCACCCCCGGATTCTCAAAAGGACTTCGAGATTTACTGTGATGCGTCTCGTCAAGGATTAGGCTGTGTCCTAATGCAAGAACGCAGAGTAGTTGCTTATGGCTCTCGTCAATTGCGTCCTCACGAGGAAAATTATTCGGTACATGATCTCGAGCTTGCTGCAGTTATTTATGCTCTGAAGCTATGGCGACATTACCTCCTCGGTAATCGTTGCGAGATATACACGGATCATAAGAGTTTGAAGTATCTGTATACCCAGCCTGACTTGAACCTTCGTCAACAAAGATGGCTTGAGACAGTAGCCGATTATGATATGAATATCTCCTACACCCCTGGCAAGGCTAATGTAATGGCCGATGCTTTGAGCCGCAAGGCTTATTGCAACAACCTCATGGTTCAGGAAGCACAACCTATGCTTTATGAAGAGCTTCGCAAATTGAACCTTCACATTGTTCCTCAGGGTTATCTCAATACCCTGGAGGTTAAGCCAGACCTCGAGCGCAACATCAAGACCAGACAGAATTATGACTCTGAAGTTGAGAAGATTAAGAAGTACCTCTCCAAGGGTAATCCTTCTTTCTACCATGTTGGTGAGGATGGTGCTTTGTTCTTCAAAGGCCGCCTAGTGGTCCCCAGAAAGCATAATCTGGACTCTCGTTCGGATGTCATGAAAGAAGCACATGACACGCCCTTGTCTATTCACCCTGGTAGTACCAAAATGTACCAAGACATTCGTCAGCGGTACTGGTGGCCCAATATGAAACATGATATTGCTAAGTATGTTGCTGAGTGTGACGTTTGCTGTCGCATCAAAGCAGAACATCAAAGGCCTGCTGGAACTCTGCAACCCCTTGAAATTCCGGAATGGAAATGGGACAAAGTCCAAATGGACTTCATTACTGGTTTTCCCAGATCGCAGAAGGGTCATGATGCTATCTTTGTCGTCATCGACCGATTCTCAAAGGTTGCTCACTTTCTGCCTGTCAAGGAGACAATCACTGCTAGTCAGTTAGCAGACTTGTATGTTTCCAGAATTGTGTCACTCCACGGTGTTCCGTTGGAGATCAGTTCAGATCGTGGCAGCCTCTTTACTTCCAGGTTTTGGAGTAGTTTCCAAGAAGCCATGGGAACTCATCTGTCTTTTAGCACTGCTTATCACCCTCAGTCTCAGGGTCAAGTCGAAAGAGTTAACCAAGTGCTTGAAGATATGCTTCGAGCTTGCGTCATCTCATTCGGTAAGAAATGGGAAGAATCTCTCCCATATGCCGAATTCTCTTACAACAATGGCTATCAAGCTAGTCTAAAGATGGCACCATTTGAAGTTCTCTATGGACGTAAGTGTCGAACCCCTCTGAATTGGTCAGAAACTGGGGAACGTTCACTCGTTGGACCGGACATTATTCAACAAGCTGAAGAACAAGTCCGCATTGTCCGTGAACATCTGAAAACTGCTCAGTCTCGTCAGAAGAGCAACTATGACCGAAAGCACAAGGTAATGGTCTATCAGCCTGGTGAGCAAGCTTACCTTCGTGTCACTCCGATGAAGGGCACTCATCGGTTCGGAATCAAGGGCAAGTTAGCTCCTCGCTATATTGGCCCGTTTCGCATTCTCGCTCGTCGAGGAGAAGTGGCATATCAATTGGAATTGCCGCCAAACCTTTCTCAAGTGCATGATGTCTTTCATGTGTCGCAACTTCGTCGCTGTTTTAAGGATCCTATCCGAGCTGTGGATCATGATGTACTTGAATTACGAGAAGATCTGTCTTATCCAGAATATCCGATCTGCGTTCTAGATCAAACTGAACGTCGGACTCGTCGAAAGTCGATCAAGTTCCTCAAGGTTCAGTGGTCAAATCATTCTGAGGATGAGGCCACTTGGGAACGCGAGGACCGTCTTCGTAAAGGATACCCTACTTTCTTTCAGTCTTCCTCTTAATTCTCGGGACGAGAATTCTTGTTAGAGGAGGAGAATTATAACGCCCCCATGTAATAGCTACAGTAATCACCCCTTTGATAGTGCCATGTCATTATGATTAACCATGCTTGAGCATCATTGCATCGTATCTCATTTCAAATTCCAATTTAAACTTGCAATTCAAACCTAAAGTGAAAATAAAAGTTGTTCAAAACCAGAAACTAAAATGTTCATTAAATAGGAAATAATTCATAACTAATTATGATCAGTAAAACAACATTACTAAAAATGCCTAAGTGACTCCATCAACCTCAAACAGTAGCTAGCAGCAACATTTAATATCATTTTATTTTATAAGAATTACAAATGAAATCATGTTCTACCCAAACCAATTTTTGGTGGTTGAGAATAATGCACTGTAATATTTGAGCCAAGTCACACATTTATTAAAATTCATTTAGTGCTAAAACAATTTGCAAAACAGTGGAAAAGAAAAGAAATAGAAAAGAAAAAGAAAAGGGGCAATGGTCTACTGTTCACTTGGGCTGCAAGTGCACAATAGCCGGCCCGGCCCAGCCCACCAGCGCCATCATCGTCTTCGTCGCACTGTCGCCTGGCGCGCGCGACAGCGTCGTCGTCTCGCCACGCGCCGGCCATCCGCGCCGTCCCCGACGCCGTTAAGGCCTCACCCGTGCCCCTCTCGACCGCCCCGAACCCTAGCCCCCTCAGTCGCCCCCCCGCATGCTTCCTCCCTCTCGATCCCCACCTCTCCCGCAACGTCGCCGTCGCTGCCGCGCTCGATCCCGCGGCCACCGACGACCTCGAGCCCCGCTGAGACGCTCACAAGCACCGCCGTGACCTCCCCGTCCCCCTCAACAACGCGCCAGAGCTCGGGAGCCCCTACATTGAGCGCCACGAGCTCTTCTTCCTCTTCTCGGCCGCCGACGAACTTCGCCGTCTCCGACCGCCCTGCTGCTCCTAAGCCACCGCCGGGCCTACGTGTGCCTCCCCGGTGAGCTCCTGCTCCTTCCTCTCCCTCTTCCGGCCTCGATTAGTCGCCGTAGCACCCGATTCACCGTGCGCCCGAAGCCCGCCGCCGCGTAGCTCGTCGCCGGCGTAGCTACGGCGACCATTTGGTCCCGTGCGTGCCATCGTTGCACTCGCCGCGTCGCGTAGGTCCTCCCCAGCGCATCGCCTCGCTCGTTTGCGCCCCGCAACCCCGTTCCCGTCGCACGCCCGAAGGGCCTCGCCGCCGGCGAGCTTCTGTCGCTCGCTACCGGCCACCTCAGCCGGTCCCACCGCCACCATTCGACGCGGCGTTGAACGCCCGTTCGAATGAGCCCGGCCGCGTCGCAAATGGCCTCCTCTACGCGAAACCCGCGCCGCGCTACCGTTTCGGGAGCTCGCCGGAGCTTCTCCGGCGGGATTCCGGCGAGACGCCGGTCGTCGTCCGACGTGGCCAGCCCTGGCCCACTGCCAGTGACACTGGCCGGTGGGGCCGTGGGCCCGTTGACCAGTCAGCGCCGCTGACTGGGTCAGCTGAGCCACTGACATGTGGGGCCTCCCCCCTCTGTGTCTATGACATATGGGTCCCACTGTCAGTTAGTTAATTAGGTGGTTAGAATTAATTAAAAATAATTAAATTAGTTTAATCAGTCACTGACAGGGCGGGCCCACTAGTTAATTAGGATAATTTAACCCTGTTAATTAAAATGAGCCTATGACGTGTGGGACCCACTGTCAGGTTTGACCTGGTCAACCCCACTGTTGACTGCTGATGCAATGCTGATGTCATGCTGACGTCATCCCAACACTGTTTCGGATAATGTTGAATTAAATAATTAAAATAATTCCAGAAAATTAATAAAACTTTAGAAAATCATATCTTTTAAACCGTAAGTCAGATGAAAATAATTTATATATGTAAAATGATCAGAAAAATATGAAGATTCTGAATATGTGAACAAAACACCTGTCCAACACTCCTAGCTAGCTGAACATGGAACTTTTTGACTGTTTTCGATAGATGAATAGTGCACCACTTTAATAAAATAAATCCAGATAAATTCCTAAATTAACTAAATCGTTTAGTTAGACAGTAAAGCACATTTGCATATCTTTTAGGCATGTCATGCATCATTGATTGCATTTGTTTGCTTTATATTTATTGTTTCTTCCCCCTCCTTCTCTCTCGATAGACGCCGAGACCGACGCCGTCCCAGCAGAGTTCGACTACACCCCCGACGACCAGCCGTCAGACGACCAGCCCCTCTCAGCAGAGCTTCCAGGCAAGCAAACCCCCTTGACGCATGCCTATATCACCCATTCCTTTCTCCCTCCTGCTTGCATTTGAAATGGCCGCTGCTACTGTTTTATCCTATTTCTGATGCATAGTCTGTTTTTGATAACTGCTATTGATACCTGCCTTATTATCCAAACTGCTTAGTATAGGTTGGATGGAAAACCATCTGTGGCCCCTCTCCCTTGCTGTAGTTGCTCCGCTTTAGTACCTGTGCCCCGTTCGAATGATCGACGGGCTGAGAACAGCACATCACCGCACACCCCCTAAATTGCTCGACACTGCAGAGCTGGCATCGAGTGCCGAGGGTGATACCTCTTAGCTCACTTTCGATGGTGCCTCTGTAGAATAGCTTCCCGGATGTGTGTTATCGAGGGTGATTCCTCTTACATCACCTCCGCTAAGCTACCGTCGCGCAACTCCTCGAGTGGGAATCCATCGAGGGTGATTCCTCGGATTCCTCCTCGTTACTTGGACACACGGTTACTTTGACCTTTGTTATAGGCGGGTCCACCTCGAGAGGTACCCGCGGGGAAATGTAAAGTCGGGCTGGCCCCAAGGGTGCCCGCGAGCGAATATCATTAAAGACGGGTCGGCTCCAAGAGCACCCGCGCGATACTAAATACGCCTAACGGAACTGGGTATTTGATCTGAGTGGGTCGTCGTGCCCATTTCGCACTACCACCACGTGGGATAATGGTTTAATGGGGCCCTCTGCAGCGTAGTATCAGCCGAAAGCTCTTCAGACGTCACAGGTTACTTTGCGGGCTGATCGCCGGGATTGGGCTGGTTACGTCACTGGGTTGTCCAGTGTCGTGCCTGTTTCTCCGGCCAGCCACGCAACGTGCAGGAGTGCAATGGGTGATGGGCCCAAGACCCCTGCGCACTTAGGATTTAGACCGGCGTGTTGGCCTCTCTGTTGAGCTCTAGGTCGGGCTGCGTTGTGTCGATCACCCGAGGCCGGGTATTACCCAGCAAGTGTATCCGGCCGGAGGTAATCGAGCGTGTTGGGTAACAGTAGTGCACCCCTGCAGGGAAGATATCTATTCGAATAGCCGTGTCCACGGTAACAGGACGCTTGGAGTTGTGCCCGGATCCATGACAACTATAAAGAGATGATGATACATGATAAACTGTTAATACTGCTCTCGGGATCGCTTTCTCGCAGGGTGTCGAGAAAGGATCTCAGGGCATTGCTACTGTATGACAACATGTATGCTACTACTATCTACTCTCTTCTGATGCTGCAAGACTGCTTGAAGATGCTAGTCTTCGATAGGCTAGGCCTTTCTCTCTCCTCTGGCATTTCTGCAATACAGTCCACAAATACAGCCTTCTCATTTGATACCATTGCATGTTTAGCGTAGTTCTGATGTCAATCTTGCGAGTACTTTGGATGAGTACTCACGGTTGCTTTGCTATTATTTTCCCCCATACCCTATTGTTGATACATCAGACGATGGAGCCCAGGAGCCAGATGCCACCGCCGGAGCTTACTACCAGGAGGGTCCCGATGGTACTTACTTCTGGATCGAGCCAGCCGACCAGGAGTAGTTAGGAGGCTCCCAGGCAGGAGGCCTGCGCCTTTTCGATCTGTATCCCCTGTTTGTGCTAGCCATCTTATGGCACCCGTGACTAACTATGTCTGTACTCAGATATCATTTGTGTGTATGACTTATGTATTCGGGTCCTCGCGATCCCTGGTTTGTAATATGATGATTTATGTTTGAATTTGTGCCTAAAGTTGTGTTGTGATATTGATTAGTGAGTCCCTAATCTTGGTCGTACGCGTCTGCGTGTATGATTAGCGTACGGTCAAATTGGGGGCGTCACATTCAGAAGCAGCAGAAGAGGAGCCAATGCCCATACAGTTTCAAACACAGCACAACACAAACAATTTGGAGGTGCGGCTTGCTTTAGGTCATGTAGAAGTGGAACAAAATCTTGTAAACAGTTCAGAGGAGCAACTAGAAATAGAATAGTTTGGACATTGAGCCTCCCATTTTCAAAGAACACAAGGGCAGAGCACAAACTAAGAGGAGAAAGGGCCAATTTGAGAAGCCAGCTCCCAAAGACACTTCAAGGATGGCCTCAATTACCTGCTCCAACTGCGAGAAGGTGGGCCATAGGTACACCAATTGCCATGATGCTTTGAAGTCTGCACTGGCTATGAGAAAGAACAAGCATCAGGTAACCAATATGCTAATAGTAGGACTAATTTTTTTGGTACTTTGTTACTTACTAATATTAAATCACTTGTTTTTTCATTGCAGCTCTTACCCACTTGATAGTAGATCTACACCGGCACCTGCAAGGACTGCAGCCTCTGCTGCTGCCACTGCTGGTGGATCATCAAGGAGGGCAACAACTACTGCTAGTAGACCAGTTCCAGCAAGGAGGGCAACATCTGCTGCAAGGACAACATCTGCTGCCACTACTAGTACACTAGCAAGGAGGCCAACTAGATCTACTGCCACTGCTGCTGCATCAGGTGCTGCCACTACTAGTACACCAGCAAGGAGGCCAACTAGATCTGCTGCTGCTAGTGCACCAGCTGCTCCCAAGGGTAAGGCAGCAGCCACTAAATCTTCATCAGCTGCTCCCAAGAGTAAGGCACCAGCAACTAGATCTTCATCAGCTGCTCCCAAGAGTAAGGCACCAGCAACTAGATCTTCATCAGCTGCTGCAAAGGGACCAAGGTTAGCTTTCTTGCCTCCAAGAGCAACTGATGGTTCCCAGAGAGTCAGGAAGCCCAGCAACATAATGAAGGGATACTTGACTGCTTCTGGTGCAAAATGGTGACTATGTTGTCTTGATGCTGTGCCAAACTATGGCATTTTGGTTGTGTTGTGTCAAACTATGTTGTGGTGGTACTGTGATGATCAAGTGTTGATCAATTAATGTAGTGCTACTCCAGTTATGATCATGTTCTGTTCTACTAGTATTGTGATGATCAACTGTATGGTTTATCTACTCTTGTGATGATCAAGTTAGGTTGTGCTACTCTTGGGATGAACAAGTTAGGTTGTGCTACTATTGTGATGATCAAGTAATGTTGTGCTACTCTTGTGATGATGGTGTAATGTTGTGCTACTCTTGTGATGATCAAGCTAGATTCCTTGAAGTCGACAAAAAGCGTAAAACCCCTAATTGACCCTACTTGATTCCTCGGCGTCGATAAAAAGTGTAAAACCCATAATTGACCCTACTTGATTCCTCGGCGTCGACAAAAAGCCTAAAACCCATAATTGACCCTACTAGATTCCTCGGCGTCGACAAAAAGCCTAAAACCCCTAATTGACCCTACTTGATTCCTCAGCGTTGACAAAAAGCCTAAAACCCATAATTGACCCTACTTGATTCCTTGGCGCCGACAAAAAGCCTAAAACCCCTAATTGACCCTACTAGATTCCTCGGCGCCGACAAAAAGCCTAAAACCCCTAATTGACCCTACTTGATGCCTCGGCGTCGACAAAAAGCCTAAAACCCCTAATTGACCCTACTTGATGCCTCCGCGTCGACAAAAAGCCTAAAACCCCTAATTGACCCTACTTGATGCCTCCGCGTCGACAAAAAGCCTAAAACCCTTAATTGACCCTACTTGATGCCTCCACGTCGACAAAAAGCCTAAAACCCCTAATTGACCCTAGTTGATGCCTCCGCGTCGACAAAAAGCCTAAAACCCTTAATTGACCCTACTTGATGCCTTCACGTCGACAAAAAGCCTAAAACCCCTAATTGACCCTACTTGATGCCTCCGCGTCGACAAAAAGCCTAAAACCCTTAATTGACCCTACTTAAGCTCACAGTCATCAGTTGCATAGAAACATACTTAAGATCAAATTCATCAATTGTAAACAGCTTGCTTAAGATCACATTCACCAGTTCTAAATACCACCACATTCAGCATAAGTTAAAATCCATACATGATCATAGTACTAGATTAGTACATTACATATCCATAGTTCAGGAGTTCATAGAATTTAAACTACTATCATTATAGCAAATGCCAAACCACACCCTGCAAAAGGTCAGCAAATGCCAAATGATATTGCCCATTCTTCTCTTCCATGGCCACCTGCTTATCCATTTATGATGGCCTTGATCCCCTCCAGCTTCACATTGCTCTGTTCAACTGTCTTCTGGAGCTCATCAATGTGGATCTGCAAATTCTTCCTCTCTTCAGCTAGCTTGAGCTTCATGTTCCTAATGACACTTGCTTGAGCAGCTGGTAGATTCTTAACCATGTCATACTTCTCCTGAAGCTTGCTGCTTTCATGATCTTTCCTTTCTAGCTCTGCCCTCCTTTCCTGAGCATCCAAAAGTCCATTCACATCTTCAACCAACTTCTCATAGCTGGTCTGCAGCTTCTTCTTCTCTTGTGTTAGGTTATGAACAGCAAATGAATTCATCAGATTGTCCTCAGTCCTGTTTCTCTTCCTCTCTTCATACATAAACCATAACTTGGCTAATGCATTCTCAAGGGTATTGGGCCAAGATGGATCAACCCATTCAACTAGTCCACAATTTTTACCTTCCTGAAAAAATACAGTATTAACATAAAGAAGTACAATATAGTGAAGTGCTTACAATGATGGGCTAGATTAGAGCAGGCAAGCTCTAAAGTAAACATCCTAAAGTCAACAATGATTTGCTCTAAAGTAAACAATTACTAAGTAAACAATGATGTTGTGCTAACCCATGCATCTTTTGTCTTAAATTATGCTAACATGTAACAGTTAAAAAAAGACCTAACTAAACAATGTTGCCAGATCCAGACTAAACAATGCTGGCAGAGTAAACAATGACTGCATCCACTGTCCTAACTTCACAATATAATACAATGACTGCTTCCACAGTACACATCCATGGTAAACAAATGACAGATCTGCTAGGTAAATCCACAACTTCCAATTAGTTCAGTTGGAACCATACCTTCTCTGCACAACAAAGAAACCTCCTGCCAGTGTGAATCCCTTCGAAAGCAACACGCCTCTCTGCTGCCTTCCCATGTTCATGGCACAAAACAGGCAACTCAGTCTCAGGGCCCTCGAAATCTGAGTCTTCGGTGCTAGCAGGAACCTGGAGTGCAAAGGAATGCCAGAGATTTGATCCACAACTTGAGAACAAGCTCATTCGAGAAATCCCCAAATATCAAAACCCTAACTCTGAGAACTGACCTTAATGGTGCCGTCGTCGGAAGCTGTGCTCACGTACTCGACAGTGTGCTCGCTGCTATCCGACCCATCACTCCACGACACCATGGCACTGCGGCGGCGGCAGATGCAGCGAGCAAGAACAGAGCGGATGCGGCGAGCAAGAACATAGCGAGAGAGGAGCGAGCGAGCAGACTGGATAAGAGGAGTAATGTTTCGCTCTTTTGACCGGCAGGACCGAACGGCCCCGTCTAACGGCTGTCGGGACGGCCTGGAGTGCCACGTAGGCGAAAAACGGTCCCCACCTGTCATAATAGCACTTAACACGGCCCAATCCGCCGATCGGTGCTTTTTGCAAAACAATTACGAAAGACGTGGTGTTTTCTGCAGAGAAACTGTATCCTAGTGTTTTTCGCAAACCTAGCTCTCAAAGTGGTGGTTTTAAGCAATTTACTCCCGGCTTGGTGCTCGTGGTTGTGGTTGGCACCGGTACTCTTGCCCATATACAAAGAGATGGACAACATATATGGGATAGATGGGAAGCGTGGAATCTGTTAACTGATGTTATCACAACGCAAATGAGACGTGGTCACAAATTAGCATATTCGGCACAGAGATGTAGATGCATAGATTCATCATTAACAAACCTATTCGTGATAAACAAACCATAAAAAAGAAGAGGAATTAGAACCTAGGCCGTAAGACCAAGCCACAAGTAGATTCATGCAATCGGATGCAGGTCAGCGCCTCAGCAGCATGACCATCTACCGAGGCGGCGGGCGCTCCGGCGCGGTGGAGATGAAGGAGAATCATGTGGGTTGCTGGAGAAACGTCAGTCAATTCAGGTGGATGCGACGGAGGGTAGAAGAGCTGGCCGACATGGTGGATCAGGAGCTGAGCCACACAGTGGTTCTGCAGCATGGACGACGTAGCCGCGTCGATTAATTGAGAAGGATTTGATTACCCTAAATGGATGGAGGGATTAGGGGAGATGGGCAAGTGAAGGACAGGAGGTTAGAATGGAAACTCTCAATCGTAGGATGAAATGATAAATCCGTCGCAGGATTGGTCTGATGATTTGTTTGCATCAGACCACCGACGAGAAGTGTTTCTTATTTTTTAAAGCAAGCAACCATGCCACATCGGCACCTATGCGTGTCAATTATAAGTTACACCTTTTTGCATTAATTTATTCATGCAGCAGTGCCACATTAGCAAACCATACATGTTGTGTTGGATACTTGGATCAAATTTACGTAGTTCAAGATTTGCATTTTTGTAAAAGGAAAATGTCATTTTATTAACTACAATGTGAACCAAAGGATGGATATTAAGAAAATGGCATTTTATTAACTACAACAATGCAAATCGTGAACTACGTAGATAGGCATCCTGTGTTGCATCCCTATACAATTCCTGCGCATTTTATCAAAAAGTACAATGGATGGCCCTCATCCTCATTTTTAACTTAGAACTGACAGTTGCAGCATTGTAGAAGGCGATTGTTTCTTTCTTCTTCATCAGCTTTATTGCGTAAATCCTTAGTCTTTTTCTTTTGACCCACAGCGGCCGGACCTCTACCTTTGTAAATCCTTAATCTATATCTATATCTATACCTACTATTAAAGGACGGATTGCTTCTGCCCGTACGTCGCCAGCGTTTTTGTAAAAAAGCCCCTGACGTTATAGACATTCAACCCGCGCTCCTAACTTAAGTGAAGAAAAAAACGATTCAGTTTTATTAAAAAAAAAACACTCCCAATCCACCTTATCCACCCCGTCCTCCACGGGGATCCCCCCTCTCTCGCGATCCACTGCGCTGCCGCTTGCCGTCGGCGTCCATCCCGCCGGAACAAAGGAATGGCAGGCGTTGCTGCGCCTCTTGCCGCCGGCTGCGCCTCTTGCCGTCGGCATCCCGCCGCAGCAGCCAAGCAAATGGTGAGGCGGCGCGGACGGCCTCCTCCATCCCAGGCGGCCCTCTCCGGCGAGGTGAGCCCAGGAATGGGGCGAAGAAGGTGGCCGGGCCGCCGTGCGCGCGCACTGGAAGGGCTCTGGGCCTCGTGGGTGTTGTGAAGAGAGGGGGTGGCAGCTGAGGGTGGGTACAACGTTGGCTAGCGCCGGCCGCGAGCGCGCGCCTGTGCTGTGACCTGTCCGCGTACGCCGTCGGTCGGCTCCGGCCGCGAGCACGCTCCTCCGCAGCCAGTACTCTTCCGCCTCCCTGACGTAACCTTCTCAACATCTGCATCATCTCCCGTTTCTGATTTGGATAGAAAATTGCAGTTTCCTTGTCCAACACATCTCGATTTGGATGGATTGCAGTCCGTGTCCTTGTCCAACTCAAATCAATGGAGCTGCCGACCCGGATTGTGTTGTTGGCTGCTATAAGAAGGGAGGCTCCTCGGCCCGAATCTCCATCAGGCAAAGATTTTGGACGAACCATCCAATGTCGCCACCGAGTTCGCCACTGGAAGAAGCGCCGAGTTTGCCGGAGGTAGAAGAAGCGCCGAGTTCGCCGGAGGTAGAAGAACAGCCATTGAGCCGTCCAATGTCGCTTGCGTCAGCTACAGCAAAGGTATGTATCCCCTTGACCCCTGTTTTGAGTTATTCCTTACTCCTCGGACACCTTCAATACAGAGGACCATTAGAGCCAATCCCTGCCTCCGATGAAAAAAATCACTGGACAAGAGCTAACTGTAATCATCGTAATCTGAAAATCTCAAGGACCCAGATATAGATCTCAATGGTGGTTTGCCTTCAATTTTAGTGCGCAGAAATAATTGAATGTTTAGTAGCCGGTTAGCTGCCTGTCACACATGTTGTGAGAAACTGGGTGAACATGTAGAGGTGCCACTTGACGTGAATTGGTTATACTCTTGAGTGATCCTAATTGGGATTTGAGTTTCTCCTGATGGTTCACGTGATTAGGTTGAAAAGGTGTAACTATTCTCAGATTAGATATCCTTGTAAGCAGACCAGGAAAGGCTCTGAATTTTTCACCTTCTATATGCAGGTGATAAAATTGACCCAAGTCACCCAACACAACTGGTTACTGTCCACATTCAGTTTGAAAGACCCCCTGTAGGAGGGAGTCCTCACTGTTGTTCCAATTTTATCAGTCCTGCGAAAAAATGTAATTTTATCAGTCCTGCGAAAAAATGTTAGGTTTTGCCTTTGTGGTTCGTACAATGAAGCCAGGGATCCCATGAAGTTGTTATGTAGTTCAAGTATTTTGCTAGGTTCAGAACGAGAAGCGGCAAGAAATCCTGGACAAGTTTTGCATAGTTTAGTTAGGATCATGTGAATGCATATGAGAAATCTTATGGTCAACTGATAGTATTCTAATGTTGAACATACAAGTATTATCCCCGTTGCAACGCACGGGCTCTTTCTTTCTCGTTCCGGAACTTTTTAACATGCACATATGTATTGTACTACAAGCATCCTAGCTTTGTCATCTTGTTAGTGAACTACATACATGCACATATGCACATATGTATTGTACTACAACACATGATGTACTACCTCCGTTTCAACTGATTCATATGATAGTGCTTCTAACGGTTGGAGGTTTACCTTTTTTTTGTGATTGCAGAAACTAGATGACGACACTGAACTTAACATTGCTGAGGATTTTGATAACCGACCTTCAAAAAAAGCAAAAATTTCTGAATCAGGTGTTCTGGAGCCATCACCTATGTCACCAACTATGTCAACGTCTACTCCAGTTTCTGAGTGTTTTGAATCGATTGTGCCGGAATCAGATAATCAGATAGATAGTGATCCATTACCATCACCTCCATCCCCGTCTAGCTCCACATTATCTCCAGTTTTTTCATTACATGATGTTAAGGAACCAGATTCAAATAAACAGATCGAAGTTGGTCAGACATATGATTATCTCCCACAAGGTATTTGTTTGATTTATTATGTGTACTTTTGTATCCAATATATTCTTTAATTATTTGATTTTTGCAGACTATACATTGACCGACCATGATCATTGTGCTCATATAGCAATAGAATCATCTTTGAGAAAACAATTGCTGGTTCGGATAGATGGAAGTTCTGTCTTACAAAATCAATTGATGTGCCTACTAGATGAAAAAGAGTGGGTAAATGATGATGTAAGTACCCTTACTCAACCAGAAAAAATTTCTAATCACCAATATCTATTAGTAATGTATTTTTAATCTTAATTATAGGTGATCAATGCATATATATGTTGTATAAAGGACCAAATACATGCCCAGAATGACAATAGAGTTTATTTTGAGAGTCCTTTTGTTACCTCACTATTTAGACGTGATGGCAAGCTTGGCATACAACAAGATAGTGCCTTTATGACAGAGAGTGTCAAAAAATACATGGAGCATGACATGGTAATATCCATATCCATAATTTTCATGTTTTAGGTTCCAATCATTTTTATTTTTAATTTTCCTAATTATTTTGTTACAGATTGAACTTCCAATAAATACCAGCAACACACATTGGTATTTAGCCATTGTGAATACAAAAAAGCGTGAGATTCAAGTACTAGACTCATTGTGCTGGAAGTTCGACCGAGATGATCTCGCTATTACGGTTAGTTACAACACCAATTTTAATCCTACATGTAAATGACATAAATTCATACTTCGTTAATGTGTATCATTTCTGATCACTAATTCTTTTTTAGCTACGAGGAATACAATTTCATTTGGACCTCCTTAAAAGTCAAAACTTGGTTAGCAACGATTGGAAAAACGTTGATCTTACTGAATGGAAAATCACAGAACAGTTACAAAAGCCAATTCAAAAAGACAGTTCTTCATGTGGTTTGTTTATGGTCAAATTTATGGAATATTTCACCGGATGTGCCCTATCCTACCCAATTACACAGGTATGTATCTTTTTTGTTTAATAAAATGTATGTTAATTTTTTTAAATATACTAATAATTGTTCGTGTTGCACAGGAGATGATTACTTCTTTTAGGTTCAAGTTAGCCAGCATACTATTATGTTGGAAAACAAACACTGCAACAATGACTAAAATCGTTGAAGAAAGTGATGATGACACGGAGGGAGATCCTGATGATGTTCAAATATTGGAAAGTATAGATGATATAAAAAAATCAAAACCAAAAATCACATTATCTATTGAAAATAAATACAGATCATTGATATCTATTCTTTCAAATATGAGCTTAGATGAGTTAATAGGTGGACTCTGTAGCTTCATTAAATCAATCAATTACACCGACATTTTAGAGTAAGTCATTTCAAATTAGTAGTGCAATTGTACTGTATCATTTTTCTTAATGTTTTGTTACCTTATTATCTTAATTTTCGTTATCATCAGGAAAGTATGGGTCCAGAGTTCAAAGCCATATCCAATTAGCTTGTCTCTCAAAAAACTACAAGGAATGTTAAAGGATGATTTACCAATGGACAGAGATTGCTTTAATTTGGTCGTACGAAAGATTATGTTTGATGACATCCAAACGACACAAAAAACAAAACGGTTGATAGTAAAGCATTATCTAGACATGAAATTTTGGGTACGTTTTTATATTCATTATAAACTTTTTTGCATATCTAAGTTTTTAAAAATCTTACTAACCAATTATTTTATATATACTAGATAACTACCGATTTTGGACGGCACCCAGACTTTCGAAAAAAGTTAGATGTGGAACAATTAGCAAATTCTGTTCGTAGTTGGCCTGGTATCAAATATAATGTTTCAACATGCAAATCGGTAAGAGCACTTCTATTTACCTTAGACCCCAATTTTTATTACATCTAATATGTAGCTTATTTCAGATCCATGTTCCAATACAATCCAACGATGGTTTTATTCTATTCATATTGGACAAAGATACAAGAACAGTGTACATTTTGGACCCTACCCCTATTAATCCCATCTACCGATGCAACCCACTCGCAAAATATGTGCACAAAATTATATGGATTGCAGAACACTTGCCCAAAGCAATGTCAAAAGCATGCCCTGGGTCTAGATGGAGCGAGAATATTCTCCTGTGGCATCAAAAAATTCTAGATGATATTCCGGTTTACAACAGGTAACATTTTTCAGGAGATAAAGACTATATACTAAGTATTTGTTGTAGATTGATTTTTTTGCCGCATCTATTTCCTTCATGCTTGCTTCCTGCTCACATATGATTCCATCATTACCTGTGTAATAATTTTTTATAGTTATATATATAATGTTTGTATATAAATATTTATATATAGTAATTGAATATGTATACGATATTAATTACTAACATATATATTCTTATATATAAGGGAACTGTCTGGTTATCTTGTTCCCCTCTTCATGTCCACATGGGAAGACGAAAGACCACATTTGCCATTATTAAAGGTAAACATCGTGATCGTGTAGCTAATTAATATTGTAATTACACATCTGATGCTGATGTCATTCGTTTACAAACAATATGGATGTATAGGATGGATATGAACTCAGAAAACTAATTTTGGGCCAAGTGCTAACACTCAAGGACAATGAATGTGAAGACAACATGCCTGCCGGTGTACTGGAATTCATCAGTTGTATCAGGAAAATCCAATGTAAAACTGGTATGTAAAATAATACGATTCGTAAGGTTTCATATTAACAAACAATTTGAACATCATTTCAAAACTTTATTCTCTTTTAAAGATTGATTACTTCGTGTTTCTAACTTCCATTCTCTCAAAACAGGACGTCCGTGCTATTTCTAAGAAAGAAGCTTCTCTCTTGGCTGGCATCCATGGTGGTAGTTTTAGATATGTACCAAATGAAATGGCGCCTCATAGTTCATTAGATGTACACCAGTAGGGTCAATTACATATTGTTGGCAGTAAATGACTTTCAGTTTCTAGCTTGTAAAGAAATTTAGACATGTACTCTTTAACTGTAAGCTGTCGTTGATGGTGGTCATATGTGCTGGTTGAAAGCAAACACTTCAGTATCCTTTGTTGCTTGTCTATCTGTTGAAGCTTTTACACTTGTAAATTTAACGCCCTCTCTGTTATCTCTTGGTCATGCAATATAGAGGAATGTCAGTTATCTCCTCAATTAAGCATTTTTAAAGAGTTGAAGCTTTTACTGAATACACCTAGCCATATCCATAATTACTGGGTCTAGGTATTGCCCACTCAACATGGCACAGCAGAATTTCATAGCTGATCCTCTGAAGGGCAAAATAATATGCAGCAAAAATTATGTGGTTACTGGGACTCGATCCCAGAGTCTCCTGGTTGTATGAAAGAAGTGGTTACTGGGACTCGATCCCAGAGTCCCCTGGTTGTATGGAAGAAGTGGTTAACGAGTTGAATTAGAAGAGATCTGCGTTTTGTAGTGGTTTGGATGCACATGAACGCTCGAACTGCTATGTACCGAATAACAGAATAACGAACAGAGAGGATTTCTCTGTCGCCGTGACTGACCACGCACGGCCGTGTGCGCAGCCAGGACTGTGCGGGGGTTGAAGCTAAAACAAGGCAAAAATAAATAAATAGGGGCGCCTGGGATTTGAAACCCAGACCCCTCGGTTGTGTGTGTGGGTTGGTAACCAGTTGACTGGGTGCTTACTTCTGATAAGAAGATCATGCTACAGTACTAGACTTAGTCTCGAGCTCGTGCTCCCCTCGATGGCCATGGCGCAGGCCTTGGAGAGGCTCTGGTGCTCGCGCCCTAGCCCTAGCCGCAGGTCTTGTGCGTGCGCAGTGGGTGCTGCGGGTGCGCTGAAACACGGGCCGAATGGAGGAACTAAAGGCAGGAGCTTCAGCTCGCTACCATGGCAGGTCATAGTGCAGCAGAGAAGAGGCGCGCGGGGGATCAGACAGCAGTCTGGTAAGGCGCGCGAGTAGGCGGGAGAGATGGCTGGGTAAAAAACAAACAAGCCCCGTATTTCTGCGTATTATGTACAGATACGAAAATACAAGGCGTTCGCCATCTTCTCGCACGGGCTCATCCCCGTAGGGCGTCGGTAACTACAGGCTACAGACGACGATCCAGCCACCGTCGCCGTCAGCGACCAGTGCCTGTCTGCGGCATAAGCAGCAGCTGCAGCCGATTTCCACGCGAGCACCACGCAAGCCCCGTCCGGATTTGACTGGGAGACGCACCTCCACGCCGGCTTATTACTGGTCGGAAAGAAGTACAGGCAAACGGGAAGCAATACATACACCAACTCGGAAGCAATACTGATGAGAACCAATTGGGAAGATTATTACTGTTGAGAACCAATCAGGAAGCAATACATACACCAACTCGGATTCATATACAAACTCGGACAGGGAAAGGCTACACTAATATAAAGTGCCAAGCTTTCAGACATTAGATGCCCAACCAGAAAGAAGTACAGGCAACTTAGTCCACGCTGAGGTTACACGGGTTGATTTTGACTTGTATTATAAAAGAAGAGCAATCTCCAAGCTACTGAACCAACGAGAGTAGATCAATCTACAAGAAATCTCCAAGGTACCAAGCCAACCAGAGCCAAGGAGCCATCAAGTATGTTCCTTATCTCCTTACATAATTAATATACACCAACTCTTTATTTCAAAAAAAAAAATATACACCAACTCTATGATCCATGAAACTTTAAGACGCCCACTGAGGTAGCCACCCGTTCTTCTCTTTTTTATCATCTGCACGAACTGTGCATGAGATGGATGTCTCAATTGATTGAAATGATGCCTTGATTGCTACCATATGCTTGACATTGGTCTGTTGATTTTGTTTATTGATTGCATGCTTGACATGATGCAATATTTGTAAGAAATTAAGCTGAATTTTAAATTTGTATGAGTAGAAAATACATGCCTATGTGTGTGATTCTATCAGCAGAAAATACGTTATCAGCAGAAAATACGTACATATATGTTTGATTCTATGAGTACAGATCTTCAGATCGACAACTTCTCTTTTTGACAACAAAAGCAATCTGGGCATGGTTTGCTCGACGTTAGTTTATTTTCATTGCTATTTCACCATTCTTGCTTTACTAGGAATAACAATATATATACAGAATTTTATTTCCCTATTGCAGGAAAACATTTGGACCATAATCTCAAATCATGGATGCTAAGGAAAAAAGAAGAAAGAGAGATAGAGAGCGGTATGAACGCATGACCGATGAACAAAGGCATGATCAACTCAAAAAACGCCGTGAAGCCTATCATCAAAAGAAATATCCAACAAAGACACCAGAACAAAAGGAGGCAAAATGTGCAAAAGAAAAACAAAAATATGCAAATATGCAGCCAGAACAGAAGAAAGCAAGAATAGAACAAATTGAAGCTTACCGTCAATTGAAACGCAGCACACCATCCAAAGATTCAATTGCAATGGAGAACCCTGAATATGTTGCAACTGAACAGGAGGTTGGTACTTCTGCATTTACTGTAAAACACAGGGATCATGTGGCAGCGGGCAAAAGGCAAGCGCTGCTACACCGTCGTAACGAAGAATTCTTGATAAAAGGGAGACAAACTGTTTCCATATCATCAAAAGAAGATGCATCCATGACAGAAACCGGCAATGAAAACAAAGAACATCTAGAGCAGCCACAAGTCATGACTTACGGTAATAATCTCAATTCTCAATTTAATACAATACACGCATTCCAAGTAAATATAAATATGTCTGTACAACTAACCATCTTTTCTGGACAGACATCCCCTCCTTAATGTTTCCAAGCATCAGAGAAACAAATGCACCAACACAATCATTATACAATGATCATCACAGTAAAGTGGCTTTCTGGCCAAACATCCCCTCCTCAATGCTTCCAACAATCAAAGAAGTGGATGCACAAATACAATCATTATGCAATGAAAATCACGGTAAGGTTAAATTACATACATATAAAAATATTTGTATACAAACTTTATATATATAACAATAAAAATTTATTACACAGGTAATGATGGAATCATATGTGAGCAAGAAGCGACCATGAAGGAAATAGATGCAGCAGAAAAAACAATCTACAACGAGGATGACGGTAAGGTTATCACTTTCATACGAGGTTATCAATTTCATATATGTTCATATATATAAATATATATGCAATCACTTACAACACAGGTAATGATGGAGTCATATTTGAAGAAGACATGGACGAAGATGAATACATGTTCACCGGTGAAGGTATGCTTTCAACAATTACTATAAATTTGCACAATTACAATACTACTTACTAACTTCTATATGTTGCATATCAAACCAGAGTGGGACGGAGATGTGGAAATTGAAATCATAGAAGATGAGGAAACTCTCAACCCTGATCCATATGATTTCGTCTACAGCAACATACCAACAAGCACAAACGTGCTCGAAAAAGAAGAAGATTGCAGATTCTGCCATGCAACCAAATTCAAGCATGAAACTAAGGGATTATGCTGCAAGAAAGGACAGATAAGACTAGCCAATCCAGATACACCACCAGAACTGATGAGACTTTGGACAAGCAATGACTCTGATGCAAGGCATTTTCGGCAAAATATAAGATTTTTCAACGGGCACTTCTCATTTACAACTCTATATTGTCAACTTGATAGAGACACGACTGACATGCGATCGGCTGGTATTTACACCTTTCGAGCACATGGTCAAATATATCACAACATACACTCATTTGGCAATAGTCGCTCGGATCCAAAGCATCTACAGCTCTACTTCTACGATGATGATCCAAGCTTAGAGCATCGATACCGCCGTTGTCGTGAGGAAATGTACGAGCAAGACAAGCATGTGATTGGAATAATAACAGACATCCTACGCGGAAACCCGTACTCTCAACAGTTTAGGAGTTTGGGACAAGCCGAAAACCTAGAGGACTACAGACTCGTCTTGAACCTTGACCAGAGATTGGACCAAAGAACATACAACACACCAATCAATTCGGAGGTAGCTGCAGTGTGGATTGAAGGAAATGAAAGAAGAGATACTTATGACAGAAATGTAATATTACATGGGAACAACAACGAAAAAGAGCACATTCGATCATATTATGGGTGCTATGATCCGTTGTCGTATCCTCTATTCTTTCCAAGAGCTGAACTGGGTTGGCATAGGAAAATCCCAAAGAGGGAAACACGAGAGGAAGATATTGCTGCTGATAATATCAGTAATGACGAAGACCCAGGTAAGAAATTCATATACTATTATATTCAAAATTATATTTTCATATACTACTACGTATGCAACTAACTTTTTATGTTGCAATATTTGCACAGATTCGGTTAGTGGCCTATGGGTAACCATGAGAGAATACTACTGCTATAAGTTTCATACACGACCAAACATATTCAACCCAATATTGCACGGCGGAAGGCTTTTCCAGCAGTTTGCTGTAGATACATACATCAAGATCGAAAGCTCCAGACTAGATTTCATGTGGCACCATCAAAACAAAATAAGGGCGGATCTATACCAAGGCCTTCTAGACAGCATTCAAGCTGGAGAACAAAATGGAGATGCAATCGGAAAACACAGAGTACTTGCCTCATCATTTATTGGAGGGCCACGAGATAGACTTCGCCGGTATCTAGATGCTATGGCTTTAGTTAGAAAATATGGAAAGCCAGACGTATTCCTCACAATGACCTGCAACCCCAACTGGGAAGAGATCACACGTGAGCTACAATTTGGACAAACACCACAAGATCGCCCAGACATCGTCGTTCGTGTTTTCAGGGCGAAGCTAGAAGAAATGAAGAAGCAACTATTTCAGAAGGCCATTCTTGGAAAGGTTCAGGCATATACATATGTCGTAGAGTTCCAAAAGAGGGGATTACCCCATGCTCACTTTTTGCTCATCATGACCGGAAAATACAAATACACATGCCCGGAACAGTATGACAGAATCATCTCCGCCGAGCTCCCTAACAAGCACAAGTACCCAGAGCTATACAAGATGGTGATCAAACATATGATGCATGGTCCTTGCGGTGCACTGAATAAACTGTGTCCATGCACAAAGAATCGTCCGTCATGCAAGAACAATTATCCAAGGCCATTCAATGAAACCACGATTCAAGGCAAGGACTCATACCCAATATATAGGAGACGCAATGACGGTCAGACTGAAATGGTCCGAAAATGCACACTAGATAATAGGTGGGTGGTTCCTTACAATCCCTATCTTTTAAGGATGTTCAACTGCCACATAAATGTTGAGATATGCTCAAGCATTAAAGCCGTTAAGTACCTCTTCAAGTACATCTACAAGGGTCATGACCGAGCATCTGTATCTGTAACTGACAATGCAGAAACAGTAGAAATTGACGAGATTAAGCAATACAGAGATGCGCGGTGGGTGATACCTCCTGAAGCACTATGGAGAATATATGGATTTGAGCTAAGCAAAATACACCCACCAGTCTTGCAACTTCAGCTACATCTCCCAAATATGCACATGGTTTCATATCATGGCATGGAAAAAATACAGAATATTATTGACCGTGAAGGCACAGAAAGATCAATGTTGACCGCGTACTTTGAAGCAAACAGCTTACATGAGAAAGCACGAGGCATACTATACAGAGAGTTTCCGGAACATTATACTTGGCAAAGACAGGGGAAGTTTTGGCAACAGAGGAAGAGAGCTGCTGTGTTCCAGGTCGGCAGGATAGTGTCAGCACACCCGGCTGAAGGAGAACGATACTATCTTCGAGTCCTCCTAAACCACGTCACAGGCGCCACCAGCTACGAAGACCTACGAACAGTCGATGGAGAAGTAATGCCAACCTTTCGTGAAGCTGCAGAAAAAAGAGGACTCATTGAGGCAGATAGCACATTGGATGACTGCATGACAGAAGCAGAGTTGTTTCGAATGCCATCCTCGCTACGAAGATTATTCGCGACAATCCTGGTGTTTTGTGAGCCCAGCGATGTACGTACACTATGGAACAAACACCTTGAGGCAATGTCAGAGGACTACAACAGAAATTGCAAATGTAAGCACACGGTGGAACAGATGGTGCTGCGAAATATCAGGGACATGTTGCACTCAATGGGAAAAGACATACGATTGTTTCCTCTTCCAGAGATCGACCAACAGCATGAGACACCAGACGACATACCCAGGGAGATCATCGAAGAGACCTCCATCGAGGTGGACCCCGAGGACGCATCTTTGCATAAGAACCTAAACTACGAACAGAGGAAGGCATACGACGAAATCCTAGCCACAATTGATCGCCCAAAAGGAGGTATATTCTTTGTCGATGGACCTGGAGGCACGGGAAAAACTTTTCTTTACAGGGCGCTCTTGGCCACAATACGCGGACAAGGCAAGATTGCTGTGGCGACAGCCACTTCCGGGGTTGCTGCTTCCATAATGCCCGAAGGGAGGACCGCCCACTCAAGGTTCAAGATTCCACTAAAAATAGACGATGGAGCTATTTGTGGATTCACAAAACAGAGTGGGACAGCCAAGCTACTCCAAGCAGCATCACTAATAATCTGGGATGAAGCATCTATGACCAAGAGGCAAACGGTGGAGGCGCTAGACAAAAGCATGCGGGACATAATGGACAGACCGGACCTTCCATTTGGTGGAAAAACGATGGTATTTGGAGGGGATTTTAGGCAAGTGCTACCTGTTGTCCGGAAGGGAACAAGAGCCCAGATAGTAGATGCATCACTACGCAGGTCCGAGCTCTGGAATTCAATGAGTCAATTGAAGCTTGTGCGCAACATGAGGGCTCAAAACGACAAGTGGTTCGCAGAATACTTACTACGCATTGGAAATGGAATGGAGGAGACAAATGAAGATGGTGAAATACTACTACCTACAAGTATATGTGTGCCAAATAAAACGGATAATGATGGCCTGGATATGCTCATCGACAGTGTCTACCAAAGAGACAATGCTTCACTAAAAGATCCAAAGTACATCACGTCAAGAGCAATTTTATCAACAAGGAACGACTCCGTAGACAGAATCAGTCTAAAAATGATTGACCGATTCCAGGGGGAGGAGATGGTGTACCACAGCTTTGATTCAGTAGAAGACGACCCACATAACTACTATCCACCAGAATTCCTGAACACTCTCACACCAAATGGACTGCCTCCACATATGTTGAAGCTCAAAATAAATTGCCCAATCATACTACTTAGGAACATCGACCCTGCTAATGGACTCTGCAACGGCACGAGGTTGGTCGTACGCGCATTTCAAAAAAATGCAATTGATGCAGAGATTGTGGTGGGACAGCACTCTGGAATGCGAGTTTTCCTTCCTCGGATACCATTATGCCCCTCTGACGATGACATGTTCCCGTTCAGTTTCAAGAGGAAACAGTTTCCAGTCAGGCTCAGTTTTGCAATGACAATAAACAAATCACAAGGGCAGACAATACCAAATGTCGGCGTCTACTTGCCTGAGCCGGTTTTCTCACATGGTCAACTATATGTGGCACTATCAAGAGCGACAGCGACATCAAACATAAAGGTACTAACAGGTACACATGATGTGAACAAGGACAAAAACAAGAGGACCTTTACAGGTGACACATACACAAAGGGGAAGAGAAAAAGGGAAAATAAAATCAGTACAAGCGGGACATACACAAAGAATATTGTATACACGGAAGTACTGACCAAATAGGTAATGCAACCTTTCAACTTTGTGTTCATATAATCAGTTTCTAATTTGTACGCTCATTACAAAAAAAATTAGACATTTATGATAAATATTGCATTGCTATTTTTTTAACCTTAAGTTTATTACTTGAATTCTACAGAACAATCCCACTGTCAATTGCAGAGTTAGAATACAGAACTACATGATCGTCTTCAAGGAGTACTCCAGCACTAGCTCATTCATGAATATTTGTTTATAATGTGTACAAAAACTTATTCGGGCTTATTTGAAATTGTAATCTTTCTGATGATCATATTTTATAATGTTTGTACAAGTAATACCAAATTTCATGCCTCATAGAAATACTCAATGTAACCTTACTTCTAACGCTTGCAAAAAATAGATTAAAAAAATATTGCATAATGGCACATGAGCAAACTATACTTAATATTTCGCCCGGTGCAACGCACGGGCATTTGTACTAGTCTTTAATATAAAGGCAGAGCTACAGCCGCTCTGGGTAAAAAAAAAAGGAGACCCCGACATTGCTTTTATGCACGTTAGCCCCGTGACACAATTCCGTAACAAAACCTCGTAAGTCTATCATTACTCCGGTATGCTCCTGTACGAGTTACTGGTCATGGTTGCCCAGTTTTCGTTCAACTAACAATGGGTAAACCAAGAGTGCGAAAATCAGAGAAAGAAAAAGACTGGTATGATTTTTATTGTAATTTTATCTTTCAGTTCTCTATCCATTGTACTGGATTTTGTTTTCCTCGATATTAATCTGATCTAAGATGCTCATTTTGGGTATCTTTATTGAAAAAAAGAGTGCGAAAATCCTTATTGATTATTATTTTTATCAAAAATACAATGGATGTCCCTCATCCTCACTTTTACATGGAGGAAGTACTAAATCGTACTATGTGGACAACGTGAGCTCGGACTAACATGTATGGCATCCATATAGGAAAAAAACTTGTCGAGCTGCTCTGGTAATTTTGCTCATATTTTCTCCCATACGGCATAGTCATTGCCGTGCGCGGCCACCTTGAAGCCTCCCGGAATGAGGTGCCCCACATCGTATCTTGGCCCGAGCTTGACGACGACCTTGCCGTCGATCTCGGCGAGGTAAAGGTCGGCGTCGGCCTCTATGATTTGCAGCTTGCTCTCGCTGTGTATCCCCTGCCGGGTCCTGATTGACACCAGGCGGTCGATCTCCTCCTTCAGGCCCCAGTCGAAGAAATGATCGTAGAACTGAAGAATCACAATTATTTTTCATCACTTCGGTCATGGTCTTTTTTATCATGATCGAAACAAGAACAGAAAATTTAGATAAGATGTGTTGGTACGATGAACTCACGATGCATGGCGTCCCTGGGTGAGTGAGGATGTAGGCATATCCCTGCATGACCCTGTCAGACGGGAAGGGCCACATGTGCTGCGTGGAGCCGGTGTCGTGGTTGTCCACGAAGGTCACCGCCTTGGCCGGCCACCACCCGATCATGCCTGGCGCCTTGCCGTCGGTGCCGCGCAGCCGCCACAGCTCGCCCTCCACGGCCACGTTCAGGATGCCCTTGGTGGTGAAGTCGAACGTGGTGGCGGGGCCGGAGCCGCCAACCTTGTTCACCCAGTTCACCAGCTCCTGCCGGTGCTGGTCCTGGTTGAGGTTCGGCTTGCCGTCCCCGCCGTACGCGAGCGACGTCCGTATCTCGGCCACGGCGAAGCTGGGCTCGGAGCGGTCGACGTAGATCTTGGCGACGTCCGCGGAGTAGCCCTTGGCGAAGTCGAAGCGCCAGCCGTCGAAGCCGATGTCAGTCCTGAGCCAGTTGAGCCACTCGACGAGCTCCTTCTGGACGCGCGGGTTGAGGTGGTCGATGTCCGGGGCGGCCCCGAAGTCGGCGCCGGTGTCCGGATTGCCGGTGCCGTCGGCGTAGGGCCGGTCGTCGCGGCAGATCATGTGGGGGCCCCAGTCGAGGCGGGCGTCGGGGGTGCCGCCCTCGAAGATGCAGTAGATGCCCCGGCCGTCCTTGCGCTCCGCCGTGCGGTGGTTGATGACGATGTCGGCGATGGCCTTGACGCCCTTGCCGTGGAGCGCCCCGATGAGGGACTTGAGCTGCGCCTTGTTGCCGTACTTGGAGGCGTCCAGGTCGTAGAGCCGGCCCGGCATGTACCCCTGCTCGGCGACGGACTGCGACGCCGGAGGGAGCCAGACGTGCGTGATGCCGGCGGCGGCGATGTCGTCCACCTTGCCCATCAGGAAGTTGTACCACCCGCCATTGTGCTTCCACGACTCCCAGTTGAAACCCTGCCACACGCAGAACTCGGATCAAAACCCGGTCCAAAGTGCAAACCATACATGATCGCGGCACGTACGATCTGAAGATAATGCTTACAGTTACAGACAACAGGCACGATCTTACCTGAAAGAGGACTTGCCCGGAGGCCAAGCTGGCCGAGAGGCCAAGGAGGACGAGGCAGAGGAGAGGGACAAGTGTTTGTTCGCCATCTTCTTCAAGCTCTCTCTAGCTGTGCTTTGGAAGAGGACGGACGATGGAGAACTGATGGATTCAGCCGGTGTGTGTGGCCAGGTATTTATAGCGTGCTGCAACACGCCGGAATTGCAACTTGCAAAACATTTTGCCGTGTGCTCGGCTTGAATGCTCCTTTGGGCCAGTGGATACGTCGGCCGGAGTTTGTTATCGGCCGGTGCGGTGAGCTCAAAAGGCGATTCGACGGCCAAGCGATGGAGACGGAGCCAGCCTTGGCCTTCCATAAGAAGGCACCGGCCTATACGACTGTCAGTTATCCTGAACCTCTGTTTTTCTGAGCATTTTTCGTGGAATAGTGTGCTGTGGTTACAAACCTCCATCTAATGCAACTGTATGTCTGTATGCAGGCCAAGAAAATTTGCAAGAACATGGGAACTACTCAACTGGGAGTGGTATAGTTTTGTTTCGTACATCATCAACCCCAAAAGGGTTCAGCTTTCCGCACTAAAATGAGGTTCAGTTCAGACGTGCTGCTTGCAAGCAACAGCTCGTAAGATCAGCAGCAACTGATGGCAACTTCTCAAGATGGCATCCGCAGTTACCTGCAAATTTCTAGTAACTGACAAGCATAAATCCGGTCAGAAAATCCCTAGCAACACCTCCTTCATAACCCGGACGAGGTGCGTCCCTCGAGGCGGATAAAACACACGGCACATTCACAAAGTTTCTAGCGAGTTTCAAACTTTTTCCAGTCCGAAGAGATCAACATAATATCCAAATGTTCAGTCGTTCGATGAGCATTCAATTCGTGGGGGTAGGAGTATGTGGCAGGAAAATGTAGATTCTTCACCAAAGTTTATCCCATTTAGTTTTGTTGGCGTCCCCAAGGAATTCCGAATGGGCCGGGGCTGCAGCTCCGGACGTCATTTCTGTACCGGAAAGAAGCTGCGCCTTTTGCTCAAACTTTGGGCGGGATAAGCAGGAGCCGTGATAAACGCTGGCCAGGCCAAAGCAGAGATCCAACTGACTCAACAGAACAAACGGAAGAGCGTCTTCACTTGCCACCATGCTATCCACAGTCGTCTATGACTTCACGCTGCACTGTTACGTAGCGCCGCGCCGCGCCCTTCGAGTATGAAGGTGGCACAGCCGCTGGTGGTGTTGTCCTTGTAGATGATGCGGGCGATTTTTTTTTTTTTTCGAAACGGAGGCAAAAGAATTGCCTCATCGATTAATTAAGAAGAAGAGAATTGCCTAGTTAATTTAGGGAAAACCGGACGAAAGCCGATACAAACACCCCAAAACGGGCTAACTCACAAAGCAGCGTGATGCGGGCGATTTCGTTGCAGCCGAGAACAGCTTTATGGGCACAACTGTAGGTGCATACACTGCTGAAGCTTTGGCGATTAAGAGACTTGAACTTGATCCATAAATTACCGGTCCATTTGGACCGTGTGGGACTGAGGAAGAAAAATCGGCAAGGAGCGATCAAGTCATTAGCAGCCCCTATTCTTGATGTCCCTATTCTTAATGATTGCCTTTGATAGAGACAAATCGCGTGGCACATGTTCTCGTAGCCTTGCCCTCCCTCTTTCATTCGTAGTCTTGCTGTGGATGATGTACCGATTTTTTAGATGAAATAAAGCAGAGCCACGATGGCATTCGGAGGAGAGAAAAACGTAGCGCCGGGGACGACAGGTGAGGAGCACACAGTCTCTTAAGCATAACAAGAGTAGGATTCTATAACCAAGATCAGTAACTAATGATGCATATAAAGAAACAAGCCTGCCAGTCTGCACTGCATAAGCTGAACACAAAAGGTACAATAGAACAAGGCACAAAAGGTACAATTATTTCGGGCCAGAATAACTTTTGACATTTTCTTCGGACAGAGCTCAGCATTGCTATTCCTTTCTTTCAGAAGTAACAAAACATCATGCATGAACCCACCAGTAAAAAAACCGCAGGTGGATTCACACTACTAGAAGAAAAGTAATAAAGGAGGAACTAGTGAATAGGAGTACATCACTGGCACATACACAACACTACGGCCAATATGAGTCGCCTGGTCAGGTGGCCTCGGAGCAAAAAGGAAGGCCACTTGACCACACGATCATTTGGATGCCACAGGGAGGTGAATAAGAAACGGACAACAGTAATGCCATAGTATCTACAACACTAACTTGACATATTTTCCTGCTGAACCCTGACCGACTCTTTTGCGCTACCTTTCTGTCACATTTTATTACGATTTTGTCTTTGTTCGACTACGATGAAGTTAAATTCACAGATAGTTTCCTGTCATGATGAGCAGTTTCTGGTCACTTGAAGTATGATGACATGTATAGCCTTACTCCGATGTCCACCGGACAATCCTCGCCACCGATTGCATGAAGAACCACGGGGATGTCACTCAGGTAGCTTATCACCATGGGCAGAACGGCTGGGGCAACTTCAACTTTCACTGCCTCATCGCTCAGCAAAACTGAATCGGCAGACTCTGCTGCTCCTGGTTCACCTTTGTCTTCGGGTAAGATTAACTCGGATGGATTCACCACCACCGCGACTTCCTCAATTGCTCTACTGCATCTGAACTGGCCTCCCCTCTTTTGGGGCTTATTCCTACATGCATCAAGCACCAAGGTTCCAGTGGCTTCCAACCATTCAGTAGATAATCCCTCGACTTCATCATAGTATATCCTCCGTTCCATCTACATCAGAAAATCATGATCAGGTGACCAAAACACACAAAATGGAGCTTATGTTACATGAGGTTAGGCAAGTCATACCGAGAGTTTGGGCACATAAACTGACATGAACCTTGGTCCAAGCCCCAGAACTCTAGCATTGGAGACCAGGGTCTGCAAAAGTAAAACCACAAATCCGTTAAAATAAAGCTTACCAATAAATTTAGTTGCAGGAGGTAAAAGATGATGCTGCACCATTATTACCTCATTCCTCTTTAGTAGAGCCCACATGTAGAGCTTCTGTCCAGCTTCTTCTGCACGGCAACTGGCCCACTTCCTTTCATTACAATGTTCGGCAGCCTCCCCAAGAACTTCAGAGTTAGGGATCTTAAACTTCATAGCTGCAGCAGACAGTGCTTCTCTCCCTTCTTTGGATTCAGCAGCATCCTTACTAAATTGGAGGCCTGTGAAGCATCTACTCACAATTTCACTAGATGTAGCTTTGACTCCATTCCGCCCAGTGGATATTTTCCTTTGCTTCAGATACGTCTGTTCAGCCTCAATTACTGCATTCAGTGTCCTGTGAACGATTATATCAGGATATCTTCGAAGTGGTGAAGTGAAGTGTGTATATAAAGGGATAGATAGCGCATAATGAGCCCAGTCATCCTTCTTGCTTCTCAGGTCCCCTGTGCAAAAGTATTCTGCAGACTGCATTTGCTTTGAAGCATAAAACATGAGAATATCAAACATAACAGGATCATCTTGCAACTCTTCCTTTATTCTGCAAATTGAAAGATGAAGTTGACCGGATGATGAAGAATCCAATTCAAACCCATTTTTAGCACAAAATGCCTCAAATTCTTTCAGCTTCCGTGGATTAGGTTCAGGATGCCTACGAAGTAAAGCACAATCAGGGAATGCATTGGATATAACTTCTGCAGCTGACATATTTGCCAACAGCATTAACTCCTCAACAATGAAACATGCATCATTCCTTTTATAGCGATAGCTATCGCATGGAGCCCCATCTTCATCAAATAGGATCGTGGGCTTTGAAGTGTCAAGAGAAAGAGCTCCACCCTTGAATCTGATATCCTTCAGATTTTTCGAGATCTCATATAGGCATCGAAGGGACTTTATAATATCCTCATGTTTAAACCTGCCATGCACTTGAAGAGACGTAGCTGCAGATCTGAACTGGCTTGCATCACTAGAAATCAGGTCTTGCACAAGATCATATGACAGCTTGCAGCATGAAAAGATAATGGTATGACCAATCCAGCGATTAACTATGCTGCCATGAGGATCAATGTCCCAAATAACTGAAAAGGCCAGCCTGTCTACCCCAGGATTAAGCGAAACTAGTTCTTCTGAAAGTCTTGAAGGCAACATTGATACTTTATGTCGCAAGGTGTAAACACTAGTAGACCGAATCTGAGCCTCAGCATCTAATGCAGTCTCTGGATGAACAAAGTAAGAAACATCCGCAATATGGACCCCAATACGGACAATTCCTCCAGAAAGCGTCTCAATAGATATTGCATCATCAAGATCCGAAGCAGTAGGAGGGTCTATTGTTAAGGTCAAAACATTTCTCAGATCCTTTCTTGCTGCAAGTTCTTCCTGCGGAATCTTCCAGCAAGTGTCAGGGAGACATGCCATGGACTCAGGGGAAAATTCAGCATCACATATTGCATTCTCAAACAGTATAGCATCCATGTGTGTTTCAACCTGTCCACCCTTCCCCAAGAACCGTACGACACAGGCCCAGGGATAGGGACTTTCCTCATTCCATTCATCAATCTGTGCAGCAACTAATTCCTTCCAAATAGTTACATCACCTTCTTTCAGCCTCTGTTTGATACCATCTGACAAAGTACTAGTACTAACAATCATCTGCGGGAATTTGGGATCAGTAGGCAAGATTTGAACCAAGCCTGTGAGAACTGCGGATGCTATATGGTTCATCCTCTTGGAACCCTGCACGGTCATCTGATTTCTCTGCTCTCCATCGGGGAAATCTGCGAAAGGGGCAAGGAAACCTACAACAGTACTACGGCGAGGAGACTTCTTTATGACAGATACTACTTTCCCGGTAGGGCGTCTGCTTGGGTGATTGGATATCACAGAACAGATCCTCTGTAATGCTCTTGCAAACTCAGTCTTAGCTTCATCCAGGTCTTCATAATTCTCTGGGACAGTAGCATGCCCATTTTCACAAATAACAGCTTGACTAAAACCACTGTTCTTGTGATGGTTATGCATCCTGTCCGGAACAGGTTGGCCATTACTGCACTTTTCAAACCTGCAGCTGGCATCTGCCTGTCCTTTCTTCAAACCATGATTCCCATTCGTTTCACTAACTTCACGAGCAACAGAAACTCCTCCAATGGCAGGGTTGCATGCAATGTTCTGCCCTTTCATTCTAGTCCAGTAAATAACAGGATCTAATGTGATAGCAACAACATCACCTTCAATCTGCAAAGTGGATCAGGAAAGAGCATATCATTGCAAGTAAGAGAACGGTGTAATCTGGGTGGTAGACCAATTGTATATACAGTAAGAAATGCAAGATCAGAACTGAACATTTATAATTCAATATCTAGTCATATAACACATCAAGGAAAGAGAATGCTTTCTTAGAAACATATCAGCTAAATTAATTCACTGCATGAATTGTTTGTACTACTAAGTAAGACGTCCTGAGAGAATGTTTTCTCGGGATTATAGAGACAGAAACAGACAAGGTGATTGCATAAAGAATGCAGGTTAATATTGCCCACGGGAAAGAAAAACAAGGGCACAACATCTTCAGCAGAACATCCATACAAGAAAAATGACCACAGCATATATAAACATAACGTATCATGCAGCTTTGCTTAAATCATTTTCAAATGCAAGAGCTCATGAGGTGATCCACTGCCACATACTGAAAATACACGCTTCAAGCATGCTATTTGGCCTAAGGGCAAACCACTTCATCCATGTGTTTAGAGTCGACTCAAAATCACACCAAGAGCAGGTAATTCTCCCAGTGTGCTTGACCAATTTGTGCGAAAGCAAGCTAGACATAGGTTCTACGTATAAATTTACAAAGTCACAAGCAATCGAAAGTTGAACACAAATTGAAATGTCCAATCCTGTGGCATGACGAAACAACTTAACAGCAGATGATGCAAAATGACAAACATTGTACATAAATTTTGTTCTTAGACTCGTCTCCTCCCAAACATGACAAGCATTGTGTTAACTGAGTTCCTAGCACATTATAATTCCCAAAATGGCTAATCAGTTGACATGCAATTCAAGGCAAAATGACAGGCTGGAAGCATCATTAAGCCTATACACTATCCACTAATACTACTGTATGGGATTGCGATAAATTACAGTACACAGTTAGCACCTCACTTGTTAATGGATACACTCATGTTGCAGTGTGTGCGAGTAAACGTGAACTTACCGCTCGGTTTTGCGCCGGCCCAGTAATGAGAACATCCACAGGTATGCCCTCGATCGTGCAGTACGCCTGCAACATGACAGATTTCAAAAATTACCCACCAGGAGCAGAAAGACAGTACAGTGAGAGGCGAATTAGGAAGGATTCCATGCTTACCTCGTTTCGGTTGTGAGCGTTCACACGGAACTTCCCGGCGAAGACATTCCCTCTCTGCACAGAGGAGGCAACAACAAATCGATACATCAGTTCACGCTAAGTTGGAGCTACGGCAAAGCTGGAAACGTGTCCATGGCACGATCCACTCTACCTTGAGGGCGTCCTCCACGACCTGCTCGGGCCAGTAGGGCGGGAAGAAGAGCCTCCTGGGAGCTCCCGCGCCCGCCCCCACGACCGGACCCCGGGCCTCCACGCGGGAGGGCGTGGGCAGCAGGGGGCAGGAGCGGCTCGTCCCGGCCGCCTCGGCCAGCGCCACGGCGTCGGGGCGGGAGTCGGCGCGCATGGGCGGCGGCATCGATCTGCAGGGGCTGGGCCCCGCCGCTGGCGCCGCGTCGGCGTGCTGCGGCGGCGTCGTGGCGGGCTGCTTGGGGCGGCGCGCGGGCCGGCGTCGGCGCCTCCGCTCGGCGTCGTCCTCCGTGTGGGGCGTGGACGGCGACGCGTGGATGGGGATGGGGATTGCGGCGGCGTGCTCTCCGTTGGCCCTCATGCGCGGCGGCCTATCGCGTCCCTCGAAGAATAGCAGCGCGGGAGAGAGAGAGGGGGGAGGGGAGGAGAGGGGAGGGGAGAAGGTTCTAGAAGGCGGGGGAACCCTAGATCTGGTGAGGGGGAGGCGTCGGCCCTCTGCGGCGGCGATGCCAACGGGAGGGCAAAAACCGAGGCGTCGGAGAACGGGACGGGGGGGGGGGGGGGAGGGGAGGGGAGGGAGGGATAGACAGAGGAGAGGAGGCGGGCCGACGCGGTGGCTTCGAGAAGGGGACAGGATATAATAGAGGGGTGGGGGAAGGGAAGGAAGGGAGGGGAAGGGACGGACGGCGCGGCGGCTTTGGGATATTGTGTTGGCTTGCGCGGAGTACGTGGGGTGGGGTGAGGGACGGCAGGCTGGCAGGGTTTGGTCGGCGACGGGGTGCGCCGACTCCCGCTTTTCCCGACGCCTCGTCGCTTTCTTTCCTTTCCTCTCCTGGACAATTTTTATGTTTTGACCTTATGGGCTAACTAATTCCAGACTTGACCTAGCTTTTAAATTTTTTTCGAATCTGACCTCTTTTGGTGACGCCAACATCCCTGGCGTCTGGTTTGCACGGGAGACGCCATGGTCCCTGGCGTCTGGTCACGGGCCCGCACATCAAATCCTCTCCAATAGGTGCTTTCCTTAGGTGGATCTTTCCATCACTTTGTTGCTTGTGGTAATCTCCTTCGAATCATCCAATTTTTTTTTGTTAAATCTTGTCATTTTGCTAGTTTTTTTTTTACATCTTGAAGAAACCCTAGTTCATGAGATCCCTCAATTTTAGTGTGTTTGAATATGTTGTTTATCTTTGGTAATAGGGATATGCTTGGAGTAGGAAGAATATTTGGTTTATGAGTAGAAAGATTGGGGGTTAGGGTTAGTTAGTGTTTTTGGGTAAATTTTGCTTAATGTATCTTAATTAATGACACATTTTCGGACATCATTAATAATGTAGTGTTGATATGATTTGGGTATAATTTCTGTTTTTAGATAACCAACAATTGTCATTGATGTGTTAAATTCATTCATGTTGTTTTTAGATGGAGAGACTTGTTAATGTTCGTTATATGGACAAGGAGGCATTTTTTAGTAACAATGCCGACACGGGTGAGGAAACAATGGTTTTTGATACAATCCCTAGCTATGAGGAGGTTGTTGCAAAAGTGAGACATGTTTTGAAGTGGATGGACCCCAATGATGATGTTAAGTTAATAGGAAGGTATGATGTTGGAGTTGGAGCCAAATCCCGCTTAAAACATATGCCCATCACCTCGGATTTGCATTGGGATGTGTACAAGGAAAAGGTTGCTCAATCGGAAGACAAGTCACTTGAATTGTTTGCCACCAAGGTTGAACCTCCTCGGTTTGCAATTGACTTGAACAGACATGTCTCTTCCCCAATGACCGAGAGGACAAGTATGCCTCTTGTTGAGCATAGGGTTGTGGTTGATGCCTCCAATGCTTATTGCAAACCACGTCCTCAAGCACCAACCAGCCAAGCAAATGAGGTTGAGTTGTATGCCCCTAATGCTTCTAGCCAACCACCAACTAGCCAAGTAAATGAAGTTGAGGTGATTGGTAGTGACAAAGTAATTCAACAGGATGGTGATGGTGATGCTCGTGGTGATGAGGATGAGCTAGAGGAAGGGTTTCATGGTAATGATGTTGGTGACTTGGATGCCTACATAGCGTAAAAGGAAATGGATCGTGAGTTACCTTTTAGGCGTCTATATGGGTATGACTCGGATGACGAAGGTCCGGAGGAAGAATTGGACGAGGATGGATTCATTAAGGAGGAAAACCAAATTCACTTTGAGTTGACCGGCTTGGAAAAAAGAACTCATTTGTTTCGAGATCTCAGCCTTGCTCATAAAGCCGTAGTTGATGGTGGCCTCAGAATGACAGCCCAGGGAGGAGAACGAGGATGAGAATGCTTATTTGAAGAAAGGAGTGAAGTTCCCAAGTTTGGCTGGGATGAAGGTTTGGTTGTCTGACTATGCCATTCGGAACCACAGGCCATATTTGGTTGAGCACTCCGACATAAGATTGTGTTACACCCGTGAAGTGTGAGAAAGCAAGAGAAGGATGTCCATGGAAGGTTCGTTGCAGAAAGCTTGAAGAAACCGGAGAATGGGTCTTAAGAAGTTGTGTTGCCACTCATAGGTGCAAACCGCCAAAGAAAGAACTCCATACGACACACCGCCAGCTCACGTCAGAGTACCTCGGATACAAATTTATGAGAGACATAGCCATTGATCCCACTGTCAAAGTGAGGTTTCTCATGCGGATGGTGAAAAAACAATTTGCTTATCAAGTCAAGTATGGAAAGGCATGGAAGGACAAGGCAAATGCTATTAGGATGTTGTATGGTGGTTACGAAGAAGCATACAACCAGCTCCCGAGGTTGTTGGGAGCGATTGCACATAGGAACCCGGGCATGTATCATGTGGTCGATGATAATCATGGAGTGTTCCACCGTGCCTTCTGGAGTTATGGACAATGTGTGGAGGCATTTAAGCATTGTCGTCCGGTCTTGTCTATAGATGGCACTTTCTTGACGGGCAGATACAAGGGCACATTAATGGTAGCAATGGCGCACTCGTCGAATGACAATGTGTTGCCAGTGGCATTTGCTTTGGTACCTTCTAAGCACCAAGACAACTGGGAGTGGTTCATGGGTCATGTGAGGCACAAGGTGATTGGGGCTAGGGAGGTATGCATCATATCGGACCGGCACCATGGCATACTGAAGGCAGTGGACATTGTTATTCCAGGTTTTCCAAAGCTTCACCACAGATGGTGCATGAGGCATTTCGTGGCCAACTTTTATCGGGCATGTAAGAGCAAGGAGTTAAGCAAAGACCTTACCCATGTATGTGTGGCCTTCACCACCCAAGCTTTCGATGCTCGGTACAACAAACTCTTTGCAGCGGTGAACGAAGGTGGCAAAGAATTCCTAACAAGGAATTTCAGCGAGAAGCACAAGTGGGCACGCGCTCATGACGAATGAGGTATGCGATATGGTGACATGACGAGCAACTTGGTTGAATGTTTCAACAACGTGCTCAAGGGTGCCCGTTCATTACCGGTGACTGCAATAGTGGAGTATACCTTCTTCAAGCTTAATGATTACTTTCAGATGCATTCGGAAGAGACTGCCAATTGGATAGGTGAGAAAATGGATTATCCGGAGAAGGTTGATGAATGGCTTCAGTTAAAATCAAGCAAGTCTTCGCAACAACAAATTATCACATTCGACAAAACTGAAATGATCTATCAAATCGACGAGCCAAGTGGCACAACACGAGACGGTTATTCATATGGTGGTGCCGCATTTGAGGTGCGCCTCAAGACAAGGTGGTGCCAGTGTGAAAGGCCTAGTAAGTATCATTGGCCATGCTCGCATTTGATAACAGCGGCAAGGGCGGCACACATATCAGTTTCTGATGGGAAAACCGTTCGGATGCAAGAGTTTCATGTGGAAGCTACTAGGTTGACATGGGCGCCTCAGTTTCATCCTTTTTTAGACCAATCAAAGTGGCCTGAGTATCATGGCCCCCATATTAAGCCAGGCCCTCTCATGAAGGTGAAGACCAAGGGAAGAAGGAGAACTAAGAGGTTCAGGGGTGATATGGATGACCTGGCTCGATACACCGGCATGAAACAATTTGGTAGCGGTCACTTCATGGAGGCTCCCGACACCATAAATTGTGGGGGTTGCGATGAAGGGCAGCACAATGCACATACATGCAAGAAAAGGAAAACGTCGAAGGGGGGCATTCCGAGCACTAGCCATGGAGGAGGATCAGGTGGTGAACGAGGGGGAAGAGGTGATGGTGGTGGCCGTGGAGGAGGATCAGGTGGTGAACGAGGGGGAAGAGGTGATGGTGGTAGCCGTGGAGGAGGATCAGGTGGTGAACGAGGGGGAAGAGGTGATGGTGGTAGCCATGGAGGAGAATCGGGTGGTGAACGAGGGGGAAGAGGTGATGGTGGTAGCCATGGAGGAAGGACTAGCCGTGGAGGAAGGACAAGTGTTAGCGGTGGTGTTGGTCGTAGTGGACGGGTTGATAATGGATCGACATTCGGTTATTTGCTTAATCCAGATGGTTGATAGAATAAAAATGGTATATTATGTGTTCATACAAGTCATAGCATTTCTTGTTTTATTGTATTTACACATTCAGTTTGTTCTTGTCTTGTGCTAACAGTTGTTCCTTTTGTAGGCATGGCTTCATCCGGTTCCATGACGAGGCCGAGGCCGCCGTGCGCCGACCGAAAGGACATGCCGAAGACGTGGAGGGAGGCAAAGTTGGACCAGGAGAAGGAGAAGGATGTGCCCACACCACCATGTTGGTGCGGCGATGTTTGCAAGGTGAAGGTGTCCACTGACCGTAAAAAGGCATGGACAGAAGGTAGAAGATTTTTCTTGTGCCCCAATTACGCACATGACCGTGCGCAGCCAGCCCACGCATATGACGTACCACCGGTATGTTAGATGTGGCATCCAAATAATTTCAATTTGATTGAACTCATATTACTAATTCAAACTTGCCTTTTATGTAGTCGCCTCCGCCACTTTGCAACTACTTCACTTGGATAGATCACGAAGTACCACAAGATGTGCAAGAGGACCATTATCGAGATTGCATGCGGAGGCAAGCCCTTTTTGAGGAATCCTTAGCACGGGAGGAGGAGTTTTGGCGTCATGAGAAGGAGTTGAAGCAGCGCAAGAAGCGTGAGGAGGAGAGGGCACGCAAGGTGAAGGAGGCTTGTGAAGAAGAGAGGGCAAGAAAGCTTGCAAGGGCTCGTGATGCACAGGCAGAGGACGAGGCACGCGACAAGAAAGGAAAGTGTCCCCGTACTACTCAGTAGACAGAGGGCACGCGAGAAAGCTTGCTGGACTTTCTTATGTGCGATGAACCTTTCATGTTATTCGAGACTTCTTGTGTGTGACAAACTTTTCATGTTATTCGAGACCTCTTGTGTGTGATGAACTTTGTATGAACTTGATGTTATGGATTTGTATGAACTTGATGTTATGAACTTGATGAACTTTGTATGAGTGCCTCTTACCCAGAGAGCAAATGCCACTGGCATTTTCATAAGTCGACCAGACGCCAAGGACCCCGGCGTCTGGCCCCTTACCCAGAGAGCAAATGCTGCTGGCATTTTATAAGTGCACCAGATGCCAGGGATCCTGGCGTCTGGCATTTGGGGGCGACGTCACCAGACGCCAAGGACCCCAGCGTCTGACCCCTTACCCAGAGAGCAACTGCTACTGGCATTTTATAAGTGCACCAGACGCCAGGGATCCTGGCATCTGGCATTTGGGGGCGACGTCACCAAGCGCCAAGGACCCCGGCGTCTTGCCCCTTACCCAGAGACCAAATGCTACTGGCATTTTATAAGTGCACCAGACGCCAGGGATCCTAGCGTCTGGCATTTGGGGGCGATGTCACCAGACGCCAAGGACCCCGGCGTCTGGCCCCTTACCCAGAGAGCAAATGCTACTGGCATTTTATAAGTGCACCAGACGCCAAGGATCCTGGCGTCTGGCATTTGGGGGCGACGTCACCAGACGCCAAGGACCCCGGCGTCTGGCCCCTTACCCAGAGAGCAGATGCTACTGGCATTTTATAAGGGCACCAGACGCCAGGGATCCTGGCGTATGGCATTTGGGGGCGACGTCACCAGACGCCAAGGACCCCGGCGTCTGGCCCCTTACCCAGAGAGCAAATGCTACTGGCATTTTATAAGTGCACCAGACGCCAGGGTCCCCGGTGTCTGGCATTAGGGGGCGACGTCACCAGACGCCAACGACCCCGGTGTTTGGCCCCTTACCCAGAGAGCAGATGGTACTGGCATTTTATAAGTGGCCCAGACGCCTGGGTCCCCGGCGTCTGGCATTAGGGGGCGACGTCACCAGACGCCAGGGACCCCGACGTCTGGCCCCTTACCCAGAGAGCAGATGCTACTGGCATTTTATAAGTGGACCAGACGCCAGGGACTCCGGCGTCTGGCTGTCATGGGCCACGTCAACCAGACGCCAAGGACCCTGGCGTCTGGGTGCTTACACAGAGAGCATTTTATAAGGGGCCCACTCACTCTCCCCAATCCACCCCGAGTTTGTTGCTTCATTCTTGCTCTTCCCCTCTCTCCCACCTCTCAAGCTACCCTTCAAATCCTCTCCAAAAGGTGCTTCCCTTAGGTGGATCTTTCCATCACTTTGTTGCTTGCGGTAATCTCCTTCGAATCATCCAATCATTTTTGGTTAAATCTTGTTATTTTGCTAGATTTTTTACATCTTGGAGGAACCCTAGTTCATGAGATCCCCCAATTTTAGTGTGTTTGAATAGCTTGTCTATCTTTGGTAATAGGGATATGCTTGGTGTAGGAAGAATATTTGGTTTATGAATAGAAAGTTTGGGGGTTAAGGTTTGTTAGTGTTTTAGGGTTAACTTTGCTTAGTGTATCTTAGTGATTTGGGTATAAATTATGTTTTTAGATAACCAACAATTGTCATTGATGCTCAAGGGGTAGGTTTTGCAGATGGCTAAGGATACTCAGTGGGTGCTTTGCCCTATTGTTCATGTGGTCGGCTTTCCTAAAGGTGTATGGCAGCAAGTTAGTGAAGTGGACATCACTTTTGATTGGTTGAAGACTAAATTCATGTTGAAGCACGGGTTGAAGGAAGACGATTTTCTTTACTACTACAGCCGCAAGCAAGGAGATGAACCTGGGGGCTTTAAATTTTTTGAAGTAACTAATAATAATGAAATTCAACAAATGTTCGAAGAATGGAAATGGAGAAGGGTTATTGAATTGCATTTATTCAGGAAACCGAGTTGGTACGTAGAGCCTCCTCCAATACGCCAATGTCCCTGATGTGGGCATATGTTATGTTTATGTCATTTGAACTATAATGGCATTACTTATGGACCATCGTGGTCATGATGCTTAAGTGGTTTGAGACTATGTAATGCTTAAGTGATTTGAGACAATGTAATGCTTAAGTGATTTGAGACAATGTAATGCTTAAGTGATTTGAGACTATGTAATGCTTAAGTGATTTGAGACTATGTAATGCTTATGTGATTTGAGACCATTTGATGCTTTAGTAATTTGAAACTATTTTATGCTAAAGATTTGAAACTATTTGTGCTTAAGTGATTTGAAACTGTTTTATGCTTACGTCCTTTCAAATTATTTAATGCTTATGTGATTTGAGGCTAGTGTGATGAAACCCAGGCCAAACGCTAAGGATCCTGGCGTCTGGGCCCCTGCTCGCACGCCAGACGCCACTGTCCTTGGCGTCTGGTCCCCCTGTTCAGGCCAGACGCCATTCTCTTTGGTGTCTGGCTCCCTGCACACAGTTCCAACAGCTTACATTTGCGACATGTTCATACAAATTCATAGCAAGTTAACAAATCAAAAGTGACAACATAAATGTTCACGATTTGAAGACAACATAAAAAGTTCACTCCACTAATTCAAGACAACATAAATGTTCACGATTTGAAGACAACATAAAAAGTTCACTACACGACAAGTTCTTACAAATTTAACTAACATACGACATCACATTCACCAAGTTCATGAAATGGCATTAGAGAACTACGGACGGACTTTTCTTGCTCAGTTCCTTCTTCCTCTCTTACTGGCTTTTCCCTTTCTTATAGCCACTTCCTCTTCCTCCTCTTCTTCACTAGACGTCTCCTCCTCCTCCTTCCTCCTCCTCCTCCTCCTCTTCGCTATCCACTTCTCTAGTCATTCCCTTAGGCAAAAGCTTATGAGGATACTCGGGGCTATGGAATCTACTATTCCATGTCTTCTTTCTTGGCACTTTAGGTGTCTTATCTTTGCCTTTGCCTTTCTTCGGTTGTGTAGGCTGTGACAGTTGTGGAGCATCAATATCGAACTCATGCTCTTGTTGTGCCTGCTCCTCTTGTGTCGGCTCCTCTTCTTGTACTTGCTCTTCCTCTATCTCCTCGTTACGGAGATGACGACGATTAGCTCTGTTGGAGCGGCTAGTACCACATGTAAACACGTCCACGGACTTAGCACCGTGGCAAGAAAGCATAGCTGCCATCTTGTGGAACCGATTCCTAAACTTCCGTGACAACACAACAAAATATGTTAGATGCAAATAACTAATCCATTAAGTTAAGATTTTCTAAATATGGTCATACCTCCATCGTGGTCCTAAGAGTTCTCTTAGATAATCCACCTCCACTGGGATGACTGAGTGCTACATTCGCATCGTTCATGCACAAAAGCAACTCTCTGCCCTGCAATTCATTAACACAACAAACATTCATACATTCATATTTGAAAAAGACAAGGTAATACAAGGTTGTTCATTGAATTACCCGTTCGTCATGCATACCCGCTTCCCATACCACAGAAGATACTTCTGGTATGCTGATTCATTGTGGGGTCTATTCTTTGACTCCAGTAAAGTCTCTCTTTAATTCCACACTTCTATCCACTTACGGTGTTTGTTCGCCCAATCCGATATATCCTGATAGTTCCTTCGATCGAACCTACAAACAATGCATGTTTTAAACCATTAGCGAACATAGACTTTCACAATGCTCAATTACAAATCTCAAAGACATTTTTGCTCACCGATGCACACCTGAGATTGCCTCCTTGCTCTCCTCCTTTGGAATAACTTGTAGTTTGCCAAATTGCCTAGCAACACGGTCTACAAAGTGCCACTCAACCGCGTAAAAGCATATCATTGGACACCTCGCCCGCCAAAGATGACTATCACGCGTGCACATCTGGTTGAGGGAGAACTTACGATCGTTCACATAAGGCTTCCAGAAAACCTACAACAGGAGTACCTAACATGTTAGGTATATATTTCGATCTTCACTACACTTTATCTCAATTAACTTGTTGGTACCTGCTCAGCAGTCAAGGTGTCCAGCTCGTTCACATAACACTTGTATCGCACATGAGAGCTTCCTGTGTAAACGTTCACCTGATCCCAACAATGTGCAATTGTGGGGCGCCGATATGGATCATCATGATGAAGCCCTTCATGCTCACCCGGGTTTGGGTTCTGGGGGTTCTTAAACACGGGCCGTCCAACAGGCAACCGTTCCCACATCCACACAGATAGGCCCCACACAAATCCGGATAATGAGGATGCACCTTTTGTCCTCTTACACGCAAGGTCCAACTGCAATTACACAAACATGTTAGCAATGTGTGGCCGTGTGGCGCATGACAAATGCAAGATAAATGTGTACAAATTGCTGTTACCTGACGATACAGGTATGCTAGTGCCGCTGAACCCCAGCTATACTGAGTATCCCACTCACTGAGTAGCTCCAAATACATCCAGAGGGCTGAGTTCCCGGTTGCATCTGAGAAGACTACTTTGGTTAATACATACCAAAGATAGGCCCGAGCATATTGCTGCACGACGATCTCATTGGCATCCTGAGGGCACGGATTGTCTACTCCTCTGACGAGTTTCAGCCAAGAATGTTTCACTTTTGTGCTGTCAGCTTTGCCTGGCTCAGGCTGATCGGGCTGAACACCAATTAAAACGCCAACACGATCACGCCAGTTATTGGAGCTGACATGACCCGTAACAGCAAGGCCGTTGATAGGAAGGCCGCTTATCATGGCCATGTCCTCTAGGGTCATCATCATCTCCTCACAAGGAAGGTGAAAAGAGTGTGTCTCGGGCCTCCAACGATCCACAAGTGCGGTGAGCGCCGTGCTGTTCACCGGTGGCGGGGGTCGCTTGAATTGCAACACAAAGGGAAGAAGACCCAATCGAGCAATGTACAGCTCGTACCGCTCATCGTACGGGAAGTCATTAGCACCATGACCCCTCATGCGCATAGCTACTACATTCTGCAAAAAAATGTGAGGTTCATATCAGCCGAAGAACGCACATGAAAACACACCAACAATTGATAAGTCTTCCTTCTTACCTTCCGATTCTCAAGGGCACGAGCACGATGATTTCAGTCGAACTCCTGGATTAATCCGTCATACCAAGGGCCTTTGTCCTCGTCATCCGCCATCCTACCCAAAAATCACATCATGATATTTAAATACATGAACAATATATGCAATATTTCTTCATAAGGAACATCTCTCTAAAACATTCCTATTGACAAAATATGCAAACACATATCATCTTGAGTACACAAACATATCATCTTGAACAACCCATTCATCACACAACCATCATATTTCATCATCTCTTTTCAAAAAAAATATGACAACAATATGTTCATCTACATATTGAACAAAATGAAATATAATTTCATACATATTAAACAACAAATCATCTACTACATACAAATCATCTATATCATCTAACAACTACACAAAAATTCCTAAAACTAAGAAATCATCTACTAATCTAACATCACCTAATCTTCAATAATGCTCTAAAAATAAGATTTTCTAACAAAAACTAATTGGAGGGATTGGGGGAGAATACCTCAAGGATGCTTGGGGGGCTCAGATCCACGGATTTGGGTGGAAGATGGAGTAGATCAAGGGGGGAGGGGTGTGAGGGGGAAGATGGGCGAGAGAGACAGAGCCCGATCTGTTTTCGGGCCAAGGAAGAAGATGGGAAGGGGTGGGGGCGGGCCCGTGCGCGTGATTCAGTTACCAGGACCAGACGCCAGGGACCCTGGCATCTGGCCCTTTGCCACGTCAGCGAGTCAACGGGACAGCCGGTCGAGCGGGCCCCGTGCCAGACGCCAGGGACCATGGCGTCTCCCGTGCAACCCAGACGCCAGGGATGTTGGCGTCACCAAAAGAGGTCAGATTCGAAAAAAATTTAAAAGCTAGGTCAAGTCTGGAATTTGTTAGACCTAAAGGTCATAACAGAAAATTTGTCCCCTCTCCTCCGGGTGGTGCCTACGCAATGTACCGACCGCTGCTGGTCTGATGCCACTGCCCCATCACTTTTGCGCATGGGTGCGCCGCGGCTCCGCCTGTGGTGTAAGGGCATTAATTTTTTTTTCAAACTAGCAAATGAGACTGTGCGTTGTAACGGGTGAAAAGAAAACACACTGGCTAACCTAGTAAGCATGACTCAAGACTTCAATAGGTCCATGTCCTTTATTTAATACATGGTATTCCATTTGTGTTTTTGTTTATTCTTCTTCCCACTCTCGTCGATCGTGGCCTCAGTGTTCACACAATCACAACATGTTTGAATGTTGTCAATCTTAATACGTCTCCCTTTTGACATATGATGATAAATTAATTTTTATGTGAGATTTTTGACGAGGTGTGCATGTGTGGTTATAGATTACTTTTTTCGTTTCTCATCCCGGTTTTGCCGAAGTGTTCATTTTCAATTCGGATCGGCCCCGGTATGAAAGAAAGACTTACTAGACGTTGTTCATTAAGGTTTCATTATAAATAGCATTTTTAATGGTTAACAGGTAAAATAATATCATATTTAGATTCTATATATTTTTTAATCAAATTTCATATATAACATGTTAAATTTGAAGTTAGGATTTAAAAGATATGGATTTTTGAAAAATCACTTAATATGTACTGCGGGTTGATTACCAGGAACTTGAGGGGGTTTATGGAAAATAATATGACGGACCAAGAATACCTATTTCCTTTATTAATAGGTATAGATGATGGTAGTTGTTCTACCAAATTCATTGATCACGGGAAAGAAAGTTGGTCCAGTTTACGAGAAAAACCGAACCCAAAAACCATACAAACGGTGCCTTTCGGCGTACAACATACACATTCTCACGAGCCACGGGTCCCTCTGACCGGATCCACCTCTAGGATGATGCCCCCAAGAGGGAAGTGACGCCGGATAGCGCCGCCATCGTCCGGTCTAAACTAGATCAAAGGGTCTTCCCCGGAGCATGACAGGAACGGTAAGGTGGGAGCAGCTACATCGATGCCTCCAACGAGGGAGCGACGCCCGAAGGCGCCGCCATCGACGACTCCGACCACAACTGGAGTCCGACTTTCATCGGTCGTCTCACCTACACAGCTCGAGCCCAGGATCCGATCAACCTACATACCAAACCACTACCCCTGCCTCCACGGCTAACCACACATCCGTGGCAAGCTCGACAAGCACTACTAGGAGAAAGGCTAGTAGTAGCGCTGGAAATATGTATGGCAGTAGCGCGGGTGCCAGCGCTACTAGTACGGCGCTATAGCTAACCTTTAGCGGTAGCGCTGTTTGCCCAGCGCTACAGCTAAAGTTTAGCAGTAGCGCCTGTTATACATCTGAAAGGATCGATATGGTTGACTAGAGGGGGGGTGAATAGGCAACTACCAATTTTTAGCTTTTCTTAACAAATTAGGGTTAGCAACAAAATAGGTTGTCTAGATATGCAACTAGGTGAGCAACCTATATGATGCTAACAATCACAACATAAGCAAGCAAGCAAGATACAATACAAGTAAAGCATGCACAAAGTAAAGGTAAGAAGTAACCACAAGTGGAGCCGGTGAAGACGAGGATGTGTTTCCGAAGTTCCTTCCCTTTGAGAGGAAGTACGTCTCCGTTGGAGCGGTGTGGAGGCACAATGCTCCCCAAGAAGCCACTAAGGCCACCGTATTCTCCTCACGCCCTCACACAATGCGAGATGCCGTGATTCCACTAGTGGTGCCCTTGAAGGCGGCGACCGAACCTTTACAAACAAGGTTGGGGCAATCTCCACAACTTAATTGGAGGCTCCCAACACCACCACGGAGCTTCACCACAATGGAATGTGGCTCCGAGGCGACCTCAACCGTCTAGGGTGCTCAAACACCCAAGAGTAACAAGATCCGCAAGGGATTAGTGGGGGGAATCAAATTTCTCTTGGTGAAAGTGTAGATCGGGGCCTTCTCAACCAATCCCTAAAGAATCAACAAGTTTGATCGGCTAGGGAGAGAGATCGGGCAAGAATGAGCTTTTGGAGTAACAATGGAGCTTGGGGGAGGAGGTCAACCTTGGGAAGAAGAAGACCCCCCCTTTATATAGGGAGACAAAAATCCAACCGTTTTCTGCCCTGAGCACGCAGCCAAGCGGTACTACCGCTTAGGCGGTACTACCTCGCACTAGCCTGAAACACACTAAGTGTACCACGGTAGTGCCGCCGGAGCGGTACTACCGCTGCCCCTAGCAGTACTACCGCTTAGGGAGTTTAGACCAGGAGAGGCAGCAGTAGTAGAGGCAGCCAGGGCGGCAGTACCGTGCGAAGCGGTACTACCGTCCTAGTACCGCACTACTACCGCTTAAGGGAAAATGGAAACAGAGGCGTGCACTGAGGAAACCCCTCAAGCGGTAGTGGCGGTGGTAGTAAGGGCGGTAGTACCGCCAGAGCGGTACTACCGTGCTACTACCGTGAATGGCAAACTGGCAACAGAAAGTTGCACGCTCGTGGAAACTTCAAGCGGTAGTGCCACGGAAGTGCCCAGCGGTACTACCGCTTGCATAAGCGGTACTACCGTGGGCACCAGCGGTACTACCGCTTGCAAGCCTCTGAAACTCCACAGAAAACATAGGAAAGGCTCCAGAGAAGGGAAAGGAGGCGGTGGGTGCATATGGGGCTGTGTACGTGTTGATTCCACCCATACCTTTCCAACGCGGACCCCCTCTTAATAGTACGGGTTTCCTACGACTCAAATCCTCCAAAAAGAAGTCGTCGGAAAAATAACCGTCTTCACTCTTTACCATCGAGGGGAGATAAACCGTCTCGTGCCTATCAATGTAATCTCTGAAAAGGTCAATGCACACGATTAGTCCGCAAAGCGCATTGTCATCAATCATCGAAACTACTGGGGTAAAATATGCCCTAACAATCTCCCCCTTTTCGGTGGATTGATGACAACACGGGATTTGCACAAAGGAGATAAGAGATTAGAATGCAAACCAACTATCTACAAATTATAGACAGGCTCCCCCTAGATGTGTGCACTACTTGAGTATGCCTTTGGAATGCAAAGTGCACACACTAGGATCAACACTCCCCCTATATTTTATAAATAGGGCAACACTTGCGACAACATAATATACAATGCTAAGCATGATTGCAATACGAACAATGAGTCATAAACTCACACATAACGAGACATAATTAAGATAACTAGAGTAGCATATGTCTTACACCATATGAAAGAGTCTCACACCAAACCAAAGCAAACGAAGATAAAGGAGTTCACAAGCAAGAAATCGAAGCAAATAAAGGCAAGCTTGTGACTCAGCAACACCCTGCAAAAAACAAATGCAAACCCCGGTCCTAGACTCTCTCCCCCTTTGGCATCGGGACACCAAAAGGGCAAAGAGTGACACTACGCGTCGACAGGTGGTAGCACTAGTCTCCTCCTATGGACTCGTCGGAGTCCTCAGCATCGGACTCCTCGTCAGACGTCTCCTCCGAGTCTTCGGGATCCTCAGACTCCTCCTCTTCGTGCTCCTGCTCCGGAGCGGGTGCCGATGCGCCGGTGATGGAATCATCTGAGTCAGTCCAGCGGGAGTGAGATGAAATCCAATTGTCTTCAGGAGTGATAACTGTTTCAGAACCGCTCTCAACAGCAATATCAAGTTTCCTCATGATGGCCTTCCTCTGCTGACGTGCCTTCTTGGCATCCACATGTGGCAAGTACATCTTGTGCTGAACATCCGTCTGAAGACAAAACAACTTCTTCACCTTGTTCTTGAGCTTGGCAGCCCAACCAGACGAACCAGACGAGTGCACGGGGTCGGGCACACAGTCAGAATCCTCCACATCCTCCTCAGAAGCAAGTGGCACGCTCGCAGCACGACGGGTGGGAGCCCAGAGCTCCTTCTGGCGCAAGTTGATCGTCTCATGAGAAGTCAGAGGCCCGGTCTCAAGCTGCTCCCCAGGAAACATGGCAGTCCAAGTGTTCACAATGAGTCTGAAAATGAAAGAAGCATAGATCGGCACGTGATCACCATATGTTGCATTCACAAGCTCCTTCCACATGACATGAGAGACGTCCAAAACAGCCCCCGTGCCCTTATCAGAGTGGCACAACAATAGCATATCCACCAAGTGTCCGTGCACCATGTCCAAGTTGCCAACTCGAGGAAAGAGAGTGTGTCGGAAAATGCGATGCATAATATCAAAGAATGGTTTCAGCTCCTTCTTGGATCCCTTATCTGTCGAAGTGATGGTCATGTGGGGAAGCAGATTGTCCTTGTGAGAAGGTCCACCCTCATGGTGCGGGCGCAGACCAAGGGGCTTCTTCAGCCCCTCATCGGGATAGCCCAGAAGACCCATGAACTCACCCTAAGTGGCACGAAGCTGTCTACCGTGAGTCATCCAAATCATAGTCCTGTCCTCACTTGTCCCAAACCACACGGTTGCAAAGAACTGTGCAACCAACTCTGCATCAAAGTCATAGTTGAAGGTCATGATGGGCACAATGTTGAACTGCACACAAAGGTCAAGAGCTTCTCCAAAGTATGCACGGTCCTTCTCCATATGCTCAATGTTGATAGACTTGGTCTTGACAAACAGATTTTTCTTGGCCTTGATCCTGTCAAAATACACCAAAGATTGATCCTTGGTCCAGAAGGGACGGCTCACAAGAGATGCGTCTTGAGGATGACAGTAGGGGTTCCTCTCGCGGTACTGTCAATACTCATTTTGCTTCATCTCAGCTGCTGTCTTGACAGGAGACTTCTTTTTGCGAGCAACTGACTTGGCACTAGACTTGCCCTTGTTTCTGGCTGACTGACGACGAGCTGGTGGTGGTGTCGGGGCAGCCACTTCTTCTTCCTCTTCTTCAGAAAAGACAGGCCTGGCGTAATGGGTGCGCCCACGTTTGGATGGAGGATTCACATTCTTGCGACGAGCCTTGGAGCTACTACCACCGGGTTCCATGGCGAGAGGAGATGGTGGGAATGGACTCCACCGGACGGAAACGTGGAGGACGGCACGGAATCGGCCAGCCGGAGCGGCGGCCGAGGTAGTTCTTCGTCGCCTGTGAGAGAGAGAGGCGTGGGGAGGAAAAGTGAATGGGTATGGGGGAGTTAGAACTCCCCCTGCCCGACACTTAACCCCACAGCATCCCTCTAAGCGGTAGTACCGCTAGGAGTAGCGGTAGTACCGCCCCGGTACTACTGCCGGGCAGGAGGCCCTGTAGTACCGCTCAAGCGGTAGTACCGGTGGCAGGAGCGGTAGTACCGCTTAAAGCGGTAGTACCGTTCCTAGCCAGCGGTAGTACCGCGTCCATGAGACAGAACAGCCCAGATCAATGAGGAGAAAAGATGGCTTATGCAGAAATTAGAGGTTTGAGAGAGGAAAGGCTTAGGTTGGAGACTCGAAAACACCGCAAATGGGAAGGGATATTCCATGGTCAAAGGCAACCAAAAACAAGAGCACACATGGAGAGATCCAACACAGGAAAGCCTAGAACGAGAAATCACAACTCAAACCAAATGAACAAAACCTCTCAAAGAGAGGGCGGTGACCGAAGTCACCTATGTTTGAGTCAATTGGTATGGCACCGCGAAGATTTTAACCTTGGGCCCATGACCAAAACTCATCTTTGAAGCACATGAACCATCAAAAATGGCTAAAGTGAAAGACTTGATCAATTTATGCATAATGGGGGGAGGGAGAGTTCATTGAGAGAACAACACTCCCCCTATGTCCATGCCTACATCTAGAACAAGACAAACATAATGAATGCGGTGGGGTGTGACGAGATTCAAGACACGTTGCTCGAATCAATGATATTTAGCTCATGCCTTAACTCGCGAAATCTTGCTTCATCCAATGGCTTCGTGAAAATATCCGCTAGTTGCTCTTGAGTTCCTACATGAATAATATCAATCTCTCCCCGCTTGACGTGATCCCGGATGAAATGATGACGAATCTCAATGTGCTTCGTCTTGCTATGTTGCACCGGATTGTGGGAGATCATGATTGCACTTTCATTGTCACAGAAGAGAGGCACTTTGTCACAAGTGACACCGTAATCCTTTAAAGTTTGCCTCATCCATAGCAATTGAGCACAACAACTTGCGGCGGCCACATACTCGGCCTCGGTGGTGGAGAGAGACACACAATTTTGCTTCTTCGAAGACCAACTCACCAAAGAGCGACCAAGGAATTGGCACCCTTCGGAAGTTGACTTCCTATCCACACGGTCTGCCGCCCAATCTGAGTCTGAATATCCCATGAGATCAAAGCTTGCTCCTTTGGGGTACCATAAGCCAAAGTTTGGGGTATGAGCCAAATATTGAAAGATTCGCTTGACCGCCACCAAGTGACTTTCCTTAGGCGCGGCTTGAAACCGTGCACACATTCCCACACTCAACATGATATCCGGCCTAGATGCACAAAGGTAAAGCAAGGACCCAATCATGGAACGGTATACCTTTTGATCCATCGCTTTACCATTGGGATCGATGTCAAGTTGGCACTTGGTAGGCATTGGAGTCTTGGCCGGCTTGACATCTTTTAGCTTGAATCTCTTGAGCATGTCTTGGGTGTATTTGGCTTGGTTGATGAAGGTTCCTTCTCTTCTTTGCTTGACTTCGAACCCAAGAAAGAACTTCAACTCTCCCATCATAGACATCTCAAACTTCTCGGTCATTAGTGCGGCAAACTCATCATTGAAAGCTTTGTTAGGAGAACCAAAGATAATATCATCAACATATAGTTGGCATATGAACAAATCCCCTTTAACCCTCTTAGTAAAAAGAGTGGGATCGATTTTCCCAATTTCAAACCCACGGTCTTGCAACAACTCGGTAAGGTGCTCATACCACGCACGTGGGGCTTGTTTAAGGCCATAGAGTGCCTTATCGAGCTTGTATACATGATTGGGGAACTTGGGATCCTCGAACCCCGGGGGTTGTTTGACATATACCAACTCATTAAGAGGACCATTAAGAAATGCACTCTTCACATCCATTTGTTGCAACTTAAAATCATGATGAGAAGCATATGCAAGCAACATACGAATAGATTCAAGACGAGCAACGGGAGCAAAGGTTTCACCGTAGTCGATACCCTCGACTTGGGAGTAGCCTTGTGCCACCAATCTTGCCTTGTTTCGAGTGACAACACCGTTCGTATCTTGCTTGTTCTTGAAGATCCATTTGGTTCCAATGACATTATGATTCTCCGTTGGCCTTGGCACCAATGTCCACACTTTGTTGCGCTCGAAGTTGTTGAGTTCATCATGCATGGCTTCAAGCCAATCCGTGTCCTCGAGCGCCTCATGTACCTTTTGGGGTTCAACACACGAAACAAACGCGTGATGCTCACAAAAGTTTGATAATTGTTTACGAGTGGTTACCCCTTTCTTTAAGCTTCCATAGACATTTTCCAAGACATGTCCTTTTTTCTTGAGTTTGGAAGCAATCTTGGTGGCACGACGCTCCAATAGCTCCTCCGGAGTCACTTGAGGAGGATCATCTTGAGCGTCATCTTAAGCTTGCTCTTGATCATGAGCTTGCCCTTGATCTTGAGCTTGCTCGGTGTTGTGATCTTGATCTTGGGCATCATTTGGTGCATCACCATCATCTTGAGGTTGATCTTGCCCTTGATCTTGATCACTTGGTTGAGGGCCTTCGGTTTGTTCTTCGGAAGCGTGTGGGTCATGTGTCGGTGATGGTTCCACTTGCGTAGAACATTGTCCTTCTCCTTCCACCACAAGGGATTCCTCAATGGGTAGGATTTGGCCCACACCCATTCTTCTTATGGCTTGAGGAGGAATTTCATCACCTACATCACAAAGACCACTTTGGTCCACTTGGGAGCCATTATTCTCGTCAAACTCCACGTTACACGTCTCCTCAATGAGTCCATTGGACTTGTTGAGAACACGGTAAGCATGAGAGTTTGTAGCATAACCAACAAATATGCCCTCTTGAGCTCTAGAATCAAATTTAGACAAGCGAACACCTTTCTTGAGAATGAAACACTTACAACCGAACACCCGGAAGTACGTGAGGTTGGGCTTGTTGCCGGTAAGAATTTCATATGGAGTCTTGTTCAAGCCTTTGCGGAGGTAGAGCCGATTGGATGCATGACAAGCGGTGTTGATGGCTTCGGCCCAAAAGTTGTATGGAGACTTGAACTCCGCCATCATGGTCCTTGCCGCGTCCATCAACGTCCGGTTCTTCCTCTCCGCTACACCATTTTGTTGAGGGGTATAAGGTGCGGAATATTGATGCTTGATCCCCTCATCACCAAGAAACTCATCCAAGGTGTAGTTCTTGAACTCGGTGCCGTTGTCGCTTCTAATGATCAATATCTTTGCATCATGTTGACGTTGAGCTTCATTAGCAAAGTCGATCACGGTTTGTTGGGTCTCGCTCTTCCTCTTGAAGAAATATACCCAAGTGTATCTTGAATAATCATCCACAATCACCAAGCAATACTTTCTTCCCCCAAGACTGTCAAACGTTGGAGGACCAAAGAGATCCATGTGAAGGAGCTCCAAGGGCCTCTTCGAAGAGATAATGGTCTTGGGTCGGTGAGCCGTCTCATGTAACTTCCCTTCGATACAAGCACTGCAAGCACGATCTTTGACAAAACTAACATTTGTTAGTCCTCGGATGTGGTCCCCTTTGAGGAGACTTTGCAAAGATCTCATATTGACGTGGGCTAAACGGCGATGCCAAAGCCATCCCACGTCAACTTTAGCCATTAGGCAAGTCGCGGTCTTAGTGGGTCGCTCCGAGAAGTTAACCACATAGAGACCGTTCTCGACATGCCCAACAAAAGCTACTTTAAGAGTCTTGCTCCACAAAAGGGTCACGGTATCAATATCAAAGAACGTTGCAAAGCCCATAATAGCAAGTTGACGAACGAAAAGTAAATTGAATGCAAGGGTCTCAACAAGCATGACCTTCTCAATGGACAAGTCCGGTGAGATGACCACCTTGCCGAGACCCAATACCTTTGACATTGAAGCATCACCATATTGGACATGGGTGGGCATAGATGAACTTGCTAGAACGTCCACCACCAAGTCCTTGCTTCCGGTCATATGATTTGTCGCTCCACTATCAAGCAACCATGACACCCCACCGGAAGCAAACTCCTACATAAGATCAATGCTTGGTTTTAGGTACCCATTCTTGAATGGGTCCTTTCATGTTAGTAACAAGGGTCTTAGGAACCCAAATGGACCATTCAATGTACTCATAAGAAGAACCAATAAATTTGGCATAAACATGCCCATCACTAGCACGGCATAAAACATAAGAAGGGTTAAAATCGCCGGCTTTGTTGGGATGAGTGGTCTTGCCCCTATTGACATTACCATCCACTGCCTCGTTCTTCTTCTTCTTGGGAGCACCCTCTCCCTCTTTCATAAATGTATCTTTGAGAGGGAGAGTTAGCTTGGTCTTGCTCTTCTTGTTTGACTTCTTCTTCTTCGACTTGGGTGCAAATCCAAGTCCCTCCTTTGCCACAACTTCCTTTTGATTGCTCAAAAGTTCGTTGAGATTTTTCTCACCTTGTATGCACGCGACAAGGCCTTTCTCAATTTGCTCTTTCAACTTGGCATTCTCCTCAACAAGATGTGCATGCTCACAACAAGGGTTAGTTGCACGAGCATTATCAATTAAAACAAAAGGAGGACAAGTAGCAATTTCTGTAGTTAGCTTCACTTGGAGTTGATCATGAGACTCCTTGAGTGTAGCATGAGCACTTTTCAAGGCCTTGTGAGCCTTGTCAAGTAAATCAAACTCCTCTTCGAGTCTAGCATGGCCAACCCTAAGTTCAGCCTTCTCAGATTTAAGCACTTGAGCAAGAACAATAGCATGATCACGATCTTTCTTTAATTTAGCAAGATCTAGATTGTGTGTCTCCTCAAGAGCCACTCTATGACCTTGCTCTTCCTCAAGAGCAATAGAAAGATCGGCAATCTCATCGGCATAATCTCTACTATGCCCTTCCAACTTAGAGATGGTCTCTTCATGATATTCTATGATATCATTGGCCTCACCTAATTGTTCCAAGAGAGCCACAAAGTGCTTCTTGGTCTCACCTTTGAGCTTGGCCATGAACTTGTCAAACTCATTTTCCTCCACCTTTGCCTCCTCACTTTCTTCCACACAATTCATCAAGGAAGGAGTGGAAGAAATGCTAGTTTTGATGTTGGAGGTTACCTTGTTAGTGGCCTTGGCCATGAGGCACTTGTGGGTGGTGATGGAGTTCTCGTTGGGGGAGTCGAAGAGGGACACCTTTGGTGATGGAGAGGTGGCGATGGCAACGGAGGCCATAGCAACCCCTTCACCACTAGCATCTTCATCATCATCGGAGTCGTACTCTTCTTGCACCACCAAACTCTTTTGAGGCACCTTCTTCGCGAAGTTATTCCTCTTGCTTGGGAATGACATGGATTTGTCCTTGCGAATAAGCTTCCCTCCATTGTCTTCCCTCTTCTCATACGGGCAATCGGCGACGAAGTAACTCACATTACCACAGTTGTAGCAAGTCCTCACACGTTGACCTTTGCCTTTAGAGCCATTAGTCTTGTTTCTTGAAAAGTTGGGCTTGGAGTTTCTTTTGTTGCCCCAAAATTGTCTTGACGCAAGAGCCATGTGCTCGTGGTAAGCATATTTGGTGTCTTCGGGGCAATCTTCATCCTCATATTCTTCTTCTTCTTCTTCCTCTTCATGAACTACCTTGGCCTTCAAAGCAAGGTTGGGCTTCGTTGAGCGTTGAACACGAGCAAGTGCGTTGTCGGCGGTCTTGTTCAAAATGTTCATAGCAATAAACTCATCCAACACATCACTGGAGGACAAGGTGTGGAAGTCCGGTCTTTGACGAATCACAGAGGACATGCTCTTGTTGTAAGGCATAATGGTCTTGAGGAATTTGCGCTTGATCCAATTGTCATCCGTGTCCTTGCTCCCGTGATCTCGGAGTGAGACCGCAAGAGTAGTCAATCTCCGGTAAAGCTCACGAGGATCTTCATCTTCATTCATAACAAACTCATCGGCCTCATCAAGAATAACCTCAAAGTTGGAGCGTTGAATGCTCGAGCTTCCCTTGTACAATGAATTGATATGCTCCCATGCATCTTTGGCAAGAGTGAATGGGCGCAAATGAGGAAGCTCTTCGGGAGGCATGGCGGCTTGAAGAATGAACAAGGCGGATGCGTTGAGTTGGTTGTCCACTTCTTCTCTTGGGGACAAGTTGCTTGGGTCATGCGGATAATAGCCTTGTTCAATGATTCTCCAAAGTTGAGTTGAGCTATAATTCAAATGAGACTTAATACGAAACACCCAATTAGCGAAGTTAGTCAAATCAAGCTTAGGAGGAGGACCATGATTGTTTATATGAGGTGAGGGGACCGGTCCTCCATAGACCGGGGGAGGGGGAACCGAAGCGTGCGTTCCCGTCCCATTCTTACCATGAGGGGAAGATGTTTGAGAGTCTTTAGCCGCTTCCTTGCCGGAATTGACCTCCGATGCCGGTGCGGTGGGATTAACCACAAGCAACGGATCGGGAGTGGACTTCAACCCCTCAAGGAGTTCTTTAAGCATGGACTTGACCTCGGCCGTCATAGACGTCTTAAGTGAAGCCATAGCTTTGTTTAAGACGTCTCGGGTGAGCGTGTTCATCTCCATAGCCTCGGGCACTTCCTCAACCCGTTCCCCGTCGTCAACCATACTCTTCGGGTGGTGAAACCCTTAATAAAGAAACCTGGCTCTGATACCAATTGAAAGGATCGATATGGTTGACTAGAGGGGGGGTGAATAGGCAACTACCAATTTTTAGCTTTTCTTAACAAATTAGGGTTAGCAACAAAATAGGTTGTCTAGATATGCAACTAGGTGAGCAACCTATATGATGCTAACAATCACAACATAAGCAAGCAAGCAAGATACAATACAAGTAAAGCATGCACAAAGTAAAGGTAAGAAGTAACCACAAGTGGAGCCGGTGAAGACGAGGATGTGTTTCCGAAGTTCCTTCCCTTTGAGAGGAAGTACGTCTCCGTTGGAGCGGTGTGGAGGCACAATGCTCCCCAAGAAGCCACTAAGGCCACCGTATTCTCCTCACGCCCTCACACAATGCGAGATGCCGTGATTCCACTAGTGGTGCCCTTGAAGGCGGCGACCGAACCTTTACAAACAAGGTTGGGGCAATCTCCACAACTTAATTGGAGGCTCCCAACACCACCACGGAGCTTCACCACAATGGAATGTGGCTCCGAGGCGACCTCAACCGTCTAGGGTGCTCAAACACCCAAGAGTAACAAGATCCGCAAGGGATTAGTGGGGGGAATCAAATTTCTCTTGGTGGAAGTGTAGATCGGGGCCTTCTCAACCAATCCCTAAAGAATCAACAAGTTTGATCGGCTAGGGAGAGAGATCGGGCAAGAATGAGCTTTTGGAGTAACAATGGAGCTTGGGGGAGGAGGTCAACCTTGGGAAGAAGAAGACCCCCCCTTTATATAGGGAGACAAAAATCCAACTGTTTTCTGCCCTGAGCCCGCAGCCAAGCGGTACTACCGCTCCTAGGAGCGGTACTACCGCTTAGGCGGTACTACCGCTCCTAGGAGCGGTACTACCGCTTAGGCGGTACTACCTCGCACTAGCCTGAAACACACTAAGTGTACCACGGTAGTGCCGCCGGAGCGGTACTACCGCTGCCCCTGGCGGTACTACCGCTTAGGGAGTTTAGACTAGGAGAGGCAGCAGTAGTAGAGGCAGCCAGGGCGGCAGTACCGTGCGAAGCGGTACTACCGTCCTAGTACCGCACAACTACCGCTTAAGGGAAAATGGAAACAGAGGCGTGCACTGAGGAAACCCCTCAAGCGGTAGTAAGGGCGGTAGTACCGCCAGAGCGGTACTACCGTGCTACTACTGTGAATGGCAAACTGGCAACAGAAAGTTGCACGCTCGGGGAAACCCCAAGCGGTAGTGCCACGGAAGTGCCCAGCAGTACTACCGCTTGCATGAGCGGTACTACCGTGGGCACCAGCGGTACTACCGCTTGCAAGCCTCTGAAACTCCACAGAAAACATAGGAAAGGCTCCAGAGAAGGGAAAGGTGGCGGTGGGTGCATATGGGGCTGTGTACGTGTTGATTCCACCCATACCTTTCCAACGCGGACCCCCTCTTAATAGTACGGGTTTCCTACGACTCAAATCCACCAAAAAGAAGTCGTCGGAAAAATAACTGTCTTCACTCTTTACCATCGAGGGGAGATAAACCGTCTCGTGCCTATCAATGTAATCTCTGAAAAGGTCAATGCACACGATTAGTCCGCAAAGCGCATTGTCATCAATCATCGAAACTACTGGGGTAAAATATGCCCTAACAACATCACTACTGCTAACTTAGTTAGCAGTAGCATTCTTTTCTAACCCGCGCCACTAGTAAACACACATATTTCTTTTTTTATATTTATGTTGTATTTACACACGGTTATACATATTAATATACAACATCAATAATTATTGTGCCAGCAATAACATTTAGATTAAAGTGGATGGATGCAAGTGATCATGATGAATTAGAGGAAAATATGACGTTGCGAATCGCAACATCATATTTTCCTCTAATTCAACATGATCACTTGCATCCATCCACTTTAATCAAATATATGTCATATAACTCATCATCATATGTCATATAACTCGTCATCTTAATCATACCAAGTTAAAATCTCATAAAACAGGAAAACATCATAATAATAATCATCCTAATCGATCATGCAAGTTAATATAAACCAGAAAAACTTCTCTCTCATAGGACCTAGTCCTCCCTCCTAGGTAAAATGACATAAAACAGAATAACACCTATGTCTCCATGATGAAGCAAAGAGATCCAACGGTCTCCAACTTGTGGCTTGCGATCCTTCTTTATTTCTCCCCATGCTTCAATTTGGAGCCGTCTTTGTGGTTTGCGCTCAGTCGAGTATGGAAAAGAGAACTCGGGCCGCATAGGGCGTTTAATTGTCATATAGCCTTCATGCATCAATAGAGGCACAACATCATTTGGCAGTTTCTGTTGAAGAACATAATAGTAGCCTAGTTAGCAATGTAATCAACACCATTTATGCAATAGTAGTGTACTTAATTAGCAACTCTTACCAAGATATTTCGGCGAATGTCATCCGCCCTCAACCTATGCACTAGTGGCATGTAAAATGTATAATTTGGGCCAGTTCCCAAATTATACGGGAAGTTGTCCCTACCAACCAGGACACCAATAACAAAGTTGATAAGAACATCCTTCTACTCCCAAGTTAGATGTGATCCATAAGTGTAGTGTGTCGTGTCAATTAATTTTCCTGTTTCACTCGAAGAAACGAAATAAGATGTAAATTATAAATTAACAAATTTAGTATGGATGAACACCAACTATTTTGAAATATAGAATGCAAATTACTTGACAAATATGGTTGACAAACTCACATGGAGGTAAAATAGGAAGCATATTGACATCCACCCAAATGTCGATGTTACCTTCAATATGATCTTCAGGACGAAGATCGAAGGTTATTTCCATATCCTCCTGAAATCCATATGCCTTGCAAAGAGCTTCCCAATTTGAGCACCCTAATTCTGTGTTATTAACTGCATTCATTACTTTGACCAGAAATGTGTGACCATGTTTAGTCCTCAGGTTAGCTCTCCTCATCTCCATACTCTCATGGTCCTCGAAACCGAGCCTCTCCAAGACATACCGTCTTGCATGGCAGGGGATGAACTAGTCGAATTGTATAAAACAAAAATTAGACGTTGAAGCAAAGAAACAGAAGTCATGCTTAATTACAAAAAAATACTTGTCATCGTTGCGTATCGTAGAAACAATGAAGGTCTTGTCAAGCTTGATGGTGAAGAACCTGTCGTCTCGCGGGTGAGGCCTGATGACCCACAAGTATAGGGGATCAATCGTAGTCCTTTCGATAAGTAAGAGTGTCGAACCCAACGAGGAGCAGAAGGAAATGACAAGCGGTTTTCAGCAAGGTAATTTCTGCAAGCACTAAAATTGTAGGTAACAGATAGTTTGATAGCAAGATAATTGGTAACGAGCAAGTAACGGTAACGGTAAACAAGGTGTAGCAAGGTAGCCCAATCCTTTTGAGGCAAAGGACAGGCCAGAATAATCACTAGTAATAGGCAAAGTGTTCTTGAGGGTACACGGGAATTTCGTCTAGTCACTTTTATCATGTTGGTTTGATTCGTGTTCGCTACTTTGATAATTTGATATGTGGGTGGACCGGTGCTAAGGTGTTGTTCTTACTTGAACTAACAACCTACTTATGATTAACCCCCTCGCAAGCATCCGCAACTACGAGAAAAGTATTAAGACAAAGTCTAACCATAGCATTAAACATGTGGATCCAAATCAGCCCCTTACGAATTAGCGCATAAACTAGGGTTTAAGCTTCTGCCACTCTAGCAACCCATCATCTAATAACTACTCCACAATGCATTCCCTTAGGCCCATGAATGGTGAAGTGTCATGTAGTTGACGTTCACATGACACCACTAAGGGAATCACAACATACATATCATCAAAATATCGAACACATATCAAATTCACATGATTACTCGCAACATGACTTCTCCCGTGACCTCAAGAACAAAGGTAACTACTCACAAATAATAATCATGCTCAAGATCAGAGGAATATTGAATAGCATAATTGATCTAAACATATAATCTTCCACCAAATAAACCATATAGTAATCAACTACGCAAGGTAATCAACACTACTAGTCACCCACAGGTACCAATCTGAGGTTCCGGTACAAAGATTGAACACAAGGGATGAACTAGTGTTTGAGAGGAGATGGTGTTGTTGAAGATGTTGATGAAGATTGGCCTCCCAAAGATGAGAGGGGTGTTGGTGATGACGATAGCTTCGATTTCCCCCTCCAGGAGGGAAGTTCCCCCAGCGGAATCGCTCCGCCGGAGGGCAAAAGTGCTCCTGCCCAAGTTCCGCCTCGAGGCGGCGGCGCTTCGTCCCGAAAGTCCTCCTCTGATTTTTTCTAGGTCAAGAGTGACCTTATACCAGAAGATGGGCACCGGAGGTGGGCCGAGGTGGCTACAACCCATCAGGGCGCGCCCTGGTGGGTTGTGCCCACCTGGGAGGCCCCCTCCGGTAGTTTTCAGATCTAGTATTTTTTATTAAATGCAAAAATAATCTCGGTAAAATTTCAGCTTCATTGGATTTGTGCAGAATAGGTATCTCTGACGTGCTTTTCTTGGGTCCAGAATTCCAGCTGCCGGTATTCTCCCTCTTTGTGTAAACCTTGCATATTATGAGAGAAAAGGCATTAGAATCACTCCCCAAAGCATTATTATTCAACAAAACAAAGTAAATAACAGTAGGAAATCATGATGCAAAATGGACGTACCAACTCCCCCAAGCTTAGACCTCGCTTGTCCTCAAGCGAAAGCCGATATTGAAAAGCATGTCCACATGGTTTGAGAGAGAGGTGTCGATAAAAACAAAATACGGACATAGAAGCATCATGCTTATTAACATAATAGCAACAAACTCTAACATAAGAACTTATTTCAATACATTTTTTTATCATAAAGCTTCTCATGAACAAGTAACAATTCATCACAACATAGAAGTAGGAAGCGTAAACCTTATTGGGAACCAACAAACTATGTTCTTAGTCAACTTTGCAACTACAATTCATCATATTTTCAGGAAGGGTCTCATGTCGGAGCCTTTTGGCAAGTCCACATACTCAACCATCATTTAGTCTTCTATGATTGCTAACGCTCATGGCATACTGATACGTCTCCAACGTATCTACTGTTCCTCACTCTTTTACCCTTGTTTTGGACTCTAATTTGCATGATTTGAATGGAACTAACCTGGACTGACGCTGTTTTCAGCAGAACTACCATGGTGTTGTTTTTGTGCAGAAATAAAAGTTCTCGGAATGGAACGAAACTTTTTGGAGATTTATTTTAGAATAAATGAGAATTATTGGAGCCAAAATACACCGCAGAGGGGGGCCAGGGTGAGCATCACCCACCAGGGCGCGCCCTGGTGGGTTATGCCCACCTCGTGGCCCCACTTGCCCTAACTCCGCCACTATGAATTCCTAAATTTGGAGAAAAAAATGGGAGAGAAAGAATTATCGCGTTTCACGAGACGGAGCCGCCGCCACCTCCTGTTCTTCATAGGGAGGCCAGATCTGGAGCCCGTTCGGGGCTCCGAAGAGGGGAATCTTCGGTCTTCGTCATCACCAACCTTTCTCCATCGCCAATTCCATGATACTCCCCACCGGGAGTGAGTAATTCCTTCGTAGGCTTGCTGGTCGGTGAGGAGTTGGATGGGATTCATCATGTAATCGAGTTAGTTTTGTTAGGGCTTGATCACTAGTATCCATTATGTTCTGAGATTGATGTTGCTATGACTTTGCTATGCCTAATGCTTGTCATTAGGGCCCGAGTGCCATGATTTCAGATCTGAACTTTCGCGGTTTTGTCACGGCAAGATGTCCTCATGAGAGAACTTAGGTGTGAGGCCATCGCAACTATGTGGCGGCTTGAGAGGGGTTGGTCGGAATCGAGAGACGCGAGTTTACCCAGGTTCGGCCCCTCCGATGGAGGTAAAAGCCTACGTCCTGCTTTGTGTATATTGATGATGAGGATGATCTCGATTACAAGGGTGCGGGATCGCTACCTCTAATCTCGAGAGCCTCTAATCTGTCTATCTCTAATGACTTGAAGTTGTCCCTCTAGGGGTGCTCTACCCTTCCTTATATAAGTGGAAGGGGTAGGTTTACGTGTAGAGTCCTACTAGGAGTAGGATTAGGACTAGTCTCTCTTGAGTCCTAATCCGAGTCTTGTTTCTCTTGTAAGGGAACCCTTCCTCTCCTTTGGGCCTTCTCTGTGAGCCGCCTTCCGCCATAACATGAGTCAGCTCTCCCATGAGCCGCCCTCTGGTCCGTTGGGCCTTGTCGCTCGTCTGACCTGCCTGCCGGGTCACCAATGAGCCGTCAAGCTTGGCCGGGTCACCAGTGAGTCACCAAGTCCCGGCCGGGTCATACTTCAGGCCGGGTTATACCGCGGGGTAATATCACCGACATTAGCCCCCAGGTTAGCTTGAATTTATTCATGCTAAGCTCCTGAAATAAGAATAACAAATATGTTAAGGGATCGGCTTGCTCCACTGGCCGGCTTAAAGAAGTAGCTCCTTGAAAATCCGGGTTTCTTCTTCATATTAACGAGCCGTCTTCATAAACATCTTGCAGGTCCGTGTCCTTTGCAAAATATTTGGAATAAAAAACACCCATATGCCGTTGAACCAGCTTCCATTGCTTTGGCTTCGATGAAAATATTGGAGATAAGAAAATCATATGAAGTTGAGCCGGCTTCCATTGCTTCGGCTTGATAAAAATATTAGGAAATAGAAATTCGTCCATTGTTAAACCACTTCAACCTGTGAAGCCGGGTTGTTTATATAGAATCTGCCGGGTCATGATTTTTGACAATGCCGGGTCATGATCGTTCGTGACGCCGGGTCAAAATAAGCGGACTCCAATTGACTTGATAAATTTATTGGGAATAAAGAAATCCGTGTGATGTTGAGCTGGTCTTTCAACGCTTCAGCTCCATGAAGAAATGAGACCCGTCTCGCTCAAAATTGACATCTTGAAAGTGTTCTTCTATTTTTTTTATATCCATATTACCTGTAGCCCCCAAGCTCCGAGTTTATTCATGATGACCTGGAGCTTTTCAATAATATCTTTGATTGTGTAGCCCCCAAGTACCGGGTTGTCTTGCCTGCAGCAGCCTGGGACTTGTAATTGTCTTTATACTCATAAAACTTCAGCCAGTGTAGCCCCCAAGGGCCGGGTCATTATGCAATAATGAGCATGAACTTTTTGTAGATCTGATCATATAGACTTGAAGAACAATGTGTAGCCCCCAAGGGCCGGCTCAGTAAGAAAATACTGGGCTGGGACTTAGAAAAAGATAGAAAGGCCAGCTCATCTCCTTGAGATAACAGGGTCTTGTTGACAATGTAACTATTTGAAAAACAACTTGCATTAGCCCCCAAGTGCCGTGGTGCATGCTTGCCGCGACATGGGACTTGCATACTTGATAAAAACTGGACTTGAATAATGTAGCCCCCAAGTGCCGGTCGTATGCCTGCAACGATTCGGGACTATTCCTTTCATTGCAGAATAAAATCATATCCACTGTCTAGATGACATTGCTGAAATCCTTGCATATCAATGTTGAACCATGCTCCTTTCTGTAAGCTGGTATTTTTTGGATGAAGGAATAATAGCCATTACTCTGAAGGGGCTTTGAAAACCTCAACCATCCAATACTGGTTATGACAACCATAATGAAAATCCAGCCATGTTGGCTATGTAAAATAATAATATAACTTGGTTTAAGAACCTCAATTATTCAATATTGGTTATAACAACCATAATGGAAATCCAGCCATGTTGGCTATTAAGGATTGGAATATGTATCCCGGTTTGAAAACCGGCTCCTGCAATATAAACCAGGATATTCATGCATATATGATGCATGGTATGACGATGCAATGATGATGCAATGTATGATGATGTATGTGTATGATAACAGAGTATAAAAATGTCGCCTTTCAAGGCTCGACAAAAAGAGACTAGCTCTGTTTCGTTTTTTGAAAAACTCAAGTTTTGCTTCAAATAAGCTTGGCATGAAAGCCTGAAACCTCGTAAGCTGGCTCTCACATGACATAAATCCGTCGTTTAAACCTTAACTAGTTCAGGGTCTTAAAAAGATTGACTGTTAAGAGTACGAACGGGCCACATAGCGGAGAGACTACAACAGACAAGGCGAGTTTATCCTAGCTCACTGTAAGCCGGCTCTCTCATGACAAAAGCCGCCGTTTAAACCTTGACAAGTTCGGGGTCTTTGTGTGAGAATAACTTTGAAAGTTCAGGGTCTCTGAGCAAGATTGACTGTCAAGAGTTCGGCGGGTCACATGGCGGAGTAGCAAGTTGCAAACAGGCAGGTTTAACTCGAACATGGCATATAAAGCCGGGCCAAGAGGGTATGAAAGCTAAACTCATAGAGTTGGAAGCCCCCAAGTGACCATATGATGATCCAATAAATCCGGGCACCCATGTTTGAACGGTCGCAACATGGCGGCTCGTCCTCTTGGGCGACTTTAAATCTTCCACCAATAAGGTAGTGCACCCATGTTTGAACGGTCGCATCATGGCGGCTTGTCCTCTTGGGCGACTTTAAATCTTCCGCCAATAATGTAGTGCACCCATGTTTGAACGGTCGCATCATGGCGGCTTGTCCTCTTGGGCGACTTTAAATCTTTGCGAGAAACAGATTTCCCTTGAGCCGGATATTTAACCGGACCTTTCTAACTGCCCGGCACTTTGTGAGCCGGAAATTTTATGACATCTTTAAACTTTCATCAATGCGGCAGCAGTCTCCAGGACCGGGTGTCTTCCCCTTAAGGACCGGGGTCCCTAAATTTATGACAAAGGCCAATTCTGCCGAGTCATGCCTGTGTAGCCCCCGAGTCTTAAATCGACTCGAGGAGGCGGCTTGAGATTCTTCACACTTGGCCACGGCATAAGCCGGCATATGGTTGACGGCTGATAACTGAAATTTATTGAAGCCAAAAGTTTGTGGCGAGTTGATGACCTCCGCGACACTCATTGTATGTCCCTGGCGTTGATAATGCAACATGAACCCGCGGAAGGTTGAGATGGCGGGTTATAAATGATCCCATATGATTTTTGTCAGTAATCCGGCCAGCGGTTCATTCCAGTTGGTTGTTGAAGTTAACCAAACCGCAGTGGCGGCGACTTGCACGCCTATCCATTGAGCCATCCGGTGGAGGCAGAGGCTGATAACATATCATGACTTGCTCCAGAATTATTGGAATAGACCGGATCGCAGGGCGGCGACTCATGAGCGTCCGTTGGGCGGCTTGAACGAGCAAGCATAGTACCAGCATGTCGATGTAGACCGGACCGCAGGGCGGCGACTCATGAGCGTCCGTTGAGCGGTTTGAACGAGCAATCACGACACCAACATGTCGATGTAGACCGGACCGCGGGGGCGGCGGCTCACGCGCATCCGTTGGGCGGCTCGAGCAAGCAGGCGCAACCCCGACAAGTTGATGTAAATGCGGGAGTCGACCGCGACGTTTGTAAACCGGCACAGACGTGCGAGTCGGCCGTGGCTTTTGGGAGCCAGTGCGGACGCGCGAGGCGGCCGCGACGCTGTTGACGTAGTCCGGACCGTACGGGCGGTAGCTTGCGCACATGTTCGTCGGGCAGTGTGGTACGAACAAATGCTGGTGCAAGATAATGTTGGCGCGATCTCCGCATTTGTGGTCTTCTGCCACACCATGTAAAATAAACAATTGTCCTGCGTAAAAATATTACAGACAAGGTAATTGTTCTCAAAGAAGTTAATATATGTTAATAGACTGAGCGGATAAATATCACCTGATGTGTTTGGACGAGAGATGATCGGTGTGCAGGCTAGAAATTATTTTATGCCCTGGTCCACACAGTGCTACTGCCTTTCGTGCACACGCAATTGTGGCCCGTGAGGCTGACCTCGGGACTTGGGCGAAGACGAACCCTGGCCTTGCCTTGTGCGTCCGGCTGGTGGCCCTTTTCTTTTACATATATGATGTCCCTGTAACGATCGTAGCATGCTAGCTAGCAATTGCCCTTTTTCTCTTTTGGTAGCCTCCTCATGTACGGGTAGTTGTAATTGTACGAGCCAACTGAACATTGGGTTGGACTAGTACTAGGACGAACCTACTTTTCCGCCCACGGCCCACGTAATGCTTCTCCTTGAACCATATGCAAATAAATTAGTACTGTAACACTTCGATTCCGCTAGTAACAGCGATTTGCCCTGGCCTAGACCGCCGGCTTCTTTTTTTTCTGTGATTGAGAAGATGTCGCTGGAGTCCGCTATTTTCCAACTCATGCGAGCAGTAGTTAGCAGATCGAATTGGCATTCATTTCTGGTACTGGTACTTCAGCTTTTGGTGTAGATTGATCATGATTGCACTGGTGGCCTGGCGCACAATCGAGAAAAACATATCGCTCGCGTTGTGGAGTTGGTTTCCGTCTTGAACCATAGTGGAGATCGGATTCCCTCAATCCAGTGGATTCCGCCAACGCAAGCCGTCTATTTCCTCCTTTTATTCCCTTGGTTTTGACCTACGGCTGCACTGAATGTTCCTTTGGATTTGATCGGGTCTTCACGCAAGCAGCAGCGATTCCCTTGGGACTCGATGGCAGAGAAAACAACACACGGTGACAGTAGAATTTTGAACAACCCTGAACGTGTCTCCGCCGAGGTGACTCACGATTTGACAACGGCGGTGCAGCAAAAATAATGGATCCGCCTCGGCGCACTGTCCGAATTGGAGCAGATCTCCACCACTGCTTATGAGTCATGTCGGCAGTAGAAAAAATCAATCGGCCTTGGCCTCGTACGGCGGCGCACCAAAAACCGATCCAACTTTGTATCACCGGATCGCCTGGTCGCGTGCGGCGACGTACATCATGTACCCTCAAATATCTTGATCTCAAAACCTCGTACTGTAAAGTCCAAAGTTAACCGATCACAAACAATGATTTTGCCGGCTCTGCCAAAGGTTATCTCATGGCGGGTTACCCTACGCGATTGTTTCATGCCGGCTCTTCTTTATCCAACCAATGGCGAGCTTCTCGATTCCTGAAGAGCTCCCTTCAAGAACTCAACTCCACCGTACGTGGCCCCACGGTGGGCGCCAACTGTTGTGGTTTTGTCACGGCAAGATGTCCTCGTGAGAGAACTTAGGTGTGAGGCCATCGCAACTATGTGGCGGCTTGAGAGGGGTTGGTCGGAATCGAAAGACGCGAGTTTACCCAGGTTCGGCCCCTCCGATGGAGGTAAAAGCCTACGTCCTGCTTTGTGTATATTGATGATGAGGATGATCTCGATTACAAGGGTGCGGGATCGCTACCTCTAATCTCGAGAGCCTCTAATCTGTCTATCTCTAATGACTTGAAGTTGTCCCTCTAGGGGTGCTCTACCCCTCCTTATATAAGTGGAAGGGGTAGGTTTACGTGTAGAGTCCTACTAGGAGTAGGATTAGGACTAGTCTCTCTTGAGTCCTAATCCGGGTCTTGTTTCTCTTGTAAGGGAATCCTTCCTCTCCTTTGGGCCTTCTCTGTGAGCCGCCTTCCGCCATAACATGAGTCGGCCCTCCCATGAGCCGCCCTCTGGGCCGTTGGGCCTTGTCGCTCGTCTGACCCGCCTGCCGGGTCACCAATGAGCCGTCAAGCTCGGCCGGGTCACCAGTGAGTCGCCAAGTCCCGGTCGGGTCATACTTCAGGCCGGGTATTACCGCGGGGTAATATCCCCGACATGAACCGTTTATGTTATCATCTCTATATCCATGTTCTTGATCCGATATTGCCTAGTCATATGCACCTATTACGTGTTATGATCCGTCAACCCCATAGTGACAATATTTGGGATACTTCGCGGTGATGACCGTAGTTTGAGGAGTTCATGTATTCACCATGTGTTAATGCTTTGTTCCGATTCTCTATTAAAAGGAGGCCTTAATATCCCTTAGTTTCCTTATGGACCCCGCTGCCACGGGAGGGTAGGACAAAAGATGTCATGCAAGTTCTTTTCCATAAGCACGTATGACTATTTACGGAATACATGCCTACATTACATTGATGAACTGAGCTAGTTCTGTATCGCCCTAGGTTATGACTGTTACATGACGAATATCATCCAACGAGTTACCGATCCAGTGCCTACGACCTTTCCACTTATTGTTCTTGCTAAGTTACTATTACTGTTACTGCTGTTCCAACTGCTACAAAACTACTGCTACTACTGTTACCGCTACTGTTACTGTCACTACTGCTATCAAACTATCATATTACTGTGCTACTGATCACTCTGCTGCAGATATTTAATCTCCAGGTGTGGTTGAATTGACAGCTCAATTGCTAATACTCTCAAGTATTCTTTGGCTCCCCTTGTGTCGAATCTATAAATTAGGGTTGAATACTCTACCCTCGAAAACTGTTGCAATCCCCTATACTTGTGGGTTATCAAGACCTTTTTCTGGCACCGTTGCCGGGGAGCATAGCAATATTTGTTGAGTCACTTGGGATTTATATCAATCTATCACTATGAAGAATCTGAAGGATATTAAGACTAAGATTTTTCCCTCTACTACGAGGGGAGGTAAGGAACTGCCATCACACTCTGCACTTGATTCACCTTCTGTTATGAGTAAGCTTGCAACACCGCCACATGCTAGTAATCCTGATATGTCGCAAGTTATTGATGATGTTACCTCTACTATGAATTATGCTATTGATGATGCTAGTACCATGCTTGATGATAATGTGCCACTAGGAGAATTTCTTGATGAACAAACTGCTAGAGCTAAATAGAATGAAACTACTAAAATTGTTGAGACTGCTGAAACTGATGAAGCTTTTGAAACTGATGATGATTATGAAACTCCTATTAGTCCTAGCTCTCCTAAGTTTGAAATGCCTAAGATACCTGAAGGTTATGTTATGGACGAGGAGATAACTAGAGAAATTCTCTCTTGCAAGGATAGAAACGATCTTAAAAAATTATTATGCAAGTATAAGGAAAAGACTTTGAATGCTAGAATGAAATGTGATCCTAAGTTTGCTACTTCACCTATCTTTGTTACTGATAAGGATTATGAGTTCTCTGTCGACCCAGAGTTAATTACTTTGGTTGAATCTGATCCTTTCCATGGCTATGAAACGGAAACTGTAGTGGCACACCTTACTAAGCTGAATGATATAGCCACCCTCTTTGCTCATGATGAGAAGATTCGCTACTATTATATCCTGAAGTTATTTCCGTTCTCATTAAAGGGTGATGCTAAGACATGGTACAATACTCTTGCTCCTGGTTGTGTGCGTAGTCCCCAGGATATGATTTACTATTTCTCTGAAAAATATTTTCCTGCTCATAAGAAACAAGCTGCCTTACAGGAAATATTTAACTTTGTGCAAATTGAAGAAGAGAGTCTCCCACAAGCTTGGGGGAGGCTTCTCCAGTTGCTTAATGCTTTGCCTGATCACCCTCTCAAGAAAAATGAAATACTTGATATCTTTTATAATGGACTAACCGATGCTTCTAGGGACTTACTAGATAGTTGTGCTGGTTGTGTTTTCAGGGAATGAACGGTTGAACAAGCTGAGGAATTATTGAATAACATATTGAAGAATTATGATGATTGGACTCTTCCCGAACCACCACCTAAACCCACTCCGAAGAAGAGGGGTATCTTATTTCTCAGTCCTGAAGATATGCAAGAGGCAAAGAAATCTATGAAGGGAAAAGGTATTAAAGCTGAGGATGTTAAGAATTTGCCACCTATTGAAGAAATACATGGCCTTGACACACCACCACCTTCACAGGTGGTTGAGGTAAATTCTTTATTAAAGTGTAATGAAGGTGACATTCCTCACAATAAACATCCTAGTCAATGCTTATATGAGTTTGACAACTATATTATGAAGCAAGATCATTTCAATGCTCATGTTCTGAAACAATTGAAATATAATTCTGATATGATTGCTCGCTTGAGTGACTTGCTATTTAGAATCAGTAATGATGTTAGAGGTGTAGGAAAACATGCCTCTATGGTTCAAACCCAGTTAGAACAAGTTGCTAAGTCTCAAAAAGAATTGCTTGATGAAATGAATAATAATATGCATGATTTTGCTGCTAGAGTAGTAACTAGAGGAGGTAGAATGACCGAAGAACCACTTTATCCTGAGGGCCATCCTAAAAGAATTGAACAAGACTCTCAAAGAATTAATAGTGATGCACCTAGTCCTTCTAAGAAGAAAAAGAAAAAGAAAAATGATAGGACTTTGCATACCTCTAGTGAACCTGAGACACAAAAACCTCCTGATAATAATGATGTCTCTATTTCCGATGCTGAAACTCAATCTGGTAGTGAACATTCACCTAGTGATAATGAAAATGATAATGATGATGCTCATGATGATGCTCAACCTACTAATGATAAAGAACCAGATAATGATGTTGAAATAGAGCCTGCTCCTGATCTTGATAACCCACAACCTAAAAATAAACGGTATGATAAAAGGGATTTTGTGGCTAGGAAACATGGTAAAGAAAGGGAGCCATGGGTTCAGAAACCCATGCCATTCCCACCTAAGCCATCCAAGAAAAAGGATGATGAAGAATTTGAGCGCTTTGCTGTAATGATTAGGCCAGTCTTTTTGCGTACCCGCTTAACTGATATTTTGAAGATGGCCCCTTATGCAAAGTATATGAAAGACATCATCACAAATAAAAGAAAGATACCAGAAGCTGAAATCTCCACCATGCTTGCTAATTATTCTTTTAAGGATGGAGTACCTAAATAACTTGGAGATCCTGGAATACCAACTATACCTTGCTCCATTAAAAGAAACTATGTTAAAACTGCTTTGTGTGATTTGGGAGCCGGTGTTAGTGTTATGCCTTTCTCCTTATATAAAAGACTTGATTTGAATAAACTTACACCTACTGAGATATCATTGCAAATGGCTGACAAATCAACGGCCATACCTATCGGTATTTGTGAGGATGTGCCCGTTGTTGTTGCAAATGTTACTATCTTAACGGACTTTGTTATTCTTGAGATGCCCGAGGACGACAACATGTCGATTATCCTTGGTAGACCCTTTTTGAATACTGCAGGGGCTTTTATTGATTGCAATAAAAGCAAAGTCACTTTTCATATCAATGGTAATGAGCATACGGTGCACTTTCCGAAGAAACAATTCCAAGTGAATGGTATAAATGTTATTGAAGAATCTCCGACCATCACTATTGGAAGTTTTAAATTACCTCTACCTACTGTCAAAAAGAAATACGATACACTTATTGTTGGGGATATGCACATTCCCATTGAGGTAACTTAGTGTTTTACGAAAGTTCTTCGGTTTCATGCTAATCAGAAGTGGTTGTTAATAAGACTTGATCAACTTTATTAATGGATCATTTTTGAGAGGTATGAAGTTGAGGAATCTAGTAAGCACAACTCTCTGCTCCCACCTTTTATTTTCTGTTTTAGTTAGTTAAATAAAATAAAATGTCATGATTATCCTGTTTTCTGTTTTCTCCGTGCAATAAAAAAATGACCCAAAAATAAAAATTCTCAGAATGCCCTGAAAATTTAACACGATTTTTTTCCGAATATTTATGAATTTTTGGTGCAAATAACACCAGGGGTGGGATGCTCAGGTGCCGCCTCCGCCTCACTACGACTTGGGACCGGACGGCTACTACGGATGGTGATTACCAAGCTAGGCCAAAAGCCTAAGCTTGGGGGAGTACGTATTTCCACCGACATTACATTCATGTTCACACATTTCATTCCAGTTGTCGGTGTTCACACTTTTTCATTGTATTATCCATGCTCGATTTGTTTTCTCACCTTCTTCTTGTGTGTTTGAAAAACTTTGAAAAACCCAAAAATATTTCCTACTTCTTTTTAGTTTTTCTTTCTAGCTTAGTTTAATTGTAGCATCAAAAGAAAACCCAAAAAGATTTCTTGCTTCTTCTTTTACTTGTTGGGAGCTTTCCTGTGTAAATAGTTTTTCTCGTTTTTGTTTTTCTCCTTTAACTTGCTTCCTTCAAGAAAAAACAAAACTCCAAAAATATTTCAGTGTGTTTCTGTGAAATTCCTTTTTTGTTTACTTGAGTCGTACCGAGGAGAAGACCACAATGAAATCGTTGAGTGGTTCTCATTGGCATTATTGTTTATCTAACAAAGAGCCCATGTTACTTTGTCTTCTTCTCTTGAATAAAATGTTTGCAGATTCCAGCTTAGTCCATGGCACTCTTGCACTATTATTATCTCCTTATCATTCGGTCGTGCAAGTGAAAGGAAATAATGACGACATTTGATGAATTGAATGTGGCAGAGAAAAGCGGGTATGAACTCAACTTGTTTTTGTTTTTGTAAATATGTTTAACCTAGTATCCCTTGATTCAGCTCATTATGATCAAACATGTTTGGAATGACCATTAGAGATTATAGTTGTTCATGCCATGCTTAAGTAGCTAGGAGTGGATAATGATTTATCTTGGGTGTCAACATGCATTAAAATGGTTGTGATGCGGTATGATGATATGGTATCCTCCTCTGAATGTTTCAAGTGGCTTGACTTGGCACATGTTCACGCATGTAGTTGAATCAAAACCAACATAGCCTTCATGATATTTATATTCATGGTGTCCATATCCTACGCATGCTAGTATTCAATGTTGATTATATGTAATGCATGTTCATGACCTTTTTCGCTCTCTAGCTGGCCGCTTCTCAATCTATTTGCTATCCTTCGCCTGTACTAAGCGGGAATACTGCTTGTGCATCAAAAACCCTTAAACCAAGTTATGCCTGACGAGTCCACCATATCTACCTATATGCGGTATTACCCTGCCGTTCCAAAGTAAATTTGCATGTGCCACCTCTAAAAATTCAAATGAACATCTGTTTTGTGTGTCTGGACCGCTCATGAAGCGACAGGGGCGGTCAGTATCTTCCATGCTAAGCGGGTTATTCTCATGATGAGTGTTTATTCACTTGTCCTTACATGAGAGGGGCGGTAATAGGGATTCCCAGTCCCGAAATCAAAAATCAAAAATAATTAAACAAAACTCCCCTAGGAATGTTGTTGGTTTGGACGGTACCCGTGGATGCGGCTCGCCGTTGAGTGTGATTGTTGGTGGAGGGGGAGTAAACCTTTACTTTTACCGCTTGGGAACCGCCGCTAATTTGTTTAGCATGGAAGATATTGATAACTCTTGGTCGTGACGTTGACAGGAAGGGTGTGCCTCTCAAAATTATATCTATCTCTGTTTTAAACTTTGAGCTCTGGCACCGCTGCAAATCCATGCTTCCCTCTACGAAGGGACTATCTATTTACTTTTATGTTGAGTCATCACCTTCTCAAATAAGCGCCAGACCTGAGAGCACTATTGTCATCCTCATGCATTGTGTATAGTTGATGTTGGGTGCAGCATGACTGGATCTTTTCTACCATGAATTGCAATGTTTAGTCGCTGCTTGAACTTTGGAGGTGCTCTGCATTTATGTTTTGCGGTCTCAGAAAGGGCTAGCGAGATACCGTTATTGTCATATTGTATCATGATTGTTTTGACAAAGTGTTGACGTTTGAGATATCTTATTATTGCTCGCTAGTTGCTTATGTTATTGTTATGAGTAAATAAAATTTCTAAGAGTTATTGTCGACATGGTTAGTCATAATCTTTGCTGAAAACTTGGGTGCTACTTAAGCATATATATGTAAACAAGAACAAAAGAGTTCATAAAAGTTTTTCTTTATCACTTTCAATTTGTCAACCGAATTGCTTGACGACAAGCAAAGGTTAAGCTTGGGGGAGTTGATACGTCTCCAACGTATCTACTTTTCCTCACTCTTTTGCCCTTGTTTTGGACTCTAATTTGCATGATTTGAATGGAACTAACCCGGACTGGCGCTGTTTTCAGCAGAACTACCATGGTGTTGTTTTTGTGCAGAAATAAAAGTTCTCGGAATGGAACGAAACTTTTTGGAGATTTATTTCAGAATAAATGAGAATTATTGGAGCCAAAATACACCATAGAGGGGGGCCAGGGTGAGCATCACCCACCAGGGTAGGCCAGGCCCCCTGGGCGCGCCCTGGTGGGTTGTGCCCACCTTGTGGCCCCACTTGCCCTAACTCTGCCACTATAAATTCCTAAATTTGGAGAAAACAATGGGAGAGAAAGAATTATCGCGTTTCACGAGACGGAGCCGCCGCCACCTCCTGTTCTTCATCGGGAGGCCAGATCTGGAGCCCGTTCGGGGCTCCGGAGAGGGGAATCTTCGGTCTTCGTCATCACCAACTTTCTCCATCGCCAATTCCATGATGCTCCCCACCGGGAGTGAGTAATTCCTTCGTAGGCTTGCTGGTCGGTGAGGAGTTGGATGAGATTCATCAGGTAATCGAGTTAGTTTTGTTAGGGCTTGATCACTAGTATCCATTATGTTCTGAGATTGATGTTGCTATGACTTTGCTATGCCTAATGCTTGTCACTAGGGCCCGAGTGCCATTATTTCAGATCTGAACCGTTTATGTTATCATCTCTATATCCATGTTCTTGATCCGATCTTGCCTAGTCATATGCACCTATTAGATGTTATGATCCGTCAACCCCATAGTGACAATATTTGGGATACTTCGCGGTGATGACCGTAGTTTGAGGAGTTTCATGTATTCACCATGTGTTAATGCTTTGTTCCGGTTCTCTATTAAAAGGAAACCTTAATATCCCTTAGTTTCCTTATGGACCCCGTTGCCATGGGAGGGTAGGACAAAAGATGTCATGCAAGTTCTTTTCCATAAGCACGTATGACTATTTACGGAATACATGCCTACATTACATTGATGAACTGAGCTAGTTTTGTATCGCCCTAGGTTATGACTGTTACATGACGAATATCATCCAACGAGTTACCGATCCAGTGCCTACAACATTTGCACTTATTGTTCTTGCTAAGTTACTATTACTGTTACTGTTGTTCCAACTGCTACAAAACTACTGCTACTACTGTTACCGCTACTGTTACTATCACTACTGCTATCAAACTATCATATTACTATGCTACTGATCACTCTGCTGTAGATATTTAATCTCCAGGTGTGGTTGAATTGACAACTCAACTGCTAATACTCTCAAGTATTCTTTGGCTGCCCTTGTGTCGAATCTATAAATTTGGGTTGAATACTCTACCCTCGAAAACTGTTGCGATCCCCTATACTTATGGGTTATCACATACCCATGAACAAAAAGTTTCAACCAGACACGTAGGAAGATAGGGGCTTATAGTTTCGCCTCCCAACTCACTCACCTCAAGGGTGACGTCAACAATAATAACTCATGCTCACCCATATCCAACTGGATATATGTGCCTAGATCTTTCCTCACCACATGATGCTTGCAAAAGAAAAAGTAAAAAAGGAATAGGGAAGAATACTTTGACTCTTGCATAAAAGTAAGTGCATAAAAGTAAAAGATAGGCCCTTCGCAGAGGGAATCAGAGGTTGTCATGCGCTTATTGGTTTGTATGCCCAATCCCTTAATGTAAAAGAACGTCACGCTATATTGCCCCCTATGATAGCAACCTTTATTATGCAGTCCGTCGCTTTTATTACTTTGCCATCATAAGTTCGTATAACGCTCAATTTTCTCTTACACTAATTGATCAAAACACTCTTAGAAGCAATTTTTATTGCCTTGTTGCACCGATGACAACTTACTTGAAGGATCTTTCTCGATCCATAGGTAGGTATGGTGGACAGTCAAAGAAAGAGTTTGGTTTGGGTTTCTGGATGCACAAGTAGTATCTTTACTTAGTGCGAAATTTTTGGCTAGCAAAGATATTGGGCAAGCACCACATGTTAAAGGATCTATGGCAATATAACTTCTATGTGGATATGAACAAACATAAATCATTACGTTGTCTTCCTCGTCCAACGTCAACAATTTTGACATATAATATTTGATGGGGGCTCACAATCATAAAAGATGTCCAAGATGGTGTATTTGCATGTGAATCTTCGCTTCCTTTATTAACTCTTTCATGAATTGCATCATTGACCAATGCTATGTTTGTCAATCTCAAATAAATTTTACTACTTATACTTTTCCTTATGTGATGTCATTACTCACCATAAAATTAGCATATGATTCTTTTCATTTGTTTTTCTTTTCTTTATTTGATTGCAACAAGAAAGTAGAGAGGCAAAAACTCAAACTAAACTTTATTATATAACTCTCACGCGATTACATAGATAGATAGGCCACGAAACTAACACACGAAAATAGATCATACTAAAATTTTATTCAACTAAAGCAAAGGGAAACTAAAGATAGAACTAAAATATGTAAAGGTGGATAAAAGTGGTGGCAATACGATACCGGGGCACCTCCCCCAAGCTTGGCTCAAGCCAAGGGGAGTGCCCATACCCATGTGTTCAAGTCTCCTTTGGTGGTGGTGATGAAGAAGGTGGAGGTGTAGAGGAAGCCTTCTTCTTCAACTTATATTTAAGCATAAAGTTTTCCTCCCTTAGATCATCATTCTCCAACTCAAGCTTTAATATCCTTTGGCATAAGGCCTCCTTGCTTTCCTGCAGAAAACGAGACGAGATAAATTGGACCTTAGGTTTGTATCTTCTAGGGAGGCTTGACTTCTTGAATTCCACATGCATGTCTCCGGGTTGAGGCAATGGATCATCCTCTTCCTCAGAGCTGTCATCTTTTGTTTCCTGCATGGTAGCATCTTCTTCCTCCTCCGAGGTCCATAAATAGGGGTAAATTTCCCTAAAGATCTTCGGGTCTGGAACATAGGGATCAACATGGCTCTCCCCCTCCGAATCTTGAGACGACATATTTCCAGATCTGCTAAGGAAACAACACGAAACAAGAACAGAGGATTTTTCTGCGATGCGGTCGTCAAAACAGTCGGAGGTATCTATAGAGAATTTTTATTCTTGGGGAACAAGTATTTGGAAGGAAAACGGAGTCGGGAAGGCATCCGAGGTGGGCACAACCCACCAGGGCGCGCCCAGGGGTGCCTGGCGCGCCCTAGTGTATCGTGCTCGCCTCGATCACCTTTCGGTTTATTTTTTTATTTCCAGAATTCTAAAATATTCCAAAACTAACGAAAAATATTTTTGCGGATTTTTCGGAGTCAGTTTACTTACCGTATCACGTACCTCCTATTTTTAAGGATTCTGGAGTGTTCCGGAAGGTTTCTTTTATGTGTTCCTCCGGTGTCATGGTTTGGATAACATTGCTTTCAACGTTAATAGGCGTACCTGAGATATAATGCTTAATTCTTTGTCCATTGACCACCTTCGGGTTAGTACCTTCGGCGTTATTAATCTTGATAGCTCCAGAATGATACACCTCTTCGATAATATATGGTCCTTCCCATTTTGAGAGAAGCTTTCCTGCAAAAAAATCTTAAACGAGAGTTGAACAAAAGAACATAATCTCCTATTTTGAATTCCCGCTTTTGGATTCTTTTGTCATGCAATCTTTTTACTTTTTCTTTGAATAGCTTGGCATTTTCATACGCTTGTGGTTCTCCATTCATCTAGTGAGCTAATATCAAATAGCATCTTCTCACCGGCAAGTTTGAAATCATAGTTGAGTTCTTTAATTGCCCAAAATGCTTTGTGTTCTAGTTCTAGAGGCAAATGACAAGCTTTCCCATACACCATTTTATATGGAGACATACCCATAGGATTTTTATAAGCTGTTCTATAGGCCCAAAGTGCATCATCTAATTTCTTAGACCAATTCTTACGAGACCTATTGATGGTTTTTTGTAATATTAATTTTATTTCTCTATTGCTAAGTTCAACTTGACCACTAGATTGAGGATGATAGGGTGACGCAATTCTATGGTTAACATCATATTTAGCAAGCATCTTACGGAAAGCGCCATGAATAAAGTGTGAACCACCATCGATCATTAAATATCTAGGGACTCCAAACCTCGGGAAGATAACCTCTTTAAGCATTTTAATGGAGGTGTGGTGATCAACACTACTAGTTGGAATAGCTTCTACCCACTTAGTGACATAATCAACCGCAACTAAAATATGAGTGTACCCGTTAGAGGAAGGAAAATGCCCCATATAATCAAAACCCCAAACGTCAAATGGTTCGACAACAAGTGAATAATTCGTAGGCATTTCCTGACGCTTACCAATATTACCAATTCTTTGACATTCATCACAAGACAGGACAAACTTACGGGCATCCTTGAAGAGAGTAGGCCAATAAAAACCAGATTGCAATACCTTATGAGCAGTTCTATCTCCCGCATGATGTCCTCCATAAGCTTCGGAATGACATTTCCGTAGGATTTGTTCCTATTCATGCTCAGGTACACAACGTCTAATAATATCATCTACTCCTTCTTTATAAAGGTGTGGGTCATCCCAAAAGTAATGTCTCAAGTCATAGAATTTTTTTCTCTTTTGTTGATAAGTGAAGCTAGGTGGTATATATTTAGCGACAATGAATTAGCATAATCAGCATACCAAGGTGTGTTTTGTGAGACACTTATTGCAGCTAGCTGTTCGTCAGGGAAACTATCATCAATAGGTAGTGGGTCATCAAGAATATTTTCTAACCTAGACAAGTTATCAACTACGGGATTCTTAACTCCTTTCCTATCAACGATGTGTAAGTCAAATTCTTGAAGCAAAAGAACCCACCTAATGAGTCTAGGTTTAGCATCTTTCTTTTCCATAAGGTATTTTATAGCAGCATGATCGGTGTGAACAATAACTTTGGAGTCAACAATATAGGATCTAAATTTATCACAAGCAAACACAACTGCTAAAAATTCTTTTTCAGTAGTAGCATAGTTTCGTTGGGCACTGTCTAGAGTTTTACTAGCATAATGGATAACATTCAATTTCTTATCAACTCTTTGTCCTAGGACAGCACTAACAGCATAATCACTAGCATCAAACATAATTTCAAAAGGCAAGTTCCAATCAGGTGGTTGAATGATAGGCGCAGAGGTTAAGGCTTTCTTGAGTGTTTCAAAGGCTTCCACACAATCATCATCAAAAACAAAAGGAATATCCTTTTGCAAAAGATTAGTAAGAGGCCTAGAAATTTTAGAGAAGTCTTTAATGAACCTCCTATAAAAACCAGCATGACCAAGGAAACTTCGAATACCTTTAATATCTTTAGGATATGGCATTTTCTCAATTGCATCAAATTTAGCTTTATCCACCTCAATACCTCGTTCAGATATTTTATGCCCCAAGACAATGCCTTCATTAACCATAAAGTGGCACTTCTCCCAATTCAAGACGAGATTAGTTTGTTCACATCTCTGCAAAACTCGATCAAGGTTGCTTAAGCAATCATCAAAAGAAGTTCCGTAAACGGAAAAATCATCCATGAAAACCTCCACAATCTTTTCACAAAAATTAGACAATATAGCAGTCATACATCTTTGAAAGGTAGTAGGTGCATTGCATAAACCAAAAGGCATACGTCTATAAGCATAGGTTCCAAAAGGGCAAGTAAAGGTAGTTTTCTCTTGATCAGATTGTGACACAGGTATTTGAGAGAACCCAGAATATTCATCTAAGAAACAAAAGTGTGTGTGCTTAGATAGTTTCTCTAGCATTTGATCAATGAACGGTAAAGGGTAATGATCTTTCCTAGTAGCTTTATTTAATTTTCTAAAATCAATTACCATTCTATAGCCAGTGACAATTCTTTGTGGAATGAGTTCATTCTTATCATTGGGAACAACGGTAATACCTCCTTTCTTAGGGACACAATGAATGGGACTTACCCATCTACTATCAGCTATGGGCTAGATTATACCTGCTTCCAGAAGCTTTAATATTCCGGTTCTTACCACTTCTTTCATCTTAGGATTCAATCGCCATTGGTGATCAACAACGGGTTTAGCATCAGGTTCCATATTGATCTTGTGCTGACATAGAGTGGGACTAATGCCCTTAAGATCATCAAGAGTATATCCAATAGCAGCCTGGTGCTTCCTTAGAACTTTTAATAATCTTTCTTCTTCATGTTCTGAAAGGTTAGCACTAATAATAACAGGATATATCTTTTTCTCATCAAGATAAGCATACTTCAAAGTGTCAGGCAATTGTTTCAATTCAAACACAGGATCACCTTTAGGTGGAGGAGGACCTCCAAGAGTTTCAATAGGCAAATTGTGTTTCAAGAGAGGTTGTTGTTCAAAGAAAATTTGATCTATTTCATTTCTTTCATGCAAATGCATATCATTTTCATGGTCGAGCAATTATTGTTCTAAGAGATCAGTAGGAGGCACAACAATAGAAGCAAGACCAATTATTTCATCCTTACTAGATAACGCTTTATCACTGGGTTGTCTACTAAACTTGGAAAAATTAAACTCGTGAGACACATTACCAAAACTGACACCAACAGTTTGTTTTTCACAATCTATCTTAGCATTGACGGTGCTCAAGAAAGGTCTACCAAAGATAATGGGACAAAAGTCATCTTGTGGGGAACCAAGGACTAGAAAATCAGTAGGGTATTTTACTTTACCACACAAGACTTCAACATCTCTAACAATTCCAAGTGGTGTGATAGTGTCTCTATTAGCAAGTTTAATAGTGACATCAATGTCTTCCATTTCAGCAGGTGCTATTTCATCCATAATTTCTTGGTATAAGGTAAAAGGTATAGCACTCACACTAGCACCCAAATCACATAAACCATGATAGCATTGATCTCCTATTTTGACTGAGACAACAGGCGTGCCTTCTATGGGTCTATGTTTATCTTTTTCATCAGGTTTAGCAATTCTAGCAGCTTCATCATAAAAGTAGATAACATGCCCATCAATATTTTCTACCAAGAGATCTTTAACCATAGCAACACTAGGTTCTACTTTAATTTGCTCAGGGGGGTTAGGTGCTCTTATATTACTCTTACGAACCACAGTTGATACCTTAGCATGTTCCTTTATCCTAACAGGGAAAGGTGATTTTTCAATATATGCGGTAGGCACAACTGGATCAACATTGTAAAAGATGGTTTCTTCTTTAGCTATGACCGGTTCTTTAATTTCTTCCTTAATAGGGGGATGATATTTAAACCACTTCTTCTTAGGGAGATCAACGTGAGTAGCAAATGCTTCACAGAAAGAAGCTACTATCTCAGAGTCAAATCCATATTTAGTGCTAAACTTGTGAAAAGTATCGGTATTCATAAAAGATTTAACACAATCAAATTCAAGCTTTATACCTGACTCAGTACCTTCGTCGAGTTCCCAATCTTAAGAGTTGCGTTTAATTCTTTCTAAGAGATCCCACTTGAATTCAATAGTCTTCATCATATAAGAACCAGCACAAGAAGTATCGAGCATGGATTGATCATTATGAGAAAGCCGAGCATAAAAATTCTGAATGATAATTCCCTCGGAATGTCATTATTGGGGCATGAATATAACATTGACTTAAGCCTCCCCCAAGCTAGAGCGATACTTTCTCCTTCACGAGGACAAAAATTATATATATAATTTTGATCACGATTAACTAGATGCATGGGATAAAACTTTTGGTGAAATTCCAATTGAAACGGTTCCATTTCCACGATCCAAGATCAACACATAGCCTATACCATGTCAATGCTTTTCCCTCCAAAGATAAAGGGAAAACTTTCTTCTTAGCTTCATCTCCGGGTAAACCTGCAAGCTTAAATAATCCACAAATTTCGTTCACATATAAAAGATGCATATCAGGATGTTCAGTTCCATCTCCTGCATAAGGTTTAGCAAGCAGTTTTTCTAACATACCCGAAGGAATTTCATAAGTAACATTTTCAGTAGGTGCTGTAGGTTGAGGGGCAACTAATTGTGGTTCCGGTCGAGGTGAAGATACCCCGAACAAACCCCTCAAAGGATTGTTCTCCATAGTAGCAAGTAGTAATAAATTTCAGCACGTAGTATAAGTTTTTCCTTACCGATTTCCACTTACCAAGAGCGCTTCACTCCCCGGCAACGGCGCCAGAAAAGAGTCTTGATGACCCACAAGTATAGGGGATCAATCGTAGTCCTTTCGATAAGTAAGAGTGTCGAACCCAATTAGGAGCAGAAGGAAATGACAAGCGGTTTTCAGCAAGGTAATTTCTACAAGCACTGAAATTGTAGGCATAGTTTAAAAAACCGGACCGGACCGGCGGTCGAACCGGAAAAAACCGGAACCGGCGGCCTCAACGTTTTTTTTAAGCTAATAAGATCATTCTGCAATCGAGCCGGCGAAAATCGGTCAAACCGACCGGTTTTCTGGAAAACCGGTGAAAAAAACGGGCCATTAAACCAGGAAAAAACAAGAAAATATTTTAATAGAAACTGCGAGAAGTGGGATTCGATCTCAGGTCATGTGAGCAGTACGCAGGGCCTGCCCACGGCCCAATAACCAACTCGGCTATGCTACTTTGTTGTCCACTACATGGAAATAATTTTATTTGACCATTGTTTCACACTATATTAACACATATATTACTCATCATCTATTATTTTATTGCTTAGAAAACCGACAGTCGAACCGGCGGTCCTGTTGGGGAACATTGCATGGGAAACAAAAATTTTCCTACGCACACACAAGATCTATCCATGGTGATGAGCATCTACGAGAGGGAGAGTGAATCTACATACCCTTGTAGATCGCTAAGCGGAAGCGTTAAGAAACGCGGTTGATGTAGTCGAACGTCTCCGCGATCCAAATCGCAAGTCGTCCCTCGATCCGATCACGAACTAGTGCCGAACGGACGGCACCTCCGCGTTCAACACACGTATGGCTTGATGACGCCTTCACCTCCTCGATCCAGCGAGCGATGATGAAGTAGTAGATGAGTTCCGGCAGCACGACGGCGTGGTGATGGTGGTGAGGAACAATCTCTGCAGGGCTTCGCCAAGCACTACGGAGATTATGACGGGAGGAACTAGAGGGTTAGGGTTGCCGGCACACGGCTTGGGAAATCTTGATGTGTCCCGTGTGTTAGCCTTGCCCCTCTATTTATATGTTGAGCCCTGGGGTCTAAACTTGGAGAGAAAACCTCCACAAGGTCGGTTTGGCCCGCACGGAAAGAGTCCAACTCGGATTCCAGCAGTATCGCGTACAAGCGGTAGTACCGCTTACGAGCGGTAGTACCGCTTGAGCGGTAGTACCGCTTCACACAAGCGGTAGTACCGCTTACGCGGTAGTACTGCCTTACCAGCGGTAGTACCGCTTAAGGCAACAGCAAAACTTCCTTTTGCACTTTCCAATACCTCGTGGACTTTACCCCTTTGGCTCATATAAAGTGTTGCTGCACCCGAACACTTCGGTAAACATCCGGAACCCCTTCCGGTGAATTCCGGAACCCTTCCGGAGATCAAAACACTATTATCACATATATCAAACTTTACCTCCGGACTCTTCCGGAGATCCTCGTCATGTCCGGGATCTCATCCGGGACTCCGAACAACCTTCGGTCACCAACACAATAACTCAACTATACTAATCGTCACCAAACGTTAAGTGTGTAGACCCTGCGGGTTCGAGAACTATGTAGACATGACCGAGACACCTCTACGATCAATAACCAATAGCGGGACCAGGATGCCCATATTGGCTCCTACATATTCTACGAAGATCTTTATCGGTCGAACCTCTATGTCAAGGATTCAGTTAATCCCGTATGCTGTTCCCTTTGTTCTTCGGTATGTTACTTGCCCGAGATTCGATCGTCGGTATCTCTATACCTAGTTCAATCTCGTTACTGGCAAGTCTCTTTACTCGTTCCGTAATACAAGATCTCGTGGCTAACACTTTAGTCACATTGCTTGCAAGGCTCATTGTGATGTTGTATTACCGAGTGGGCCCTGAGATACCTCTCCGTCACACGGAGTAACAAATCCCAGTCTTGATCCATGCCAACCCAACAGACACCCTCGGAGATACCTGTAGAGCATCTTTATAGTCACCCAGTTACGTTGCGATGTTTGATACACACAAGGTATTCCTCCGGTGTCAGTGAGTTGCACGATCTCATGGTCATAGGAACAGATACTTGACATGCAGAAAACAATAGCAATAAACTGACACGATCATATGCTACGTTTATAGTTTGGGTCTTGTCCATCACATCATTCTCCTAATGATGTGATCCCGTTATCAAATGACATCTTATGTCCATGGCTAGGAAACCTTCACCATCTTTTGATCAACGAGCTAGTTAACTAGAGGCTTACTAGGGACACAGTGTTGTCTATGTACCCACACATGTATTTGAGTTTCCAATCAATACAATTATAGCATGGATAATAAACGATTATCATGAACAAGGAAATATAATAATAACTAATTTATTATTGCCTCTAGGGCATATTTCCAACAGTCTCCCACTTGCACTAGAGTCAATAATCTAGTTCACATCACTATGTGATTTACATTGTAATGAATCGAACACCCATGCAGTTCTGGTGTTGTTCATGTTTAGCCCTTGGAAGAGGTTTAGTCATCGGATCTGCAACATTCAGATCCGTGTGTACTTTGCAAATATTTATGTCGTCCTCCTTGATGTAATCGCGGATGGAATTGAAACGTCGCTTTATGTGTCTGGTCCTCTTGTGAAATCTTGGTTCCTTGGCTAGAGCAATGGCACCAGTATTATCACAAAACAGAGTCATTGGGTTAAACGCACTAGGCACTACTCCAAGATCTGTCATGAACTCCTTCATCCAGACACCTTCCTTCGCCGCCTCCGAGGCAGCGATGTACTCCGCTTCGCATGTAGAATCAGCTACCACGCTTTGCTTGGAACTGCACCAGCTAACCGCACCCCCATTAAGAATAAATACGTATCCGGTTTGCGACTTAGAGTCATACGGATCAGTGTCAAAGCTTGCATCGACGTAACCCTTTACGACGAGCTCTTGATCACCTCCATAAACGAGAAATATGTCCTTAGTCCTTTTCAGGTACTTCAGGATATTCTTGACCGCCGTCCAGTGTTCCATTCCTGGATCACTTTGAAACCTTCCTACCATACTTTTGGCAAGGCTGACATCGGGTCTTGTGCACAGCATTGCATACCTGATAGAGCCTATGGCTGAGGCATAGGGGACGACACTCATCTTTTCTCTATCTTCTGCAGTCACTGGGCATTGAGTCTTACTCAACTTCACACCTTGCAAAACAGGCAAGAACCCCTTCTTGGACTGATCCATTTTGAACCCCCTCCTCTTGTAGCCCAATCCTTTTGAGGCAAAGGACAGGCCAGAACAATCACTAGTAATAGGCAAAGTGTTCTTGAGGGTACACGGGAATTTCGTCTAGTCAGTTTTATCATGTTGGTTTGATTCGTGTTCGCTACTTTGGTAATTTGATATGTGGGTGGACCGGTGCTAAGGTGCTGTTCTTACTTGAACTAACAACCTACTTAGGATTAACCCCCTCGCAAGCATCCGCAACTACGAGAAAAGTATTAAGACAAAGTCTAACCATAACATTAAACATGTGGATCCAAATCAGCCCCTTACGAAGTAGCGCATAAACTAGGGTTTAAGCTTCTGTCACTCTAGCAACCCATCATCTAATAACTACTCCACAATGCATTCCCTTAGGCCCATGAATGGTGAAGTGTCATGTAGTCGACGTTCACATGAGACCACTAAGGGAATCACAACATACATATCATCAAAATATCGAACACATATCAAATTCACACGATTACTCGCAACATGACTTCTCCCGTGACCTCAAGAACAAAGGTAACTACTTACAAATAATAATCATGCTCAAGATCAGAGGAATATTGAATAGCATAATGGATCCGAACATATAATCTTCCACCAAATAAACCATATAGTAATCAACTACGCAAGGTAATCAACACTACTAGTCACCCACAGGTACCAATCTGAGGTTCCGGTACAAAGATTGAACACAAGGGATGAACTAGGATTTGAGAGGATATGGTGCTATTGAAGATGTTGATGAAGATTGGCCTCCCAAAGATGAGAGGGGTGTTGGTGATGACGATAGCTTCGATTTCCCCCCTCCGGGAGGGAAGTTCCCCCGGCGGAATCGCTCCGCCGGAGGGCAAAAGTGCTCCTGCCCAAGTTCCGCCTCGAGGCGGCGGCGCTTCGTCCCGAAGGTCCTCCTCTGATTTTTTCTAGGTCAAGAGTGACCTTATACGAGAAGATGGGCACCAGAGGTGGGCCGAGGTGGCCACAACCAATCAGGACGCGCCCAGGGGGACCTGGCACGCCCTGGTGGGTTGTGCCCACCTGGGAGGCCCCCTCCGGTAGTTTTCAGCTCTAGTATTTTTTATTAAATGCAAAAATAATATCCGTAAAATTTCAGCTTCATTGGAGTTGTGCAGAATAGGTATCTCTGACGTGATTTTCTTGGGTCCAGAATTCCAGCTGCCTGTATTCTCCCTCTTTGTGTAAACCTTGCATTTTATGAGAGAAAAAGCATTAGAATCACTCCCCAAAGCATTATTATTCAACAAAACAAAGTAAATAACAGTAGGAAATCATGATGCAAAATGGACGTATCAAGGCCTGTCACACAAACCCCGATCATCGCCGCAGTAATCACACTCAGGGATCTTATTGTCGTCAGACATTTCCTGTGTTCATGATTCAAAAATTCGGCTACCACGCTTTGCTTGGAACTGCACCAGCTAACCGCACCCCCATTAAGAATAAATACGTATCCGGTTTGCGACTTAGAGTCATCCGGATCAGTGTCAAAGCTTGCATCGACGTAACCCTTTACGACGAGCTCTTGATCACCTCCATAAACGAGAAATATGTCCTTAGTCCTTTTCAGGTACTTCAGGATATTCTTGACCGCCGTCCAGTGTTCCATTCCTGGATCACTTTGAACCTTCCGACCATACTTATGGCAAGGCTGACATCGGGTCTTGTGCACAGCATTGCATACATGATAGAGCCTATGGCTGAGGCATAGGGGACGACACCCATCTTTTCTCTATCTTCTGCAGTCACTGGGCATTGAGTCTTACTCAACTTCACACCTTGCAAAACAGGCAAGAACCCCTTCTTGGACTGATCCATTTTGAACTTCTTCAAAATCTTATCAAGGTATGTGCTTTGTGAAAGTCCTATTAAACGTCTTGATCTATCTCTATAGATCTTTGATGCCTAATATGAAAGCAGCTTCTCCTAGGTCCTTCATTGAAAAACTCTTGTTCAAATATTCCTTTACGCTTTCCAACATTTCTATATTGTTTCCAATCAGTAATATGTCATCCACATATAATATTAGAAACGCTATAGAGCTCCCACTCACTTTCTTGTAAATACAAGCTTCTCCGTAAACTTGTATAAACTCGAACGCTTTGATCACCTCATCAAAGCGAAGATTCCAACTCCGAGATGCTTGCACCAGTCCATAAATGGATCGCTGGAGTTTGCAAACTTTGTCAGCATTCTCTGGATCGACAAAACCTTCTGGTTGCATCATATACAACTCTTCCTTAAGGAAACCGTTAAGGAACGCTGTTTTGACATCCATCTGCCAAATTTCATAATCGAAAAAGGCAGCTTTTGCTAACATGATTCTGACGGACTTAAGCATCGCTACGGGTGAGAAGGTCTCATCGTAGTCAACTCCTTGAACTTGTGAAAAACCCTTTGCCACAAGTCGAGCTTTATAGACGGTGACATTACCGTCCACGTCTGTCTTCCTCTTAAAGATCCATTTGTTCTGAATGGCCTTACGCCCTTCAGGTAATACTTCCAAAGTCCACACTTTGTTTTCATACATGGATCCCATCTCGGATTTCATGGCCTCTAACCACTTCTCGGAATCCGGGCCCATCATCGCTTCTCCATAGCTCGTAGGTTCATCGTTGTCCAACAACATGACCTCTAAGATAGGGTTGCCGTACCACTCAGGAGCAGTACGCGTCCTTGTCGACCTACGAGGTTCGATAGCAACTTGATCCAAAGCTTCATGATCATCATCATTAACTTCCTCTTCAGCTGATGTAGGCTCTACAGAAACATCTTTCTGCGCTGCGCTACTTTCTGGTTGAAGTAAAGGTTCAACAACCTCATCAAGTTCTATCTTCCTCCCACTCAATTCTTTCGAGAGAAACTCTTTCTCAAGAAACGTTCTGTTTTTAGCGACAAACACTTTGCCTTCGGATCTGAGGTAGAAGGTATACCCAACTGTCTCTTTTCGGTATCCTATGAAGACGCATTTCTCCGCTTTGGGTTCCAGCTTTTCAGGCTGAAGCTTTTTGACATAAGCATCACATCCCCAAACTTTAAGAAACGACAGCTTTGGCTTCTTGCCAAACCAAAGTTCATATGGCGTCGTCTCAACGGATTTCGATGGTGCCCTATTTAAAGTGAATGTAGCTGTCTCTAATGCATAACCCCAAAACGATAGTGGCAAATTGGCAAGAGACATCATAGATCGCACCATATCCAATAAGGTTCGATTACGACGTTCGGACACACCATTACGCTGTGGTGTTCCAGGCGGTGTCAATTGTGAAACAATTCCACATTGTCTTAAGTGACTGCCAAACTCATAACTCAGATATTCTCCTCCTCGATCAGATCATAGGAATTTAATCTTCTTGTTACGATGATTCTCAACTTCACTCTGAAATTGTTTGAACTTTTCAAATGTTTCAGACTTGTGTTTCATTAAGTAAATATACCCATATCTACTTAAGTCATCAGTGAAGGTGAGAAAGTAACGATAACCACCGCGCGCCTCAATGCTCATCGGACCGCACACATCAGTATGTATGATTTCCAATAAGTCACTTGCCCGTTCCATTGTTCCAGAGAACGGCATTTTAGTCATCTTGCCCAGATTTTTTTTCAAAACTGGCACTCTATTTAGAGCAAATTCGAAAACTAGCATTGCTAACAGGTATATATCAAAAATAGCACCCCGTCGGTCTGCCGTAGGCCGAAGAGTGACTTTTCGGCCTGGAAAAAACCGAAGAGACCATTTCGGCTTCCTGTGGGCTGAAGATGGGCGCTGCTGGGCCGAAGACCTGTCTTCGGTCAGCAGTAAGCCGAAGAGGCCTTTTTGGCTTCCTGTTGGCCGAAGAATGCATACTCTTTACGTTAAACGTTGACCGAAGTTGCATGGAGCACTTTTCGGCCTGCACCTGACCGAAGACTATTTTTTTTCAAAAAAATGCATTATAATTGCTGCACAACCATTCCCTCTCTTTGACATGCCAACTTTGTACTTTCCCGCAACCATTTCCCGACAATATATCTCATCATTTTCTTTCCCACCATTTTCCTTCCCGCCATTCTCTCCCGACATTCTCTCCCGCCATTCTCTCCCACCATTTTCTTTCCCACCCTTCTTTCCCGCCATTCCCTCCCGCCATTCTCTTTCCCGCCATTCTCTCCCGCCATTTTCTTTCCCGCCATTCTCTCCTGCCATCTTCTCTTCTCAACCTATAAAACCCCCTCCGCACTAAGGTGGGTGAGCAGGCAAGTGTAGTCTCGTGAAGATGTCCGGTTATCCTTTCGATCGTAGTTGTTTTCACCCTCGTATGTCCAAAACTCTTCTTAGTTTAGCCGCCAATTTCAAGATAGACAACAGGATAGTTCCATGGGACGAACTCCTCGGTAGTGACATCTTCATGAATGAGTTGGCTCACCAGTTAAGTAGGAGCGGGTGGCCTGCAAGGACCTTTGAGGAGATACGGAAAGAACTTCTCAGGTTGCATGGTAGGTGGAAAAAAGTACAATATAAGATTGAAGCTTTTCAAAGGGCTGCAGTAGAAGATACTTGGTTATGGAGTCAAGACAGTGAGGACGAAGACGATCTTTTCAAGCCGAGCACCAAGTCCAAGATACCCGCATCGTCGAAGTCCAAGAGTACCGCACCGTCGAAGGGCAAGAGTGCTGCATCAACAGAGGATGACGACGAGGACTTCATGCCGAGCACCAAGGCCAAGAGACCCACATCGTCGAAGTCCAAGACTACCGCATCGTCCAAGGGTAAGAGTGCTGCATCAACGGAGGATGACGACGATGACTTCATGCCGAGCACCAAGGCCAAGAGACCCACATCGTCGAAGTCCAAGACTACCGCATCGTCCAAGGGTAAGAGTGCTGCATGAACGGAGGATGTCGACGATGACTTCATGTAGTTTGTGGGATGTATTTTTCAAGAATAGTCGTACCGTTTAATTCAGATGTACTTCTATCTTAATTATGACTCATACATAGATAATGGCTCATACATAGATAGTAACACATACATGAAGGATGTCTGATACATAGATAAGTCCTCACACATAAGAATAGTCTGAAACTAACATGGATGTCTCATACATATATAAACATATCACTGCTCGGTACTACGGCGACGAGTCTGGACCTTCCTCGGACGAGGACCGGAAAGCGATAAGCGCTGACGCGGTGGGTGAGCCTCACGGTGTCCACGACCATACATAACCTCGCCTGTCACGGTCTGTGTCTCCTGTGTCGGTGGTGGTGGTGGAGTATGATGCAGCGGCTGAGAGAAGTCATACGTGTTTGCAGCGTGGTCATCGTCATCGCCGTAGCCGTCTAAGAGCGAATCATAACCACTAAGCATCGGCGACTGCACGACATGCGTGAACGGAGGCGGCTGGTTGCTGACTGTAGTAGTGAAGCACATGTAAAATTGAATTGCGAACGTACACTGCTTAAAAGAAAAACCAAAAGTAAAGTTACCTGGCCCCATTTTTTGATGCCATGCCGAGCTCCCTGGCTGTGAAGGAGATGGCTCTTGCCATGCCGAGCTCCCTGGCTGTGAAGGAGGTGGCGCCGGTGAAGCCATGTGCCATGAAGGACGTGGCGGACGAAGTGCTGGACGAGGAACCGCAACATCAGAAGATCTTCTACATGTCATTGCTGCGTAAATCCCTCGTAGCTTCTCATCAAAACGCTTCAACCACGAGAGGTGCTCTGGCTGTGGGATAGTTTCTCCGCTCTCAACCCGCCCCATTAAAGCGGAAACCTCATCTTGCGCTTCAACCATCAAGTCACTCTGTACATTGAATAGTTAGCCAATTGTAAATGTTCAGGTTATGACATGAGTACACATATTAGAACCATAATAGAGCAAGTTGGTTACGTACCGCGTGGTGTCTGGTTCCCATAATAGAGGAAGTTGGGTACATATCGCTGGTCAGAGGCGCTTCAATCTGATCAGGAGCAGCAGAAGGAACCAAGTAGATCCTCGTTGAATGCCTGTAACGCTGCAGATACAACCCGAACTTGTGCCAGTCAAAGGGTCGAACCTCATCCCAGATATTTGTTGGCGCAGTAGTCCATTCTAGAACATAAGGGCCATTGTTCTTAAGCCAGAAATCCATGGACTTGTTCCCTCCTACGCGGCTCAACCTGACATTGACATCCGGGTAACGTGGTAAGCAAAATTCTTAAAGTATCAAACTGACAACTAAATTAGAATTACTTACTTGTGCACGTGGTCCGGTATGTGTGGAATAACTGGAATTTCATCCTCCTGACATCGACCGAACTGTCTCATCACCCTATGAAGGGCCATCTCCTCCACCGTCACGTCGAACACCAATCTGGCCTTGGTCATCCAGTAGTGCCGATCTCTAGTGCACAAGTGAGATATTCCACTTGGATACCTAAATGTTATAGCCTGATGCGAGTAGGGCTCCCACATAACAACATCCTCGTGCAAAGCATCAAACTGCGCCCTGAAGGACGGGTAGCAGCTCTTCACCTGATGACCCGCAAACTGTCTCTGTGCATGACAACAAATAAAAATTAGTAATAGTATTGCATGGCAAGAAATAATCTAATGAACTTCTCGGTAATACAAAATTACCTCTCTTCGCGTCCAAACAGATCCCACAGTTGGCAAGTCGCCGATAAGTGGCACATAAGCCCCTGCTATGTCCTCCGACCCAAACGGGTTTTCAACGCAGACATAGGGTCGTCCAATAGGGAACCTCTCATATGACCAGAGCTGCAACAATAGTGGACATCCAACCAGACCTGATCTGTGGGAGCTCAAAATGCAACCTTTGCACAGGCCTCTGTACGTAGCTGCCAACACAGCAGAACCCCAACTCCTCTGCGTAATGTCCCCTGGGCAACGAGCGTCAGCTATCTCTCGTGCAATGCTGATGAGGCGCCCATCAACAGTGGTCACGTGGTTCTCCGTGAACATAGTCTTGCCGAACAACCAAAGAAGATAGGCCTCTAGGGACCGATCAACCTGTGCCTCTGACAACTGAACTCCGGGGTATCCTAACAAGCGAATCTACATATAACAGAAACGATTGTATTATTCTATTTACTGAGGACAACTATAAAAACAATATTCGTTTAGCTGACCGAGAAGGTTACCTGAAACTGGCCCAACCACTTAAAACGAGGCCCGTGAGGATCGTTGTCTAAGCCCCTAGCAGTTGGCACCGCAGCTAGAAAACGGTTCTGCATCGTACCTAGCCAGCCAGGTTCTGCATGTAAAGGACCTATGGCAGCACCGGCCAACGGTAATCCCAACAAGTAGGACACATCCTGTAGAGTAGGCGCCATCTCTCCCCAGGGAAAGTGAAACGTATGTGTCTCCGGTCTCCATCTATCTACTAAGCAGGTAAGGAGTGACCTGTCGTAAGAGAAGCGTTTCGTTGGCCTCTTGCGTAGCTGCAATGGTTCACCAGTTTCATCCATTTCCGGATGATCAACCCACTCATCCAATGTACCCTCAACCAGCCGTGCCAAGGGTAGCAGTCCAGCCCACATTAACCTACAAAATAAAGAGAATGTACAGCAAACAGTTAGCGGGCATCATATATTACAAAATACGAATTAAAAAATTATAAGCACACAAACCTATCAACCCATGCAGGGTGTATCAACCAGTTAGACTTTGGGGTGCGAGTGGTCAACACATCTAAGTTCTTGCCCGTTTGCATAAGTGCGGCCCGGTGTTTTTTTTCAATCGTATCTTTAAGCAACGCATACGAAGACATATCTGAAATTAAAACATAGTTCGACATATTAGAAAATAAAATATAGTCCAGACATATTACAAATTAAAACATAGTCCGACATATTACAAATTAAAACATAGTCCGACATATTACAAATTAAAACATAGTCCGACATATTACAAATTAAAACATAGTCCGACATATTACAAATTAAAACATAGTCCGACATATTACAAATTAAAACATAGCTTCTGAGTTATTTCTTCCTCGTCGTCCCCTTTGGCCTCGACTGCCTCGACCACGTCCGCCTCTTGCTCCTGTTGTCGCACTCGTCGATGTGGACGCACCGTCTTTGTTAAGGTCGGGACAATATTTCATCCTATGCCCATAATTCGCGCATAGCAAGCACTGTCTGGTTGCTCCACCAGCTTCAGATTGGTCCATATCATTACGGATGCGACGGACCTTACGTCTACCCCTACTGGTTCGCCGAAGATCAGGATCCGAGATGTATACTCTCTCATCATCGTTTACCTTGTTGAAATTGCCGACGACTCTAAACCCTGTCATCTCACCGGTCCATGTGTTGCGTACTGACTCTTTCAAATAGTATGGGGACACGAAGGAGATGGCATCCAACTTAATCTGGCCGCACGCAGCCAACACATGTGAGCAAGGAAGGTGCAACAACCGCGGTTTGTTGCATGTACACTCACACGTTGGATAAAATTCCGTTCCTATTTTTACCTCATGTGTCTTCACCTCATTTGACGTACCAAAACCATCGGTAGGTAGCTGAACCTCATACCTCCTTTCCTGATTACCTATGAGCCTGACAGTGTGCTTCTTTGCTTTCTCTATCTTCTTTGCCATGTACTCCATGACACGGCTACAATAAGGTGTCTTCGGATGATCTGCAATATGCTTCTTTGCTAACTCGTGCCTTTCTCTGAAATATCTCAAAGTGCCATGCAATACACCCTCCACAATAGCTGTGAGTGGCAATGCTCTATTCCCTCTAAGTACAAAGTTATACACCTCAGCAAGGTTGGTTGTCATGTGGCCATACCTAGCTCCATGGGTGTCATGCAGCAAAGACCAATTCACGGGAGGCTCTTTCTCTATCCACTCAGTAAAATCCTTTATTGCCCTGCCGTTCGGCCTCTTAGTGCCAGGAGGGTCAATTGCTGGCAAGTCACACAGAGCTACAGGCTGCTCTAGCTGCGCGATGACTATTGCTAATTTAGCCTGATCTTTTTCCATTGTCCGTCTGGCCTTAACCTGCTTCTTAGTAAACTCATCTAGTTTTGACCAAATAAAATTGTATTTGCGTGCCTGGTTCTGCTTGCATAATTTTTTGAACAACTTCATCAACCGCTTGTTCTTGAACTGTGAGAAAATTTTTGCCCCAAGATGGCGCATGCACCACCGGCTCTGCAGGTCCATCCATGGTGTTGATTCGTTCTTAGTTGGATTCCTCAGTGTCTTCACGGCCTTCAATATACCAGCATGTCTGTCATGAATGACACACACGTTCGGCCGGTCCTTCACGATGGCAATTTTCACTTGCCTCAAGAACCATATCCAGCTTGGAAAGTTCTCACCCTCCACGAATGCCATAGCAAGTGGGATGATTTGATTGTTCCCGTCAACACCAATAGCAGTAAGGATTTGCCCTCTGTACTGACCAGTCAGGAATGTGCCATCCACAAACATCACAGGAGGACAATGCCGGAAAGCTTCGATGCAAACAGAAAAAGAAAAGAATACTCTCTTCAACACCTTAAAATCTGGTATACTCGCCAATCTTGTGTGTTGTACGTTAACATAAGTGCCGGGATTCCTCTCCTTCAATACTTGAAGGAGCCGCACAACATTATCATATGAGTCGAAGAACGTCCCAAACCTTTCCTCCATAGCCTTCTGCTTAGCCCTCCAAGCCTTCCCGTAAGGAATGACATAATTCCATCTGACCTTCACTGCTGTCTGGATGTGTTTTGCTTCCATGTCTTTCTTCTGCACTATCTCAGTATACATGAGTTGCGCAATGAGAGTAGAAGACAGGTTCGGATGATTCACCAGAAGGTTTTTCCTCACACAAGTATGTGGAACAACACCGGTGACAACCCAGTGGATGTTATACTTCGGCACGTGCCCGTGCACCTTCCCAGGACAACCTGTTTCAACACATTTCACTGTATAGTTTGTTTGATTTGATACGTGTGTCCAAAAAACCCTCTGCGTGGACATAGCCCACTTTACCACCGCATATTTCAATTTCTTCTTTGTATCATACATAGAACCTATCTGGACTTGGTTCAGATGATACTCCCATGGAGTCTCATGGCCATCGTTGACCGTTTGACCGGTGGATAGGTCCTGATCCCATGCGGCAGGAATCGGTACCTCCACTTCATCCTCGGAATTTTCAGAATCCAGATCCTCAGCCAGTCCATCCTCGTCCTCTTCCTCCATCACCCTCTGCATTTCCTCCCCTTCCTCATCCCCATCAGAAAAACCAGAACCGGCTAATATTACCGACCGACTACTCTGCCCAGTATCATTACCACACAAATTGTGTGGCACGTAATCTGGCTCTTCCTCGGGTTGGCTAGCATCCACATCCATTGGCTGTGACCCGGATAAATAAATCTCGTTAGCCACTTCACTGCCCTGCCCGGGTTCATACCCCCCCTCTGGTTGTCCGGTATTCTCCTCCTTCGCCACAGGTTGCACTAGGGCATATGGGTGGATTTTTCGGTCCCTGCAACGCCTTAACAGGGTCAACCACTGCTGGCTCCTATCTATCAGCATCAACTCCCACTTCACATTTTTACACGATTTGGTCCACAAAGCTTGAATACTGACAGAACATACCCCAGGATCCAGCCCAAAACTAATTGTCAACCAGTACTTCAACTGTCTAATGTCCAGTCTGTCCGGGTCTGGAAGTGTCATGACACATTTTTTATACTCGCTAAGATCAACCCCGAACTCATTATATCGAACATTGCCAGGGCCATAGTAAACAGTCAAATTTATTGATTCAGACATTTTAACCTGTCAGACACTTCCATCTCATTAATCACAACGAACAAAATTATTACCCGCTACACTAACCGACCGCTAAAATGACAACACAAACCAATTAACACTACAAAAAATGTGACGCGTGATTATACCTTCGACGCGTGTGCCCACCTCACGGAGAACTTGCACCAACGAGCAACACCAACGCCACCCCCTCGGCGGCCACCTCCTCTTGCCCAGCCAAACCACCTCCTCCTCCTCAACCAACCATGGTTTCTCCTCCTCACACCACCATGACTACAACTCACCTGTACACACAAATAGCTATCCCATTGGAAAAAAATGACCGTAGGCTGGTGGAGATGGCTACGATCTACCGTTTCTGTGGTTTGGATTTGAAAATGGCTGGAGAAACGAAGAGATCGGTGAGGGGGGGCGATTTCTGGTTGGAAACGAGAGAGAGAAAGCTAGAACAGAGAAAGAACAGAGGGGAGGAAGAAGAAAGGCTCGGGCGGCCTTATCCAGCCTTTTCGGCCAACGGTAGGCCGAAGAGGTCTTCGGTCGCGGCCAGACCGAAGACAGCTCTTCGGTCGACAGCGCGCCGACGGCCCACTCTTCGGCCCACCTGCCGCTCTCTTCGGCCCACAGGAAGCCGAAATGGTCTCTTCGGTTTTTTCCACGCCGAAAAGTCCCTCTTCGGCCTACGGCAGACCGACGGGGTGCTATTTTTGATATATACGTGTTAGCAATGCTAGTTTTCGAATTTGCTCTAAATACAGTGCCATTTTTGAAAAAAAATCTCTTGCCCATGAGGCATGGCTCGCATGTGTCAAGTGATTCAAAATCAAGTGACTCCAAAAGTCCATCAGCATGGAGCTTCCTCATGCGTTTTACGCCAATATGACCTAAACGGCAGTGCCACAAAAAAAGTGGTATTATCATTATCAATTCTACATCTTTTGGCATCAATGTTATGAACATGTGTATCATTTCTATCGAGATTCAATAAGAATAAACCCCTCACTTCGGGTGCATGACCATAAAAGATATTACTCATATAAATAGAACAACCATTATTCTCTGATTTAAATGAGTAACCGTCTCGCAATAAACAAGATCCAGATATAATGTTCATGCTTAACGCAGGCACCAAATAACATTTATTCAGGTTCATCACTAATCCCGATGGTAATCGAAGAGCGAGTGTGCCGACGGCGATCACATCAACCTTGGAACCATTTCCCACGCGCATCGTCACTTCATCCTTTGCCAGCCTCCGTCTATTCTGCAGTTCCTATTTAGAGTTGCAAATGTGAGCAACCGCACCGGTATCAAATACCCAGGCACTACAACGAGAGTTGGTAAGGTACACATCAATAACATGTATATCATATATACCTTGTTCGTTGTTGGCCGCCTTCTTGTCAGCCAAATACTTGGGGCAGTTCCGCTTCCAGTGTCCAGTTCCCTTGCAATGAAAGCACACAGTTTCTGGTTTGGGTCCAGCCTTGGGTTTCTTCACGGGAGGAGCAACTGCTTTGCCACTCTTCTTGGAGTTACCCTTCTTACCCTTGCCATTTTTCTTGAAACTAGTGGTTTTATTGACCATCAACACTTGATGCTCCTTCTGAATTTCAGACTCAGCGGCTTTCAGCATCGCAAACAGCTCGGCGACTTACTTGTTCATCCCGTGCATGTTATAGTTCAACACGAAGCTCTTGTAGCTAGGTGGCAATGATTGAAGAACTCTGTCAGTGATAGCCTCTGGCGGAAGGGGCATCCCCAATTCAGCCAGACGGGTGGAGTACCCAGACATTCTGAGTATGTGATCACTGATAGACCCGTTCTCCTCCATCTTGCAAGCATAGAACTTATCGGAGATCTCATACCTCTCGATCCAGGCATTCTTCTGAAAGATAAACTTCAATTCCTGGAACATCTCATATGCTCCATGACTTTCAAAACGTCTTTGAAGTCCCGGTTCTAAGCCATACAATATTGCACATTGAACTATTGAGTAATCTTCAGAACGAGCCTGCCAGGCGTTCACAACGTCTAGAGACTCAACTGGAGCGGGTGGATCACCAAGCGGTGCATCAAGGACATAAGCCTTCTGGGAAGCCGTAAGGATAATCCTTAGATTACGGGCCCAGTCCACAAAGTTACTTCCATCATCTTTCAACTTAGCTTTCTCTAGGAACGCATTAAAATTCAGGGGTGCTACTGCGCGAGCCATGATCTACAACGTAAATATAGCAAAGACAACTTAGACTATTGTTCAAGATAATGAGTTTAGTTAATCATATTACTTAAAAACTCCCACTCAAATTGACATCCCTCCGGTCATTCGAGTGTAACATGATCCAAATCCACCAACTCAAGTCCGATCATCACGTGAGTTGAGGTGGTTTCAATGGTGAACATCTTCATGTTGATCATATCTACTATATGACTCATGTTCGACCTTTCGGTCTCTTGTGTTCCGAGGCCATGTCTGTACATACTAGGCTCGTCAAGTTTAACCCGAGTGTTCCGCACGTGCAACACTGGCTTGCACCCGTTGTATGCGAACGTAGAGTCTATCACACCCGATCATCACGTGGTGTCTCGAAACGACGAACTTTCGCAACGGTGCACACTCGGGGAGAACACAATTTTATCTTGAAATTTAAGTGAGGGATCACCTTATAATGCTACCGTCGTCCTAAGCAAAATAATATGCATAAAAGGATTAACATCACATGCAAATCATAAGTGACATGATATGGCCATGAATTTGTGCTTTTGATCTCCATCTTCAAAGCACCGACATGATCTCCATCGTCACCGGCATGACACCATGATCTCCATCATCTTGATCTCCATCAACGTGTCGCCATGAAGTTGTCGTGCCGACTGTTGCTTCCACGACTATTGCTAACTCATAGTGATAAAGTAAAGCAAAACGGCGAAAATAATTAAAGACAACTCTATGGCTCCTGCCAGTTGCCGTACTCATCCACATGCAAGTCGTGATATTCTATACAACACATGATCATCTCATACATCACATATATCTCATCATGTACTTGGCCATATCACATCACAACATACCCTGCAAAAACAAGTTAGACGTCCTCTAATTGTTGTTGCAAGTTTTACGTGGCTGCTACGGGTATCTAGCAAGAACGATTCTTACCTACGCAAAAACCACAACGGTGATATAAAAAATTGCTATTCAACCTTCTCAAGGACCGCCTTTGTCAAATCCGATCCGATTAAAGTAGGAGAGACAGACACCCGCTAGCCATCTTTATGCAACGAAGTTACATGTCAGTTGAAGGAACCGGTCTCTCGTAAGCGTACGAGTAATGTTGGTCCGAGCCGCTTCATCCCACAATACCGCCGAAACAAGAAAAGACCAAGGGAGGAAGCAATCTGAATATCAACGCCCACAAACTCCTTTGTGTTCTACTCGAGATCTCATCTACACATAGACCTAGGTCTGATACCACTGTTGGGGAACGTTGCATGGGAAACAAAATTTTTCCTACGCACACACAAGATCTATCCATGGTGATGAGCATCTATGAGAGGGAGAGTGAATCTACATACCTTTGTAGATCGCTAAGCGGAAGCGTTAAGAAACGCGGTTGATGTAGTCGAACATCTCCGCGATCCAAATCGCAAGTCGTCCCTCGATCCGATCACGAACTAGTGCCGAACGGACGGCACCTCCGCGTTCAACACACGTACGGCTTGATGACGCCTTCACCTCCTCGATCCAACGAGCGATGATGAAGTAGTAGATGAGTTCCGGCAGCACGACGGCGTGGTGATGGTGGTGAGGAACAATCTCTGCAGGGCTTCGCCAAGCACTACGGAGATTATGACGGGAGGAACTAGAGGGTTAGGGTTGCCGGCACACGGCTTGGGAAATCTTGATGTGTCCCGTGTGTTAGCCTTGCCCCTCTATTTATATGTTGAGTCCTGGGGTCTAAACTTGGAGAGAAAACCTCCACAATGTCGGTTTTGCCTGCACAAGGTCGGTTTGGCCCGCACGGAAAGAGACCAACTCGGATTCCAGCAGTATCGCGTACAAGCGATAGTACCGCTTACGAGCGGTAGTACCGCTTGAGCGGTAGTACCGCTTCACACAAGCGGTAGTACCGCTTACGCGGTAGTACTGCCTTACCAGCGGTAGTACCGCTTAAGGCAACAGCAAAACTTCCTTTTGCACTTTCCAATACCTCGTGGACTTTACCCCTTTGGCTCATATAAAGTGTTGCTGCACCCGAACACTTCGGTAAACATCCGGAACCCCTTCCGGTGAATTCCGGAACCCTTCCGGAGATCAAAACACTATTATCACATATATCAAACTTTACCTCCGGACTCTTCCGGAGATCCTCGTCATGTCCGGGATCTCATCCGGGACTCCGAACAACCTTCGGTCACCAACACAATAACTCAACTATACTAATCGTCACCAAACGTTAAGTGTGTAGACCCTGCGGGTTCGAGAACTATGTAGACATGACCGAGACACCTCTACGATCAATAACCAATAGCGGGACCTGGATGCCCATATTGGCTCCTACATATTCTACGAAGATCTTTATCGGTCGAACCTCTATGTCAAGGATTCAGTTAATCCCGTATGCTGTTCCCTTTGTTCTTCGGTATGTTACTTGCCCGAGATTCGATCGTCGGTATCTCTATACCTAGTTCAATCTCGTTACTGGCAAGTCTCTTTACTCGTTCCGTAATACAAGATCTCGTGGCTAACACTTTAGTCACATTGCTTGCAAGGCTCATTGTGATGTTGTATTACCGAGTGGGCCCTGAGATACCTCTCCGTCACACGGAGTAACAAATCCTAGTCTTGATCCATGCCAACCCAACAGACACCCTCGGAGATACCTGTAGAGCATCTTTATAGTCACCCAGTTACGTTGCGATGTTTGATACACACAAGGTATTCCTCCGGTGTCAGTGAGTTGCACGATCTCATGGTCATAGGAACAAATACTTGACATGCAGAAAACAATAGCAATAAACTGACACGATCATATGCTACGTTTATAGTTTGGGTCTTGTCCATCACATCATTCTCCTAATGATGTGATCCCGTTATCAAATGACATCTTATGTCCATGGCTAGGAAACCTTCACCATCTTTTGATCAACGAGCTAGTTAACTAGAGGCTTACTAGGGATACAGTGTTGTCTATGTACCCACACATGTATTTGAGTTTCCAATCAATACAATTATAGCATGGATAATAAACGATTATCATGAACAAGGAAATATAATAATAACTAATTTATTATTGCCTCTAGGGCATATTTCCAACAGTCTCTCACTTGCACTAGAGTCAATAATCTAGTTCACATCACTATGTGATTTACATTGTAATGAATCGAACACCCATGCAGTTCTGGTGTTGTTCATGTTTAGCCCTTGGAAGAGGTTTAGTCATCGGATCTGCAACATTCAGATCCGTGTGTACTTTGCAAATATTTATGTCGTCCTCCTTGATGTAATCGTGGATGGAATTGAAACGTCGCTTTATGTGTCTGGTCCTCTTGTGAAATCTTGGTTCCTTGGCTAGAGCAATGGCACCAGTATTATCACAAAACAGAGTCATTGGGTTAAGCGCACTAGGCACTACTCCAAGATCTGTCATGAACTCCATCATCCAGACACCTTCCTTCGCCGCCTCCGAGGCAGCGATGTACTCCGCTTCGCATGTAGAATCAGCTACCACGCTTTGCTTGGAACTGCACCAGCTAACCGCACCCCCATTAAGAATAAATACGTATCCGGTTTGCGACTTAGAGTCATACGGATCAGTGTCAAAGCTTGCATCGACGTAACCCTTTACGACGAGCTCTTGATCACCTCCATAAACGAGAAATATGTCCTTAGTCCTTTTCAGGTACTTCAGGATATTCTTGACCGCCGTCCAGTGTTCCATTCCTGGATCACTTTGAAACCTTCCGACCATACTTAAGGCAAGGCTGACATCGGGTCTTGTGCACAGCATTGCATACATGATAGAGCCTATGGCTGAGGCATAGGGGACGACACTCATCTTTTCTCTATCTTCTGCAGTCACTGGGCATTGAGTCTTACTCAACTTCACACCTTGCAAAACAGGCAAGAACCCCTTCTTGGACTGATCCATTTTGAACCCCCTCCTCTTGTAGCCCAATCCTTTTGAGGCAAAGGACAGGCCAGAACAATCACTAGTAATAGGCAAAGTGTTCTTGAGGGTACACGGGAATTTCGTCTAGTCACTTTTATCATGTTGGTTTGATTCGTGTTCGCTACTTTGATAATTTGATATGTGGGTGGACCGGTGCTAAGGTGCTGTTCTTACTTGAACTAACAACCTACTTAGGATTAACCCCCTCGCAAGCATCCGCAACTACGAGAAAAGTATTAAGACAAAGTCTAACCATAACATTAAACATGTGGATCCAAATCAGCCCCTTACGAAGTAGCGCATAAACTAGGGTTTAAGCTTCTGTCACTCTAGCAACCCATCATCTAATAACTACTCCACAATGCATTCCCTTAGGCCCATGAATGGTGAAGTGTCATGTAGTCGACGTTCACATGAGACCACTAAGGGAATCACAACATACATATCATCAAAATATCGAACACATATCAAATTCACACGATTACTCGCAACATGACTTCTCCCGTGACCTCAAGAACAAAGGTAACTACTTACAAATAATAATCTTGCTCAAGATCAGAGGAATATTGAATAGCATAATGGATCCGAACATATAATCTTCCACCAAATAAACCATATAGTAATCAACTACGCAAGGTAATCAACACTACTAGTCACCCACAGGTACCAATCTGAGGTTCCGGTACAAAGATTGAACACAAGGGATGAACTAGGATTTGAGAGGATATGGTGATATTGAAGATGTTGATGAAGATTGGCCTCCCAAAGATGAGAGGGGTGTTGGTGATGACGATAGCTTCGATTTCCCCCCTCCGGGAGGGAAGTTCCCCCGGCGGAATCGCTCCGCCGGAGGGCAAAAGTGCTCCTGCCCAAGTTCCGCCTCGAGGCGGCGGCGCTTCGTCCCGAAAGTCCTCCTCTGATTTTTTCTAGGTCAAGAGTGACCTTATACGAGAAGATGGGCACCAGAGGTGGGCCGAGGTGGCCACAACCAATCAGGACGCGCCCAGGGGGACCTGGCGCGCCCTGGTGGGTTGTGCCCACCTGGGAGGCCCCCTCCGGTAGTTTTCAGCTCTAGTATTTTTTATTAAATGCAAAAATAATATCCGTAAAATTTCAGCTTCATTGGAGTTGTGCAGAATAGGTATCTCTGACGTGATTTTCTTGGGTCCAGAATTCCAGCTGCCTGTATTCTCCCTCTTTGTGTAAACCTTGCATTTTATGAGAGAAAAATCATTAGAATCACTCCCCAAAGCATTATTATTCAACAAAACAAAGTAAATAACAGTAGGAAATCATGATGCAAAATGGACGTATCAAGGCCTGTCACACAAACCCCGATCATCGCCGCAGTAATCACACTCAGGGATCTTATCGTCGTCAGACATTTCCTGTGTTCATGATTCAAAAATTCGGCATGACCATTATGAAAATAAGACATATTGAGCGCCTAAAATTTGCCGGAATGGAAATGAATCAACATTCCGGCAAAACATAGGCACTAGGAGGTGTTGCCTGCAATAACATACACACATGTCCAAATAGACCTAATTCAATATCAGTTTACCTTCGGTCTATTGAGGCTTTCCTTAAATAACTCTCCTATCTCATGGTGTTATGGTGCACAATCTCTCACACTGATATGGTGGCGTATATATGTTGGTGGACACTCTCTCACAGTAATAGTTCGACAGTCGGTGATGGACGCACCCCCTCTCCTCTCCTTCCGCATTATACCGAGGTATATATCACAAGAAGAGAAGAGGAGGAAGCGCGCCCCCACGACAACAATCGGGATTCCTCCATCAAGAACACACATGAAAGTCACACAAGGAGCAACGACAGACCGAAACTATCTGATTTTTTTACTAAAAAATTATAACTAATACATCTCGAATACATTTATAATGAACTCGAATATAATATCACTAATACATCTTCTCGAATAATCCAGTTAATGCATCATCGAATATTATAACTAATACATCTCGAATATTATCATATAATATCACTAATACAGATTGAATATTATCGAATAATCTAGTTGACTAGCGGGTCCTGAGTCGCGGGTGGTGGACACCCAAAGAGAAGGAACCATCACAGGATCATAACTCGGGTGAGATCCCTGAAGAACCTGCCAGGTATTGGAGAACCTGGCGTCCAACGCATCCATGTAGCGACGGACGTGCTTGTCCTCCTCCCTGACACGGTGACGTACCACCTCCGCGGGGGGGCGCTCCCTCTGCACCGATAGTGGCCCACGCGATCGCCACCAAAGAAGCTCCTGGTCGACGACGAGACCCGGATTCCTCACCAAGTTGCGCGCCCCGGAAGGTAGCACCTCCCTATGCCAGCCCGGCGGAGCCCAGTCCCGGACGTGGTGCCTCTCAAGGATGTCGCCGCCAAGTCGACGACGAGGATGCGGGCCGGGCATCGTCGATGTCGAGAACAAATTCCTATGAGAACACATTCTTATCGTTTAATGTTTTACTTTCTGGTTTCCTACGATTAAGTCTCCTCGTTTAATTCTTAAACTATAATAAAATTAGTAATGACATAAAAAAAGGTCTATGGACATATCGAGCGCCTGAATTTTTGACTCATTTTTACGATTAAAACTCATTTTTGACTCATTTTTTTACCAAGTTTTCTTATTAACTATCTAATTTCATTAACAATTTAACCCTAGCAATCCTAGCAAGAACCCTAGAAATCAGCCCTAGCAATGTCCTAGCCACAATCAGCCCTAGCAAGAACCCTAGAAATCAGCCCTAGCAATCCTAGAAACTAGCAATCAAACGGACGGAGGAGGCTGGGGAAGTCTCACCAGAGAAAGAGACGGCCGGCGCGCGGAGGAGACGGCCGGAGGAGAAGAAGAGGGTGCCGGTGGCGCGTGTCGGGGTCGGGGTCGGGGCCGGGGTGGACGTCACCGGGGCAGGAGATTGGTCGGCGGCGGGTTCGGGGTCGCCGGGGTCTTCGCCGGGGTCGGGGTCGGGGGCAGCAGCCGGTGGGAGGACCGGCGGTGGCGGCGGAGTCTCGAGGGAGAGAGTGAGGGGCGTGCGCGGGGGATGGATAACTACGTACGGGTCCGAGTAGCAGTAGCGTGGGCCGCAGAAAAGCGCTACTGCTAGGGCTTTAGCAGTAGCGTTGCTTTCTAGCAAACGCTACTACTACCGGTCGCCCCCGTCGGTCGGGATGTGTAACATCCCAATTTTATTAAAATAGGATGTTAATAGGATCATCATATTGCATATCATATTTTATTGCATTTTGGAGTTTATGATGTTCAATGTTTTCCACTCACATAAAATAATAGAGAGAGGATAATATGAATTCCTCAAAGCATAAATGAGAGGGAAAGTTTTGGAATGATATTTGGTGTTTTAAAGTTGCATTGAAAATTATTTTATTGACCAAAGTTAATTATTGCATTAGGAAAAATGTTTTCTAAATCTTTTTGGGGTGGACAAATTGTTCACTAGGCTCTACATATTTAAAAATGATTTTAGAAAACAAATTCTATGTTATTTTATGTGTATGTGTGGTCTTTGTTTTATCTGAAATCGTTTTCAAAAACAAAAAAAACAGTAGGCTGCCAGGCGCAGCGCTAGGGCTGGCCAGCGTGCGACACCAGGAGCGAGCGCTCCTCCCTAGCGCCGCCAGGAGGCAGCGATAAAAAAAACGGTTCGCTCCCCACGTTCGCTCGTCCCTCGCTCTCGTCTCTCTCTCGCATGAACTGGCAGGTGGGGCCTGATCCCATCGTCTCTAACCTCCCGCACGACACGCACGGGATAGAGCCAGAGCAAGCGCTCCCGCACGAGCCGGCCGGAGCTTCCGGGATAACGCTTATCCCGCAGCCGCAGCTCGCCTCTCCGCGCCTATAAAAGGCTCTTGAGCCCCTCGTCCCATTCAGCCGACCCGCACCACCTCTCGCCGCTCGCACCGCTCGCCCCGTCCGTTTGCATCTCGCCGGAGCCGAAGCTCTCCGTCGACGTTTCCGACGCAGGTGAGCCGCCATGACCCCTTCTTGCTTCGGGAATCGGACCCCCTCATCATCCCGCATCCCCCTGACATCTTTTTTGTGCCCCTAGGTTCGCCGGAGCCGCCGCCCCGACGACCTGCGCCGCCGGAGTTCACCGGAGCTCCGCCCCTCGCTCCGCTCCTTCCGGTCGTCGCTGCTGACCGCCGTCACCACCGTTTGGCCGCCCTCGCCGAGCCGCACCTCTCCCGCCTCTCCGCTGACGCCGACGACCGCCGGAGCCGCCGCCCCGCCGCCGCCGAGCTCCCTTCCCGACGCAGTGCTCGTCTATGTAAGCCCCGCCCCAGCTCTGTTTTGTTCACTCGATTAGTTTAGGTGTTGTTTTTTTTCTTAGATCGAATCGGTAGATTAGACGTAGATTGGTTTTTTATTTATACTGAACCGGTACGCGGTTAACCGCGGTCTGTATTTAAATAACCACCGGTTTTCTTTAGTTGGTTAGTTCGCGAACGTTCACCGCGTGGCCGCCGCGGCGAACGCAGTCAACAAACCAGAGCTGTTCACGTCGTGCTCTAGCCGCGAACGTTCACACTTTAGTGCTTTCAGAAAACGCTACTGTAGCAGTATTTTTTTTCAGATTTGTTTCAAATCTTTAGATGGCCATAACTTTTTAACCGTAGATCGAAACGAGATGAAACCAGCGGCTAAATTTTCGTTTCGAATAGCCCTAAGCAGAGAACCCATCATTGTAAACTTTTGCAAGTTCAAATTTGAATTTAATTCAGATTTGAATTCAAACTCTATTAGGCCATATCTTCCAAACGGTATACCCGTTTGAAGTGATTCTTTTTTGCACCGAGTCACACAAACTAAATCCTATGCCATGAACCTTTTCCACAATATTTTATACACGATTATTTTCTGTTCATCACAATATTGCTAGTATGCATTGTAGGAACACTAGTGCACGTCACGAATTTTTGAACACTATTTCACACATGATTTTGTACCTGGAAAATTTTCATGCTTATTTCATGTGTTGGATTTTATTTGGCTTTTGCAAATATTTTGTTGCATGTTCCTTTGAATTGTATGAATGCTTGTTTATGTGAATTTATTTTACTTTGAGATAGATTGTCCGGAGTGCGAAGCAGAGTACTACCACTCCCTAGAACTTCACTCCCAACACGAAGGCAAGTTACATTTTGATCATACCTGTTTTTACCTATGTTTTATATATGCACGTAGTCCTTTGTTGTAGGATTGCATGGTAGAAATTTTATGCCCGAGGGCTATGCTTGCACCCAGTAGTTCATTTGAGGTAGGTCTGAACCGTACAAACTTTGTCGCCACCGTGTTATGTTACAATGCTTCGCCAAAGTAGACGTGGATTGGGGAGTGTTATCATCTTGAGATGTGAGTGACAAAGTAGTAACTAGGACCAACTTTAATGAACTACCTGGGTGGAAATTGGTTTGCATGGTGGCGAAGTACAGTGGGAGCATTCATGGGAATCCATGGGAGTGCACACTAGTGGTCCGTCCACCCAGGCTCAAAGTGATCAATCTTGTTTTCATGTCTAGAAGCTTCCGTGTGCAACCGCAAGCCAATATGGGCTCTGGCTTAGTTGAGTAGATGGTGTGACCTCTTCCGGGATAGGCTACCAGATGTAGATGATGTAGGTGTACCGGCCTATCCGTGGGTTAGGGGGAATGCTTTCGAAAGACTATGTCTCGATCTTCCGATCAAGGATGTGGTCGAGTCTTGTGGGGAAAAGTGCACAACCTCTGCAGAGTTAAAATCTAATCGATTAGCCGTGTCCCCGGTCATGGACAACTTGAGCTTTTAGTAGTGGAAATGTTGGGAGATCTCATCACCTTTAATTAATCAAATGGGTATTGACATAATTTTGGAATGGATTGAGATGGGGTGCCATCTCAGACTTATGATATTTGTAGAAGTAGAACAATAAATTTGATAGGGAAAAACTAGCTTTATGCAAAATTAAACTTAGAGCTTTCCACCAGCCAAATTGCATGTACAATGTAGGCTCATTACACTTTTATGATGTGACTTGCCAGGACATTCCATGTACTGACCTACACGGCTGCAACTTATCATGTTGCAGATTTATCCGATGACGAATAAGGTGCGATAGGTCGTTGTTCTGCACTCAGCTTGCTCGTGGAGTTGATGGACTCGTTACACTTATTTGCTTCCGCATTATTTTGTTTTATTGGGCCATAGGCCACATTATTGTAATAATACTCTTTTGAGGATTCTCGATGTAATAAATGTGTGTTTGAACTCTGTTATAAATCCTCGAGTACTATGTGTGTCAGCATACCGATCCAGGGATGACACTTAATCACAGAGACTCCGATCCCTTGAGATCGGGTCGCTACAGGATGGGACCAGTTAGCCATAGCGCCGGTTGAATTACCAGCGCTACTGCTAACTGCATAGTAGTAGCACCTTCGGCCTGCCGTGCTACTACTAATTAGCAGTAGCGCTGCCAATTTAACCCACGCTACTGCTAAAGTCCTATCTATAAGCATTCTCCTAGTAGTGAAGCTTCCACCTTGCATCTGCATCCCCCAGTAGACGAAGGATGCAACCCCTGCAGCGACGCCATTCTTCTCCCATCGGAAGGATGCAACCAAGCAAGACGTCATTCGTCTCCTCGAGGATGCAACGCCTATGGACCATTCATCTCCCGATGAAGGATGCAACGACCGCAACGATGCCATTCCTCTACCTCCAGCCACCACCATATCGTCCTCCTACCTGCAGCAACGTCGAGCTTCACGACCACCATCAGGAGGATGCAACCGAGCAGGGTGCCATTCATCTCCCACATCTTCCCTCGCACGACTTGTGGCCCACAGCCACGCCAACCACGTCGCTGGCCGAGCCGCCTCCAGACGCCCAGCCGCCAGGGCATTAGATCTGGCCTCACCAAGCTAGGGGGTGCCCACTTGGGGGAAGACCAGACTCCGCTGCGACTAGCTGCCAAGAAGCAGCCAAACCGGCCCAGATTGGGCCCCCTCCCCCCCGGGCGCCACACAGATCCTCCGCGAGAGCACACAACAGCGCATCGGCAGCCACTACGCACACCAAAGGAGAAGAACGACGCTACCTACACAGCCAGGGAACGTCGTCCCTAGTCGCGGCGTGCGGACGAGCGTGACCGTCGCCACCCCAGCCGCTCCAGTCGTTTGCGGCCGCCCCCAACAACCACCGGCCATCTTCGACAGCTGGGACCGCCGCCACCGCGGTCAAGGCTGGCGGCAACGGCGCCAAGAGAGCTGTGGCGAGGTCCTTTTTTGTGCGGATCAAGGTTTGCTCCGGAGCCGCCCTAGGGAGCGACCCGGGAGAACTAGTATTAAGGGCATGAGTTATGGAGGCACTAGTATGGTGTGGTCTCAGGCCAACTCCAATGCGCGACCCCAAATGGTCCGGCCGCGTCCGTTTGGGGGTAAACGGACAAAACAAGCCGCCCAACGCGCAGGAGCAAATGGACGAATGTCCGTTTTTGGTCCGCTTTCGACTCATTCCTGGTTCAACTTTGGGCCGCGTTTGCGGCCGAACGGACACGCGCAGACAGGCGGGATGCGCGCGCTTGTCCTCCCCCTAGCACGCCCGTCGGGGACACGACCGCCCCACTTTCCCTTCATTTTGTCCAAAGCTCTCTCGTGCCCTCTCTCCCCTCTCCCCCTCCATCATGGCCGGCGACCCGGCCGCGGTCGCGCGCCCCGCGGCGAAGAAGAAGGTTTCCAAGAAGTCGCGGTCGGAGCTCACGCCGGCGGAGCTCGCCAAGCTCGACGCCGACTCGGCCAAGAGGAGGGACTGGCGGAAACATGCGGCGGAGAAGAAGGCCACTGCGGACATCGCCGTGGAGGCGGCCGCGTTGCGTGCCGCGCAGCACAAGGCCGACGTTGACAACAAGGAGTCCATCATTGCCAAGGCGCATGCCCTCCTCATGTTAGGATTGTGCCGACCCTCACCGGCCATTCTGTCGGCCGCGGCCAGCACAGGCTCGTCGGTCGTTCATCCTCCGCAGCACCATTCCCACAGCTCGTCCGTCACGCCCGAGGCATATCGCGTGCCGCCGCTCCACGGCCGTGGGCAGACAAGGTTCTCCACGTCCTCAGACTGTAGCGTGGTCGATGCGGCCACGCCCGCGGGCGTCATCGACCTCAATGTCACGCCAGGGTATAGTGGCGCCAGCCAGCCATTCGAAGGGACGCAAAGGAAGCAGAACCGGTCGTTCCCTTCGTCGAACATGGCCCCCTCCCGCAGGCTGTTTGACGGAATCACTACTAGCACAAAGCTTATAGATAGAACCTTAGCAGTAGCGTCGGGTTGGGGCGCAGTGCTACTACTAATTAGTAGTAGCGCTTGGCACTTACAAGCGCTACAAGTAGGAAAGTAGCAGTAACGCGGGCCGCCCCACGAGCGCTGCTACTGCGGCCAGCCCGGGCCTAGCTCACCGGCCCAACTTAGCAGCAGCGTGTGTTACTGCTCCGCGCTACAGCTAGGTGGGCTAGCAGTGGCGTGGGTCGGTGACCCGTGCTACTGCTAATCCCACCTTATCCTCTCCGGCCCGCGTGCATGGTCTCACTCTCCCTCTCCACTCTCACCATCCTCTCCATCTGCCCCCGCTGCCACCGTCCGCTGCTGCCGTCGCCCGCATTGCCTTGCTGCTGCCGTCATCGCGTGTTGCCGCTGTCGCCCCCCGGTATGTCTCCCTCCCACCCTCTCCCTCCATCCATCCCTTCTGCCTCCCTCCCTCCGACCCTCTCCCTCCATCCCTCCCTCCCTTCCACCCTTTCCCTCTGACCCTCTCCCTCCATCCCTCCATCCCTCCCTCCTGCATTGCATAAATGGATGGATTAGAACTAGGGTATTTTTGATACATTGCATAAATAGACAGATGGATGGATATATAGATGGATGCATGGATAGATGTTAGGGTTAGAACTAGGGTGTTTTAGTAATTTAGTTTTTGTAGTACATATATTGAATTTCAGAAGTTTCATTATAAATTGATTATCAAGTGCATAAAAATATATGAACATTTTGGGGGAATTATTGGGAGAAGTAAAATCCAACAATGTTGAATTGAAAAATGTTATGCGTGTATTTTTTGATGAAATGAAAAGGTGAGGCTTGTATTTTTTTGAAATGAAAATGTGAAGATAGGATTTTTTTTTGAAATGAAAATGTAAGGAACTTGACTCTGTTTGTACATGTGAAGAAATGAAAATAAAAATGTGAAAAAATGAAGCTAGTATTTTTGAAATGAAAATGTGAAGAAATGAAAATGTCAATAGTGTTTACATGCTCATGTGTGACTCCTCGTGTGATGCAGGGTAGATCACACCGACAAGTTGCTCGACGACACCCAAAAGATCCTCGACAGTCGTTGATACGTCCATTCTGCATCATGATTTCTTATTGATATTTATGTTATTTTTTTCCACTATTCCCTATTATCATACAATTCTTATGCTCTTTCTCTCTGAATATGCAAGGTACATCACAAAGAGGGAAATATCTGGAAGCTAGAAATCTGGACTGAAAACCGAGGAAAAGGCAGAAAAATCATCAGACTCCAAATGACCTGAAACTTCACGGAGAATTTTTATGGAATATTTAAGAATTTCTGGGCCAAAAATATACTAGAGGGGGGCCACCTGCTGGCCACAAGCCAACAGGGCGCGCCCCCCCAGGCCGCGCCCTGATGGCTTGTGGGGCCCCTGTAGGCCTCCCGACGCCCTTATTCTCCTATATGGTGTGTTTTACCCTAGAAAAAATCATAAGCAATCTTTCGGGACGAAGCGCCACCGTCTCCAGGCGGAAACCTAGGTAGAGGCCCTTTTGCACTCCGGCAGTCAGATGTTGTCGGGGAAATTCCTCTCCGGGAGGGGGAGATGGAAGCTATCGTCATCACCAACGCTTCCTCCTTCGTGGGAGGACCAATCCTCATCAACATCTTCACCAGCACCATCTCATCTCCAACCCTAGTTCATCTCTTGTATTCAATCTTTGTCTCAAAACCTCAGATTGGTACCTGTGGGTTACTAGTTGTGTTGATTACATCTTGTAGTTGATGCTTGTTAGATTACTTGGTAGAAGATATTATGTTCAGATCCTTAATCATTATTATTACACCTCTGATCTTGAGTATGTTGATGAGGTGTGAGTAGTTACTATTGTTCAAGAGGACATGGGAGAAGTCTTGTTATAAGTAATCATGTGAAGTTGGCATTCGTTCGATACTTTGATGATATGTATGTTGTTACTTCTCTTAGTGGTGTCATGTGAACGTCGACTACATGACACTTCACCATGTTATGGTCCTAAGGGAAGTCATTGTGGAGTAACAAGTAGATGATTGGTAGCTAGAGTGACAGAAGCTTAAACCCCATTTTATGCGTTGCTTCATAAGGGGCTGATTTGGATCCACATGTTTCATACTATGGTTAGATTTATCTTAATTCTTCTTTCGTAGTTGCGGATGCTTGCGAGAGGGGGTAATCATGAGTAGGTTGTTAGTTCAAGTAAGAACAGCACCTTAGCACCGGTCCACCCACATATCAAATTATCAAAGTAGCGAACGCGAATCAGCTCAACATGATGAACATGACTAGACAGAAATTCCCATGTGTCCTCGGGAGCGCTTGCTTAATATAAGAGTACTTTTAGGCCTGCCCTTTGCTATAAAAAGGATTGGGCTACTTTGCTGCACCTTTGTTACTATTGTCACTCGTTACTTGTTATGAATTATCTTGCTACAAAACTATCTACTATTGTTACTTACAGCACTTGCAGAGAATACCTTATTGAAAACTGCTTGTCATTTCCTTCTGCTCCTCGTTGGGTTCGACACTCTTACTTATTGAAAGGACTACGATTGATCCCCTATACTTGTGGGTCATTGATACTTGTGATCTACATTGGGTTTTCCGTGAAGAGGAACGGGTAATTGCAGCACAAAGTGGGTAAGTATTTCCCTCGGTTATGAAACCATGGTTTATCGAACCAATAGGAATATCAATCCTCAACCGTCTTCAGCGGCTGCACACAAATGAACAAACGACTTGCATCCAACGCAGGCAAGAGGGTTGTCAATCCCCTTGATCTCGTTATTTGCAAGCAAATGAGTTGTGTAGATAATTGTTGATAAATATAAATTGCAAAATAAATAAAAAGTAAATAAAGGCAGCGAGGTAATTGTAGCATTTGCAAATATATAAGTGAATAGACCCGGGGGCCATAGTGTTCCCTAGCGGCATCTCTCATCTAGGCAGCCTACGGCGGGTAACAAATTACTGTTGGGCAATTGATAGAAAAGCGGATAGTTATGCGATTTTCACGGCAATGATCATGTGTATATAGGCATCACGTCCATAAATAAATAGGCCGACTCCTGCCTGCACCTATTACTATTACTCCACTCATTGACCGCTATCCAGCGTGCATCTAGAGTATTAAGTAAAACAAAGTAATGCTTGGAGAACGATGACATGATGTAGACAAAGTAAACTCAATCAATATGAATGAACCCCATCGTTTTATCCTTAGCAGCAACAACACAAAGAAACATCTTGTCCCCTACTTTGTCACTAGGATATAGAAACTCGCCAGGTTGAACCTACCACAACGCACCACTCCCACCGATGAAATATCAATCTACTTGGCCAAAGCACATCAATAAATCGGAGAGCATTACGAAGCTATAATGATCATGCAATTAAGTGATAATATATATCAGAGGCATCTAAAATACTTTTCATGAATAATCTGAACATAAACCCACAATTCATCGGATCCCAACAAACACACCGCACAATAGGATTACATTGGATAGATCAAAGAGAAGATGCGATGACCATTCTATTGAAGATCATAAGATAGAGAGATTGCCATCTAGGTACTAGCTATGGACCCATAAGTCTGTGGTGAACTACTCACACATCATCATGAGGGCAGCAAGGTTGATGAAGAGGCCCTCGGTGATCGATCCCTCCTCCGGCAGGGTGCCGGAACGGAGCTCCAGATGGCCTCGCGACGGAACAGAGACTTGCGTCGGCGGAAAAAGGGTTTCGGGACTGCCTCCAGGGTTTTCACGATATTAGAGAATTTATAGGCCGAAGAGGGACGTCGGGAGGCAGCCGAGGGGGCCACCACATATCAGGGCGCCCCCCCCAAGGGTGCGCCCTAATGTGTGGTGGGTCCTTCGTGCACCTCCCGGCCTCCTTCCGAAGCTTCTAGGTCTTCTTATAGTCCAGAAAAAAACATCAAAAAAGTTTCGTAGCAATTGGACTTCGTTTGGTACTGTAAACCTGAAAAGGCAAAAACATGCAGAAAACAAGAACTGGCACTGGGCACCGGGTCAATAGGTTAGTACTCAAATATATTATAAATTGGTAAATAAAGACCCAAAAAGTATCCTAGAATGATAATATATCAGCATGGAACAATCAAAAATTATAGATACGTTGGAGACGTATCAAGCATCCCCAAGCTTAATTCCTGCTCGTCCTCGAGTAGGTAAATGATAAAAACAGAATTTTTGATGTGACATGCTTTCCACTATGTAATCTTATGCATGTATGTTCATTGAGAAAAGATGAATCAATAAATATTAACATGTCAATACTGAAGTGTAAGAAATAGAATTATTAATCCTTAAAAGTATACAATCCTTAAGAAATGTTTACCCCCCATTCATCTTATTGTATTAGCAAGGCATGGCTCCATCTTCACCACATTAATACAAATGTTAAGCACCACGGTGTCCAAGTGAGGCAATTGGATCGTACTTTTTCAATATGCATCAACTTTTTATTCTTCACGCTATACATGAGCGTGAGCCATTGGACATAGCATTTAGGTGGGATAGAATATGGTGGTAGATATCAAAGGGGTTGAAAAGTGGAGAAGAGAGTCTCACATCAACTAGGCGTACCAACGGGCTATGAAGATGCCCATCGATAGATGTCAATGCAAGGAGTAGGGGTTGCCATGCAAATGATGCACTAGAGCTATAAGTGTATGAAAGCTCAAATGAAGCTAAGTGGGGTGCGCATCCAACTTTCTTGCTCATGAAGACCTTGGGCATTTGAGGAAGCCCGTCATAGGAATATACAAGCCAAGTTTGTAATAATGAATAGGTAATTCCCACTAGCATATGAAATGATATATCATGAGACTCTCTACATGAGAAACATGGCGCCACTTTGAGGCACAAGTGTGGTAAAAGATAGTAGCAAAGTCCCTTCTCTCATTTTCTCTCATTTTTTTATGGATGGTGGGCTCATTTGGCCTCCCCCATCTTTATTTTTCGTCCGGAGTCTCATCTTGACTTATGGGACAATCACCGTCTCCATCATTCTTTCCTCACTGGGACAATTCTCTAATAATGATGATCATCACACTTTTATTTACTTACAACTCAATATGGAGAACTGATATGAAGATGTGACTCTGTATGAATGCCTCTGGCAGTGTACCAGGATGTGCAATGATCTAGCATGACATGTATCAAAAATATGATGAACGGTGGCTTTGCCACAAATACTATGTCAGCTCTATATGATCATGCAAAGCAATATGACAATGAACGAACTAGTCATGTGAAGTGACGATGGAATTTGCATGGCAATATATCTCGGAATGGCTATGGAAATGCCATGATAGGTAGGTATGGTGGCTGTTTTGAGGAAGATATAATAAGGCTTATGTGCAATAGAGCGTGTCATGTCACGGGGTTTGGATAAACCGGCGAAATTGCACCGACCCTCGAGGTGAGAATGGGCTATGCACGGGACCGAAGAGGCTAGCAAATATGAGAAGGTGAGATTGCGTATGTACATGGTTTCATATTAGTCATAAAGAACTCATATACTTATTCCAAAGTTTTATTAGTTTATCATAGATCAAAGTACTACTCGCAATGCCCCGAGGGAAGAGGTTGGTAGGAGTTAACCATCGCATGCTTCCGACCCGAAACAACACTAGGATTTCAATGAGGAATAGAAATGCTCACACATCATCACCATGCCTCTTTAATTTTTAGCTGAACAAAAGGGTCAACCTCTCTTAATATCGACACTTCTATGATTTAACAATTATGAACTCACACCTATTTCATATTACCACATCAATATCATTGACTCACAATTTCTCTATATGTGCTACATGATGGTTTTGATTATCATTCATTGAATACCTAATATTTTTGGAATAGTCTTATGGCCCATGCAAATTACCATCACTATTTATTAACTCTCAAAAAAATATAAGTGAAGAACGAGAGTGAAATTATTTCTATAAAATCTACACGCCACCGTGCTCAAAAAGATATAACTGAAGTACTAGAGCAATTGCTAAGCTCAAAAGATATAAGTGAAGCACATAGAGTATTCTAACAAATTATGATGAAGGTGCGTCTCTCTTAAATAGGTGTGTCCAGCGAACAATGATTGTGTCAAACTGAAAGTAAAAGCAAACAAAAGCAAACGACGCTCCAAGCAAAACTCATATCATGTGACGAATAAAAATATAGCTTCAAGTGACATACCGATGGATTTGAGACGAAAGAGGGGATGCCCTCCGGGGCATCCCCAATCTTAGATGCTTGAGTCTCCTTTAAAATATTACCTTGGGGTTCCTTGGGTATCCCCAAGCTTAGGATCTTGCTACTCCTTATTCCGTGGTCCATCATGATAACATCCAAAACTTGAAAACATCAATCACACAAAATCCAACAATACTTTGTGAGATCCGTTAGTATAAGAAACATATTGCATACTTTAAGTACTGTTATAAATTGATTCAAATTTCATAAATTAATAATAGGTACTGTATTTTAACTTCTCCATGGCTTATACCCCCCGATACAATCCATAGCATAATCAAAACAAGCAACTATGCAAGCAAAAACAGAATCTGTTTACAACAAAACAGTCTGTAGAAATCTGTAGAGGAACTATACTTATGTAACTCTAAAAATTCTGAAAAATTAGGAAAACCTCTAAAACTTTTGTGTAAACACTGTGTAAAAATTTCAGATCATTATCACTCTCCAGTAAAAAATTAAAATTCCTGCACTTGAGTCAAAAGTTTCTGTTTTGTTTCATCATCGATTCTACTCATCTTGTGAGTCATCCCAAAGGCATTACTTGGCACAAACACTAATTTAAACACAAAAACATAATCATTACAGAGTCAATAATCATGTTATCAAAAACAAACAGAAAGTTAAAAGCAAAAAATTTAAAGGTAACTATTGGGTTGCCTCCCAACAAGCGCGATTGTTTTATGCCCCTAGCTAGGCATAATGCATAGTTTCAAGTATTGTAATTTTTGACACTCCACCCATAAGTAGCTCTCATTATTGATTCATAAGGTGGTTTAATTCTCTTTCTAGGGAAGTGTTACATCCCTTTATTTAATGGGAATTGGAACCTTAGGTTTCCTTCTTTCATGTCAATGATTGCACCTATAGTTCGTAGGAAAGGTCTACCAAGTATTATGGGACAAGAAGGGTTGCAATCAATATCAAGAACAATGAAATGTACAGGCACATAATTTTTATTTTCAATAATAATCACACCATTTATTCTACCTAAAGGTTTCTTAATGGTAGAATCCGCAAGATGCAAGTTAAGGGAACAATCTTCAATATTAGTGAGACCGAGCACATCACAAAGAGTTTTAGGAATAGTTGAAACACTAACACCAAGGTCACACAAAGCATTGCATTCATATTTATTGATATTTATTTTGATAGTAGGTTCCCACTCATCATGCAATTTTCTAGGAATAGAAACTTCAAGCTCAAGTTTCTCATCATAAGCTTTTATCATAGCTTCTACTATATGTTCGGTAAAAGCTTTATTTTGTTCACAAGCATTGGGTGAGATAATAATGGATTGCAAGGAAATACATTCTACTAAGGAGCAATTATCATAAATAAAGTCCTTGTAATCCAAATTAGTGGGCACATCACTAGTTAAAGTTTTGACCTCCCCAAACCCACATTTTTCAGTTTTAGCATCAAAATCATCACCCTCCAAGCAAACGGGACGCTTATCAATTAAAGTTGACTTATCTCCAGTCCCTTTATCATTTATATTCAGAGAGGTAAATGAAGATTCAATAGGAGAAATACCAATCATTTTAAGATCTTCATCATGATTCCTGTAAAAACCGGGTGGAAGAGCTTTTTCTAAGAATTCTCGCTTAGCTCTCAACTTAGCGGTCCTCTCCTTACTTTCATTAATAGATATTTAGATATATTTAATGGCATCATTAAAATCATGCTTGGGTGGCAAAGCTTTGCCTTTAAGAGTTTCCACATCATGAGCAATTCTATCCATGTTTTTAGCCAAAGTGTTTACTACATGAAAATTTTCTTCTACCATAGTGTTGAAAACCTTTTGAGAATTAATAAATTCTTTAATTGTGTTCTGAAGATCAGAGGGTATCCTATTAGCATTTGTAGAAGAATTTCCATAAGAATTACCATAAGAGTTTCCATAGTTGTTAGAGCAATTACCGGGATACGGTCTAGAGTTGAAGTTTCCTCTATAAGCATTGTTATTGAAATTATTTCGCGAGACAAAATTCACTGCAATAGCATCATTATTTTGCTCAATCAAAGTATACAAGGGCATATCATTGGGATCAACATGAGCATTTTTACTAGCAACCATATTCATAAGAGCATCCACTTTTTCACTCAAAGTAGCAATTTCTTCGACAGAATTTACCTTCTTACCTGTTGGAGCCCTTTCCGTATGCCATTGAGAATAATTTGTCATAATGTTGTCCAGAAGTTTTGTGGCCTCTCCGAAGGTCACATCCATAAAGGTACCACCTGCAGCAGAATCTAGAAGATTTCTAGACACAAAGTTTAGTCCAGCATAGAAGTTTTGGATAATCATCCACATATTTAAGCCATGAGTTGGACAATTTCTTAGCATTAATTTCATCATCTCCCAAGCTTGTGCAACATGCTCTTGATCTTGCTGTTTAAAATTCATTATTTGATCTCCAAGGGAGATGATCTTAGCAGGAGGAAAATACTTGGCAATAAAAGCATCTTTACACTTATCCCATGTTCCAATACTATTACGAGGCAAAGATGAAAACCAAGCATTAGCTTTATCTCTTAGTGAAAAAAGAAATATTTTTAATTTCACAATATCATTATCCATATCCTTTTTCTTTTGCATGTCACATAATTCAACAAAGGTATTAAGATGTGACGCGGGATCCTCATTAGGACTTCCCGAAAATTGATCCTTCATGACAAGATTTTGCAATGCAGCATTAATATCAAAAGTCTCCGCCCTAGTGGCGGGTGGTATAGGAGTACTAATAAAATCCTTATTATTAGTATTTGAGAAGTCACACAACTTAGTAGTATCTTGAGACATGGTGACCGAGCAAGCAAAGTAACAAGCAAGACAGGTAAACTAGCAAGCGAAGAAGTAAACTAGTAACAAGCAAAGATAAATATTTGTGTATTTTTGATTTTTACGCGACAAGCTAAATATTATAGAAAATAAAAAGAAGAACAAGTGAATGAAAATTTGTGTGAAGTTACTTCATAGTTGATGATGATATTCCCCGGCAACGGTGCCAGAAATCCTTCCTGATACTTGTGATCTGCGTTGGGTTTTCCATGAAGAGGAACGGGTAATTGCAGCACAAAGTGGGTAAGTATTTCCCTCAGTTATGAAACCAAGGTTTATCGAACCAATAGGAATATCAATCCTCAACCGTCTTCAGCGGCAGCACACAAATGAACAAACAACTTGCACCCAACGCGGGCAAGAGGGTTGTCAATCCCCTTGATCTCATTATTTGCAAGCAAATGAGTTGAGTAGATAATTGTTGATAAATATAATTTGCAAAATAAATAAAAATTAAATAAAGGCAGAGAGGTAATTGTAGCGTTTGCAAATATATAAGTGAATAGACCTGGGGGCCGTAGTGTTCCCTAGCGGCATCTCTCATGTAGGCAGCATACTGTGGGTAACAAATTATTATTGGGCAATTGATAGAAAAGCAGATAGTTATGCGATTTTCACGACAATGATCATGTGTATATAGGCATCACGTCCATAAGCAAATAGGCCGACTCCTGCCTGCACCTATTACTATTACTCCACTCATCGACCGCTATCCAGCATGCATCTAGAGTATTAAGTAAAACAGAGTAATGCCTGGAGAACGATGACATGATGTAGACAAAGTAAACTCAATCAATATGAATGAACCCCATCGTTTTATCCTTAGTAGCAACAACACAGAGACGTATCTTGTCCCCTACTTTGTCACTGGGATATAGAAACTCGCCAGGTTGAACCTACCACAACGCACCACTCCCACCGATGAAATATCAATCTACTTGGCCAAAGCACATCAATAAATTGGAGAGCATCACAAAGCTATAATGATCATGCAATTAAGAGATAATATTTATCAGAGGCATCTCAAATACTTTTCATGAATAATCTGAACATAAACCCACAATTCATCGGATCCCAACAAACACACCGCACAATAGGATTACATCGGATAGATCAAAGCAAAGATGCGATGACCATTGCATTGAAGATCATAAGATAAAGAGATTGCCATCTAGGTACTAGCTATAGACCCGTAGGTCTGTGGTGAACTAATCACACATCATCATGAGGGCAGCAAGGTTGATGAAGATGCCCTCCGTGATCGACCCCCCCCTCCGGCAGGGTGCCGGAACAAAGCTCCAAATGGCCTCTCGACGGAACAGAGACTTGCGGCGACGGAAAAAGGGTTTCGGGACTGCCTCCAGGGTTTTCACGATATTATAGAATTTATAGGCTAAAGAGGGATGTCGGGAGGCAGCCGAGGGGGCCACCACATATCAGGGTGGGTCCCTCGTGCACCTCCCGGCCTCCTTCCGAAGCTTCTAGGTCTTCTTATAGTCCAGAAAAAATCATCAAAAAGTTTCGTAGCAATTGGACTTCGTTTGGTACTGTAAACGTGAAACGGCAAAAACATGCATAAAACAGCAACTGGCACTGGGCACTGGGTCAATAAGTTAGTGCTCAAAAATATTATAAATTGGTAAATAAAGACCCAAAAAGTATCCTAGCATGATAATATATCAACATGGAACAATAAAAAATTATAGATACGTTGAAGACGTATCAGTCATCAAGACTCTTTTTTGGCACCGTTGCTGGGGAGTGAAGCGCCTTTGGTAGGTGGAATTGGTAAGGAAACTTTTTCTATACGTGTTGAAATTTACTATTGCTTGTCGCTATGAATGGTCACCCTTTGAGTGGCTTGTCCGGGGCATCTTCGCCACGAACTGAAGATGAGGAAATTGTTCCTCAACCTACTAAACCTACTGAAAATATTTATTATGAGATTCCTTCGGGTATGCTTGAAAAACTGTTATCTAATCCATATGATGGAACGACTCATCTTGATTACCATTTGATATTTGTCGATGAAGTTTGTGGATTATTTCAGCTTGCAGGTTTGTCGGGAGATAAAGTTAAGTAGAAGGTTTTCCCTTTATATTTGGAGGGAAAGGCATTAATGTGGTATAGGCTTTTGGATGATATTGGATCATGGGACTAGAATCGCTTGAAGCTGGAATTTCATTAGAAGTTTTATCCTATGCATCTAGTCCATCGTGATTGGAACTTTATTTATAATTGCTGGCCTCGTGAAGGAGAAAGTATCGCCCAAGCTCGGGGAGGCTTAAATATATGATGCACACCTGCCCCAACCATGAGCTCTCAAGAGAAATTATTATACAAAAATTTTATGCTCGGCTTTCTCATGATGATCAAGTACTACTCGATTCTTCTTCTACTGGTTCCTTTATGAAGAGGACTATAGAATTCAAATGGGATCTTTTGGAAAGAATTAAACGCAACTCTGAAGATTGGGAACTCGACAAAGGTAAAGAGACGGGTATAAAGCTTAAGTTTGATTGTGTTAAATCTTTTATGGAAACCAATGCTTTCTATAAGTTTAGCAATAAATATGGCCTTGACTCTGAGATAGTAGCTTCTTTCTGTGAATCATTTTCTACTCATGTTGATCTTCCTAAGGAGAAGTGGTTTAAATATCATCCACCCATTGAAAAACTATTAGAGAAACCCATTAAAATTAAGAAGGAAATAATTATTAACCATGTTGATCCTATTGTTCCCATTGCTTATATTGAGAAACCTCCTTTCCCTGTTAGAATTAGGGAACATGCTAAGGCTACAAGTGTGGTTAATAAAATTCATGTTAGGACACCTACACCTTCTGAGAAAATAAATGTTGAGCCTAAAGTTGCTATGGTTAAAGATCTTTTAGTTGATAACATTGCTGGTCAAGTTATACTTTTGTGGTGAAGCTGCTAGAATTGCAAAACCTGTTGGAAACAAACAGGATGAGCTTGATAAAAACAAACCAATTGTAGGTATGCCTGTTGTCTCAGTTAAAATTGGAGATCATTGCTACCATGGCTTGTGTGACATTGGTTCTAGTATTAGTGCAGTTCCTTTTACATCATATCAAGAAATTATGCATGATATTGCACCCTCTGAGATTGAAGATATTGATGTCACTATTAAACTTGCAAACCGTGATACTATTTCACCACTTGGGATTGTTAGAGATGTTGAAGTCTTGTGTGGAAAAGTCAAGTACCCCACTGATTTCCTAGTACTTGGTTCAGAACAAGATAATTTATGTCCCATTATATTTGGTAGACCTTTCTTGAATACTGTTAATGCTGAAATTAATTGCTCTACTGAGAAGGTCAAAATCAGCTTTGGTGATATGACTCATGAGTTTAATTTCTCAAAGTTTAATAGGCAACCACATGAAAAGGAATTGCCGAATAAAGATGAGATAATTGGTCTTGCTTCTATTGTCGTACCTCCTACCGACCCGTTAGAACAATATTTACTAGACCATGAAAATGATATGCATATGAATGAAATAGATGACATATTTCTTAAACAAACACCTATTCTTAAACACAACTTACCAATTGATATTTTAGGGGATCCTCCTCCACTCAAGGGAGACCCCGTGTTTGAGCTAAAGACTTTACCCGATACTTTCAAATATGCTTACCTTGATGAAAAGAAGATATATCCTGTTATTATTAGTGCTAACCTTTCAGAGCATGAAGAAAGAAGATTAGTTAAAACTCTAAAGAAGCACATGGCTGCTATCGGATATACTCTCGATGATCTTAAGGGCATAAGCCCTACGCTATGTCAACACAAGATTAATATGGAACCGGGCGCTAAACCAGTCGTTGACCACCAACGTCGTCTCAATCCTAAGATGAAGGAGGTAGTAAGAACTCCGATATCAAAACTTCTGGTAGCAGGTATAATTTATCCTATTGCTGATAGTACATGTGTAAGTCCTGTTCATTCTGTCCCTAAGAAAGGTGGTATAACTGTCGTACCTAATGATAAAAATGAGCTTATTCCACAAAGAATTGTAACTGGTTATAGGATGGTGATTGATTTCAGGAAATTAAATAAAGCTACTAGGAAAGATCACTACCCTTTGCCTTTTATCGATCAAATGCTAGAAAGATTATCAAAGCACACACATTTTTGTTTTCTTGATGGATACTCTGGTTTTTCTCAAATACCTGTGTCAAAAGAGGATCAAGAGAAAACTACCTTTACTTGCCCTTTTGGAACTTGTGCTTATAGGTGTATTCCTTTTGGTTTATGCAATGCTCCTGCTACCTTTCAAAGATGTATCACTGCTATATTCTCTGACTTTTGTGAAAAGATTGTTGCGGTATTCATGGATGATTTTTCCGTTTATGGGACTTCTTTTGATGATTGCTTGAGCAACCTTGATCGAGTTTTGCAGAGATGTGAAGAAACTAATCTTGTCTTGAGTTGGGAGAAGTGACATTTTATGGTGAATGAAGGCATAGTGCTTGGGCATAAAATTTCTGAACAAGCTATTGAAGTGGACAAAGCTAAAGTTGATGCAATTGAGAAAATGCCATGCCCAAAAGATATCAAAGGTATAAGAATCTTCCTCGGTCATGCTGGTTTCTATAGGTGTTTCATCCAAGATTTTTGAAAGATTTCTAGCCTGTTAACTAATCTTCTTCAAAAAGATATCCCCTTTGTTTTTTATGATGATTGTGTAGAAGCTTTTGAAGTACTTAAGAAAGCTTTGATTTCTGCACCCATTGTTCAACCACCTGGTTGGAACCTACCATTTGAAATTACGTGTGATGCTAATGATTATGTTGTTGGTGCCGTTCTAGGACAAAGAGTAGACAAGAAATTGAATGTTATTCATTATGCTAGTAAAACACTAGACGTTGCTCAAAGAAATTATGCCACTACTGAGAAGGCATTTTTGGCAGTTGTTTTTGCGTGTGATAAGTTTAGACTTTATATTGTTGATTCCAAAGTAACTTTTCACACTGATCATGCTGCTATTAAATACCTTGATTTTAAGAAAGATGCTAAAAGTAGACTTATTAGGTGGGTACTTTTACTTCAAGAGTTTGATTTGCATATCGTTGATAGAAAGGGAGCTGAAAACCTTGTAGCAGATAACTTGTCTCGGATGGAAAATGTTCTTGATGACCCACTGCCTATTGATGATAATTTTCCTGGTGAGCAACTTGCTACTATAAATACTTCACATAGCACTCCTTGGTATGCTGATTATGCTAATTATATTTTTGCTAAATATATTCCACCTAGCTTCACCCATCAACAAAAGAAAAAATATTTTATGATTTACGACATTACTTTTGGGATGACCCACATCTTTATAAAGAGGGAGTAGATTGTGTTATTAGACATTGTATACCTGAGCATGAACAGGAACAGATTTTAAGGAAATCTCATTCCGAGGCCTACAGAGGACACCACGCCGGTGACAAAACTGCACACAAGGTATTACAATCCGGTTTCTATTGGCCTACCCTTTTTAAAGATGCTCGTAAGTATGTCCTTTCATGTGTGATACGTCCATTTTGCATCATGATTTCCTACTGTTATTTACTTTGTTTTGTTGAATAATAATGCTTTGGGGAGTGATTCTAATGCCTTTATTTCTCTCATAATATGCAAGGTTTACACAAGGAGGGAGAATACCGACATCTGGAATTGTGGAACCAAGAAAAGCACGTGAGAGATACCTATTCTGCACAACTCCAATGAAGCTAAAATTTTACGGAGATTATTTTTACATTTAATAAAAAATACTAGAGCTGGAAACTACCGGAGGAGGCCTCCCAGGTGGGCACAACCCACCAGGGCGCGCCAGGCCCCCCTGGGCACGCCCTGATGGGTTGTGCTCAGCCTGGCCCGCCTTCGGTGCCCATCTTCTGGTATAAGGTCTCTCTTGACCTAGAAAAAAATTAGAGGAGGACTTTCGGGACGAAGCGCCGCCGCCTCGAGGCGGAACTTGGGCAGGAGCACTTTTGCCCTCCGGCGGAGCGATTCCGCCGGGGGAACTTCCCTCCCGGAGGGGGAAATCGAAGCTATCGTCATCACCAACACCCCTCTCATCTTTGGGAGGCCAATCTCCATCAACATATTCAACAGAAACATCTCCTCTCAAACCCTAGTTCATCTCTTGTGTTCAATCTTTGTACCGGAACTTCAGATTGGTACCTGTGGGTGACTAGTAGTGTTGATTACCTTGCGTAGTTGATTACTATATGGTTTATTTGGTGGAAGATTATATGTTCAGATCCATTATGCTATTCAATACTCCTCTGATCTTGAGCATGATTATTATTTGTGAGTAGTTACCTTTGTTCTTGAGGTCACAGGAGAAGTCATGTTGCGAGTAATCATGTGAATTTGATATGTGTTCGATATTTTGATTATATGTATGTTGTGATTCCCTTAGTGGTGTCATGTGAACGTCGACTACATGACACTTCACCATTCATGGGCCTAAGGGAATGCATTGTGGAGTAGTTATTAGATGATGGGTTGCTAGAGTGACAGAAGCTTAAACCCTAGTTTATGCGCTACTTTGTAAGGGGCTGATTTGGATCCACATGTTTAATGCTATGGTTAGACTTTGTCTTAATACTTTTCTTGTAGTTACGGATGCTTGCGAGGGGGTTAATCATAAGTAGGTTGTTAGTTCAAGTAAGAACAACACCTTAGCACCGGCCCACCCACATATCAAATTATCAAAGTAGCGAACACGAATCAAACCAACATGATAAAAGTGACTAGACGAAATTCCCGTGTACCCTCAAGAACACTTTGCCTATTACTAGTGATTGTTCTGGCATGTCCTTTGCCTCAAAAGGATTGGGCTACCTTGCTGCACCTTGTTTACCGTTACCGTTACTTGCTCGTTACAAATTACCTTGCTATCAAACTATCTGTTACCTATAATTTCAGTGCTTGCAGAAATTACCTTGCTGAAAACCGCTTGTCATTTCCTTCTGTTCCTCGTTGGGTTCGACACTCTTACTTATCAAAAGGACTACGATTGATCCCCTATACTTGTGGGTCATCAATGTGATGAATGCCAAAGAGTTGGTAACATTGGTAAAAGTCAAGAAATGCCTATGAACTATTCACTTGCCATTGAACCATTTGATGTTTGTGGTTTTGACTTCATGGGACCTTTTCCTTCCTCGAATGGGTATACTCATATTTTAGTCGCTGTTGATTACGTTACTAAGTGGGTAGAGGCTATTGATACGTCTCCAACGTATCTATAATTTTTGACTGTTCCATGCTATTATATTATCTGTTTTGGATGTTTTATATGCATTAATATGCTATTTTATATTATTTTTGGGACTAACCTATTAATCTAGAGCCTAGTGCCAGTTTCTGTTTTTTCCTTGTTTTTGAGTATTGCAGATAAGGAATATTAAACGGAGTCCAAACGGAATAAAATCTTCGGAATAATTTTTCTTGGACCAGAAGACATCTACCAAGCTTGGAGACCAAGGCAGGAGAGCCGCCCTGTGGCCACAAGCCACAGGGGCGCGCCCAGGGGGGGGTAGGGCGCGCCCCCCTGGCTTGTGGGCCCACGGCAGCTCCCCCAACCCTATTTCTCGGCCTATAAATTCACAAATATTCCCTGGATACCAGAGAGAGCCACGAAAACACTTTTCCGCGGCTAGGAGCCTCGGTTCCCGTGAGATCCAATCTTGGAACCTTTTCCGGTAATCTGCCGAAGGGGGATTCGATCACGGAGGGCATCTACATCAACTCCATTGCCCCTCCGATGATGCGTGAGTAGTTCACCACAGACCTTCGGGTCCATAGCTAGCAGCTAGATGGCTTCTTCTCTCTCTTTGCTCTTCAATACCATGTTCTTCATGATCTTCATGGAGATCTATCCGATGTAATACTCTTTTGCGGTGTGTTTGTCGAGATCCGATGAATTGTGGGTTTATGTTCAGATTATCTATGAATATTATTTGAGTCTTTTCTGAATTCTTATATGCATGATTTCATATCTTTGCAAGTCTCTTCGAGTTATTGGTTTGGTTTGGCCAACTAGATTGGTAATTCTTGCAATGGGAGAAATGCTTAGTTTTGGGTTCAATCTTGCGGTGTCCTCACCCAGTGACATAGTAGGGGTAGCGAGGCACGTATTGTATTATTGCCATCGAGGATAAAAAGATGGGGTTTTCATCATATTGCTTGAGTTTATCCCTCTACATCATGTCATCTTACCTAATGCGTTACTCTGTTCTTCATGAACTTAATACTCTAGATGCAGGCAGGAGTCAGTCGATGTGTGGAGTAATAGTAGTAGATGCAGAATCGTTTCGGTCTACTTGACACAGACGTGATGCCTATATGCATAATCATTGCCTTGGATATCTTCATAATTATTCACTCTTCTATCAATTTCTCGACAGTAATTTGTTCACTCACCGTAATACTTGCCATCATGAGAGAAGCCTCTAGTGAAACCTATGCCCCCCGGGTCTATTTTCCATATTATACTTTCAGATCTAAAACCAAAAATACCAAAAACATCTTGCTGCAATCTTTTTACTTTTGTTTTATTTTACTTTCAAGCAATCATATCTATCTATCTCTATCAGATCTCATCCTTGCAAGTAACCGTGAAGGGATTGACAACCCCTTTATAGCGTTGGGTGCAAGTGTTTGATTCTTTGTGTAGGTACATCTATTGGGGACTTGCTTGTATCTCCTACTGGATTGATACCTTGGTTCTCAACAACTGAGGGAAATACTTATCTACTTTGCTGCATCACTCGTTCCTCTTCACGGAAACCAACGCATGCTCGAGAAGTAGCAGCTATTCCAACTAGTAGTGCTGATCATAACACTTCTATTAAAATGCTTAAGGATATTATTTTTCCTAGGTTTGGAGTCCCTCGATATTTAATGATTGATGGTGGTCCACATTTTATTCATGGTGCTTTTCGTAAACTTCTAGCTAAATATGATGTTAACCTTATAATTGCATCACCTTATCATCCTCAGTCCAGTGGCCAAGTTGAATTGAGAAATCGAGAAATAAAATTAATTTTGCAAAGGACTGTCAATAGATCCAAGAAGAACTGGTCTAAGAAGCTAGATGATGCTCTATGGGCTTATAGAACTGCTTATAAGAACCCCATGGGGATGTCCCCATATAAAATGGTGTATGGAAAAGCTTATCATTTACCTCTTGAGTTAGAACATAAGGCTTATTGGGCAATTAAAGAACTTAATTATGATTTTAAACTTGCCAGAGAAAATAGGTTATTTGATATTAGCTCACTAGATGAGTGGAGGACACAAGCCTATGAAAATGCTAGATTGTTTAAAGAAAAGGTTAAAAGATGGCATGACAAGAGGATTCAAAAACAGGAATTCAATGTAGGAGACCTATTGCTTTTGTACAATTCATGTTTCAGAGTTTTTGCAGGAAAACTCCTATCCAAATGGGAAGGCCCATATGTTGTCGAGGAGGTCTATTGCTCCGGTGCTATAAAAATTAATAACTTTGAAGACAAAAACCCGAGAGTGGTGAATGGGCAAAGAACCAAGCATTATATTTCAGGTACACCCATTAATGAGGAGACTAATATCATCCAAGTTATAACACCGAAAGAACACATAAGGGAGGCCTTCCGGAACACTCCAGAAACCTGAAAAAGGGGGGAGGTATGTGGTACGGTAAGTAAACCGACTCCAAAAATTCCAAAAAAATAATTTCTGTTGGTTTTGGTATTTTAGAAAAAAATCCAAAAATAAAAAGGAGTCAGGGGGACCCACGAGGGAGGCACAGGCCAACAGGGCACCCCCTAGGGCGCGCTATGATGGCTTGTGGGGCCCTCGTGTGCCTCCCGGACTCCGATTTCTTCCCGAGCACGTATTCTGACCTAGAAAAAAAATCATTATATATACCCCCGTATGTTTTGACCACCGCATCGCAAGTTTCTCCTCTGTTCTTGTTTCGAACTGTTTTTCTGACAGATCTAGATCATCATGACTTCACCAAGCTCTCCCTAAGACAAGTTCTTCGAGAAGGTCATCAACCCCTACCTGCCGGAGGTGATGAAGCACCCTCAATCAATTGAGATGCGTGAGCGGGTGCTCCATGTCCGGGATGTTCAAGGTCCCAAGAAGGAGGGAAGTGAGAAGGCTAGGCTTGCAGCTGTGGAGCATGAGATTTTCAAGTGCCAAGGGATGGTTGAGCGTGGTTTGAGTGCTAACCACTCTATGATCACGAATTTCATCCGGGAAAACAAGCTGGACACGAGGAAAGTGGGAGAGGTTCTTTTCAAGCTTCAAGAGCGGATTGAGCACCTCCAAGATCATATCTATGAACCTCAAAGCCAAAACTATGAGTATGAATATAGGTTTAAAAGGATGAGCCTCGCTGCCAATTTCAGGATTCCCGAGACAAGATCTCCTTTCTATGATGGGGCGCCTATGCCTTGGAGGACGGAAGGCACGCCTACTTCATCACCACCACCATCACCCAAGGAGGACACTTGAGTACATGGGTATGGGCATCACCCTTTGTCTTGTTCCAAGCTTGGGGGAGGTGCCCCGGTATCATATCACCATCACTTTTACCACCATTACCTATTCTAGTTTGATCTTTAGTTTTTCGTGATTTAGAGAAATAAAGTTTCAGATTTGCTTTGCTTAGGATTTTGCTTTGAGATCTACCTATCCTTGTAACCGAGTATGAGAGTTATATAATAAAGATTAGTTGAGTTCGTATGCTTTACTCTCGTGCACCAATCATCATAGCATGGCAACAAAAAGAATAGGAAAGATCATCTGCTTATCTCATGAGGGATAATGACTACACATAAAAAATAGGTATAAGTAATAAAAGGTGTTGAAAACCAACAAACATAGCATTAGTAATTGATATAATCTATGCAAAAGTATGATAGAGAAGAGGAGATTTACATATAAATATACTATCTTGGACACCTTTTATGATTGTGAGCCCCCATCAAATATTATATAATGATCGAGTGTCGATGTTGGACATGGAAGACAACGTAATGATCATGATTGTTTTCATTTGCATAGAAGTTATATTGTTTTGGATCCCTTAACATGTTATGCTTGCCTTAGATCTTTTGATAGCCAAAACTTTTCTGCACTAAGTAGAAATACTACTTGTGCATCCATAACCCCTTAAACCCAGTTTCTTGCCACAAGAGTCCACCATACCTACCTATGGATTGAATAAGATCCCTCAAGTAAGTTGTCATCGGTGCACAAAGCAATAAAAATTGCCTCTAAATATGTACGATCTTTTATTGTAAGGGAAAATAAGCTTTGTACGATCTTGTGATAGCGAAGAAATAAAAGCGAGAAAGTGCATAATAAAGTTCACTATCACAAGGGGCAATATAAAGTGATGTTCCTTTACATTAAGAGATTGCACATCTTAAACAAATAAAAACGCATGACAACCTTTGCCTCCCTCTTCGAAGGACCTATCTTTTACATTCTTACAAAAGTTTATTTTTGTGCAAGAGTCAACAATATTGTTCCTTATTCTTACCTACCAACTCCCTAGTCGGTAAGCATTATGTGTAGAGGAAAGATCCAAACAAATATATCCAGTTGAATCTAGGTGATCATAACTCATTATTGTCGACATTATCCTTGATGCAAATGAGTTGGATGGCATTAATAAAGCTTCCATCTTCCTTTGTGTCCGACGGAAACATTAGCTTCAAAAATATTCAATGAGTGTCAACAATCATGGAAGGCTACGTGATAGTTGAGTATGTGAACTTGCTAGAAACGAAAGCTCTTACATAGACTCTTCTCTTGACTATGACAGTTATGATTATTTCGATGACTAATGTCGTTGCTTGTCGGTTTCAATAAATTTTATGCTTCATACCACTTCATTTGTGATTAGATTGTTACTTGTTTATGAGAAGCTATATGATGAAAAATTTGCTACTATGTTAAAATTCATGATGCTTTCGTGTCTGTATTCTGTTTTTATCGACTTCTCTCTCTCAAATCCTGTGGTCATTATTCTCGGGCTCGGCTTTCGCTTGAGGACAAGCGAGGTCTAAGCTTGGGGGAGTTGATACGTCCATTCCGCATCATGATTTCTTATTGATATTTATGTTATTCTTGTCCATTATTCCCTATTATCATACAATTCTTATGCTCTTTCTCTCTGAATATGCAAGGTACATCACAAAGAGGGAAATATCTAGAAGCTGGAAATCTCGACTGAATACCGAGGAAAAGGCAGAAAAATCACCAGACTCCAAATGAAAATCACCAGACTCCAAATCTGGACTGAATATGCAAGGTACATCACAAAGAGGGAAATATCTAGAAGCTGGAAATCTGGACTGAAAACCGATGGAAAGGCAGAAAAATCACCAGACTCCAAATGACCTGAAAGTTCACGAAGAATTTTTATGGAATATTTAAGAATTTCTGGGCCAAAAATATACCATAGGGGGGCCACCTGCTGGCCACAAGCAAACAGGGCGCCCCCCAGGCCGCGCCCTGATGGCTTGTGGGGCCCCTGCAGGCCTCCCAACACCCTTCTCCTCCTATATGGTGTGTTTTACCCTAGAAAAATCATAAGCAATCTTTCGGGATGAAGCGTCACCGTCTCGATGCGGAAACCTGGGTAGAAGACCTTTTGCACTCCGGCAGTCAGATTCTGCCGGGGAAATTCCTCTCCGGGAGGGGGAGATCGAAGCCATCATCATCACCAACGCTTCCTCCTTCGTGGGAGGACCAATCCTCATCAACATATTCACCAGCACCATCTCATCTCCAACCCTAGTTCATCTCTTGTATTCAATCTTTGTCTCAAAACCTCAGATTGGTACCTGTGGGTTACTAGTTGTGTTGATTACATCTTGTAGTTGATGCTTGTTGGATTACTTGGTAGAAGATATTATGTTCATATCCTTAATCATTATTATTACACCTCTGATCTTGAACATGTTGATGAGGCATGAGTAGTTACTATTGTTCCAGAGGACATGGGAGAAGTCTTGTTATAAGTAATCATGTGAAGTTGGTATTCGTTCGATACTTTGATGATATGTATGTTGTTACTTCTCTTAGTGGTGTCATGTGAACGTCGACTACATGACACTTCACCATGTTATGGGCCTAAGGGAAGTCATTGTGGAGTAACAAGTACATGATGGGTTGCTAGAGTGACAGAAGCTTAAAGCCCAGTTTATGTGTTGCTTCATAAGGGGCTGATTTGGATCCCCGTGTTTCATGCTATGGTTAGATTTATCTTAATTCTTCTTTCGTAGTTGCGGATGCTTGCGAGAGGGGGTAATCATAAGTAGGTTGTTAGTTCAAGTAAGAACAACACCTTAGCACCAGTCCACCCACATATCAAATTATCAATGCAGCGAACGCGAATCAACTCAACATGATGAACATGACTAGATAGAAATTCCCATGTGTCCTCGGGATCACTTGCTTAATATAAGAGTACTTTTAGGCATGTCCTTTGCTATAAAAAGTATTGGTCTACTTTGATGCAGCTTTGTTACTATTGTCACTCGTTACTTGTTACGAATTATCTTGCTACAAAACTATCTACTATTGTTACTTACATCACTTGCAGAGAATACCTTGCTGAAAACCGCTTGTCATTTCCTTCTGCTCCTCGTTGGGTTCGACACTCTTACTTATCGAAAGGACTACGAGTGATCCCCTATACTTGTGGGTCATCAGTCGTCGTCTACTGAGTAAAGATGATCTATTTGGACATGTGATATGTGGTGTAGTGATGTGTAGTACTAGCATGTGTATGTCCTTGCCAAGTGCTATCTTGACTTTTATTGTTTGCAGGAACACGTCCGAGTGGCCTATGTTTTGCCGGAATATTGATTCATTTTTGTTCCGGTAAATTTCAGGCATGACATGTGCTAGAAAGTAGGAAATATCAAGTGGCCGTGATTTGCGGGAATGGGAATTAATCAACATTCCAGCAGAACATAGGCCATTTTTTATGTCATTGCTCCATATATGTAACGGGTCGACTTTCAGTCTGTTGGGGCTCCTTGCTCCATATATGAGAGAGAAGAATTCCGACTGTTGTCGTGGGGGTCGCTTCTCCTTCATTCCCGTGTGCTAGACATTTTGGTGCAATGCACTCAGGAACGAAGGGAGGAGCAACCATCACCGACGGTCGCAATATCAGAGAGGGAGTGCCCACCATATACACCACATGAGATAGAGTGCAACAAGGAAGACTTGATGGACCGAAAGTCAACCCGTGCTGAATAGTGATCTGTGTGTTGCGTTTCCTGGTAATTTTCGTTGATCGATTTTTAATCTTTGAATTATGAACATAGGAAATGTCTGACAATGATAGGATCCCTGAGTGCGACTACTGCGGCGACGACCGGGGGCTGTGCGACAGGCCTCACCTCGAAGACGGTCGGCACTTCACTATTAAGCTCGACGAGACTTCGATGTTTGTACAGTACGCAACGACGACAAGTCTTTTTTCGTAATTAAGCATGACTTCTACTTCTTCAACGTGTAATTTTTGTTTTTTACAATTCGACTAGTGCATCCCCTGCCATGCGAGACGTTATGTCTTGGAGAAGCTGGATTTCGAAGATCATGAGAATATGGAGACAAAGAAAGTTCACCTCCGAACCCAACATGGCTACGCTTTTGCCGTAAAGCTATACAATGCAGTGAACTACTCCCATTTTGGTTGCTCAAATTGGGCCGCACTATGCAAGGCGTATGGTTTTTAGGAGGGTATGCATGTCACCTTCGATCTTGGTCATGAAGATGACATCGAAGATAATATCGACATCTGGGTCGATGTTGATACGCTTCCACTTCTACCTCTATGTGAGTTTCTCAAACATATTTATTAAGTAATTTATATTGTTTATTTATAAATAGTTGACAATTTATTTCCATTGACAGCTTATTTCCATTCTTCAAGAAATGTACGGAAAGTAGTAGACAAAACCTATGACATTTTTGGGTCTGAGCTAACATGCGAGGAGATAAATCATTTTGTTTCATGGATTAAAGATGTTGAGACTTTTGACATGAGTCATCATATTCCTCCAAGTAATGATCAATTCGTGCCACTAGTCCACGTGTTGAACTACGGTAACATCCATCGAATATCATGGTAAGAGTTTTCCTATTATGCCACCAGTGCATCTTTTGCATATATTCTTTTGAAGCTAAACTACATTTTGCTAAGTATGTTATTGTGATGCTCTTCAACAGAACCTCCTGGCGGATTGTGTGCCTTGTCTCATGGAAATGAAAGGGGATATGAACATTATTAGCTTACGGCCAAGTTGGCCTACGTGTCACCGCAGTGCATACACGATTCGTCAAAGAGATGACGTCCTCACAATCATAGACTGGAGAAAAATTCTAAATGATCACAGGGAACTACTTGGGGGCAACATCAAGCGCAACCCACAATGGGACATAGGTTCATCTGCATTCTCCATAATGGAGATTCAGGGGTTTACCTGTTTTATGCTATTTTACCTTCTATAGAGTAGCAAGTTGATGTCTACTACACAACTTGTTCTTGTAGACTCGTGTTGGGCCTCCAAGCGAAGAGTTTTGTAGGACAGTAGCAATTTTCCCTCAAGTGGATGACCTAAGGTTTATCAATCAGTGGGAGGTGTAGGATGAAGATGGTCTCTCTCAAACAACCCTGCAATCAAATACAAGAAATCTCTTGTGTCCCCAGCACACCCAATACAATGGCAAATTGTATAGGTGCACTCGTTCGGCGAAGAGATGGTGATACAAGTGCAATATGGATGGTAGATATAGGTTTTTGTAATCTGAAAATATAAAAATAGCAATGTAACAAGTAACAAAAGTGAGCACAAATGGTATTGCAATGCTTGAAAACAAGGCCTAGGGTCCGTACTTTCGCTAGTGCAATCTCTCAACAAAGCTAATATAATTGGATCACATAACCATCCTCAACGTGCAACGAAGAATCACTCCAAAGTTCTTATCTAGCGGAGAAACTAAGAAGAAATTGTTTGTAGGGTACGAAACCACCTTAAAGTTATCCTTTCCGATCGATCTATTCAAGAGTTTGTACTAAAATAACACCAAGTTATCATTTCCGATCAATCTATCTAGAGTTCGTACTAAAATAACACCATATGATACGCATCAACCAACTCTAATGTCACCTAGATACTCCAATGTCACCACAAGTATCAATGAGTTAATTATACGATACGCATCAAACAATTTCAGATTTATAATACGCAATCCAACACAAAGAACCTCAAAGAGTGCCCCAAGATTTCTATCAGAGAACGTAGGACAAGAACGTGCATCAACCCCTATGCATAGATTACCCCAATGTCACCTCGGAAATCCGCAAGTTGAGTACCAAAACATACATCAAGTGAATCAATAGAACACCCCATTGTCACCACGGGTATCCATATGCAAGACATATATCAAGTGTTCTCAAATCCAATGTTCAATCCAACATAACGATATCTCAAAGGGAAAGATTCAATTCATCACAACATGATAGGAAGGGAATAACATCATATGATCCGACTATATTAACAAAGCCCATGATACATCAAGATCGTGACATCTCAAGAACACGAGAGAGAGAGATTGAACACATAGCTACTGGTACATACCCTCAGCCCCGAGGGTGGACTACTCCCTCCTCGTCATGGCCTCTGCTGGGATGATGAAGATGGCCACCGAAGATGATCTACCCTCTTCGGCATGGTACTAGAACGCCTCCAGATTGGTTTTTCGCTGATACAGAGAGTTGCGGCGGCGGAACTTCTCATCTAGGGTTATTTCTGGGGGTTTCTGAATATATAGGATTTTTGGGCGTCGGTTTCACGCGAAGATGGGCCACGAGTGGGCCACAAGACACCAGGTCGCGCCAGAGGGGCCTGGCGCGCCCTGGTGGGTTGTGCCCACCTCGCGGCTCTTCTGGCCCTCCAACGAAGCTTCTAGTGCCTCTTTTGTTCCAAAAAAATCGTCAAAAAGTTTTGTTGCATTTGGAGAACTTTGATTTCTGCACAAAAAATAACACCACGGTAGTTATGCTGAAAACAGCGTTAGTCTGGGTTAGTTCTAAATAAATCATGTAAAGTGCATCAAAACCATATAAAAGTATTGTAAACATAGGCAATCATGGCATGAATACTTCATAAATTATCGATACATTGGAGACGTATCAGCATCCCCAAGCTTAATTCCTGCTCGTCCTCGAGTAGGTAATTGATAAAAGAACTAATTTATGAAGTGTGAATCCTAGCATAATATATAAGTTTGATCATTGATAATTTCAATCAATTTTCTAGCATCATAACCAACTACTTTTTCTTATAAAGTAGCAACCAATTCACATGTTATGGTTCAAACAATGAATTCTCTTGAAACTTTACAACCTATGTTCTTAGTCACCAAACAATTGCAATTCAACTTATTCTCAACAAAGTCTAAGTAAGAGCTCCACATACTCAATCATCATATAGTCTTCTATGATTGCTAGTACTCAAAGCATATTTTTAGAACAAATGGCATCCATCGAACACAGAGAAAGATAGGGGCTTAGTGTTTCGCCTCCAAACTCATTTATCATAGAGATAATTGTCAACAATAATAAGTCATGATCAAATATTTTGACTGGCCATATGTGCCTAGATCTTTCCCCACCACATGATGCTTGCCAATTAGAGAATAATTGAGGTTGAAATGAGAATGCATACTATTGACTCTTGCATAAAATTAAATACTGAAAGGTAAAAGATAGGCCCTTCGCAGAGGGAAGCCGGGATTTGCAGAGGTGCTAGAGCTCAAAGCTTAAATCAGAGATAAATATAATTTTTGGGAGGTGCACCCTTCCTGTCAACGTTACGACCAAGAGTTATCAATATCTTCCATGTTAAACACATTAGCGGCGGTTCCCAAGCGGTAAAAGTAAAGGTTTATTCCCCCTCCACCAACAAACACACTCCACGGCTAGCCGAATCCACAGGTACCGTCCATACCAACAACATTCCTGGGGGAGTTTTGTTTAATTATTTGCATTTTTTTTATTTCGGGACTGGGAATCCCTATTACTGGCTCTCTCGTGCAAGTATGAGTGAATAAACACTCATCATGAGAATAACCCGCTTAACATGGAAGATACTGACCGCCCCCCGTCGCTCCATGAGCGGTCCAGGCACACAAAACAGATGTTTATTTGAATGTTTAGAGGTGGCACATGCAAATTTACTTGGAATGGCAGTGAAATACCATATATAGGTAGGTATGGTGGACTCTTATGGAGGAAACTTGGCTCAAGGATTCGGATGCACAAGTAGTATCTCTACTTAGTACGAAGTGTTGGCTAGCAAAAGGTTCTAAACAAGCACCACATGTTGGTGGATCCATAACAATATAACTTCTATGCAAATATACACAACCATAGCTCATTATGTTGTCTTCCTTGTCCAACTTCAACTAATTTGCTCAAGTTTGAAAATAATTAATGGGTATTCACAATCATAGAAGATTTCCAAGATAATATATTTGTATGTTAAAGTTCTCTTCCTTATACTAATCATTCACAAATTGCTTGTATGACCAATATTGTGATTGTCAAGCTTCAAAAGATTTCACTTTCTAAACCCAATGTCAAGCTACTACTAGGCATGATATTAACATATAATTTCAACTTCATGGTATTCAATTCATTCAACAATTTACTCATAGGATATAAGTGAAGCACAAGAGTATATGACAAGCCACTCTCAAAAGATATAAGTGAAGACCAATGAGCAGTCAAACAATTAAGTAGCTATGTGAGGACTCTCTCTCTCTCAATAAAGATTTTCAGATCTGAGTATTTTATTAAAACAACAAACTAAACAAAAATACAACTCCAAGAATAGCATGCATCATGTGAACGAATAAAAATTTTGGCTCAACATAGGCTAACCGATAGTTGACGAAGAGAGGTGGGATGTGTAGCATCCCCAAGCTTAGATGCTTGAGACTTCTTGAAATATTTACTTGGGGTGCCTTGGGCATCCCCAAGTTTGATATTTTGTATCTCGTTCAATCCTCTCATATCATGGTTTCACCTATTCTCAAAAACTTCGTCCACACAAAACTCGAAAAGAACTCGTGAGATAGGTTAGTACACATAAGAATAAATCAACACTTCATGTACTGCCAAGACAAGTTGCACAATAATTTAAAACATAATCTACTGTTTAATATCACTTCCACAATTTATATCTACCAATATAGGCTATGGAAACTATCGGATAAGTAGATAACAAAACTATGACAGCAATCTGTCCAGACAGAACAGTCTATAGCAATTTATGAAAACAGTGTACTTCTGTAACTCAAAAAATTATGAAAATTTAGGAATTGATAAATAATTTATATTACAACGTTGTGTAAAAATTTCAGAAACTTTCCACGTTCCAGTAAAATATGAAAATTCAAACACTACAGAGAAAGTTTCTGTTTTTACACAACACACATCAAACATGCAATGCAAGCTTCCTAAGGCAATTCTTGGAACTTTTTATTGAAAATATATATTATAAATAACACCTAAAATATAACAACAAAATAAAATGACGCTTCAAGCAAAACTCATATTATGTGATGAATAAAAATATAGCCCCAAGTAAGATATACCGATAGTGTTGAAGACGAAAGAGGGGATACCTTCCGGGGCATCCCCAAGCTTAGACGCTTGAGTCTTCCTTGGATATTACATTGGGGGTGCCTTGGGAATCCCCAAGCTTAGTTTCTTGTCACTCCTTATTCTCCTCATATCGGGTGTCTCACCCAAAACTTGAAAACTTCAATCACACAAAACTTAACGGAACTTCGTGAGATGGGTTAGTATAATAAATAAAGATCATTCACTTAGGTACTGCCAAGACAAGATTAATAATTGTTCTCACATAATACCTACAGTATTATACCATTCCCATAATTTATATCAGTGAATATAAGCTATGGGAACACTAAAACAAGCAAACTATGCATGCAAAACAGAATCTGTCAAAAACAGAATAGTCTGTGAAGATCTGTAGTACATCCATACTTCCCTGACTCTAACAATTCTGAAAAATTAGGAAAACCTGAAGAATTTGTATATAAACACTGTGTAAAAATTTCAGATCATTATCACGCTCCAGTAAAAAAATTAAAATTCCTGTACTGGAGTAAGAAGTTTCTGTTTTGGTTCAGCATGAATTCTACTCATCTCGTGAGTCATCCCAAAGGCTTTACTTGGCACTTTATTGAAATAAAAGACACAAAACATGATTAATACAGTAGATTAATCATGTGAACACTCAAAAACAGAAAGTAAAAGTGTTGGGTTGTCTCCCAACAAGCGCTTTTCTTTAATGCCTTTTTAGCTAGGCATGATGATTTCAATGATGCTCGCATAAAAGTAAAGAATTGAAACATAAAGAGAGCATCATGAATCACATGGAAAGCACATTTAAGTCTAAACCACTTCCTATGCATAGGGATTTTGTGAGAAAACAATTTATGGGATCAAAAATCAACTAGCATAGGAAGGCAAAACAAGCATAACTTCAAAACTTTGAACACATAGGGAGGAAACTTGATATTATTGCAATTCCTACAAGCATATGTTCCTCCCTCATAATAGTTTTCGGTAGCATCATGAAGGAACTGAACAATATAACTATCACATAAATCATCCTTTTCATGATCTACAAGCATAGAAAATTTATTACTCTCCACATAAGCATTTTTCTTCTCATTCATTGTAGTGGGAGCAAACTCAACAAAATAACTATCATGAGACACTTGATTGGCATAACCACATTCAATATTAAAATCATGATGACAAGTTTCATGGTTACTATCACTCTTTATAGCATACATGTCATCATCATAATCATCATAGATATGAGGCATGCCATCATCATAATAAATTTGCTCATCAAAACTTGGGGGACTAAAAATATCATCTTCATCAAACATAGCATCCCCAAGCTTGTGGCTTTGCATATCATTAGCATCATGGATATTCAGAGAATTCATACTAGCAACATTGCAATCATGCTCATCATTTAATGAATTCTCATTAAGTATTTTCATAATTTCTTCCTCTACTAACTGAGAACAATTTTCTGAATCCTTATTTTCATGAAAGACATTATAAAGACGATACAAATGATGCAACCTAAACTCCATTTTTTTGTAGTTTTCTTTTATAAAACCAAACTAGTGAAAAACAAGAACTAAAAGATTTAATTGCAAGATCTCAAGATATACCTTCAAGCACTCACTTCCCCGGCAACAGCGCCAGAAAAGAGCTTGATGTCTACTACCATTGTTGAGGAAATCGTTAACTGGTAACTGCTCGGTTGGCTGGCGAGTAGGGGATTAATCGGCTAATTGGCAAGCTAATCAGCCATTTAATCACTTAATCAGCCGATTTATCAGTTTATGGGCCACTCGGTGACCCTACGAGTAGGCATTAATCGGCAAGTTAACTGGTTAATCGGATAAATTCTTGAACAGAGTCTACTACACAACTTGTTCTTGTAGACTCGTGTTGGGCCTCCAAGCGCAGAGTTTTGTAGGACAGTAGCAATTTTCCCTCAACCGTATAACCTAAGGTTTATCAATCCATGGGAGGTGTAGGATGAAGATGGTCTCTCTCAAACAACGCTGCAATCAAATACAAGAAATCTCTTGTGTCCCCAACACACCCAATACAATGGAAAATTGTACAGGTGCACTGGTTCAGCGAAGAGATGGTGATACAAGTGCAATATGGATGGTAGATATAGGTTTTTGTAATCTGAAAATATAAAAACAGCAAGGTAACAAGTAACAAAAGTGAGTACAAACGGTATTGCAATGCTTGAAAACAAGGCCTAGGGTCCGTACTTTCGCTAGTGCAATCTCTCAACAATGGTAATATAATTGGATCACATAACCGTCCCTCAAGGTGCAACGAAGAATCACTCCAAAGTTCTTATCTAGCGGAGAACATAAGAAGAAATTGTTTGTAGGGTACAAAACCACCTTAAAGTTATCCTTTCCGATCGATCTATTCAAGAGTTCGTACTAAAATAACACCAACTTATCCTTTCTGATCAATCTATCTAGAGTTCGTACTAAAATAACACCATATGATACGCATCAACCAACTCTAATGTCACCTAGATACTCCAATGTCACCACAAGTATCCATGAGTTAATTATACGATACGCATCAAACAATTTCAGATTCATAATACTCAATCCAACACAAAGAACCTCAAAGAGTGCCCCAAGATTTCTATCGGAGAACGTAGGACAAGAACGTGCATCAACCCCTATGCATAGATTACCCCAATGTCACCTCGGGAATCCGCAAGTTGAGTACCAAAACATACATCAAGTGAATCAATAGAACACCCCATTGTCACCACGGGTATCCATATGCAAGACATATATCAAGTGTTCTCAAATCCAATGTTCAATCCAACATAACGACATCTCAAAGGGAAAGATTCAATTCATCACAACATGATAGCAAGGGAATAACATCATATGATCCGACTATATTAACAAAGCCCGTGATACATCAAGATCGTGGCATCTCAAGAACACGAGAGAGAGAGAGAGAGAGAGAGAGAGAGAGAAAGAGATTGAACACATAGCTACTGGTACATACCCTCAGCCCCGAGGGTGGACTACTCCCTCCTCGTCATGGCCTCCGCCGGGATGATGAAGATGGCCACCGGAGATGATCTATCTTCTCCAGCAGGGTACTGGAACGCCTCCAGATTGGTTTTTCGCCGATACATAGAGTTGCGGCGGCGGAACTTCTCGTCTAGGGTTATTTCTGAGGGTTTCTAAATATATAGGATTTTTGGGCGTCGGTTTCACGCGAAGATGGGCCACGAGTGGACCACAAGACACCAGGGCGTGCCAGAGGGGCCTGGCGCGCCCTGTTGGGTTGTGCCCACCTCGTGGCTCTTCTGGCCCTCCAACGAAGCTTCTAGTGCCTCTTTTGTTCCAAAAAAAATCATCAAAAAGTTTTGCTGCATTTGGAGAACTTTGATTTCTGCACAAAAAACAACACCAAAGTAGTTCTGCTGAAAACAGTGTCAGTCCGGGTTAGTTCTAAATAAATCATGCAAAGTGCATCAAAACCATATAAAAGTATTGTAAACATAGGCAATCATGGCATAAACACTTCATAAATTATCGATACGTTGGATACGTATCACAAGTCTTAGGTAGTTATGTGCTAGAATGATGAGCTAGTTCTTATATGACTATGATGATGAGTTGTTATCATGATGATGGTGATGAGTTATGTGCTACACATTGTTGTAGAATGATGAGCTAGTTCTTATATGACTATGATGATGAGTTGTTATCATGATGATGGTGATGAGTTATGTGCTGCATTGTGCTAGAATGATCAGCTAGTTCCTATATGACTATGATGATGAGTTATTATTATTATGATGATGATGATGGTGATAATGATGTATGAGTTCTTATATGAATATGATGATGATGATGAGTTATTATGATCATGATGAGTTATTGTGTGTATGATATGATATAGACTATTGAATAAAACCTGTACAAATACAAAGGAAATAGGCTGCAGAAAAAAATTCAAAAAATAGTTACAGTAGTGCGGGCTGTACAAAACGCGCTACGGCTAGATATGGATAGCAGTAGCGCAGGTGGACTAGCCCTATTGCTAAAACTTAGTTGTAGCGCTGTACCAGTAGCGCGACGTTTAACCCGCGCTACTGCAAGGTGGACCAATGATACATCCATTTTCAATCATGATTTCTTATTGGTATTTATGTTATTCTAGTCCATTATTCTTTATTATCATACAATTTTTATGCCTTTTCTCTCTGAATATGCATGGTACATCACAAAGAGGGAAAACTCTAGAAACTGGAATTCTGGACCGGGAAACCAAGAAAAAGGCAGAAAAATCACTAGAATCCAAATGACCTGAAACCTCACAGAGAATTTTTATGAAATATTTAAGAATTATTGGGCCAAAAATATACCACAGGGGGCCACCTACCGGCCACAAGCCAATAGGGCGCGCCCGCGCCGTGATGGCTTGTGGGGCCCCAGCAGGCCTCCCGACCCACCTCTTCTCCTATATGGTGTGTTTTACCCTAGAAAAAAATCATAAGCAATCTTTCGGGACGAAGCGCCGCAGTCTCGAGGCAGAAACCTGGGTAGAGGCCCTTTTGCACTCTGGCAGGCAGATTCTGCCAGGGAAACTTCTCTTCGGCAAGGGGAGATCGAAGCCATCGTCATCACCAACGCTTCCTCCTTCGTGGGAGGACCAATTTTCATCAACATCTTCACCAGGACCGTCTCATATCAAACCCTAGTTCATCTCTTGTATTCAATCTTTGTCTCAAAACCTCAGATTGGTACCTGTAGGTTACTAGTAGTGTCGATTACATCTTGTAGTTGATGCTTGTTGGTTTAAGTGGTGAAGGATATTATGTTCAGATCCTTGATTTCCATTATTACACCTCTGATCTTGAACATGTTGATGATGTGTGAGTAGTTACTATTGTTCCTGAGGACATGGGAGAAGTCTTGTTATAAGTAATCATGTGAAATTGGTATTCGTTCGATATTTTGATGATATGTATGTTGTTACTTCTCTTAGTGGTGTCATGTGAACGCCGACTACATGACACTTCACCATGTTATGGGCCTAAGGGAAGTCATTGTGGAGTAACAAGTAGATGATGGGTTGCTAGAGTGACAGAAGCTTAAACCCCAGTTTATGTGTTGCTTCATAAGGTGCTGATTTAGATCCAGACGTTTCATGCTATGGTTAGATTTATCTTAATTCTTCTTTCGTAGTTGCGGATGCTTGCGAGAGGGGGTAATCACAAGTGGGTTGCTTGTTCAAGTAAGAACAACACCTTAGCACCGGTACACCCACATATCAAATTATCAAAGTAGTGAACGTGAATCAACTCAACATGATGAACATGACTAGACAAAAATTCACATGTGTCCTCGGGAGCACTTGCTTCATATAAGTGTACTTTCAGGCCTGTCCTTTGCTATAAAAAGGATTGGGTTACCTTGCTGCACTTTGGTTACTATTGTTACTTGTCACTTGTTACAAATTATCTTGCTGCAAAACTATCTACTACTGTTGCTAATAGCACTTGTAGAGAATACCTTGCTGAAAACTGCTTATCATTTCCTTCTGCTCCTCGTTGGGTTCGACACTCTTACTTATCGAAAGGACTATGATTGACCCCCTAGACTTGTGGGTCATCAAGACTCTTTTCTAGCGTCGTTGCCGGGGAGTGAAGCGAATTTGGTAAGTGGAAATTGGTAAGGAAACGTTTTCGATACGTGCTGAAATTTACTGTTGCTTGTCACTATGAACGGTCACCCTTTGAGTGGCTTTTTCGGGGCATCTTCGCCTCGAACGGAAGTTGTAAAGGTTGCTCCTCAACCTACTGAACCTACTGAAAATATTTATTATGATATTCCTTCGGGCATGTTAGAAAAACTGCTAGCTAATCCTTATGATGGTACGACTCACCCTGATTACCATTTGATATTTGTCGACGAGGTTTGTGGATTATTTCAGCTTGCAGGTTTGTCTGCTGACAAAGTTAAGAAGAAGGTTTTCCCTTTATCTTTGGAGGAAATACATTAATGTGGTATAGGCTATTGGATGATATTGGATCATGGGACTGGAATCGCTTGAAGCTAGAATTTCATCGGAAGTTTTATCCTATGCATCTAGTCCATCATGATCAGAAATTTATTTATAATTGCTGGCCGCGTGAAGGAGAAGGTATCGCTCAAGCTTGGGGGGGGCTTAAATCTATGATGCACACTTGCCCCAACCATGAGCTCTCAAGAGAAATGATTATACAAAAAATTTAAGCTCGGCTTTCTCATGATGAACAAGTATTATTCGATTCTTGTGCTATTGGTTCCTATATGAAGAGGACTATTGAATTCAAATGGGATCTTCTGGAAAGAATTAAACACAACTTTGAAGATTGGGAACTCGACAAAGGTAAAGAGTCGGGTATAAAGCTTAATTTTAATTGTGTTAAATCTTTTAATGAAACTAATGCTTTCCATGAATTTAGCAATAAATATGGTCTTGACTCTAAGCTAGTAGCTACTTTCTGTGAACCATTTGCTACTCATCTTGATCTTCCCAAGGAGAAGTGATTTGAATATCATCCACCCATTGAAAAACCATTAGAAGAACCTGTTAAAATTAAGAAGGAAGAAATAATTGTTAGCCACATTGATCCAATTGTTCCAACTACACACATCGAGAAACCTCCTTTTTCGTTTAGAATTAGGGAACATGCTAAAGCTACAACTGTGGTTAATAAAAGTCATGTTTGGACACCTAAACCTTCTGAACAAATTAATGTTGAGCCTAATGTTGCTATGGTTAAAGATCTCCTAGTGGAGACTTTTGATGGCCAGGTTATTTACTTCTGTGATGAAGCTGCTAGAATTGCAAAACCTGTTAGAAACGAGCGGGATGAGCTCGATAAAAACAAACCAGTTGTTGGCATGTGTCGTGGTTTTGTCACGGCAGATGTCCCCATGAAAGGACTTAGGTTCGGGGCCATTGCTAAGGCGGTGAGCTCAAAGGGGTTGATCGGAATCGAGAGGCAAGGGTTTACCCAGGTTCGGCCCCTCGGAAAGAGGTAAAAGCCTACGTCCTGCTTTGTGTTGTATTGGCTGGGTATCGATTACAAGGGAGCGAGTTCGCTTGACCTAGCTATCGATGAGTTGTTTCGTGGCCTAAGCCGCCCAGGTAACCCACCTTTATATACACAGGTCAAGGCCCTGGCCTTACAAGAGTCCGGGTCGGGTTATAATTGATCATCGACCTCACCACTAACTACACATTCCTTATCTAACAAGCCGCCACCGGCGGCTTACGCCACCGGGTTACATCTTGTCTTCTGGCTCCTGGGCCTCCAGGCCCATTGCCTAGGCTCATACCAAACCTTGTCATAAGCCGCCAACCGCATGACCCGGCCCCACCTGGGCGGGTCTCATCACGGGGTTATATCCCCAACATTAGGCCCCAGATTGATTTGAACCGGTTCATGTCAATCTCCAAGTCTTCTGGTTGGCAAGCCTTGCCTTCTCTGATAATCTTCATGACCCGCCAAAAATGAACGGTCGTTGCTTCTGACAAACTTTCATGACCCGCCGTGACGTCATCAGTAAAATCAAAAAAGATTCCTCTGACGTCAGAGCGGATCTTTTTTCATTAATATGACCAGCCTGAAAATCGAGGCGTCTTCTTAGTTTAATCATCATCGTGCTCCCTCGATTCCCGCACCGGACTGTTGTGGGACCATTATAGATTTATAAATAAGCACCGGGGGTTATCATTTTCATTTTCCCCCGCCGCCACTTCCTTCTTCTTCCTCCTCCAGACGCCCGCGCCGCCGAAGCTCACTGCGCCGTCCGGAGCTCATCGTCTTCATCGACATCGGCCGCTGCATCAACCTGAGACTGACCAGAGCCTTCGCTCGCTCATCCGCACCCTCCAGGTTTCGTCGCCGCCCTTAGTTAGATCTGCATTTAACCTTTAGATCTTCCCCGAGTTCGTCGGGCTTCGTCGGCGTTCGTCTCCGTTCATCGGAACGTTCTTCACAGATTTGGATAAAGAAAAAACACCACTTTAGGCCTCATAATATTGCCCAAATCACACGGCCGCCCGCTCCATAGTCACGCTGCATTCATTGTAGATCTTCAGCTCGTTTTAATCTGCGCAAAGGCCGCCTGTTCTTCCACTGGTCCTATTAGGGCTAGAATATTTTTCTTTTTCCCTCGTCCGTAGATCTTGAATTCATAGCCGTAGTTGCGGAATCGGTTTCTCAACACTTAGCAATTTTTCAAACTGCATTGATAAACTTGACCCGCCATGAAAACTGCCGGCTTACTCTGCTTTACCGCAAGTAGCTTCGGCGGCTCATAATTTTATGTTGACCTGCCAAACGCTGTCATCATTTCCAGTCGTAATGGCCTTAGTCAGAATGTATTTTTAACCCGCCAAATATGCATGTCTTCCCGCAGTTTCCTAAACCGCCATCATGTCAAAAACTCCATCCACTTGCAACTGGGTAAAGTCCGGAGTGACCGAAGAGTCACTCAAAGAATTTGTCACCATGGGGGTTCTGCCGGCTCAGGATATTATCCACTGGCGGGTTCATGGCAATGAGACTACCCCTAAGCCCAAAGATGGGGAGGTCATTATCTTCACAGACCATCTTCTTCGAGGCTTTTCCCCGCCCGGGTCAAAGTTTTTCCGGGATGTCTTACACGCGTTCAATTTGCACCCCCAAGACATCGGCCCGAACTCTGTCACCAACATGTGCCAATTTCAAACCTTCTATGAAGCCTACCTTCAGGAGGAGCCGTCTGTCGACCTCTTCAAGGAGTATTTTTACATCAACCGCCAAACAGAAATGGCTGACGGGTTAAGTCTCGAGCTCAGGGGCGTTACTCTTCAGAGGAGGAGGGATGTACTCTTCCCAGAAACCCTGCCGAGTCACCCCAAAGAGTGGAACAAGACGTGGTTCTACTGCCAAGACACTTCACCAGAGGGGGAGAACCCACTGCCGGGTTACCGTCCCTACCGGCTCAACACAGATACGGAGCTTCCAGACAGGATGTCAGCCGCCGGGCGTGCTCAATATGCCTCCACGTTCTCCAAAGTCAGGGCCCTGTTGGCCAACGGGTTGACGGGTGTTGATCTGACCCGCTGCTGGGTCTCCTGGAGGATTCTGCCATTGAGCCGCCGAGGCACCTTAATGTGCCAGTATACGGGTAAAGTAGATGATCCTCAACGCTTCAACCAGACCCCTTTGAAGGATCAGGATCTCAATACTATCGTCAAGTCTTTGCTGGGGGAACCACTGGTCGCCTGCAGCAAGACTAGCTTAAACCCCTTTTCTGCACTTAACCCGGCTCCGGATGTAAGTCTCTTCATCCTAATCCTCATCCATTCCTTAGACTCCATACTTTATTTAATTTTTCCTGTCAATATGCTTTGTCCCATACAGGCCGGGTTTTCATTCTGGAAGAAATTGTTGCCCCTACTCTCAAGAAGAAGAGCAAGGTTCCCAAGGCGACCAAACCTAAGGCGCCCACTCGCAGGAAGAGGCAATCATCCGAAGATTTATTCGAGTTTAATGACTCCGAGGTAGAACTTGACCCCCTTGGCCTTCTCTTTATGCAACTCATTGATGGCGATTACTCACAGGAAGAAGCTGAAACAAGCCATGCCGACGTTGCCGAGGTAATCATTGTCTCCTCTGACCCGGATCTTTCCCCAGTAAAGAAAATACGGCGGGCTATACGGAAGGTAAAGAGTTCACGTTCTTTTGCTCACTTGAGTCTTAACTTTCTCTTGAAGAAACAGCAAGACGGCATCAGACGTCAGACCCGGAGTGCCGGCTCTGGAGACCTGTTAACCGGCTTACCCAATGAACCGGCCCCTCGGAGACAGTGCACCGAAGTACTTCCTTGCCTTAAATTTATTTCCCCTGTAAGCTATCCTTGCAACTTATCAGTGTTTAACAATGCTAACTTTTTCAGGACTCGCCTCCTTCTTCCGACGACTCAACTGCTTCAAAGTTGCCTCCCCTAATCATCAATCAAGGGTAAGTATTTTCTATCCCACTCTTGCTTATTGATGCGCAACTTTTAACTTTGCCTCACAGGGCTCAAGCCAAACGAAGGAAAGTGGCCGGGTCATCCGCCACTCCTGATGTTCCAGAGCCGGTAATTCCAAAGCCAAGCACCCCGGAAGCCCATGCTGAGGCTTCTGAAACGGCCAAAGACACTCATGAGGAAGCCCCTCAGCACAATGAGCCAGTGGATATGGATGTTGAGGCTCCTGAAGCCCATCCAGATTCTGCTCCTAAGCCGCCCAGCCCCCAGCCGTCAACTGAAGACATGGCTTCCCATGAAGAAGTCACTGTCACCGGGGCGGCTTACAAACCTCTGACTCCTTCACGTGTGCTATCAAAGCATATCAAGGAAGACGAGGCGGCTCCCTCTAAAGAAGAAAAGACTCCAGCTGATCTTTCCAATTTGGAGAAACTTACTGCTAATGAACTGCATGCCGGCTACCTGAGCCGTCTGTTTACCAGCCGAGACATGGAGGCCAACCTGGTCGCCAAGATGAAGAACAAATATGAGGTACTTCACTTCCCTTGCCTCTTCATATATATACTTTATGTAGCCCCCAAGAGCCGGTTGATCTCTCAGAAGGTCAACCGGGTCTTCCATTAATTTAGCAACTTTGAAAGTATCATTAGTATGTGAACATGGAGTGAGAGCAAGCCGTAGCCCCCAAGGGCCGGGTCATTACCTAAGTAATGAGCCGGCACTCAATCAGAAATTAAGAGCCGATCGTAGCCCCCAAGGGCCGGGTCATTACCTAAGTAATGAGCCGGCACTCAATCAGAAATTAAGAGCCAAATGTAGCCCCCAAGGGCCGGGTCATTACCTAAGTAATGAGTCGGGACTCAGACATAGCTTAAGAGCCAAACGTAGCCCCCAAGGGCCGGGTCATTACCTGAGTAATGAGCCGGGACTCAGACATAGCTTAAGAGCCAAATGTAGCCCTCAAGGGCCGGGTCATTACCTAAGTAATGAGCCGGGACTCAGACATAGCTTAAGAGCCAAATGTAGCCTCAAGGGTCGGGTCATTACCTAAGTAATGAGCTGGAACTCAGACATAGCTTAAGAGCCAAATGTAGCCCCCAAGGGCCGGGTCATTACCTAAGTAATGAGCCGGGACTATAAGAAAAAGCTGGGATACATTAGCCCCCAAGTGTCAAGTATATTGCTTGCAATCTGCTTGGGACTTGTAACCATTGTACCAAACTGTTGACATAAACTGTGTGAACCGGACCGGCGGCTTAAAACTGACAACTTTGCACTGTCCTGACTTGTCCTGCGTAGGAATCTTTAAATGCTGCCGAGTCTAACAAGACGCCCGAGCAGAGATGGAAGAAAAGTGGCGGCTCTGCTCCATAGATCTTGAGAAGATCAAAACAGAGTTCGAAACTTTCAAGCAGACTGCTGAGTCAAGCCAAGCCGCCCTAACCAAGCGCGCTGAAGACGCAGAGGGCCGGCTCAAAATGGCGACTGACGAGCTGAACACTCTGAAGGGCTAGATATCCCGTATGATTGGAGCTGTATTTGGTAGGTATTCTTAACCTTCAACTATATCCAAATACTTGTCAATGATCTTCTCTGGCGACTCATAAGCTTTGACATGTTTGTAGGTGAACGGAGCCGCCAGCTGTCAGATAATAGCCTGTTGAAGCTCAAGGCTCTATATTCCTTGACAGAGTAGCTGTACGTCGGGTCTCTATTTACCATCAAAGCTGTCATGACTGAGAGGGGCGTCCCTAAGTTTATGAAGGGTGTGCTTGAAATCATGTCAACCATCCCGCAACAGCTGGAAGAACTGAAGAGATCACCCGCCCGCAAGGGCGCAATAGTCGCTTTGAGCCGGTCGCTGGCTTATGCCCCGGAGCTTAACCCGGCTGAAATGATGGATGGCTTCCCTCAATTGAAGGATGACGGCTCAGAGTTTACACAAGAAGATTATTCTCGCTGTCATAAGGCGTCCCGGGTTCTGGCAAGTCGGCTGGCCGCAGAAGCTGACCTAGCAGTGTATCAAGCGGCTTATACTGAAGATAACAAGCGTGTTCGAGAGTCCACCTTTGAAGCGAAGAGCCTGATTCCGCAACGCCGTAAGCATTTCTTTGCCCCTGCTGTTGATCCGTCTCCGATCCTGCATGATGAGGCCCGGTTTGAAGCCTTAACACAGTGCAACTGGGATTTGGACAACCTTCAGACCCGGGAAGATGAAGACCCGGCGCAGGATGACCCGGCGGCGAGTTAAAGAAAAACTATCGCATCATGTGAAGGTAACCCGGCCTTGTTTAATCCGCCGGGTTAGATATTGTTGAAAAACTTGAAGTCTGCAACTTTTGAGCTTTTGAATAGCCTTGTAATAACAGTAGGAAAACTTTTTAACTGCCTTGTGCCTTTGATGCACTGCTTTAATGTCCTGCCGGCGACTTTAGCAAAATCATCTGTGACATATAATCATTTGTCTGCTTTGACGCGCCGGACGGGTTACACTCCCTGAGTAATGCCAAGCCGGAACTTTCCAATACTTAGAATCTTATGAGAGTACCTGCAAAAACAAGTAATTTGTATGTCTTATCCTATAAGCTGGCTTTAAAGGCTCAGCAGGACAAGACAACCCTTGTTTTTATGATTTTTTTGTGTTGTTTCCGAAGAAACTAGGCGGAAAGCCTAAAGGAAAACTTGTAAACCGGGCCTCACGTGACATAAATCCGTCGTTTAAACTTTAGCAAGTTCAAGGTCTTTAAAATATTGACATTGCTAAAAGTACGAACAGGCCACATAGCGGAGGGGTTACGGTAGACAAGACGAGTTTATCCTCGCTCACTGTAAGCCGGCTCTCTCGTGACAAAAGCCGTCGTTTAAACCTTGACAAGTTCAGGGTCTTCGTGCGAGAATAACTTATAAAAGTTCATGGTCTCTTATCAAGAATAACTGTCAAGAGTTCGGCGGGTCACATGGCGGAGTAGCAAGTTGCAAACAGGCAGGTTTAACTCGGACATGGCGTAAAGCCTGGCCAAGAGGGTATGTAAGCTAAACCCATAGGGTTGGAAGCCCCCAAGTGACCTGATTAAGGATCAACTCCTTTATAAGCCCCACGGTGGGCGCCAACTGTCGTGGTTTTGTCACGGCAGATGTCCCCATGAAAGGACTTAGGTTCGGGGCCGTCGCTAAGTGGGTGAGCTCAAAGGGGTTGATCGGAATCGAGAGGCAAGGGTTTACCCAGGTTCGGCCCCTCGGAAAGAGGTAAAAGCCTACATCATGCTTTGTGTTGTATTGACTGGGTATCGATTACAAGGGGGCGAGTTCGCTTGACCTAGCTATCGATGAGTTGTTTCGTGGCCTAAGCTGCCCAGGTAACCCGCCTTTATATACACAGGTCAAGGCCCTGGGCTTACAAGAGTCCGGGTTGGGTTATAATTGATCATCGACCTCACCTCTAACTATACATTCCTTATCTAACAAGCCGCCACCGGCGGCTTACGCCACCGGGTTACATCTTGTCTTCTGGCTCCTGGGCCTCCAGGCCCATTGCGTAGGCTCATACCAAACCTTGTCATAAGCCGCCAACCGCATGACCCGGCCCCACCTGGACGGGTCTCATCACGGGGTTATATCCCCAACAACATGCCTGTTATTTCAGTTAAAATTGGAGACCATTGTTATCATGGCTTGTGTGACATTGGTGGTAGTGTTAGTGCTATACCTTTAACCTTATATCAAGAAATTATGCATGACATAGCACCCTCTGAGATTGATGATATTGATGTCACTATTAAAATTGCAAAAAGAGATACTATTACACCACTTGGGATTGTTAGAGATGTTGAAGTCTTGTGTGCAAAAGTCAAGTACCCAACAGATTTCTTAGTACTTAGTTCAGAACAAGATAACTTTTGTCCCATTATATTTGGTAGACCTTTCTTGAATACTGTTAATGCTGAAATTAATTGTGTTATTGAGAAGGTCAAAGTAAGCTTTGGTGATGTGTCTCATGAATTTAATTTCTCTAAGTTAGGTAGACAACCACATGAAAAATAATTGCCTAGTAAGGATGAAATAATTGGTCTTGCTTCTATTGCCGTACGTCCTACTGATCCTTTAGAACAATATTTGCTAGACCACGAAAATGATATGCATATGAATGAAAGAAATGAAATAGATGATATATTTCTTAGACAAACACCTATTCTTAAACACAACTTACCAGTTGATATTTTAGGGGATCCTCCTCCACCCAAGGGAGATCCCGTGTTTGAGCTAAAGACATTACCTGATACTTTGAAATATGCTTATGTTGATGAAAAGAAGATATATCATGTTATTATGAGTGCTAACCTTTTAGAGCATGAAGAAAAGAGATTAATTAAAACTCTGAAGAAGCACATGGCTGCTATTGGATATACTCTTGAGGATATTAAGGGCATAAGCCCCACTCTATGTCAGCACAAGATTAATATGGAACCAGATGCTAAACCTGTCGTTGATCATTGATACTTGTGATCTGCGTTGGGTTTTCCGTGAAGAGGAATGGGTAATTGCAGCACAAAGCGGATAAGTATTTCCCTTAGTTATGAAACCAAGGTTTATCGAACCAATAGGAATATCAATCCTCAACCGTCTTCAGCGGCTGCACACAAATGAACAAACGACTTGCACCCAACGTGGGCAAGAGGGTTGTCAATCCCCTTGATCTCGTTATTTGCAAGCAAATGAGTTGTGTAGATAATTGTTGATAAATATAAATTGCAAAATAAATAAAAAAGTGAATAAAGGCAGCAAGGTAAATAAAGCGTTTGCGAATATATAGGTGAATAGACCCGGGGGCCATAGTGTTCCCTAGCGACATCTCTCATGTAGGCAGCATACGCTGGGTAAACAAATTACTGTTGGGCAATTGATAGAAAAACAGATAGTTATGCGATGTTCACCGCAATGATCATGTATATATAGGCATCACGTCCATAAGCAAATAAACCGACTCCTACCTGCACCTATTACTATTACTCCACTCATCGACCACTATCCAGCATGCATCTAGATTATTAAGTAAAACAGAGTAATGCTTGGAGAACGATGACATGATGTAGATCTAGTAAACTCAAACAATATGAATGGATCCCCATCGTTTTATCCTTAGTAGCAACAACACAAAGACGCATTTTGTCCCCTACTTTGTCACTGGGATATAGAAACTCGCCAGGTTGAACCTACCACAACCCACCACTCCCACCGATGAAATATCAATCTACTTGGCCAAAGCATATCAATAGAACGGAGAGCATTACGAAGCTATAATGATCATGCACATAAGATATAATATAATTCAGAGGCATCTCAAATACTTTTCCTGAATAATCTAAACATAAACCCACAATTCATCGGATCCCAACAAACACACCGCACAATAGGATTACATCGGATAGATCAAAGCGAAGATGCGATGATCATTGTATTGAAGATCATAAGAGAGAGAGATTGCCATCTAGGTACTAGCTATGGACCCGCAGGTGTGTGGTGAACTACTCACACATCATCATGAGGGCAGCAAAGTTGATGAAGAGGCCCTCCGTGATCGATCACCCCTCTGGCAGGGTGCCGGAATGGAGCTCCAGATGGCCTCACGATGGAACAGAGACTTGCGGCGGCGGAAAAAGGGTTTCGGGACTGCCTCCAAGGTTTTAAGAATATTAAAGAATTTATAGGCCGAAGACGGACGTCGGGAGGTGCCCGAGGGGGCCACCACATATCAGGGCGCCCCCCCCCCCCCCACGGCGTGCCCTGATGTGTGGTGGGGCCCTCGTGCGCCTCCCAGTTTCCTTCCGAAGCTTCTATGTCTTCATATAGTCCAAAAAAATCATCAAAAAGTTTTGTGGCAATTGGACTTCGTTTGTTACCGTAAACCTGCAAAGGCAAAAACACACAGAAAACATCAACTGGCACTGGGCACTGGGTCAATAGGTTAGTGCTCAAAAATATTTTAAATTGGTAAATAATGACCCAAAAAGTATCCTAGAATGATAATATATCAGCATGGAACAATCAAAAATTATAGATACGTTGGAGACGTATCAAGCATCCCCAAGCTTAATTCCTGCTCGTCCTCGAGTAGGTAAATGATAAAAACAGAATTTTTGATGTGACATGCTTTCCACTATGTAATCTTATGCATGTATGTTCATTGAGAAAAGATGAATCAATAAATATTAACATGTCAATACTGAAGTGTAAGAAATAGAATTATTAATCCTTAAAAGTATACGATCCTTAAGAAATGTTTACCCCCCATTCATCTTATTGTATTAGCAAGGCATGGCTCCATCTTCACCACATTAATACAAATGTTAAGCACCACGGTGTCCAAGTGAGGCAATTGGATCGTACTTTTTCAATATGCATCAACTTTTTATTCTTCATGCTATACATGAGCGTGAGCGAGTGGACATAGCATTTAGGTGGAATAGAGTATGGTGGTAGATATCAAAGGGATAGGAAGTGGAGAAGATTGTCACACATGAACTAGGCGTACCAACGGGCTATGGAGATGCCCATCGATAGATGTCAATGCAAGGAGTAGGGATTGCCATGCAAATGATGCACTAGAGATATAAGTGTATGAAAGCTCAAATGAAGCTAAGTGGGGTGTGCATCCGACTTGCTTGCTCATGAAGACGTCGGGCATTTGAGGAAGCCCGTCGTAGGAATATACAAGCCAAGTTTGAAATAATGAATAGGTAATTCCCACTGGCATATGAAAGTGATATATCATGAGACTCTCTACATGAGGAACATGGTGCCACTTTGAGGCACAAGTGTGGTAAAGGACAGTAGCAAAGTCCCGTATCTCATTTTCTCTCATTTTTTTGAATGGATGGTGGGCTCATTTGGCCTCCCCCATTTTTATTTTCATCCGGAGTCTCATCTCGACTTATGGGAGAATCATCGTCTCCATCATTCTTTCCTCACTGGGACAATGCTCTAACAATGATGATCATCACACTTTTATTTACTTACAACTCAACATGGAGAAGTGATATGAAGATATGACTCTGTATGAATGCCTCTGGCAGTGTACCAGGATGTGCAATGGTCTAGCGTGACATGTATCAAAAACATTATGAAGGTGGCTTTGCCACAAATACTATGTCAGCACTGTATGATCATTAAAAAGCAATATGACGATGAACGAACTAGTCATGTGAAGTGACGATGGAATTTGCATGGCAATATATCTCGGAATGGCTATGGAAATGTCATGATAGGTAGGTATGGTGGCTGTTTTGAGGAAGATATAATAAGGCTTATGTGCAACAGAGCATATCATGTCATGGGGTTTGGATGCGCCGGCGAAAGTTGCACCGATCCTCGAGGTGAGAACGGGCTATGCACGATACCGAAGAGGCTAGCAAATTATGAAAAGGTGAGATTGCGTATGTCCATGGTTTCACATTAGTCATAAAGAACTCATATACTTATTGCAAAGTTTTATTAGTTTATCATAAATCAAAGTACTAATCGCATGCCCCGAGGGAAGAGGTTGGTAGGAGTTAACCATCGCGCGCTTTCGACCCGAAACAACACTAGGATTTCAACAAGGAATAGAAATGCTCACACATTATGACCATGCCTCTTTAATTTTTAGATGAACAAAAAGGTCAACCCCTCTTAATATCGACACTTCTACGGTTTAACAATTATTAACTCACACCTATTTCACATTACTACATCAATATCATTAACCCACAATTTCTTTATATGTGCTACATGATGGTTTTGATTATCACTCTTTGAATACCTAATAATTTTGGACTAGTATGTATGACCCATGCAAATTACCGTCACTATTTATTAACTCTCAAACAAATATAAGTGAAGAACGAGAGTGAAATCATTTCTTTAAAATCTACACGCCACCGTGCTCAAAAAGATATAAGTGAAGTACTAGAGCAACTGCTAAGCTCAAAAGATGTAAGTGAAGCACATAGAGTATTCTAACAAATTATGATGAAGGTGTCTCTCTCTTAAATAGGTGTGTACAGCAAACAATGATTGTGGCAAACTAAAAATAAAAGCAAACTAAAGCAAATGACGCTCCAAGAAAAACTCATATCATGTGACGAATAAAAATATAGCTTCAAGTGACATACCGATGGATTTGAGACGAAATAGGGGATGCCTTCCGGGGCATCCCCAAGCTTAGACGCTTGAGTCTCCTTTAAAATATTACCTTGGGGTTCCTTGGGCATCCCCAAGCTTAGGCTCTTGCTACTCCTTATTCCTTTGTCCATCAAGATAACACCCAAAACTTGAAACTTCAATCACACAAAACTCAACAAAACCTCGTGAGATCCATTAGTATAAGAAACATACTGCATACTTTAAGTACTGTTGTAAATTGATTCAAATTTCATAAATGCATAATAGGTACTGTATTCTAACTTCTCCATGGCTTATACCCCCCGATACAATCCATAGTTTAATCAAAATAAGCAACTATGCAAGCAAAAATAGAACCCGTCTAAAACATAACAGTCTATAGCAATATGTAGAGAGCCTATACTTCTGTAACTCTAAATATTATTAAAACTTAGAAAAACCAAGAAAATTTGTATAGCAACACTGTGTAAAATTTCAGATCATTATCACGCTCTAGCAAAAAATGAAAATTCCTGTACTGGATTCAAAAGTTTCTGTTTTGTTTCAGCATCGATTCTACTCATCTTGTGAGTCATCCCAAAGGCTTTACTTGGCACAAACACTAATTTAAACACAAAAACATAATCATTACAGAGGCAATAATCATGCTATTAAAAATAAACAGAAAGTTGTAAGCAAAAATTTAAAGATAACTATTGGGTTGCCTCCTAACAAGCACTATTGTTTTATGCCCCTAGCTAGGCATAATGCATAGTTTCAAGTTTTGTCATCTTTGCTCACAAGGGATGCACTCCCCTTCACAATCATATTCTCCCTAGCACAAAGAACATCAAGCTTTTGTTCCATGGTATCAAGCCTCTTATTGTGTAACATGACGTTTCCATGAATTTTAGAGATAGAATTGAACACCCCTCTAAAATTGGAATCCATACTAGTTCTAGCCTCTTTGATTAGCTCAGTTTGACGGTGGCATACTAGTATAGCAGGTTCAATGGTTTCTATTTTAGGCTCCCCAAATATATTTTTCATATTATCATAGGTGTTAAAAGCATTGTTCCCAAGAAAATCTTTCTCGAACATAGAATCTAGGACACGCCTATGAGAAAGGGATAAACCAACATAAAAACTTCTAAGGAGCAATTTAATGTGGCTCTTGGGATTAGCTCTAGCTTGCATTTCTAAAAATCTATCCCATGCCTCTTTGAGTGATTCATCACCTAGTTTCTTAAAATCTAAGATTGGGGAGCCCTCTCCCAAATAGGGTGGTCGAGGCATATCCGGAGAGTAACTAGCCATGACTTCAAAAAAAGAAAACTAGTAACAAGCAAAGACAAATATTTTTGTATTCTTGATTTTTATGTGACAACTAAATATAATAGAAAATAAAAATAAGAACAAGTGAATGAAAATTTGTGTGAAGTTACTTGGTAGTTGATGATGATATTCCCTTGCAACGGCGCCAGAAATCCTTCCTGATACTTGTGATCTGCGTTGGGTTTTCCGTGAAGAGGAATGGGTAATTGCAGCACAAAGCGGATAAATATTTCCCTCAGTTATGAAACCAATGTTTATCGAACCAATAGGAATATCAATCCTCAACCATCTTCAGCGGCTGCCCACAAATGAACAAACGACTTGCACCCAACGCGGGCAAGAGGGTTGTCAATCCCCTTGATCTCGTTATTTGTAAGCAAATGAGTTGTGTAGATAATTGTTGATAAATATAAATTGCAAAATAAATAAAAAGTTAGTAAAGGCAGCAAGGTAAATAAAGCGTTTGCGAATATATAGGTGAATAGACCCGGGGGCCATAGTGTTCCCTAGCGACATCTCTCATGTAGGCAGCATACGGTGGGTAAACAAATTACTGTTGGACAATTGATAGAAAAGCGGATAGTTATGCAATGTTCACGACAATGATCATGTATATATAGGCATCATGTCCATAAGCAAATAAGCCGACTCTTGCCTACACCTATTACTATTACTCCACTCATCGACCGCTATCCAGCATGCATCTAGAGTATTAAGTAAAACAGAGTAATGCTTGGAGAACGATGACATGATGTAGACAAAGTAAACTCAAACAATATGAATGAACCCCATCGTTTTATCCTTAGTAGCAACAACACAAAGATGCATCTTGTCCCCTACTTTGTCACTGGGATATAGAAACTCGTTAGGTTGAACCTACCACAACGCACCACTCCCACCGATGAAATATCAATCTACTTGGCCAAAGCATATCAATAGATCGGAGAGCATTACGAAGCTATACTAATCATGCACATAAGAGATAATATAATGCAGAGGCATCTCAAATACATTTCATGAATAATCTGAACATAAACCCACAATTCATCGGATCCCAACAAACACACCACACAATAGGATTACATCGGATAGATCGAAGCGAAGATGCGATGATCATTGTATTGAAGATCATAAGAGAGAGAGATTGCCATCTAGGTACTAGCTATGGACCCGTAGGTCTGTGGTGAACTACTCACACATCATCATGAGGGCAGCAAGGTTGATGAAGAGGCCCTCCGTGATCGATCCCCCCTCTGGCAGGGTGCCGGAACAGAGCTCCAGATGGCCTCGCGACGGAACAGAGACTTGCGGCGGCGGAAAAAGGGTTTCGGGACTGCCTCTAGGGTTTTTAGAATATTAGAGAATTTATTGGCCGAAGAGGGACGTCGGGAGGTGCCCGAGGGGGCCACCACATATCAAGGCGCGCCCCCCAGGGCGCGCCCTGATGTGTGGTGGGGCCCTCGTGCGCCTCCCGGCTTCCTTCCGAAGCTTCTAGGTCTTCATATAGTCCACAAAAAAATCATCAAAAAGTTTCGTGGCGATTGGACTTCGTTTGGTACAGTAAACCTGCAAAGGCAAAAACACACAGAAAACAACAACTGGCACTGGGCACCGGGTCAATAGGTTAGTGCTCAAAAATATTATAAATTGGTAAATAATGACCCAAAAAGTATCCTAGAATGATAACAATCAGCATGGAACAATCAAAAATTATAGATACGTTGGAGACGTATCAAGCATCCCCAAGCTTAATTCCTGCTCGTCCACGAGTAGGTAAATGATAAAAACAAATTTTTTGATGTGACATGCTATGCACTATGTAATCTTATTCAGGTATGCTCATTGAGAAAAGATGAATCAACAAATATTAACATAGCAATATTCAAAGTGTAAGAAACAGAATTGTTAATTCCTAAAAGGATTTAATTCTTAAGAAATGTTTACCCCCCATTCATCTTATTGTATTAGCAAGGCATGGCTCCATCTTCACCACATTAATATAAATGTTAAGTACCACGGTGTCCAAGTCGGGCAATTGGTTCGTACTTTTTCAATATGCATCAACTTTTTATTCTTCACGCAATACATGAGCGTGAGCCATTGGACATAGCATTTAGGTGGAATAGAGTATGGTGGTAGATATCAAAGGGGTAGGAAGTGGAGAAGATAGTCTCACATCAACTAGGCGTACCAACGGGCTATGGAGATGCCCATCGATAGATGTCAATGCAAGGAGTAGGGATTGCCATGCAAATGATGCACTAGAGCTATAAGTGTATGAAAGCTCAAATGAAGCTAAGTGGGGTGTGCATCCAACTTGCTTGCTCATGAAGACCTCGGGCATTTGAGGAAGCCCGTCATAGGAATATACAAGCCAAATTTAAAATAATGAATAGGTAATTCCCACTAGCATATGAAAGTGATATATCACGAGACTCTCTACATGAGGAACATGGTTCCACTTTGTTGAGGCACAAGTGTGGTAAAAGATAGTAGCAAAGTTCCTTCTCTTAGCATATGAAGGGACTTTGCTACTATATTTTACCACACTTGTGTCTCAAAGTGGCACCTTGTTTTTCATATAGAGAGTCTCATGGTATGGCATTTTCATATGCTAGTGGTAATCACTTTTTCATTATTATAAACTTGGCTTGCATATTCCGATGATGGGCTTCCTCAAATGCCCGAGGTCTTCATGAGCAAGCAAGTTGGATGTACACCTCATTTAGCTTCATTTGAGCTTTCATACACTTATAGCTCTAGTGCATCATTTGCATGACAATCCCTACTCCTTGCATTGACATCTATCGATGGGCATCTCCCTAGCCCGTTGATACGCCTAGTTGATGTGAGATTATCTTCTCCTCTTTTACCCCATTGATATCTACCACCATACTCTATTCCACCCTTATGATATGTCCAATGGTTCACGCTCATGTATTGCGATAAGAATAAAAAGTTAACGCACTTTGAAAAAGTATGATCCAATTGCCTGACTTGGACACCGTGGTGCTTGAGATTTGTATTAATGTGGTGAATACGGAGTCATACCTTGCTAATACTATAAGATGAATGGGGGTAAACATTCTTTTAGGATCGTATACTTTGAAAGATTGATGATTTTGTTGCTTGTGCCTATATATCACTATGTTGATGTTTGCTAATTCATCGTTTCTCAATGAGCATACATGAAAAACATTACATATTGGGTAGCTGGTCACATCAAAAATTCTGTTTTTATCATTTACCTACTCGAGGACGAGCATGAATTAAGCTTGGGGATTCTGATACATCTCCAACGTATCTATAATTTTTGATTGTTCCATGCTGACATATTATCATTCTAGGATACTTTTTGAGTAATAATTTACCAATTTATATTATTTTTGAGCACTAACCTATTGACCCAGTGCCCAGTGCCAGTTCCTGTTTTCTGCATGTTTTTTACTTTTCAGGTTTACAGTACCAAACGAAGTCCAATTGCCCCGAAACTTTTTTATGATTTTTCTCGACCAAAAAGAAGACCTAGAAGCTTCGGGAGAAGACCGGAGGCCGCACGAGGGAGGCACAAGCCAACAGGGTAAGCCCAAGGGGGGGTCGGCGCGCCCTGATGGCTTGTCCCTCCCTGGTGGACCTCCTGACCCTGTTCTCTAGACTATAAATTCACATATATTCCAAAAACCCTATAGGGTATCCCAAAAATCTTTTTCCGCCATCGCAAGTCTCTGTTCCGCCGTGATCCCATCTGGAGCTCCGTTCCGGCGCCCTGCCGGAGGGGGGATCGATCACGGAGGGCCTCTTCATCAACCTTGTTGCCCTCATGATGATGTGTGGGTAGTTCACCACAGACCTACAGGTTCGTAGTTAGTACCTAGATGTCTCTCTCTCTCTCTCTCTTTTGATCTTCAATACAATGATCATCACATCTTCGCTTTGATCTATCTGATGTAATTCTTTTGTATGGTGTGTTTGTTGGGATCCGATGAATTGTGGGTTTATGTTTAGATTATTCATGAAAAGTATTTGAGTCACCTCTGATATATATTATGATTCCTAAGTGCATGATCATTATAGCTTCGTAATTCTCTCCGATCTATTGAAATAGTTTGGGCAACTAGATTGATATTTCTTCAGTGAGAGGGGTGCGTTGTAGTGAGTTCAATCTGGCGGTGCTCTATATCCCAGTGACAGAAGGGGACAAGACATGTCTTTGTATTGTTGCTACTAAGGATAAAACGATGGGGTTAGTTCATATTAATTGAACTCTCTTTGTCTACATCATGTCAATTTTCTCCAAGCATTACTCTGTTTTACTTAATACTCTAGATGCATGTTGGATAGCGGTCGATGAGTGGAGTAATAGAAATAGGTGCAGGAAGGAGTCGGCCTATTTGCTTATGGACGTGATGCCTATATACACATGATCATTGCCGTGAATACCGGATAACTATGCACTTTTATATCAATTGCTCAACAATAATTTGTTTACCCATCATATGCTTACTTTCATGAGAGATGCCGCTAGGAAAAACTATGGACCCTGGGTCTATTAACTTATATCTTTATAAACGCTACAATACGTTGCTGCCATTATCTACCTTTTATTTTATTTTGCAATTTACAATTATCTACTATTATCTACACACTCCACTTGCTTGCAAATAACGAGATCAAGGGTGTAAGAGCACATTTCTCCATGTGTGGTTTTGGTAATTGATGACAATCCCTATGGACTAATGGTTGCCTTGAGTTATATTCGAAGGATTTGTCCATAGGCACTTCTTGAAGTCCGTTTGTTGGTTTCAAGGAGTTTATATGGTGACCAAGGTGGTATTCAAGGTTTTATCCAAAGGTTGGTCATGTAAGAGTTGAGCCTATTGCAAGCATGTCTTGAAGAAGAAGATTGTGTGAGCATTCATGTTTACCTTCAAGACATCATATTTATGAAGAGAGAAGATATAATACAATGTTGATCAAGACTAAGTCAAAGAGTGAAACAAGTTGATCAACATACAAAGCGTACAAGATGTACCGAGAGGGATCAAGTGATCCCATGGTATGGTAAGCATGGTCCATTACGCTTTGTGTACTAACCCATGGCCTAGGTGAGAGTTCTGGGTGGGGTTAGGTATGTTTCCATGGGCTTGCGTTAAGAGGAAGATCTCATACAACCCATGGAGAACGACATCAAGTGGTGATCTTCATCAAGACCGCGGTGTGCAAGTTCAAGTGGAGCATCACGAAGAGATCATGCTTGAAGCTTGCCATCCATTATGGTGACAATGGACTTGTGAAGATGTGCCGACGAGTGGCTCACCCATAGTGGAGTATGGGGGGGCAATCAACTAATCTTCATCGAGCCAACGCAATCAAGGTGGTCCATCTTGAGGAAGTCAAGATCGTCATCTATCTCAAGTGGACTATGTGCAAGGTATAGGTTTGCCCTTGATAGGTTTTCTATTTTACCGGTCTCATGGTGGTTGTTGGGAGACCGGGTTATAGGATCAATTGTCGTACTATCAAGGGGGGCTCTCAAGTGAGTAGCTTGATCGTATCGTTCGTTGAGAGCTCAAACCATTTGCATCCTTGCATCATCTTTCTTGGTTCTTGTTTGGTGTTTCTCTTTGTGAGTTTTCGAGCTTATGGTCATCTTCATGACAAGCTCGAGTTCATCGAAAATGGAGTCCATATGCATCTTCTATGATGTTTTCGATGTTGGAGTTTTTGTCAGTTCTTCATTGATAAAGGTTTCACATCTCTATATAATTGGCATTTTTATACTGCCTATCATTGACATTTTTATATTTATGTCGTCCTTTATCCAACAAGCTTGAGTTTGCTCAATTCGGAGCTCGTATGCGAAAGTTATGGCAATTTCTTTCTCAGGACATTTTTTAGCACTCAGGCGGTAGCACCGCTGCTTTGGAGCGGTAGTACTACTCAGGTGGTTCTGGCGTCCGCGCCAGCCACCAGACACCTGCTGTCTTGTGTCTGATGACCCGCTCCACAGGAGCGGTAGTAGGGGCAGTAGTAACAAGCGGTAGTACCGCTGCCCTCTACTACTGCTTGGATCTGCCCCTCTTACAGAGCCAGCGGTAGTACCACTGACAAGAGCGGTAGTACCGCTCCGGTGGCACCACCGCATCCTTGACTGAGTCAGCTGTGGCCAGCGAGCAGGTCTTCCGTGCGGGTGGAAGTACTGCTCCCCGGAGCGGTACTACCGCTGATGTGTGGCTGGTGGGCAGGTAACGGGCAGATTCCCTCCCCGCTATATAAGTGGGTCTCTTCCCCAAAGAATCTTATCTCTTATCCTTTGAGCTCGAGTTTGCCCCCCATTGTTGACCTTCTTCGAGCTTGCTATCTCTCAATCCGTCCAATGATTCTTGCTAGTTCTTGAGGGAAAATAGAGAGGAGATCTAGATCCACATTTCCACCAATCACTTTCTCCTCTATGTGAGGGGAACCCCTTGGATCTAGATCTTGGAGTTCTTAGTGTTCTTCTTCATTCTTCCTCTCATTTTCTTCCATAGCATTAGTTGTTGTGGTGGAATTTGGGAGAGAAGGACTTGGGCACTCCGTGTGCCCTTGCCATTGCATTTGGTGCATAGGTTTGAGTTCTCCATGGTGATACGTGGAAGTGAAGTTTGAGAAGCTTATTACTCTTGGGTGTTTGAGCACCCTAGAGCTTGTTCCTCTTGGGTGCTTTGGCTTCCTAGACGGTTGGTGGTGTCTCGGAGCTCAATCATTGTGGTGTAAAGCTCCGGGCAAGCGTCGAGGACTCCAATTAGGTTGTGGAGATTGCCCCGAGCAATTTGTACGGGTTTCGGTGACCGCCCCAAGGGTTACCAAAGTGTACGGGTACGGTGACCGCCCCCAAGGGTTGTCATTTGCACGGATTCGGTGACCGCCCTCAAGGGCCCCATAGTGTAATCACGGCATCTTGTATTGTGCGAGGGCGTGAGGAGAATACGGTGGCCTTAGTGGCATCTTGGAGAGCATTGTGCCTCCACATCGCTCCAAACGGAGATTAGCATCCGCAAGGGTGTGAACTTTGGGATACATCGTCGTCTCCGCGTGCCTCGGTTATCTCTTACCCGAGCCCTTTACTTATGCACTTTAGTTTGTGATAGCCATATTGTTTCATGCTATATATCTTGCTACCACTTAGTTGTTTGTCTTGCTTAGCATAAGTTGTTGGTGCACATAGGTGAGCCTAGTTGTTTTAGATTTTGTGCTTGACATATTAAACGTTAGTTTTATTCCTCATTTGTTCAATCCTAAACCGTAATTATTTTAAAGCGCCTATTCACCCCCCTCTAGGCGACATCCACGTCCTTTCAAAGGGGATTGACAACCCTCTTGCCCGCGTTGGGTGCAAGTTGTTTGCTCTTTTGTGTGTAGCCGCTGAAGACGGTTGTGGATTGATATTCCTATTGGTTCGATAAAGCTTGGTTTCATAACTCAGGGAAATACTTACCCATATTGTGCTTCAGTTACCCATTCCTCTTCACGGAAAACCCAACGCAAATCACAAGTATCATAGTGCTGATCATAACACTTCTATTAAAATGCTTAAGACATCATTTTCCCTAGGTTTGGAGTCCCTAGATATTTAATGACTGATGGTGGTTCACATTTCATTCATGGTGCTTTCCGTAAACTTCTAGCTAAATATGACGTTAACCATAGAATTGCTTCACCTTATCATCCTCAGTCTAATGGCCAAGTTGAATTGAGCAATCAAGAAATAAAATTAATTTTGCAAAAGACTATTAATAGATCTAGAAAAAATTGGTCTAAGAAACTCGATGACACTTTATGGGCTTATAAAACTGCTTATAAAAACCCTATGGGAATGTCTCCATATAAAATGGTCTATGGAAAAGCTTGTCATTTACCTCTTGAGTTAGAACATAAAGCTTATCGGGCAATTAAATAACTTAATTATGAGTTTAAACTTGTGGGTGAAAAGATGTTATTTGATATTAGCTCATTAGATAAATGGAGGGCGCAAGCTTATGAAAATGCCAAGTTATTTAAAGAAAAAGTTAAAAGATGGCATGATAAGAGAATCCAAAAACGGGAATTCAATGTAGGAGACCTAGTACTTTTGTACAATTCTCGTTTTAGATTTTTTGCAGGTAAGCTCCTCTCCAAACGGGAAGGCCCTTATGTTGTTGAGGAGGTCTATCGCTCTGGTGCTATAAAGATTAATAGCTTTGAAGGCAAAAAACCGAGAGTGGTAACTAGGCAAAGAATTAAGGATTATATCCCAGGCACGCCCATTAATGTTGAAACTAACATTATTCAAGTGATAAGACCGGAGGAGCACATAAGAGAGATCTTCCGGAACACTCCAGAAACCTGAAAAGGAGTAGGTACGTGATACGGTAAGTAAATCGACTCCAAAAATTCCAAAAAAATATGTTCTGTTGGTTTTGCTATTTTATAAAAATTCCAAAAATAAAAAGGAGTCAGGGGGCCCACAAGGGAGGCACAAGCCAACAGGGCGCGCCCTGATGGCTTGTGGGGCCCTCGTGTGCCTCCCGGACTCCGTTTTCTTCCCGAGCACGTATTCTGGCCTAGAAAAAATCATTATATATACTCCCATATGTTTTGACCACAACATCACAAGTTTCTCCTCTGTTCTTGTTTCGGGCTGTTTTTCTGACAGATTTCTCAGGGTGCGGAAGCTATGTCCTCGTCCTCCTCCAAAAACATTGATGGCCAAGCCTGGCTATTACAAATGGAACTTGAGCAAGAAGGATCTGAGGAAGTTATCTCAGGAGAGGAGCCTATGGACTCTTTGGAAGTGCATCCCCCTGCTTCCGAATGCGGGACGCTAGCAGGGATCTCCACTTCTTCGAACCCTTGTCCACCAATGGGGAGGAGAGCTCAGCTAGGTCAAGAAGCGCAAGGTGAATCTACCCCGAGGAGGCCCCTCGGCAGGTTACATGCAAAAAACTTTCACAATTTGATTCACAATTATGGACTTGAGAATATTTCTCGCTCGCATATACCGTCCAATTGGGACATCTATCGTCCAAGTGAAAGTGATGCAGGAAAAAGCTCATGGTGGCCGGAGAATAAGCATATCATGGTGGAAGTACAAAAGAACACTGCAATGATTCATCAATTACTCCAGGAGATGAGGGAATTAAGGGCTATCATGTTATCCATTGCAAAGGACAAGCCTACTACATCATCACCACCATCACCCAAGAGGGACGCTTGAGTACATGGGTATGGGCACCACCCTTAGCTTGTTCCAAGATTGGGGGAGGTGCCCCGATATTTTATCACCATCACCTTCTTACCATTCCATCTATCTTAGTTCGATCCTTAGCTATTTCTTGATTTTAGAGAAATAAATTTCAGATTTGTTTTGCTTAGAATTTTTTGCTTTGATATCTATCTATCTTGTAATCGAGTGTGAGAGTTATATAATAAAGGTTAGTTGAGTTTTGTGTGCTTTACTTTCATGCACCTATCATCATAGCATGGTAATAAAATAAATAGAAAAGATCATATGCTTATCTCATGAGGAGTAATGACTTCACATAGAAAAAGTTATAAGTGATAAAAGATGTTGAGAACTAACAAACATAACATTAGTAATTGATATAATCTATGCAAGATTATGATAGAGAAGAGGAGATTCACATATAAATACACTATCTTGGACACCTTTTATGATTGTGAGCCCCCATCAAATATTATATAACGATCGAGTGTTGATGTTGGACATGAAAGACAATATAATGATCATGATTGTTTACATTTGCATAGAAGTTATATTGTCATGGATCCTTTAACATGTGGTGCTTGCTTTAGATCTTTTGCTAGCCAAAAATTTCTGCACCTATTAGAGATACTACTTGTGCATCAAATAATCCCTTGAACCCAGTTTCTTCCCATGAGAGTCCATCATACCTACCTATGGATTGAATAAGATCCTTCAAGTAAGTTGTCATCAGTGCACAAAGCAATAAAAATTTCTTCTAAATATGTATGATCTTTTATTGCAAGGGAAAATAAGCTTTGTACGATCTTGTGATAGCAAAGAAATAAAAGCGACAGAGTGCATATTAAAGTTCGCTATCACAAGGGGCAATACAAAGTGACGTTCCTTTACATTAAGAGTTTGCACATCCAAACAAACAAAAGTGCATGACAACCTGTGCTTCCCTCTATGAAGGGCCTATCTTTTACCTTCTTATAGCATTTATTTTCGTGCAAGAGTCAATAACATTTACCCTTGTTCCTACCTATTAACTCTTTAGCCGGCAAGCATCATGTGTTGAGGAAAGATCCAGATATGTATATCTAGTTGGATGTAGGTAATCATGACTCATTATTGTTGACATTATACTTGAGGTAAATGAGTTGGGTGGCAAACATAATAAACCCCCCATCTTCCTATGTGTCCGACAGAAACATTAGCTCGAAAAATATGCAATGAGTGTCAATAATCATAGAAGGCTAAATGATAGTTGAGTATGTGAACTTGCTAGAATAAAAGCTCTTACATAGACTCTTCTATTGAATATGATGAATTATGATTATCTCAATGACTAATGGCACCGTTTGTTGGTTGTCAATAAAGTTTATGCTTCATACTAACTCAGTTGTGAATAGATCGTTACTTGATTATGAGAAGCTATATGATCGAAAACTTGCTGCTATGCTAATATTCATGGTGCTCTCATGTCCATATTTTGTTTTTATCGACTCCTCTCTCTCAAATCATGTGGTCATTATTTTAGAGTTCGGCTTTCGCTTGAGGACAAGCGAGGTCTAAGCTTAGGGGAGTTGATACGTCCATTTTACATCATGATTTCTTATTGATATTTACGTTATTCTTGTCCATTATTCCTTATTATCATACAAATTTTATGCCTTTTCTCTCTGAATATGCAAGGTACATCACAAAGAGGGAAAACTCTAGAAACTGGAATTCTAGACCGGGAAACAAACAAAAAGGCAGAAAAATCACCAGACTCCAAATGACCAGAAACTTCACGAAGAATTTTTATGGAATAGTTAAGAATTTTTGGGCCAAAAATATACCAGAGGGGGGGCACCTGCTGGCCACCAGCCAACAGGGCGCGCCCACCCCCCGGGCGCGCCCTGATGGCTTGTGGGGCCCCAGCAGGCCTTCGACCCCACTCTTCTCCATATGGTGTGTTTTACCCTATAAAAAATCATAAGCAATCTTTCGGGACAAAGCGCTGCCATCTCGAGGCGGAAACCTGGGCAGAGGCCCTTTTGCACTCCGGCAGGCTGATTTTGCTGGGGAAACTTCTCTCCGGGAGGGGGAGATCGAAGCCATCGTCATCACCAACACTTCCTCCTTCGTGGGAGGACCGATCTTCATCAACATATTCACTAGCACCATCTCATCTCAAACCTTAGTTCATCTCTTGTATTCAAGCTTTGTCCCAAAACCTCAGATTGGTACCTGTGGGTTACTAGTAGTGTTGATTACATCTTGTAGTTGATGCTTGTTGGTTTAATTGGTGAAATATATTATGTTCAGATCCTTGAATTCCATTATTACACCTCTGATATTGAACATGTTGATGATGTGTGAGTAGTTACTATTGCCCTGAGGACATGGGAGAAGTCTTGTTATAAGTAATCATGTGAAGTTGGTATTCGTTTGATATTTTAATGATATGTATGTTGTTACTTCTCTTAGTGGGGTCATGTGAACGTCGACTACATGGCACTTCACCATGTTATGGGCCTAAGAGAAGTCATTGTGGAGTAACAAGTAGATGATGGGTTGCTAGAGTGACAGAAGCCTAAAACCCAGTTTATGCGTTGCTTCATAAGGGGCTGATTTGGATCCACACGTTTCATGCTATGGTTAGATTTATCCTAATTCGTCTTTTGTAGTTGCGGATGCTTGCGAGAGGGGGTAATCATAAGTGGGCTGCTTGTTCAAGTAAGAACAACACCTTAGCACCGGTCCACCCACATATCAAATTATCAAAGTAGCGAATGCGAATCAACTCAACATGATGAACATGACTAGGCAGAAATTCCCATGTGTCCTTGGGAGCACTTGCTTCACATAAGAGTACTTTCAGGCCTGCCCTTTTCTATAAAAAGGATTGGGCTACCTTTCTGCACCTTGGTTACCATTGTTACTTGTCACTTGTTACAAATTATCTTGCTGCAAAACAATCTACTACTGTTGCTAATATCACTTGCAAAGAATACCTTGCTGAAAACTGCATGTCATTTCCTTCTGCTCCTCATTGGGTTCGACACTCTTACTTATCGAAAGGACTATGATTGATCCCCTATACTTGTGGGTCACCAATCAGCGCTACTGCTATGATATAAACTTAGCTGTAGCGGGTGGACCAGTGCTACTGGTAGGCGTTTAACCCGCGCTAGTGCTAGGCTTTTCCCTAGTAGTGAAAGCCACTGCCGACGCAGATGGTCAACGACCCTAACTACGCAGCGTTCATGGAGAACGCCGACGGTCGATGACCCTGACTACGTGGCATACAATGGGTAAACAAATTACTGTTGGGCAATCGATAGAAAAGTGCATAGTTATGCAATATTTATTCACGACAATGAGCATGCATATAGGCATCACGTCCATAAACAAGTAGACTGACTCCTGCCTGCATCTACTACTATTACTCCACCCATCGACCGCTATCTAGCATGCATCTAGAGTAGTAGGTAAAAACAGAGTAATGCTTCGAGCATGATGACATGATGTAGACAAAGTAAATCCAATTAATATGAATGAACCCCATCGTTTTACCCTTAGTGGCAACAATACAATACATGTCATGTCCCTTTCTATCACTGGGATTGAGCACCGCAAGATTGAACCCACTACAACGCACATCTCCCATTGAAGATAAATCAATCTAGTTGGCCAAACCAAACCGATAGATCGGAGAGAATTACAAAGCTATAATAATCATGCAAATAAGAATTCAGAGGAGACTACAATCTTTTTCATGAATAATCTGAACATAAACCCACAATTCATCGGATCCCAACAAACACACCACAAAGAGTGATTACATAAGATAGATCACAGCGGGAATCGCGGGGATCATGGCAACAAAGAACATAGAGAGAGAGATAGCCATCTAGGTACTAACTACGGACCTGTAGGTCTATGGTGAACTACTCACACACATCACCATGGCAGCAGCGAGGTTGATGTAGAGGCCCTCCGTGATCGATCCCCCCTCCGACAGGGTACCGGAACAGGGCTCCAGATGGGCACACGGCAGAACAGAGACTTGCGGCGGCGAAAAAAGTGTTTTGGGAGGCTCTCTAGGGTTTTCAGAATATATGTGAATTTATAGGCCACAGAACGAGGGCTGAAGGTCTGGGAGGTGGCCCCAAGCCATCAAGGCACGACCACCCCCTAGGCGCGCCAAGTTGGCTTGGGGCCCCCCCATGTGCCCTTCGGTCTTCCTACGAAGCTTCCAGGTCTTATTTTTTTCTAGAAAAAATCGTCAAAAACTTTCAGGGTATTTGGACTTCGTTTGGTATAGTATTCCTGAAAAGCCAAAAACATGCAGAAAACAACAACTTGCACTTGACACTAGGTCAATAGGTTAGTGCTAAAAATAATATAAAACGACAAGTAAATGCTTAAAAATATCCTAGAATGATAATATTATAGCATGGAACAATCAAAAATTATGGATACGTTGGAGACGTATCAGCATCCCCAAGCTTAATTCCTGCTCATCCTCGAGTACGTAAATGATAAAAACAGAATTTTTGATGTGACATGCTACTCAACATGTAATCTCTTTCAGGTATGATCATTGAGAAATGATGAATCAATAAACATTAACATAGTAATATCCATAAACATAAGTAACGTAATTATCAACTTTCAAAATATACGATCCATAAAGAATGCTTACCCTCATTCATTTTATCATACTAGCATGGCATGCCTCCGTCTTCACCACATAAATACAAATGTCAAGCACCACGGTGTTAAGTCAAGCAATTGGATCGTACTTTTTAACGTGCTTCAACTTTTTATACCTTACTCAATACACGAGCGTGAACAATGGACATAGCATATAGGTGGAATAGAATATGGTGATAGATATCAAAGTGGTAAAAGTGGAGAAGAAAGTCTCGCATCAACTAGGCGGATCAACGGGCTATGGAGATGCCCATCAATCGATATCAATGCGGGGAGTAGGGATTGCCATGCAACGGAATGCACTAGAGCTATAAGTGTATGAAAGCTCAGCTGAAGCTAAGTGGGTGTGCATCCAACTTGCTTGCTCATGAAGACCTCGGGCATTTGAGGAAGCCCATCATCGGAATATGCAAGCCAAGTTTATAATAATGAAAAATTGATTACCACTAGCATATGAAAATGCCATATCATGAGACTCTCTATATGAAAAACAAGGTGCCACTTTGAGACACAAGTGTGGTAAAATATAGTAGCAAAGTCTCTTCATATGCTAAGAGAAGGAACTTTGCTACTATATTTTACCACACTTGTGCCGCAACAAAGTGGCACCATGTTCCTCATGTAGAGAGTCTCATGATATATCACTTTCATATGCTAGTGGTAATTACCTATTCATTATTTTAAATTTGGCTTGTATATTCCTATGACGGGCTTCCTCAAATGCCCGAGGTCTTCATGAGCAAGCAAGTTGGATGCACACCCCACTTAGCTTCATTTGAGCTTTCATACATTTGAGGAAGACCGTCATCGGAATATACAAGCCAAGTTCTATAATGAAAAATTCCCACTAGCATATGAAAAATGACAAAACATGAGACTCTCTCTATGGAAAACATGGTGCTACTTTGAAGCACAAGTGTGGAAAAAGAGGTAGTAGCACTGTTCCTTCTCTCTTTTCCCTCATTTTTTTATTTTTTTCTTTTTCTTTTTTTCTTTCTTTCTTTCTTTTTCTCCCTTTTTTGTCTTTTTGTCTTTTTATTTTATTTTATTTTTCGTCCGGAGTCTCATCCCGACTTGTGGGGGAATCATTGTCTCCATCATCCTTTCCTCACTGAGACAGTGCTCTAATAATGAAAAGCATCACATTTTTATTTACTTACAACTCGATATGAAAAACTACTAAACAATATGACTCTATATGAATGCCTCTGGCAGTGTACCAGGATGTGCAATGATCTAGCGTAACATGTAAAGAATGATGAACAGTGGCTTTGCCACAAATACTAAGTCAGCTACATGATCATGCAAAGCAATATGACAATGAGTGCACAAGTCATATGATGTAACGGTGGAAGTTGCATGGCAATATATCTCAGAATGGCTATGAAAATGCTATAATAGGTAGGTATGGTGGCTGTTTTGAGGAAGATATAAGGAGGCTTATGTGCAACAGAGTGTATCATGCCGCGGGGTTTGGATGCACTGCCAAAGTTTGCATCGATCCTCAAGGTGAGAATGGGCAATGCACGGTACCGAAGAGGCTAGCAAATATGAGAAGGTGAGTATGCGTACATCCATGGATTCACATTAGTCATAAAGAACTCACATACTTATTGCAAAGCTTTAGTAGCTCTCTCGAAGCAAAGTACTACTCGAATACCCCTAGGGAGGAGGTTGGGAGGAGTTAACCATCGCGCGCCTCCGACCTAACAGCACTAGGATTTCAACGAGGAATAAGAATGCTCACACATCATCACCATGCCATAACAAATATTTGGATGAACATCAAATTAGCACCCTTTAACTATCGATATTTCTAATAACCAACAACCATGCACTCACGCCCTTTCATATTACCATATCAATATCATTAACCCACAATTTTTCTTTTATGTGCTACATGTGGTTTTGATTATACACTCCTTGAATACCTATTGATTTTGGACTAGTCTTATAGCCCATGCAAATTACCGTCACTATTCATTAAACTCTCAAACAATTTTAAGTGAAGAACAAGAGTGTAATTATTTCTATAAAATCTATACGCCACCGTGCTCTAAAAGACATAAGTGAACTAGAGCAACAACTTTGCTCAAAAGATATAAGTGAAGCACAAAGAGTATTCTAATAAATCATGGTGAACATGTGTCTCTCTCAAGGAGGTGTGTCCAGAAAACAATGATTGTGGAAAACTAAACTAAAAGCAAACTAAAACACACGACGCTCTAAGCAAAATACATATCATGTGATGAATAAAAATGCAGCTCCAAGTGACATACCGATGGATTGAGACGAAAGAGGGATGCCTTCCGGGGCATCCCAAGCTTAGACGCTTGGGTATTCCTAGAATTTGACTTGGGGTGCCTTGGGCATCCCCAAGCTTAGTCTCTTTGCCGCTCCTTATTCCTTCATCCATCGTGATAACACCCAAAACTTGAAAACTTCAGCACACAAAACTCAACAGAAAACTCGTGAGATCCGTTAGTACAATAGGCAAACCATAAACTTTAGGTACTGTTATAAATTGATTCATATTTTATTATTCAAAATGTATTGTATTCTAACTTATCCATGACTTATACCCCCGATATAATCCATAGCATCATCCAAACAAGGAAACTATGCAAACAAAAACAGAATCTGTCTAAAACATAATAGTCTGTAATGATCTGCGCAAACACCATACTTATATAACTCCCAAAATTCTTAAAAATAGGAAAACCTGGGGAATTTGTATATCACCAGTGTCTAAGAAATTCAGATCAAAAAGACGTTCCAGTAAAATCAGAGAAATTCTGCACTGGACGCAAAAGTTTCTGTTTTTGCACCGTATCAATTCTACTTATCATTCAAGTCATCCCAAAGGCTTTAGTTGGCACAAACACTAATTTAAACATAAAAACACAATAATTAAAGTATCAATAATAATGTTATCACATCAGTACATAAAGTAAAGACAAAAATAAAGATAACTATTGGGTTGCCTCCCAACAAGCGCTATTGTTTTACGCCCCTAACTAGGCATAATGCATAGTTTCAAGTGTTGTCATCTTTGACACTCAATCCATAAGTAGCCTGTAACGCCCAAGATGCGGTCCTATCCTTATTTTGGCTCGAGGGCCTCAACAGGGATAGAAGCGCATCGCGTCGTTTCGCAAGAATGGATATCATTACAAGTACATGTAAAGAAGAGATGAGTATATGGAATTGGCTTACACTCGCCACAAGCTAAATCATGATCACATCAATACAACAACATATTCAATCATCATACAGAAGAGCAGGGTCCGACTACGGACGAAATCAAACGATAAAATGACATCCATCCTTGCTATCCCAAGCTGCCGGCCTGGAACCCATCCTATGATCGATGAAGAAGAAGAAGAACTCCAAACCAAACAAAGCATCGCTCTCACGTCAAAGCATCGCGTTACCTGTACCTGCAACTGTTGTTGTAGTAATCTGTGAGCCACAGGGACTCAGCAATCTCATTTCCAAGGGTATCAAGACTAGCAAAGCTTAATGGGTAAGGTATGGTTAAGTGGTAAGGCTGCAGCAAGCAATAAGCATTTATTTGAGTGGCTAACTTACGAGTACAAGAATAAGGGGTGATGATCGTCGCATAAACGGACGTGAACTAGTAATGATCACTAAGTGATCCTGAACACCTACCTACGAGTCAAACATAACCCCACCGTGTTCTCTTTCGGAGCAGGCCTCACGAGAAGAGACGGTCACGGTTACGCACACAGTTGGTGTATTTTATTTGAGTTTACTTTGAGTTTTCTATGAACGGATGTTAAACAAATTCCAAGTTGCCACATAACCACGGGCACGGCTCTCATGAAAGATTTAACCCTGCAGGGGTGCTCCAACTCATCCATCACAAACTAACCACAAGCTGCGTTGGAACTCCTCAACCGCGGGAGAACCCGTAGTATTTGCGGAATTCCGATGAAAAATCTCAACCTCGAGATAGCCCAAAGTGTCCTCAAAATCCCACGCACAAGACGTTCGAGAAAGGTAAAACAAATCCAGCAAGGCCGCCCGACGTGCCGACAATCCCAATCGGAGCCGCGTATCTCGTTCTCAGGGCACAACCGGATGAGCACAGCGTACAGTGGCCTGATAGACATCTCCCGAGTTGCCCTGGGTTGGCCCCACACATGACTCTAGTTTGGACCAACACTCATGAGGAGCACTGGCCCGGGGGTTGATTAATTATCCACGGGGTGATCATACCCTATGCAAATTTTAGTTGTTATTAACCAAATAGTACCAATGTTGGGCCTTGTCAGAAGAGTTTTATCCCAAAACGAAAGTCAAGGGGGTCCCCATAATAACCCCGAGCATGTTAGGAGCGCTCAATATGGAACATAACACCGGTACACAAGTAACTAGGGCGGCAAAAGTGGAACAAAACACCGAGCAAAAGGCCAAGCCTTCCACCTTTTACCAAGTATATATGTGCATTAAATTAAATAGCAATAATATTGTGATATCTCAAAAACATCCATGTTGGCACATGGAACCAGTTGCACCTGCAACTAGCAACGCTATAAGAAGGGATGAGCAAGCGGTAACATAGCCAAACAATGGTTTGCTGGGATGTGGAGGGTTAGAGGCTTATCATGTCATTTTGGGAGGCTTAACAAACAAGTGGTAGGTAGCGAGACAAGCGATAGAAACGAGACATCTAGCATGTCAATGATAGTAATGGTATCTAGGGAAATGATCATCTTACCTGAGATCCCGCTTGGAAGAAGAACCAATCCGTGAAGAAGACGATCCAACGTAGACGAACGAATCCTCACACACCGAACGTTTTCAGTACTCTATCGAGAAGAATCAAACCGGAAACAACAATCAACACACGATAAACCCCAAAACATATGCATGACATGATGCGCAAACAACAGGACGCAAGTCCGGTTTAGTTATGCCAGACATGGCAAAGCACAACAACCAATTACTACACATTAAGTGAAGCTCGATATGCAACGAGTTGCATATCGACGAAACTCCACGTTCAATTCTTATGTTCGATCTCGTTTAGCTACTCAACAATATTAAATGTTGTTAAACATGGCAAGAGGTGAAGCATAAGTAAACTAGACATCTAGTTATATTAAATGAGGTTGGAAACAACATATAGCATTTCCGAAATGACCCCATATGTTAATTTCGAAATTGGTCCAGATCTGAACTAACCATATTTTATATTTATTAAACAGGAAAATAAAGTAGACCATGTGATTCTACACTTACATATATGGATCATTTAAAATGGAGCTACGGTCTAAAAGATATGACCAACACAAGATGAATATGATATGATTGCACAATGCATGCAAACAACAACCACAAACATGTTAAAACATGGATGCAACAAGATATTATGAAACTACATGGAATTCTAAGCAAGTTCCATATATGACATGTTCAAAACAGAGCTACGGTTCAACAATAACAAGCAACACAAGTTATAGACATAATCTGCCCAAAATAGTGACTTGGCATTTTGCACACATGAAAACAATAAACTACGAGATTCTACGATGCACAAACAAGACATGGGGCTGTAGCCTACATGATGCACAACAATTCATATCATCACAGCAAATTGAGTAGAAGCATGGATCACTAGTAAATAAGCTCACAAGATGACTATAAAATATAGCACATTAGGACTTAGTGAAAATAACAGTTTTTTAACAGAGCAGTTTTATCACGAAGGCATATTGGCAGCAGTAAAACTATATGCTACAGGTCATATATTGGCATGAAACTTAACAGCATGGTACTAGACATGATGCACTACAATTCATTCCATGGTGGCAAGGTCTAATTATGCATAGAATCATGGCTAGCATCAACACAATATGACAATATGAAGAAAACAGATTCTCAGACTTAGTGAAAATTAGAATAGACATGAGCAGCAGTTTTTAACAGATTGACCTTTTGGACAACAGAATTAATTATGATGCTAAACCTATTCCTACAAACTATTGGCACAAAATGATAGAGCATAACATGCTTTACAATACATCCCATTGTGGCAACACTAAAAGAGCTATAGATCAATAGCAAACCACATGGCAAGACAGCAACAAAATAACACAGATTTCAGACTTAGAAATATTTTAGCATCTCAAAACAGCCACCTTTTATTGCATACTGACAAAAATAAAATAACACCTACACATGGATTTCTATAGCAACCAAAAATACCAGGGCCTAGCACACATGTCCAAGGGCATGTCTCATGTTCAAAATTATTCCATATCATGCATGGATTAATTCACACAAAATAAACAAAAGGGCATCATAGCAAAATAACATGCACACAAATTTGCTCAAAAGACAAAACTAAATACACAGATAAATTCTATGGATTTTTCTACCCCAAAATCATATATAATATGTGGGTTTTTACTATAAAACAAATGACACAACATTTATGCGAGGTTATGACATAAATCGTTTATCAAGTTATTTTATGCAAATTAAATGCAAACATCACATTACATATTTTTATCATGCATGAAAATGCGATATAATTAATCTACACATTTTACATATATGGTTTGATTAATCCCGATGCACAGTTAAATATATATATGCGCAATGCAAAATATGGCATTTATGCAAATTCCAAGAAAACAGCATGTTAAACATTTTAAACATTTATAAAAGTGGGATATAATTAATCTACACAAAATTCTACACATTTTTCATATATAAAATATTTTCATCCGATGCACGGTTATTTAATTATTGACGTTTTAAAACTATGCACTTCCTGCAATTAAAAAAACGCCAATGGGCCAAATCTAGCACAGGGCCCGAAACAGATTAAGCGCAAAATACTATACGACGCACGGGCGAGGAATTGGACTATTGGGCGCTCACCAAGGGCTTTCGGGCCGGAGCTGGAGAGGATGCTGGGCCTTGCCGCGGGGCAAGCTGGGCCGGTTCGGCTCTGCTGGCCCACGGGGGCGCTGCGAGCGGGAGGCTGGAGCCTCGTCCTCCTCGCGACGAGACCGAGCCGGGGCAGTAGCAGGAATGGCGATGACCGGCGGCTGGCAGGGGGGCCTCCGGCGCGGAGGAGGCTGTCCGTCGGCGGGGAATGGGTGCGGCGCCCGGATCCTACCGGAGGAGGAGGCCGGCGACCTCGGTTGGGCATCCATGGCGCAGATCGGGAGGAGACGGGGGCGGCGCTCTACTCATCGGGGCAAGTCCGGGAGGCGACGGCGGCACTCGTCTCCGACGGTGGGGCTCGCCGGAGGAGGCGGGTCGTGAGGTCCGGCGGACTCCGGCCAGGAGGCGACAGTTCGGCGCAGCTGTAACAGCCCGAGACCGACGCTCCAGAAGATTCCCATTGTTTTCCATTGTCGTCGTGTGATTCGTTTGGTTGTCGCAGTCATCATCGCATAATTCACATCATCTGCATAGCATCGTCACTCGTTTTTGAAAACTTGCATCCGTTCGTAGTTGCCGGTTTTCTCCGTTCGTGTCATCGACCGTTTCGAGACCAACCACACACGCACGCGCCCGCGGCATTCCAAAATATTGTTTTTAAAAGCGCGTATAAAACTTTCTTGGATTGGGTTGAAAGTTGGCATGTGGTCTTGTTATATTGTAGGTAGACCGCCTGTCAAATTTCGTCGCAATCGGAGTTCGTTTGATACCCGAACGGTCGACCGTAGCGGCGCCGTCATCGGTTTATTGTCGGACGTCTACGATGTTTTAAAACTCTGCCACGGGCCCCAACTACCCTCTCTTCTCAGCCCAATGCCCCCTACACAGCCCAACCTAGCCCAGCTAGCCCCCCTACGACCGGAGTCGTCCGATCGAGATCGAACGGCTCAAATCGGGCTAAAAACCCCTAACCCTAGCAAATCTGCTATAAAAGAGAGACCCCCACGTCCAAAAATGGCCTCCCTAGCCCTCCACCAACCTCTAGCCCCTCCTCCAGCCTCGTTTTCCGCGCCCAGCCGCCACCACCTCGCCACTTGGTGCCGCCCCGAAGGGCCGGCCGCCACCTGCGCCGCCGCCAGCCGCCCCCTATGGCCAACAGGAGGCCGCCACCTCACCTCCAGCAGGTCAACCGCCGCCCCCCACCAACCGCCGCCCGCCTGGGCCCGAGGCAGGCCCGCCCGAGCCCATCGGGGCCTGGGGAGCCCGCGCGTCGCCGCCCCGCTCCCGCACCTAGCACCCGGGAGCGCCTCGCCGGACGCCGCCGTCGCGCCGCCGGCCGGCAGCTCGCCGGAGCTCCGCCGCCGCACCGTCGCCTCCTCCCGCTCGGCCCCGACCTCCGCCCGCAGCCGTCGCAGCCCCTGCGCCGGAACCCTGAGCCAGCCGAGCCCCGTGTCGCCTCGCCTCCGGCGGCTCGCCGTCGTTCTGTCCCGCGCTGGATCCGGCGAGATCTGGCCGGATCCGCCGCCCTCCGGCCTTCCCAGTGTCGCCGCGCTCACCGGCGTCGGCCGCCGTTATCCGCCGCCGCGCCATGGCCGCCGGCCCCGCAGCCGCCCGTGGGACGCTGCCATCCCGGGTCCTGCCCGGCCCCAAGGCAAACGAGATTTCCCCATCCCGTTGCACCGCGTCGTCCAGTTTCGCCGAGGGGTATGATTTTGCCAAGTCCCTAAGTGTTTGCTAAATCATCATATTGCCATATTCATCCGCTTGTAAATTTGTGCATGTTGGTCCGATGATAATGTGTAATATATGAAAATTGTTCTACTCTTCGTGCTTTACGTATTGGTGTCATTTGCATGCATAATAGTTCGCATTTACATGCTCAAATATCTGTTGCAAAAGTGCATCCCATCGTAGTTGCAAAATCTGTTATTTTATTCAAAGTCTCGTGGATGATTGCATCTAATCCGTAGGTCTTTTGCATGTGGTGTCTTCATGAGTATTGCCCTATGTGATATCTACTTTGATGCCATGCCTCTGGTTGCTAGGTAGAACTTCATTAGCATGTCAATTTCTTGCTCTCAAGTTGCTATCGTGTTAAAACTAAAATCTGTTAACGAAGAGTTCCGTTTTGTGACGCATCATATTAAGCAATCTGTCGGCGTTCTGGGATCGGGGGTACCCAGATCCGCCAGCCTGCGGCCCAGCACATGGCCCACCTCGACGGCCTAGTACGGCTTGGCAGCAAACCCCCCAAGACAAAACCCTCGCGAGGGGAACAACGCCAAGACCTCCAGAGGAGCGGCCTCCCCAGGCTGCCTCCCGAGGAGCGGAGATTCCTATGCAGGTACCCGGCCTCATGAGGCTGGGATGACGTGAGCCATGATGACCAAGGCCAGGCGGGTGCCAGCGGGCGCAGAGGGGACAATTTCCTCTTTTGTGCTAAGGAGGCGAGGACGTACGCAGGTTCCCAAGGGATCCCCCTCAAAGGTTTCCATTCCAATGCAACAAGACCAAGACCACGAGCTCGGCAGGACGGATGTCATCGCTGAGCCCACCTCTACGTCACGCCCAGAAGCTTTGCAGGCGAAGACCACCTTTAGTCAGGATAAGATGTACCTCTTGTCCCCTTTCAAAATTGGCCATTGTGGGATCCCTTCCCGCCTGTGCGATAAGGGAAGAGGACCAATGCCACTATAAATAGGGACCAACGTCCACCGTAGAAGGGATCGATCCATCCTCACCTCTGAGCCCTCGTGAGGTCGCTCAACCACTGTACTAGTTCATCCCTAAACCTCCTCGCGAGGTCAATCCACCAAAAGCAGGAGTAGAGTTTTACATGGCAAGGTGGCCCGAACCTGGGTAAATCTCTGTGTCCATCTTCTTGCCCGCTCGCACGCATTCGACGAGGCTTGGCCACGGGATGGCGAGCTTGAGACTAGAGCCGGTTGAGATCCTCGCACACGCCCCAGAGTTCGAACCTTCTTGGGTCCGCGGAGCCCCGATTCCGACATTTGGCGCGCCATGTAGGGGCGTGTTGTAGTCCTCCCTCCAGTTTCTTCGTCTCCGCTTCGTCGCTCCTATGGCTAAAGCTCGCCGGGCTCGCGCTGAGCGCCGGGCTGCTCGCGTCGCCCAGACGGCGCCCGTGGGCCGCGGCGTCCCGCGCCGCTCTGCCCCTCCTACAGCTAATGCTGCCACCGACCCAGCTGCTCACGGGCAGCAGGACTCGTAGCAAGGACGAGGAATTGGACTGTTGGGCGCTCAACAAGGGCTTTCGGGCCGGAGCTGGAGAGGATGTTGGACCTTGCCGCGAGGCAAGCTGGGCCGATTCGGCTTTGCTGGCCCACGGGGGCGCTGCGAGCGAGAGGCTGGAGCCTCGTCCTCCTCGCGACGAGACCGAGTCGGGGCAGCAGCAGGAATGGCGACAACCGGCGGCTGGCAGGGGGGCCTCCGGCGCGGAGGAGGCTCGTCGTCGGCGAGGAATGGGTGCGGCGCCCGGATCCGATCGGAGGAGGAGGCCGGCGACCTCGGTTGGGCATCCATGGCGCAGATCGGGAGGAGACGGGGGCGGCGCTCTACTCATCGGGGCAAGGCCGGGAGGAGATGGCGGCGCTCGTCTCCAACGATGGGGCTCGCCGGAGGAGGCAGGTCGTGAGGTCTGGCGGACTCCGGACAGGAGGCGGCGGTTCAGCGTAGCGGCGCAGGCGGCCAAAGGAGCTAGGCGCGGCTGCGAGGGTCGGGCAGGAGTGGTGGGGCGGCGATGCGCTGCCCCGGGCCCAGATGGGCTCGGGCGGGCTCAGTTCGGGCCAGGCGGGCTGGTGCGGGAGGAGGGAGATAGGGGCGTGGGGGTGGCGGCTGTGCAGCTGGTTGGCTGGGTGAGGACTCCGAGGAGGCTAGGGTTAGGCCATATTAGGAAGGGCTAGCCTTCCTTTTATAGCAGGGGTGCCTAGGTTAGGGGATTTCAGTTTGATTTCGGACCGTAGGATCGCGATCCGACGTCCCAAGCGGAGGGGGGTAGCTAGGTGGGTTGTTGGGCTGTGTAGGGGGCCTTGGGCTGAGATGAGAGGGAAGGTGGCAGCCCGTGACATAGTTTTAAAACACCGAAAATGTCCGACAAATAAACCGATGACGGTGCCGCTACGATCGACTGTTCGGGTATCAAACGACCTCCGATTTCGACGAAATTTGGCAGGCGGCCTACCTACAATAAAACCAGACCGCACGCCAACTTTCGACCCAATCCGAGAATATTTTATATGCACTTTGGAAAACAATATTTTAAAGTTGCCGCGGGCGCGTGCGTGTGTGGTTGGTCTCCAAACGGTCGACGACACGAACGGAGAGAACCGGCGACTACGAACGGATGCAAGTTTTGAACAATGATGTCGACAGAGTGCCGATGAAATGCAGATGATGCGAATGATGCGATGATGAATGCGATAAACAAACGAATCACACGAAGGTAACGGAATAAAAGGGGAATCTTCTGGAATGTCGGTCTCGGGCTGTTACATAGCCCTCATGATAGATTCATAAGGTGGCTTGATTCTCTTCCCAGGTAAGTGTTCCATCCCTTTCTTTAATGGGAATTGGAATCTTATGTTTCCCTCTTTCATATCAATAATGGCACCTATAGTTCGTAAGAGGTCTTCCAAGTATATATAATTGGACGAGAAGGATTGCAATCAATATCAAGCACAATGAAATCTAAAGGCACATATATTATATTAGCAAGGATAAGCACATCGTTTATTCTACCCAAATGTTTCTTAATGGTAGAATCCGCAAGATGCAAGTTGAGGGACCAATCTTGAATATCGGTGAGACCAAGCACATCACAAAGAGATTTAGGTATAGCTAAAACACTAGTACCAAGGTCACACAAAGCATTACATTCATATTCTTTAATATTTATTTTGATAGTAGGTTCCCGTTCATCATGCAATTTTCTAGGTATAGAAACTTCTAGTTCAAGTTTCTCATCATATGCTTTTATCAGCGCTTCTACTATATGTTAGTAAAAGCCTTATTTTGTTCATAGGCATTGGGTGAGATAATAATGGATTGCAACAAGGAAATACATTCTACTAAAGAACAACTCTCATAATTAAAGTCCTTGTAATCCAAGATAGTGGGCACATCACTAGTTAAAGTTTTGACCTCTCCAAACCCACTTTTTTCAATTTTATCATTAGAATCATCACCCTCCGAACAAACGGGAAGCCTTCTAGCTAAAGTTGACTCATCTCCAGTATCTTTGTCGTCTATTTTCAGATTATTAAACAAAGATTCGATAGGATAAGTACCAATCATTTTAAGATCTTGATCATGATTACGGTAAAAAAACGGGTGGAAGAGCCTTTTCTAAGAATTCTCGCTTAGCTCTCAACCTCGCGGTCCTCTCCTTACTCTCATTAATATATATTAGGATGGATTTAATGTAATGATTGATATCATGCTTTGGTGGCAAAAAAATTTTTAAGAGTTTCCACATCAAGAGCAATTGTATCCATGTTCCTAGCCATATCATCAACTTTATGCAACTTTTCTTCTACCATAGTATTAAAAATCATTTGAGAACTGATAATTTCTTTAATGCTGTTCTAAAGATCATAGGATATCCTATTATTATTTGTAGAAGGCTTTCCATAAGAATTTCCATAATTATTAGAGGAATTACCGGGGTACGGTCTAGCATTGAAATTTCCTCTATAAGCATTGTTGTTGAAATTGTTTCGCGAGATAAAGTTCACATCAATAGCATCATCATTTTTCTCAATCAAGGTAGACAAAGGTATATCATTGGTATCAACATGAGCATGTTTACTAGAAACCATATTCATATGATCATCCACTTTCTCACTCGAAGTAGCGATTTCTTCAACACAATTTACCTTCTTACCAGTTGGAGCTCTCTCGGTGTGCCATTGAGAATAATTTGTCATGATGTTGTACAGAAGTTTTATGGCCTCTCCTAATGTCACCTCCAGGAAGGTACCACCCGCAGCAGAATCTAGAAGGTTTCTAGACACAAAGTTCAGTCAAGCATAGAAATTTTGTATAATCATCCATAAGTTCAAGCCATGAGTTGGGCAATTTTTAATCATCAATTTCATCCTCTCCCAAGCTTGTGTAACATGTTCTTGATCATGTTGCTTAAAACTCATAATTTGATTTCTAAGGGAGATGATCTTAGCGGGAGGAAAATACTTGGTAATGAAAGCATCTTTACATTTATCCCATGTTCCAATACTATTACGCGGTAAAGATGAAAACGAAGCTTTAGCTTTATCTCTTAGTGAAAAAGGAAATAATTTTAATTTGAACATATCATTATCCATATCCTTTTTCTTTTGCATGTCGCACAATTCAATAAAGGTGTTGAGATGCGAAGCCGGATCCTCATTAGGACTTCCAGAAAATTGTTCTTTTATCAAAAGATTTAGCAATGCAACATCAATATCATAAAACTCAGCACTATTAGCGGGTGGTATAGGAGTACTAATGAAATCATTGTTATTAGTATTCGAGAAGTCAAACAACTTGGTGTTGTCTTGAGACATAGTGACACAACTAGCAAAGTGACAAGCAAAGCAAGTAAACTAGCAAGTAAAGCAAGCAAACAAGTAAAGTAGCAAAGATAAATATTTTTGTATTTTTTATTTCTATAGCAAGCAAAATATAACAACAAATAAAAAGTAGAAAAATTGAATGATAATTTGTGAGAAGGTACTTGATAGGAAATTGATGATACTCCCCGGAAACGGTGCCACAAATCCTTCCTGATACTTGTGATCTACGTTGGGTTTTTCGCCGAAGAGCAGGGGATGATGTAGCACAGTAGAGGCAAGTATTTCTCTCAGTGAGAACCAAGGTTATCGAACCAATAGGAGAACCACGCAATTTCCCGTCTTCAGCGCCTACACACAAAAGAGCACACACTTGCACCCAACGCGGGCAAGAGGGTTGTCAATCCCCTTGAACTCATTACTTGCATGCGGTAAGTAGTGGTAGAAAGATAGTTTGAAAAATATAAAAGGAAAATAAATAAAAATTAAATAATGACAGCAAGGTATTGAGAGCGTTTGTAAATATATTTGTGAATAGACCCGGGGCCAGAGTTTTCGCTAGAGGCTTCTCTCTCGAAGAAAGCATACAATGGGTAAACAAATTACTGTTGGGCAATTGATAGAAAAGTGCATAGTTATGCAATATTTATTCACGACAATGAGCATGCATATAGGCATCACGTCCATAAACAAGTAGACTGACTCCTGCCTGCATCTACTACTATTACTCCACCCATCGACCGCTATCTAGCATGCATCTAGAGTATTAAGTAAAAACAGAGTAATGCTTGGACCATGATGACATGAGGTAGACAAAGTAAATCCAATTAATATGAATGAACCCCATCGTTTTACCCTTAGTGGCAACAATACAATACGTGTCATGTCCCTTTCTATCACTGGGATTGAGCACCGCAAGATTGAACCCACTACAACGCACATCTCCCATTGAAGATAAATCAATCTAGTTGGCCAAACCAAATCGATAGATCGGAGAGAATTACAAAGCTATAATAATCATGCAAATATGAATTCAGAGGAGACTAAAATCTTTTTCATGAATAATCTAAACATAAACCCACAATTCAGCGGATCCCAACAAACACACCACAAAGAGTGATTACATAAGATAGATCACCGCGGGAATCGCGGTGATCATGGCAACAAAGAACATAGAGAGAGATAGCCATCTAGGTACTAACTACAGACCTGTAGGTCTGTGGTGAACTACTCACACATCACCATGGCAGTAGCGAGGTTGATGTAGAGGCCCTCCGTGATCGATCCCCCCTCCGACAAGGCACCGGAACAGGGCCCCAGATGGGCACACGGCGGAACAGAGACTTACAACAACGGAAAAAGTCTTTCGGGAGGCTCTATATGGTTTTCAGAATATATGTGAATTTAGAGGCCAGAGAACGAGGGCTGGGAGGTGGCCCCAAGCCATTAGGGTGCGACCACCCCCTTGGGCGCACCCTGTTGGCTTGGGGGCACCCCATGTGCCCTCCGGTCTTTCTCTAAAGCTTCTAGATCTTATTTTTGTCCAGAAAAAATCGTTAAAAAGTTTCAGGGTATTTGGACTTTGTTTGGTACAGTATTCCTGAAAAGCCAAAAACATGCAGAAAACAACAACTGGCACTTGGCAGTGGGTTAATAGGTTAGTGCTCAAAAATAATATAAAACAACAAGTAAATGCTTAAAAAGTATTCTAGAATGAAAATATTCTAGCATGGAACAGTCAAAAATTATAGATACGTTGGAGACGTATCAACGACCCAAAGCCAGGACGGTTGCGGCCACTATGATGACACTCAGTTCGCCGGCCATGATGAAGATGAGGACGACCATGGCAACTCATGGCATGAAGATGATGACTTGTATTGTGAAGATGAGGAGGACGAGCTTGACATTTCGCAGGAGCCATTGGTGTTTATCGAGGAGCTCACCCAAAGGGCCGATGCACAAAAGAGGAGGCAGAGCATTCGCACGGGATCATACACCCAAGAGGAGGACACTTTGATTTGCGAGAGTTGGATGGAGATAGGGCAAGATCCCTAGAAAGGTGCCGAGCCAAAAGGATCCATCTTTTGGACTAGAGTTCACAAGAACTTTCATGAGCGAAGGAAGTTCCCCCCTACCAATTTGCAAGCACCCGCGACATCAGTTCAATCCAAAAGAGATGGGGGTTCATCCAACAAGAGTGCAACAAATATTGTGCCGCGCTTGAGAGAGTTCAAGCCCGTCCCGTGAGTGCCCTAGGCATTGGTGACTTGGTATGTACCTCTTGTTTTTTTGTCATGTGTCCATTCATGTTGGCATGCAATTTATGTTTTGATGTATTTTGTGTCTTTCCATGTTACAATTGTGGCCGCATCTTTGGTTGTGTACGCATTCCAATCTTTGGAAGCCTTCAAGGCCCGACACAAGAACACGCCATTTACTCTCACTCATTGTTGGTCACTCATCAAAGATTGCCCCAAGTTCAAAGACCAATATGCCGCTCGTATGAAGAAAGGAGGGAAGGCGGCCGTGGCTGACGAGGGAGACTTGCTCAAGAGGCCGAGGGAGAAGACAAGCTCAAAGGCCGATGAGAAGCATGATGTGGTTTCTATAGCCTTGCAAGGAACATTGGAGAACATGATGAGCCAAAAGGAAGTGAGGGAAGAGAGGAGGAGCAGAGGGAAGGAGGAGCAAATGAAGATCTACCTAGATCTCCAAACGAAGAAGTTTGAGATGGAGGAGGCCGTGAAGAGGAGGAAGCTTGATATCGAGGAGGCCTCTCAACTCAAGAAGCTTGAGATCGATGCCACCAATGCCGAGACCAAAGCAAAAGAGGTGGCACTCGCCTTCATGAGCGTCGACAAGAACAACATGTCACCGGAGAGGAAGGCTTGGTTCGCGAACCGACAGAGGGAGATGTTCGCCCGCGATGGCCTGAACTAGGTGAAACCTCGGCCGCGATCTCTATCCATTTTGAAGGCTGGCTGGTGTGCCGACCGCCGACTTCATTGCCTGCGCCAAAAACTTGTCCATTTTGAAGGTTGGTTCGTGTGCCGGCCGCTGGCTTTGTTGCCGGTTCCAAAAACATGTCCATTTTGAAGGCTGGCTAGTGTGCCGACCGCTGGCTATGTTGCCGGCGTGAAACTTGGGTGACCATTTTGTAGGCCGCTGGCTTCGTTGCTCGCCGGCATGAACTGGCGAGAACGCGGCCGCTGGCGTGAACTATCGCCACATCCTTTCATCTTTTCATATTTTGCATGCACAGCGGACGAGATGCGGTCGAAATGCGGCCTCGCGTGGGGCGCACAGCCGGCGCATCCACAAATCCGGGCGCACACGACCCATTGCCACCCCCAAACGGACAAAGAGCTGACGAAACGGACGTCCGTTTGGGGTCCTACGTTGGAGTTGGCCTCAGGATCCACATATGCATATAGAATTGTGGCAATACCCTCACATGTAAACTATTCCTCTTCCTCTTTTTTACTTTTCCTTGGGGCCTCACTATCTCCTACTTTTCTCTCTCTGCTTTTCACCCAAGCACCCGGCTCCTCTGCAAGATCCCGTCTTGGTCTGCATGCAACCATCTTTTTATCTCTCTTCTCCACATCATCGATTCCTCATACATGGATAATGGAGCAGTTGTCCATGCTGGAGTGTAGTACATGCCCTAAATTGACACATCTAACCGTTTTCAGAAACTTTGACACAAAATAAACTTGACCAAAAAAGTCACAAAATGGTCCACTTTTGCATCGCGCCTCGGGCAAGTGTGGTGTGCTCTTTAGCATAGCGCCGCAACCAAAGGCGCCATGCTATCTAGCATGGCGCATCAAGCCGGGGCGTCATGCAAATGGGCGATTTTGTGAAGAAAAAATTGGATCAGGTTTTTTTTGTGCTGAAGTTTCAATAAAAAGGGTCAGATTTGTCAAATTTCACCCGCGTGTGCGTTCGGGCACGGGTGCTGCACGTGCGCGTCCGCCGCCTGCTTCTACATGTGCAACGCTTTTGTGGTATTGGTCTTGCTGCGTCGAATGGTGAATGCATCCATGGATAGATGAACATTGTCAAAAGTTTATCCAAATCTTTACAAACTCGAAGGTGCTCGGGAATAGTGTTGTGAGAGGTTGCATCGGGATCCTACATTGCGCGTCGGTTGGGAAATAGCGACCAAACGTGCACCTCCGCCCGCGGTAATGGGTCATCCCGTTAGTCTGTTTCTTTATTTATTTTATTCTGTCATTCTTCTTTCATTTTTTATTTGTGAAATTTCTGTAAAATCATGAACAATTCCTAAATGCGTCATTTTTAAAAAAGTGCGGACAATTTTAAATTTGGTATTTTTTATCAAAATTGACAACAATTTCCAAATTCAATGACTACTTCTCAAACTCCCGAACATTTTATAAATTCATGAACATTTTTTGAATTTTTCGAACAATTTTTATATACGTGAAGATTTTCCAAACTCATGAAAAAAATCATGAACATTTTCTAAATATGTATATTTTCAAGAACTCATGAACACTTTCAAATCATAAACATTTTGTAAATTATGAACACATTTTGAGATCGCAAACATGTTTCAAAATCCGAGAATATTTTTCAAATTCATGACTATTTTTCAAAATTTGGAAACATTTGAAATTCATAAATAATTTTCAAATCAAGGACATTTTTAAATTTTCAGAACTAATTTTAAAATTGACATTTTTTTTGAACTAGTATTTTTTAATTGAGGACATTTTTGAATTTTTGGGAACAACTTTTCAAACTCGTGAACATTTTATAAATTTATGAATTGTTTTTGAACTGGTAAATATTTTTCGATTTGGGGACATTTTAAAAGAATTCGGAACATGTTTTGAAGTTCGTAAATATTTCTTTAATCAATGACATTTAAAAAATTATCGGGACAACTTTTGAAATTGACAAACATTTTTTGAGTTTGTGAATATTTTTTGAACTGATAATTTTTTTAATTGACGTCATTTTTAAAATTTTGAGAACAACTTTTGAAACTCGCGGACATTTTTTGGATTTGAGAATATTGTTTTAACTGGTAAACATTTTTCGAATCGGGGACATTTAAAGAAAATTGGGATCATTTTTAAATTCGACAACATGTTTTTCAATTTGCGAATATATTTTGAATTGGTGATTTTTTTTGAAATACATGGATTATTTTTTAATTCATGGAAATTTTTCCAAATCCTTATTTTTTTGGAAATTGGGAACATATTTAAAAATTTGTGAACTTCTTTTGAAATAGAAAATATTTTTTGAAATGAGAACACTTAAAAAAAATTGTGAACAGTTTTTGGAAATCCCAAAAGTTTTTTCTTAAAAGAAAAAAAACTGGGCGTCTTGCCCCAAAATGGGTTGGGCCAAAACACATGCGCTTGTCATGCGCACATCGCCCTACACGCAAAATACGGCCCCCCACCAAATATTTCCGGCTTCTTCTCTTCCGAACTTGCTACTCTATCCCAGACGTGTAGCCAAACTTGGCCACATAGGGGCGGTCAGTTGTGAAAGGGCCTGATATGGCGTAACATGTGTCAGAGCTTTTATAAAAGGGTCGTCCCGTGTCGGACCAAAGGCCTGACCACGGGGATCGTCGTGGCATGCTAGTTATAAAGGTCGGCAAGACACGACACAACTGCGGTTTTATTTTTGGCTTGGTGGGCCATTTCGGCCTTATGGATCATTTAGCCTTGTGGGCCTTTTGTTTTTTCAATTCCGAAAAAAATCTAAAAAATGAGTAATAAAAACTACAAGAAAAAAATACAGAGAAATATAAAAAAACTAGTTACAAGCTCAACTCAAAAAGAGGCAAGGTGTCATATGGATACATATTGAACTTTATTAGTAGCTACCTCATTAAAACCTTCCAGGTAAATATCCCCTTGGAAAAAAACCTTGATAACAGAAAAAGAGTACTATAAAGTTTGCCCAAAATTACATATTACAAGTATCTTTCTCGTTGTTCATTGTCTAGATAAATATTTTCAAACGTGAGCGTCATATTTGTTTAATCTGTAGTGTGCGTCTGGGTAGTTCCCAATTTTCCATGATCATTAGTGTCTTCGCCATATCACTTGTGAGATTGTTTCTTTTCTTGTCGGGTATTCTTCCAACTAGATTGAAAGTAGCCTCTCATGATACCGTTGAGACGGGTATCGTATTTAACACATTTTGTGTGTAATACGGAAAGCACTCGATATGTAAGCTTGTGGTCATGCCACCCACTGCAATGTGTTGAAGTCATCATCATTCTGTTCTTAATAGTTGATTTTGCCACTATTAAGGTACATTGCTAACACCCGTCACCAATTATTACGTGCGCTGCATTTGTTGGCGTTGAAGAGATCAAGGAAGAGGAGGAGGAACCAAATATCTCCCCCCCCCCCCCCCCCCCCACTCCTTTCTTCTTTCTAATTGTTGGTGTTGGTGGAGGCCTTTGCAGCTGAACTTTGGCATACTTTTAATCGTACATTACCAAACCCTGCAAGTTTAGCCCTATGATCAAAATAAATATAAATGCATACAACATTGAAATTTCTTTCCAATATTTTAAATATCTGCTTTTCATGGCAACAACAATATCACGTAACCGCGAAATCACTTTCATATGCTTTCATGTGTGTAGCAATTTCTTAAATATGATGCACCATTAAAGGAAATGTGGGATTATAAACCCCGTGCAAAAGCAATAGTTGAATCATAAAGAAGCTCTAACAACTTAACAATACTTCAACAGTATGCCAATCATTAGGGGTGAATAGAGGTGTTCCATCTTTGATACTGTAATTTGAATTAATAAAGACAACAAAACTATAGATGCTTAAGCATCATATATGTAGAGTTCCATATAATAGTCATGTCTACAGCAAATTTACGAGGGACATACTCATTTGACAAGGCAGTAACTCATGTAGTTTGCAATTCGTGTATTAGAAGCATTTAGAAAAGAAGTCATAGTTCACAAATTTTCAATGTATGCAGTCAATCTCTTTAGAACACATTTAGCAATAAGATTAATTATATGGAACATTGATGCAGTAAAAAGATGTAGCATAAGAGTTGAACAAATGACTGACGACACTCGTTGCACTAGCATTTGATGCAGCATTATCCAAAATTATTGCAAAGATCTTGTTCGTGAGTCCAAACTCTTGCACAACTTTAACTATAGAACCAACAATGTTCTCATGAGTACGTGATACGGTAATTAATTGGAATCCTATGATTCATTTGTCTAGTTGCCATTTTTCGTTAACATAATAAGCAACCAGACTAATGTAGTCTTTCTTAGCCTGACTAAACAGAAATGTGCACGTAGCAGAGTTTATTTTTTTTGAAGACTAGTTTCGCATAACTTGTTCATATCTCTAGCTGTAGTTTTTCTAGAAGCTGGAACGAATCTAAAAAATTACAAACGATTTGTCACCATTGACTCTTTCACCTCACATGAGGTGTCACAGTGAATTAAGACACTGGAAACCGTTTTTCACGAGTTCATGTATTAATCGTGACAAAATGGTTAGACGTCTCTTCAAGGGGTCAGATGTGAAAATATTTTTGTCGAGGGGCCATGGATGTACTCTGCCCATCTCATAGTATAAGATGTTATTACAATCAATGTATGATATGAAGTATGAAAGCATATCATTGGCAAGGTGCCTGTGAAGAATGACTGCACAAATATCAATTTCATGGGTTGAGATTGCTAACCAGACATTATGCAGTATTTAGGTTTGAGATGGGGCCAGGGAGTACTTAAGTTTGAAACGGGGGCCAGGGCGTAGAAAAGATACATTCGATTTAGGGTACGCCGTTGGAGATGCTCTCAGCCCTGCGATCACACGTCAAGATTCGCACTACACCGAAGGCCATCTAGACAACCAGATAAACCCCATCACCCCCTTATCCTCGAGCCCAAACTGCAAACGCGAGCAGAGAGCGCAACACGAAGATGGCGACGATGTCCCTCGCCGCGGCCTCACCCCTCACCGCCCCCACTCCCCCCGGCCTCGCCGTGTCCGCGCCCCGCGCGCCATTCCTCGGCCTCCGCGCATTTGGCGCGTCGGCGACGCGGTTCGCGGGACTGGCGGCGGCGCCGCGGCCGTCGGGGAGGGGCGATGCGGCGGTGGTGAGGATGGCGAAGAGGGAGCAGGAGCTGGAGGAGATACGGGCCATGGAGACGGAGAATCTGGAGCAGGAGGTGGTGGACCTGAAGGGCGAGCTCTTCCTGCTCCGCCTCAAGCGCTCCGCGCGCCAGGAGTTCAAGTCCAGCGAGTTCGGCCGCATGCGCAAGAGGGTATACACCTCTTACTTCCTCGGATACTGCTTGTGTAGTGTAGCTGCCGGCTTCCTGCGACATTGCTGTGTCGTCTGGGAAACCAGCATCTTATTGGTGTGGAGACGTTGTGACTCGCGAGAAGAACATGCCTACTCTTTTGCCATCTGAACGCTTGGAATTGAACTAGTCATATGGTCTGCTCACTCGATGTGTTCAGCTTACAGACTTTTTTCACTGAATTCTGCTCTAAGCTAAAATGCTCATGATTCTGAAATGACCGGCTGATGACTGGACCAGTTACTGATACCACTACCTAAGAGGGTAGAGCAGCCACTTGCAGATTTGCTAGTTGGGTGTTTGCCTGATAGTTAAAAGCTTAATGGTTCTTATTTGCATTGTAATTCATGGAATGTTGCCGGATAGTGCTGAACTCAGTCATTCAGGGATGGCTTGTGCTTATGCTGCTGGGACAACTGCAGTCTCATGGTACAATGTTCGTCTTTCGCAGTTGCGATATGCTAATTAATAATTATACTCATCACCTGCTTGAAGGTCGGAATGTTTATCTCAGCACGAGCTGAACCTAGAACAAACAATTAGCAGCGAAATAATTCATATTTCAGAACCTCAGATGACTCCTGTATTAATAGATCTATGACATTTGGAAATGAATCTATCAAGTTAATCGGGTATTCTTTCAGATGCCTCAGTAGCAGTATGTCTCAAAATTGTTTTTGACTTTCATTTTCATCATTACATCAGGTTGCTCGTTTGCTCACTGTGAGAAGAGAAAGGGAAATTGAACAAGGAATCAACAAAAGAAATTCTAGGAAGCTTGACAGGAAATGGAAGCTGGGCATTGTGGTTGGACCACCACCGTCTCTAAGGGAGAAGAAGGAAGACTAGAAAGCAACAAAAAACAGGCAATTTGCACAAGTCATTTCACCCCTTATAATGTTTTGTTTTGTAATCCAGAGTACAGCTTTCAAGTTCTTGCTGTTAAAACCAGAACTTCTGTTGCCGTTTTTGTGTGTAAATCTCAGTTTTATTTGAAATTTCTGCCACTTCTTTCTGTGTTAACTGTTTATGCTCTTATATAATTGACATATGAAACTGCGTGGAAGGAGTTTATGTTATTCAGTTGTTAAGACCAGCACTCCTTACCTGGCTTAAATGATTTCTCATTATGCTCAATCGGATCAAAGTATGTCTTTCGCCAAAAAAAAAAGAGGGATCAAAGTATGTCATTTGATGACATTTCAACCTTGATTCTGTAGGACAATTTCGTGTTACCATTTAGCGCCACCTCTAGTTCTCTTGTGATTATGGACACCTGTGCATTGCCTATTCTTTTTAATCTTTGTCATGTCATGAAAATATTCGCACTCTTACAAATAATTTGTCTTCTCAAAGTCAAGACAAGGAAATAATATTATGTCTGCCTACTTAGCCCACCAATTAAGATAAAACAAAAAAAGGTATAGTGTGCCCAATTGAGAAGCTTCAACGATTTTAAGCAGGTAACTGACTTGTTGTTCATTCAGCCTGCTTAATTGTCCGAACTCCTTATTCCACTCACTTAACATTGCTTTGTGTGGGCATACACCCTTAATGATTTAAAAACTACCTGGACCACCTTTTGACACCGTGATCACATTAGCCACTGTCAAGATTTCTCACTTTATTGGACCCTGTCCTGATGCTAAAGAGAACTGATTTACCTAAACAAAGAAGATAAACTAATGTAAAGGAACATATTATTGGATTCATATTTGTAATAGCTTTGTGTTTTATGGTGCTTTGTTCTGCTCAGTTTAGTATTTATCAAATATTTGGAAAACTTCTGTGACAATCTCTAATTCCGTTTTTTGTTTAGGACACTCAGATTCATGTTATTGCTGATTTACAGCTTCTAATATAGCCTCTAACGTATGCTTCAGATATCATGATCAGTTCCATCATTAGTAAGCCCAGACTGCCAGGCAGGCCCTTTAGCCCAAAATTATACTGCTGATCTCCTTCTTAAGATCTTAATTTGAGATGTTTGAGAGGCTTCACCCACAAAACATTCTAGTCACCTTGTTCTCATTTTCTGCTCAATATACATTCAGCACGTAGTACTGTAGTTGGACTTCGGTTGTTTGATATGACAACGGAAAATAGCATTCACGCGTTCTTTTAAAAAAGGTTCCATGTCATGTTCATGGTTCCATAGTGATAAGCTGATGAATTGGTTGGGTAGATGAGAATGAAGTGGATATCAGCGCCAGTTAGTGGGACAGTTTTGTTTTTTACCTTTTACTACAACCTTGTCTTCTTTGTTTTTTCGCACTTAGACCAAAATAAGGGCACAACCGGCTGAGTAATGCAAATGTAATGGTGTTCCCTTACTGTCAGCAGTTAAAACACAAAGAAGCCCAAACAGAAATTTATGTGATATCTGTGAAAGTACTCTGGGTTTGGTATCAACACTCATGCCCAACGAAGTTTCAAGTTGCTAGAGCCACACGAAACTCTACTGGTTAGGATTCATTGTTAACCAGCTTCGTGTTATATAGATTAGGCTGTGCCACCAGATGCACGATTAGCGAAGCACAGTGTTACTTGCTAAAGGTTAAGTAGAATATTTTTCTATCGTCACACAGTATTAGAATCAGAACATGATTGCAAGAGTACTTCCACATTTCATAATTATTCTGTTTCTAAACTATACTGGGACCTGTTGACAGGATCAGGAAAGTTTACTATTCACAGATATCACATATATTCAGACCATAATTTTGTGATTAGACTCAACAGTTACCTGCTATTTAATCAAACATGAAGATCATAAGAAGACTTATTCAGCAAGTGTATTCCAATATTCACCAAGGGGTGTCTACCTGTGTGTCTTCTATGCATTTTCCTTTCCCAGTTCCAACTACTCCAAATATGGATTTTCCAATAGTCTACCACCTATTCTCAGTGACATAGGAAGCTTAGTGCAATATCCAACCTGTGGCATCATAGGCACCACCTTGATTTGCTTCCTTTTCCCAAATGTCCTTGCTGTACCAAAATTGAACCACACTCTATTCACACCTTTATGTAGAAAAATCTGAAAACTGACACTTGTCAGTGTCAAATAAAGCCGTGCTGTTGTTGTTTGATTTAAATTAAGTTTATTAATGTTAGCCGTCAATGTCTTGGAGGAAAAGGCATCAACCAGTACCTGCTCACAAGTCATAAGAAAGCATAGCATTTTAAAACAAAACTATAATGTAAATGGTTTGAAGCTGTGAGATGTTTGATCTCCGACAAGGACATGATGACAACTGACTATGGCAAAACACTACCAGTGCTTAGGAAAAGCTGACGGCTCATGCATGATTAGCATGATTAAATATTAGTAGTGACAGCAGCATATGTCTTAGGTGCTTGGATACTTCTTATCATTGCTACTTGATTTCTAGTGCCTCTTTTGACGGGGCAAATTTTAGTCAACTTCCTATAACTGCCTCGGAAGACAAATTTCTTTCCTATATCTTGCACTGCCAATAGTAGCATCTGGAAGGTTCCTTCTTTGAGCATCACTGTATCATTTTTCAATAAAGCATTTGCAACTTGCAACACAAGCTTTTCTTTTGAAAAGATCGCACACGTTATCTGTTTCTTCTCTATATACTGTGCCTTAATACATATATGCTCCACTGTTCTGCAACTCTGCTTTACTGCTAGTAAAATTTGATTTTATGATATGTTGATAGTAGAGTGAAATATTATTAAAATTATGTTCTTCTACTTAAAAACAAACCTAGGGTGCATAACTGCATACGTCTTCAACTAATATGCATTGGCATTTAAAAAATGCTTAGTGTGCCACATGCAGTTATATACTATTCATAGGCCTGTCATTCTTGTATTGACAATATATTATGTAGGAGTTAGTGAGCAAGATCCCAGTCTCCCATGAAGCACTTAAACTAGGAAATTGCAAAAAAAATAAGTCACACAAAATTCAAGCTGGAAAATTTATATAGGAGCAGATGTATATGTACAAGTGTTTTGGCGTATGCTGTATATGCATAGGAGCATATGATTTGCCAATGCATGCGGAAAGCTATAGTGCTAAAATCCAACTCGAGCTACAGCACTACAATGGAAATCACATCACAAATAAGAGGTAAGATGTGAGAAACTAAAACTGAAAAAAGCACCAAAGAGTAACACACACTTGCAGTCAGAACTCATGCAAACTCGCTCATGAACTCATCATAAAATGAGTCGGACCAAATAGGGAGCTGGGTGCTGTTGCCCTCAGCGTCACAGCTTGAGGTGCTGCAAGCATCGCCGAGGTTGGAAATAGGGAAGTCAGCAAGTGGCGGAAGGGAGTCCTCTGCCAGGAGCAGTGGTTTCTGGGTGCCATTCTCTCCCTCACTGCTGTTTGCACTGTAATCTGAGCTCTGGTTGGTACCGTTGATGATAGGCTGTTCGAAGAATGAGCTACTAGGTATCTGGATGTCAGGCACTTGCCCGGTTACTAAGTCTTGGCCATTAATACCCTCCAGGATCCTTGGAGATGACAGCGAAGACAAGGAAGACATCTGCGAAGGACTCAGGAGCCCGATTTGCTCCAGGTCAGTGGGGATGGTGTTGATGCTGCTGGAGCTGGGACTAGTCGCAATGGCTGCTGCGGACTGAAGCAGGCACTGCAAGTACTCAAGCTTTGCTGCCTGGACTGCATCGGCTTGCAGCTGGTTGGCGCTTTGGTCGTCCCAGGGGCGCTGCTCCACGAGCTGGCGGAGGTTGGCTAGCGCGATGAGTTGTGGCAGCGCGGCGAAGAAGTCGGTCCTCGGTCGGTGCGTCATCGGGTCGAAACCCATCTGGATCAGTTTCTTCTTCAGGTGGGTGTTCCAGAAGTTCTTGATCTCATTGTCGGTCCGTCCGGGGAGGTGCTTTGCGATGGCTGACCACCTGGTTTGATCAGCACAGCAGTTTTTGTTTTAGCAAGAGCACCACATATACGTTTTCAAGATTATACAACACATGTAGACCATTCTCGAAGATTATATAAGCAAGAGATTTATAGGTGTGCCGTACTTGTTGCCAAGGACGGAGTGGAGCTGGAGGATGGTCTGCTCTTCCTCAGGTGTGAACTTCCCTCTCTTGATATCTGGCCTCAGGTAGTTGGTCCATCTCAGTCTGCAGCTCTTGCCACACCTGTTGAGTCCTGTGAGATGCATGGAAGAACCAGATGCATGAGATACATTTCGGACCAAAGCTAGCCGCGGCATCCGTGCCCGGTATCGAGAAAGAAAACAGATGGAGGCGGTGTGCGTTGCGTACCTGCAAGCTTAGGCAGTGCTCTCCAGCTCCCATGGCCATGCTTCTCGATGTAGTCCGTGAGCTTCTGGTCTTCTTCAGGTGTCCAAGGCCCCTTCTTGAGGCCATTCTCATCGCAGCAAGGAGACCTCCCCATTGATAGGATTGAGATAGAATTGGGGTAGGATGGTGCAGGTGGGAAGGAGGGAGACAGGGCTATCTGCCTCTCCCTAGCCTGGTCCTTGAGGTTTCCTGTGTCAAGGATGTCTGGTCACCGGAACACAGCTTCCTCTATATAAAGGCCATGAAATCCGGTGTCCAAAACCCGGGTCAGGATTAGTTTATTCAAGTGGAAATGACTAATCTGTCCTTGGATAATTTGGGTATGCAAGTGCGACGGACGTGTTGAATGCCCGGGAGCAAGGGTATTGGTGTCCTCCACACAAAGTAAGGGCTGTTGATCCATGCTGTTGACTTAAGCCGCTAGCTGCTACTTGGGCAATCAGCAGTCACATTGATGTACTACTCTGTTTTCCTTCAGCCCTTTTTTGAACAAGGCGCGCTCCTGAAGCCTTGCTTTAATTGTGTTGTTTTCGTAGCTGTTCCGCGCAAAAACAAAATAATGTTGCATTGGGTGTTAACATTTAAGAAAGCACAGTCAGATCATTGTTGATTTCTAGGTAGCCAATAGCTCATCATGTGACATGCCCTACCATATATTGTGATTACTTGCTGGGGGGCTGTTATTCCATACAAAATGAGCAAAAGTTTCAGAAGTGGGTTCCCGGAAGTGTACTGTGCCAATTCCAAAGACATATTAACTGGTGCAGTTTCAACAACTTTAATTCGAGTCTTGGAATGTAGTTGTAGCAGCCTCAAGATCTGTTGATATTGTATTGGCGACATTGTACTTGGCACATGGCTATACATTATTATTTTTATAAAATTATATTATACAGCATTTGCATGCATGTCAACATGTGGATTACTAGATTCCTGGGATATCATAGTACATGTTGGCGTATAGCCTTTTCTCAAGTATGTAACGGGACAAAGATGACAAGCCTGCGTATGGAGCTGGACCGAGACCGTCCTAATAACTATAATAATTAGTTAAGGAGAAATACTTTTCTGTAGAAGTAGACCAAATGACAGTGTTAACAGCTAGATAGAATTGCGTATGCAGGGATCTCTTGTTTATAGAATACAACGTATGCAGAGGTCCGGCCCCACAGTCTTGTTCTTGCAGTCCCAAAAACTAAGCATATATTTGAATTCGTTGATTTGGCAGGTAATGTCTGCTTATCCATGATGCGTCTGCTGTTTTAATCTCCTGCGTTTCTTAGTGCAACAGGGAACTCAGGTTTACATTTTCTTGTTGGAATCCTACAAGATAAGATCCCTATAGGAAAATACGTATCTCTCAGAGCCATTTGGTTTGTAAGAATGAATTTTCATTCCTATGCAGGATTGGTCCCTATCCTTTACGTTTCAGAGGAAAAAAAAACATTAGCTCAGACCAAATGAAAAAAAAAATCTATCTTATAAATCAAATGAAAACTACTCCCTCTCTAAACTAACACTAAACTAACACAAGGCGTTTCATATCACTACTTACTGATCTAAAACGTTTTATAATTTTTTTTTTTAAAACGAGGCAAAAGATTTGCCATTTCATTGATTAAGAAGAAGAAAACGTTTTATATTAGTTCACAGGGGGAGTATAAATGGTAAGCGAGCTCGGGCACTAGCACAAGACGGCACGGTTCCATCTGTAATTCATGCGTGAATTTCAGCTGTAGCAAAGGGGCTGCGTCCGGCATATATCCCGTCTGGCCACTTGGTGAGACGTACATGTCATTGACAAATTACCAGGTCGCTGAGCTGCAACCGAACCAACAGCGCGCACACACACACTAACACACAGGTGGTGAGGAGGCCCCAGATCGATCGATTAGATTCGCTCGTCATTCCAGTTACCTGCTCCGAGACCGACCCAGCGACCGTGCAACCAACCATCCAAAGCGCCCTACTGCCCTACTACTACATGGCTTCCGTATCCTCGATCGATCGGACCATTTCCTTTTGGCAAAGCTCGATCAGATCATCACTGGCGACCTAATTAACGAGCTCCCATCCAGCGGCGGCCACGCACGTAGAGGAGGAGAGTGATTTCTCTGCATCTTTTCCGATGTTTTCCACGCATGCATGTCGAGTTGTCGACGGGCTCCACGTGCTGGCCGCGGCCGGCCGGCCGGCCAGCCGCGAACCTTTCCTTCCCCATGCACGCAACGTACGTACGTGCGTGCGTGAACAGAAAGCGGATGGGCCTCCTCCTCGTCGTCGTCGTCGGCTCGGTCGTCGTCACCGCATCGGCCCACCCTCCTCCGTCCACGTGGCTCATAAAATAGTGCAAGTTTTTTTTTTGATAGAAAAATAGTGCAAGTTGATCCTCTATGTTGCTTTCAGGCCATGGTCCCCGGCGCCCCGGCTAGCTCCATCGAGGCTGGCTGGCTGGCTGTGCCATGCAGCTAGCAAGCTAGCTAGCACGGCTCCTTTTGTTTCTTTACCATATCATCATCTTTTTTTTTTTGAGACATTACCATATCATCATCAGTTGCTTCGTCGCGAAACTGCTGTCGAATTTTGCCGAAAAAAACTTGGCCCGGTGACATTATCTCCTTTCGCGATTGATTGACAGCACGTGTTTCTTTTTCTCTCTTTGTTTTGATATATGACAGAATTTGTACTTGTTCTGATGTTTGTTCTGTCGTCGCTAGCTCAAACGTAGTGGTGGATTTGGTTTACTATGGATGCGTTGGTGTTATTCTATAGGTTGGATTTCGTTTCTTGGTACTGCATGTAGAGACGTAGGGTAGGGCTGGCTCGTGACGTATTTCGTTCGTAGGTTCCCTGTCTTGTAAATTAATGTGTAGCAAGCCCTAGTGAAGGCTGCTTGGCACATTTGCTCAAGCCTCCGGCGTCATTCAACATTTTCCATCGTCTCATGGACAATATATGTGGATGGTGGTTGGAGCGCGGCGGTGTCTCCCAGCCAACGCAGGTTCGAAGCGTGTAAAAATGACTATATGATATAGACATGGCAATGAGTTATAACCAGCAGTTGACTATTACTATCCTTGCTCTTAAACAGTATGTTATCTCTTTTTACTCATTAAACAGGGTGCCACAATTTTTTGCTTAGGGGGCATGCCTTTTTGTAACACAACACAATGCATACTGAGCCAACACAACATTTTAAGATTGAGGAAGTCACCACAAATGCCTTCGTAATCGACAGGAACGTCACCTCCCACAGAGGAGAACATCGTTGAAAAGTCTGAAATAAATGCAGAAAAAATGCAACCACCAATGCTAAGTTAAGTACTTGAACCCTGATGGGTTGGTTCCACCACAAGGAACCTAACCATCTGAGCTCCGTTCGCCTTAGTCGGCATGTGTAAGACATAGTACATGATGAAGCATTGGGATTGTCATAATAGTGCATACGCACTGAGGAGCAACTTTCTAGTATCTCACCAAGATGTGTTCTACCTTAATTAATTTTCATGGGTCCTTCCCCTACTAGCTTAATTTTTTATATATTTTATACATGTTTTTTTAAGGAAATATTTTACTACATACTATGACCAAAAGACAAGTATGCTGATGCCTGTTGAAATGACTGGAATTTTTGAAAGTTTGGTGACATGTCGGTATGTCTTTTTTTTTTGAAACGGAGGCAAAAACTTTGCCTCATATATTAATTAAGAAGAGAATAGGTTTGTTTTACAACACACACCCTCAATGTGACATGGTAATTACTCTTGCAAGATAAACGGCCCTAGCTTCTTTGCCCCGGCGGTGACCCAAGGCTTGCCTCGGCCACGATGGTGTTGAGCAGAATTGGCGGAGGAGAGCTCTTGCGCCGGAATACTCTTGCGTTCCTCTCGTTCCATATTACCCATACCACCAGCATGGTAACCGAAGCCTTGGCCTTTCTGCCCGTGACGCCGACGTCACATGTACTCGTCCACCATGCCTCAACTGAATCCATCAAGTGCCATGAGGTCGCGTCGATGTCGTCCATGTTGAATCTCTGAATGAACAATCTCCAAAGCCTTAGGGAGTAGCGGCATTTGAAGAGAAGATGCGGCCCACATTCCCGCACTCCCTTGCATAAGGGACGGACCACAATTTGGCCATCCTCGCTTGGCCAACCGGTCGGCGGTCCAAATTATGTCCTGAATCGCGAGCCAAGCAAAAAACTTCACTTTCGGTGGTGCCCAATTCTTCAAAATCATTTTATCCATGAAAGAGAGAACCAAGCCTAGGAATTGTGCCTTGTAAGCCGAGGCCGCCGTGTAACGGCCAGACACCGTGTGCTTCCATAGGATGTCATCTTCCGTGAACTTGTCAAGGTGGACCTCGTCCAGCAGCATCCAAAGGGAGAAGAATTGTCTAACATGCTCGGGGGAAACGTCTGTGGTTGGAGGCTTGATCTTCAAAATCCAAGCATTATTCTTGAGGGCCTCCCTCACCTTCCAATTTTTTTGCGAGCAGGCCTCGAAGATGAGCAGAGCGATGTCCTTGGGCTTGCGGCCGAGGAGCCAAGGAGAATCCCAGAATGGCGATCGCGCACCATTGCCCACCGTGATGGTGGTAGAGGCATAAAAGAAATTGAGGTCTTCATCGTCGCATGGGTTCCCGCTCCCGATCCACAACTTGTCAGGCTCCTTCCATTCAAACCAAGGCCAACGCAGCCGCAAGGCATGCGCGATTTTCTCCGTGTTGAGCACCCCAAGGCCACCATAAGAATGTGGCCGGGTCACAATCTCCCAATTGACCTTGCACTTGGCCCCGGTCGTCTTGTTTGAACCCACCCATAGGAACGCCCTCTCCAGTTTGTCGATGGATTGTAGGATGGTTGGTGGTATGACAAGAGGTGTAATGAAGTAGACCACTTGGGACGCGAGGACCGACTTAACAAGGGCCGCACGGTCAATGGTGGTGATGTTTTGGCCCTCGTATGTTGTCATATTGCTCGCCACTTTATCCACCAGGAATTGAAGGTCAACCAACTCCAGCTTCCAGTCAGAGAGAGGCAGCCCCAAGTAGCACAATGGGAAAGAAGCCCTCGCAGCCGGCATCCGTTGGGTTATGCGCGCCAGGTTTAGGTGAATGCACCGAATGGGCACCACTGAACTTTTATGGAAATTGGTGCGGAGCCCCGTGACCTCTCCAAAGCCTCTCAGAATAGTTACCAGTTTGTCAATATCCCACTTAATCGAGGCCATGAACACAACCACGTCGTCCGCATAGAGAGATGTCCGCACAATGGCACCCCTTCCTCTGATTTTATGGAGCAACCCCTTCCTCGTGGCCACCTCGAGGATTTGTTGCAGTTGGTCAATGGCAATGACAAAGAGAATAGGGAAAAGGGAGTCCCCTTTCCGGAGCCCACAACCGTGCTTGATGGGGGTGCCGGCCAGCCCATTCAGCAGGACCCTCGAAGAATAGGAGCACCACAGAGCTGCAATCCAATCTCTAAATTTAGTAGGGAACCCCCTCCTCTCGAGTAGATCAAGCAAGTACTCCCATCTGACCGAGTCGAAAGCCTTGCGGATATCAAGTTTGAATAGAAGGGATGGAGTCTTGCTTTTGTGGAGTCGCCGAGCAAGGTTACAGACATACATGAAGTTGTCATGGATACTCCGCGTTTTGATGAAGGCACTCTGGGCGTTGGAGACAAGGGTGGACATGTGCGGGCCAAGCCTAACGGAGAGCACCTTCACGGTTATCTTTGCGATAGCATGAATGAGGCTGATGGGTCTGTAGTCGGCAATGCTCTCCGCCCCTTCCTTCTTTGACAGAAGCACAATATTTGCGGAGTTTAGCCAATGCAGATTTGCCGAGTGAAGGGAGTCAAAGCGGTCGATCACTCTCATGAGATCATGCCTAATGGTGGCCCAACACTTCTTGAAGAAAAGGCCCGAGAAGCCATCCGGCCCGGGGGCCTTGTCACTAGGCATGCCATTGATCTCCTCAAGGACCTCCCCTTCGGCGAAGGGGGAGTCAAGCCCTTGCAACTCATGCTTCTCCAAGTTGAGCTCCTCCCAGTTGAAGTCCTTGGTGCTCCTATCACTTCTTCTCATGACCCGAGAGAAGTGGTCGTGGATCATTTTCTTCTTCACTTCGTGTTTGGTCACCCATCTCTGATCATTCATGATTCTGTGAATGTGATTCTTCCTTCTCCGTGCATTGACCCTTCGATGAAAGAATTTAGTGTTGGTGTCGCCCTCATTAATGTTTGAGATTCGAGCACATGGTTTCTTGTGTGCCTTCTCTAGCACGGCCAAGCTTATGACCCTATGCTTAAGCCTAGCCCGAAGGTCCAACTCATCAGGGCTTAGCTGCCCGCCCTCCTGCGCAATGTCAAGGCGAATGATCATCAGGAGGGCAGCCTGGAGATGAATTTTGGCGCGAGAGAAGAGAACCCTGCTCCAAAATGACAATCGTAGAGCCGTTTTCTTGAACTTGTGGAAGAGGATGATGTATGGCTCGGTGTGGTCAACATGCTCGTCCCACGCCTTCTGGACCACATCATTGAACGCGGGCATATAGACCCAAAAGTTTTCGAATTTGAATGTCCTAGGTCGCCGCAAGAACCATAAATTCGACAGTAGCAACAGATGGCACTTTGAAAAGTCCAAAGAGAATGGTATACAGCGAAATATCTGGCACAAAGCCCTTCCAAACTAAAATTTTGTCCTGGGCAAAAGAATAAGCACGATCAGTAACGTGGAAGGCAGTGAAGAACGCTGATGCCGTCACTCCACATGCATGCAGGCACGGCCTCGCTCGGTTGTCTCTAGTGAACGTACGTAGGACACTGCGGCTAGCTCCGGCCCCGGTCCGGCGTGGTCATCGTCCCGGTCTCCTTGTCAGTAGCGCACTGTGTTCCACACGGATTCGTGCCCAGGACTCCACCGGCGACCGCGACGGCGCGAGGGCTCGAGTCACAACCACCAAGGAAGCTGGAGTTGGACTAATCATGCATGCATCCAACTGCAAGGAAAGCTCCCCTTGGCTTAATCCGCCTGCTGTTTTCACTGTCCAGTTAGTGACTAATATTAACACCACATCGATGATACGTACTGTCGCGTGTATGTATACCCTCTGATGATAGTATATGTGGTATTAGTTTACTGCTAGATCTCGTTGACGACACCGTACTTTCGTCGACGTACACATAACCGTAATATAACTAACGATGGAGAGAGCTGCATGTGATGATGTGCGACAAACCAGTAATGTATCTCTCTTCGAGCTAGGCCGGGCAGGGGAATACAACAGCTGAGATTTGTTCCTCCACTCTTCATTATTCATTCATTAAGCAGCGCACCTGGCCGTGTATGAACAGACAGTGCCGAGACAATACGGTTTACGGAAACAATAACCTATATATGGCACAGTTAGAAACCCATGCCCGCAAGGAACCATCTCTGACCTTGTACACAACCAACGGCGACAGCCTCGATCCCTAATCCCTATCATCACACCGAGGGCGGAACATGGGATTAGCAGCTGCCTGCAAGCAGCATTTGATGTTACATTCGCGGTTGCGTGCATGGGGTGGTGGTTCGAGTCTTCCACGAGGAAGGAAGGAAGCCAGGCAGTACATAGGCGCTAGGCTGCTAGCCAGCCTCTGAGTCTGACCCGTCCGTCCGTGTGGGTGCGGAGCAGGAGGAGATTAAAGGGTCTCTGATATGAAAGATCATCAACTTTATCCTGTTGCTTAACTTGTTGTCAATGGGAAGTGATGTAATTGTGCACAGCAGAACGAAGGGGACAAGTCAGCCAGGACATGAGGTGGGGAAGATTAGGGACCAAGAATCCGCCATCTCCTTGTGTTTGTCCTCTTCCATGCATGCATGCATGCGATGCATGGCTCCATCTTTCCCTTGTGGCAGCTGGTCCTGTGCATAAAATTTATACCCATGGGATCTTTCTTTAGGCCTGCCATAATTCTTCCCGAATGTCTAGAGTGACTACCAGAACTACATGCAATACATCTCGTATCTAATTGCATGTATATACATAGATGGTACTAGATATATCCATTTGAGCAACAACTAATTCCGGACGGAGGGAGTAATATATAACGTTTTGGATTGCTAAAGTTTACAGAGGGAGTACTAGATAATTTGCATAGTCATCACTACTGAATTGTCTGAATCCTTGAGAGTGCAGATAGATGCATGACTCGTAACAGATTCTGACAATGTTAGTGATCAGGCGACAAATAAGAGATATGTATGTTTATTAGAAAATCAATATTGTGCTTAATTATTAGACAGAAAGGCAGGGCTCAAGAGGAGGACAAGACATATCCAGCTAGCTTTTGCTAAAGGAAAGTTGGTGCATGTGTCTCTAACTATATACTATCAACCAAGCAATCTCTCAGTGCACTTTTGCATGCATGGTCACTGTGGTTAAACCTCAAAGTGTGCATGGTCCGAGGCATTTGGCTTGTACTGACGATGACGGACTGCTAAGAGTGTTGAGGCGGGCAAAGATCGTCATCGACCAAAACGCTGTCCGGAGGACGCACCACGCAAATTTAAAAACCTGAAGGTTCTTGGTTGTTGGCTGCACCAACTCCCCCCACATATGTCAAACAGGGTGTCATCACTTGATTGCATACTATATGGACCTGTCCTTTTTCCATTTCTCTTTTTTGAGCTATTGGACATGCCTTTTCTACTGCCATGAAACAAGTGTACATTCCAAGCCTCGTGCAGGGCCACACATTGTTCAATCACCTAAATGTGGGTTCATGCGGCTGAATAGACATGTAGTAAACTGAATGCTACATATGGTGTGCATGCATATATGGCATGCATGCATGGGTTAACCAATAACTTGGGAATGCCATGTTCTTTGTTCATCGGAAAGGATTAAATTGGAAATGGTACGTTTTGGGTGTACACATGTAACTCAATCTCACGGAAGTGCCCATAGGATAGTGTTTGTGTACATCTGTGTGTGCGCGCACGCGCGCCTTCATATGGTTAAGGTAATTGTGTTTCTAAAAAAAAGGTGATCTACTAACATGGTACTAAAGATCTAGGTGCTAAACAATTTCCACTTCTGAGATGACATTGTTGCTACGGTCTGGAGGAGCGGAGCTCTGAACAAATATCCTCAGCCTAATCCACCATCTTTCCTAATCAGGTCTCAACTCCCATTTAACTGCCCCTAACCAGGTTCCTAAAGTGAAGAGCAAGAATGCAGGAGCTTTATATAATTGGATCGACACCCATCTGTGTGGTTAGTGGTCTGCAGTAGTCCTCTCACCATTTCTATACCTTCGTACCACTATATAGTGCACGAATAACTTTCAATATTGTCCGTTGGATGAAGCCAATCCAACGGTTGTGAGATGACAAATGTGAGTAGTGGTGGCCCTTGGATATTCTCTTCACTACACCGGATTCTGCCACGTGTGATGTCCAGAATATTCCATGCCTGGCCATAAGCACCATGCATAATATGCACAAACCTCTAAACAAAGAGGCTTCTTCTTTGTTCTAGACACTTCCATACTTTAATTCTCTAATTTTCTCTACCAAAGGAATTGCAATTATTTTTAATTTTATTGCTTACAGTGCACAGTATGCATAAAAAAATAGACACTTCTCATTTGTTCTAGAATCTTTCATACTTTAACTTGACAAGTTTTCCCAAAAGAATTGTCTTTTTTTTTTACTTTTTTTACTTAGCTATTCATATATCCAGAGTCATAGATTATTCTATAGCTAAAATTAATTTTCAGTGAGATGAATGGCATGAATAAAATCTACATCTTATACTTAGTGCAAATTTGACACTGAACATGGTATAGAAATCCTCTGTCGTACTTTGGTTATCTACACTCTCAAAGATTGTTTGATTTTTCGCTTAATAATATGGCCGCATGCATCATGCTGATGCAGAGGCCGGGGGTCTTTCCTCCTTTTCCAAAAAAAAAAAAAAAAACTCTCGCATATGAGGCACATGTAGCTTACTTGTAGTTCTCATGCATGTTGCCCAAGACTGGCATTGGGTATGCTATTTATCTCTTTTTATTTTATTTCCTTTATGTTTGTACATACGTACTTCATTTATTTATTAATCAAAATACCGTAAAACAATTGTTCTATGGTTCAGGGCTTCCAAAAACACCAGGTTCCTAAAGACTTATTCACATACATGAGCTGCAGCTAGCCTCTTGAACCGTCGGCATGTAGCCTTTGTGTTTTCTAAGCACTGCATGGATGGATCAAATCATTTATCAGCTAGCTAGCACTAGCAGTCGACCGATCCAGCGTCAGCGAAGATCACAGCAGATCATGGGGTTAAAATATGCGGCCTATGAGGTATCAGGTTGGTGAGAATTTGAGGCCGGCCTTTTCTGCCTTGGACCATGCATGAGTCATGCAAGATCCAAGAACCCTTAGCCTACACGAACACGAGCTAAATTAAATTACGGGTACGTCTATGCATGGCTGCATTTTTTTTCTCACGAACACGTCTATGCATGGCTGCTGTCATTTGGATTGTCCTGCTTACACTGATGCGCTAATGGAACTTCGTCCTGGAAAATGATCATTATTTAGGCCACGTGCAGTGCAGGCCATGCTTCCTCCAATAACTTTTGGCAGCCGGTTTGCTTGCAGCCTAGGCATCTCCATTGCTGTTTCGCCTAGGCTGCGCTTCGTTTAGTTTCTTTTACTCTTCTTTATTTTGCATAGTGAGTTTGTTGTTTGTGGCGGTTTCTTCTTCGATGGAAATTGCCGAGGAGGCTGGTTGTTTCAGAAACAACCCCCCCCCCCCCCCCCCCAAAACAAATTAAATTATGATAAGACACAGCAATATCAACCTATTTTCCCTAATTTAAGAAAAAAAAATCCTCTAAACGACCCCATTTAAGCAAGTTTCTTTCATTTTTGTATCTTTAAATTTTTGCCCAGTTTGACGGATGGGGCCGGCTGTCAGTTCCATGTGGCGCAGCTAGTCAAATGCCACATCAGTGGTGCATTCCTCGGAGGCGCCCGCGACAGATGGGCGTGACATGTGTTGGTTAAGCCTGACTTGACTGGATAGCTGCAACCGAGATGAACTGGGGTTCCACGACAATGCCCTCAAGAAGGTGATGACACGAAGAGCCACCGCCGTCGAGCCTGAGAGGACGGCTAGGGTTTTCATCCCGGAGCTCAGGCAACGTGAGGGGACCCACAACAACGTTAGATCATCAAGCTTATTTCGGAATTGCGGTAGAGCACGAATCCTAATCCTGGACGTTAGCACGTTGCTTTCCTACGCCCGTCGCGAGGAACGCAACGAGATGGATAGGCCCGTAGTAGCAAACCGTAGCATCCATCCAGGGAGTCGCCACTGGCGCGCGCAGGCCGAATTTTATTTCCCAACTGCTGCGTCCAACTTTGCAGGAAAGGGAGCCGGTTCTGACTTTCTTCCCTCCGACGGCTGCTCGCCGGCTGTCGACGCCGGCAACTGTCCACACCACGCACGCTGCTGACGGCTGACCGCTGACTGTTTACAAGATTCATTCAGTCGCTCTCCTGGCTGCAACTGCCGCCTTTCTGCTGCTGCAGGTGACTGGTGACAGTACGTGGCTGCAACTCTGACCATTCCGGTCAGCTGTTAATAAACTTTCTGCTATCCCATTACCATTAGTGATGCTTGAAGCAGGACACATGACAGGTGCTTAAATCGTATTCTAGACCTTCTCTTAGTGGCTTGTCTAAATATGGTAGTCTATATCTTCATATAGACAATGGTCTAAATTTTTTTGAATTTAGACAACCTCTGTTTTCCAGCGGATTGTCTAAATTTGGTAGTCTATATTTCCAACGGCTCTATTTGCAACGGCTCTATTTCCAACGGCTCTATTTCCAGGTCTATATATACCACCCCTCCCATCTCTCATCCACCAATCCTGGTCATTCCTCTCCCGAATTCCTCTGTCCTCTCTCACACAACAGAATGATGAGTGAAACCATTGCTTCTGTGGATATGCTCATGAATTCGTCGTCGTCTTCATCCGACGACGACGAACTCATTCTTGTAGCATTCGCAGAGCGCGAGGAGGAAGAGCAGGGGAACCGTCGACGCCATGGTGGTTCCAAGCATGGACGTCAGATGATCAATCGAGGAAGAGATGCGGGATTTGTTCTACTCTGGAATGACTACTTCAGTGAAAATCCTCGCTATCCCGAAAACTTATTTCGGCGAAGGTTCGTAATTAGTACATTACTCTATGTTTGCCTATTTTCCACCTTCCTATCTAATTATAGATTGTACGCACAGGTTTAGGATGTCTCGTAATTTGTTTAATCGCATAGCTGAAACTATACTTCAACATGATTATGATGGTTATTTTACGCAAACAAGAAGTGCTTGTGGACTTCTTGGGTTGCATCCGTTGCAAAAGATGACCGTAGCAATGCGAATGCTAACTTATGGAATAGCGGCTGATGGTGCTGATGACTACATCCGGTCTGCAGAAGCTACTAATCTAGAGGCTTGCAAGAAGTTTATGATCAAAATTTGTGAAGTCTTTGGGGACCAGTACCTGAGATCTCCAAATGAAGAAGATACTGCAAGATTACTTGCAGTCGGCGAGGAAAGAGGATTTCCTGGTATGTTAGGCAGTATAGATTGTATGCATTGGGTTTGGAAAAATTGCCCCAAAAAATGGCATGGCATGTTTAAAGGTCATGTGAAAAAGCCCACAATGTCATGAAAGCTTGTGTCATAATGCACAATATGATAGTTGAAGAGGAACGACACACTGGTTGGGAAAACTACAGTTATGAGGGAATGGGAGAAAGAGTCAAGGTGTCTTCTACTCATGCGGGACAGCTGAGTGCATTTATTCAGATGCATCAACAAATTAGAAACAAAGATGATCATTCTCAGCTTCAATATGATCTAGTTGAGCACCTCTGGCAGAAGTTTGGACACGAGTGATGTAGTACAAGTGACAAATAGTTCAAGTGACAAATAGTTCAAGTCATAATAAATAGTTGGCAGAACAACAAATAAAGGTCAACCAGATGTGTTCTGGCAGCGAGCAGCGATCTCATCTTGTTTTTTCTTGTAGAATTGCTTCTGTGCATCACTCATACCAGATGTGTCCATGAGCATGATTTTCTCTTCTAATTCAAACTGTTTCCGTGCATCCTCCCTCTCTTGCAATGCAATCTGCTTCTCTTGCAATTCAAAAGCTCTCGCGTAGCGCGCATTTTTTTGGCCTCTTTGGCATCATCCTTCTCTATCTTCTGTGCCCACACACTTTCTAATGATAACTTGCAAGCACTATCAAAGGAGGCAGAAGCTTTACCTTTCAGCAACCGTTCTTTCTTGTCGTTCTTCGTGCCAGGAGGTCTTATCTCCTCTTCAAGAGCATCTGTGCATACGTCGAAGTCTTCATCATTTGAGGTTGTACCCGGACTTGCATCCGAGGTCTTCTTATGTTTCTTTTGAGGAGGCGGACGTGTCTGCCACTTTGGATACTTCTCAAACTCTATATAGCAATGCATTAGTGTAAATGGCTTCTTTTTCTCATCCAGTTCAATGAACAAGCGGTGTGCATCTCTTTCCTGCAAAAGGAAATGGAGAGTTAACACTTTCATACAACACATATGGAATATTTGAAGCGAATTAGAAAATAGATGCATACCTTATCGGAGAGAGTCAAGCCGCTGCCATTTCTATTTAATATCTGTTGAACGCATGCACAGAACCTGCTCGTGAGCGCTGAAATAGTGTTGTAACGACAAGTGAGTCCATTAGGAACACGCTCCGGCCATGACGGTTTTTTGTGGCTGTTGTAGTAATCTGAAATCCTACCCCAATATGTACTTAAATTCTGATCCGTCCCAGTCACCGCATCCAAACTAGTATTTGCCCATGCTTGGATCAACACCAAGTCCTCAGCACTTGACCAATTTTTCCCTTTTGTCGAGGCTCCTTTTGTCGATTTTTTTTAGTTGGCATCCTCACTTGTTCCCCGATTGGGCTGCAATTTGGTGTTCCAACCCAATTTATGTCACTCGATCCCACATTCATCATGTCTAGAAATGAGGAGTTGTTCATCTGTGAGTCCATCTAATTTGAGTTCTCCATCTACACACAAACAATAATTCAGTAGGATATATACATGGCAATAGCAGCAATATACAGAGGAAGGCGCTGGTCGATCCATCCCTCAGCAATATACAAGGAAGGCGCTGGTCGATCCATCCCTCAGCCGCCGGCCTGAGTCCCCCCCCCCCCCCCCCCCCCCCGCCGATCCACCGGGCTGAGCGCCCCCCCCCCGCCCCGCCGCCGGCCTGAGCGCCCGCCCGCCCGGGTCCAACAGCGGAGGCGTCCGGCACTCGATCCATCCCTCTGCCGCCGGGCTGAGCCCCCCCCCCCCCCCCCCCCCGCGCCGCCGCCGGCCTGAGCGCCCGCCCGCCCGCATCGACCCGGGGGCCGGCCGTTCCAGGCAACATCGGAGGCGTCCCCCACCGGCAAGCGGAGCATCGAGCCGGGGCGGCGCCGGCGCCAGCGCGCCCGCCCCTTCCCCGTCGCCCGCGGCGCCTTCCCATCCCCCCCTCTCTCTCCGAATCTGAAAAAAAGGCCATACCTCAGCGACGGCGGCAAGCTCGGGGCAGTGGCGCGGGCGTCCTCCTCGTCTCCAATTGCTCCGGATGGGCGCGGGAGAGACGGCGCGAGAAGCAGCTGTGGTTTGCTCGTCGTCGCTCGGTCGTCTATATTTGGACGATGCGTAGCGATTTGGATGGTGGTGTAAAATTTAGACCAGCTCATAGACCAGCCGCTGGAGACGTTTTTGGACCTGTGATAGTCTATATTTGGTTTAGACTACCACATACACTAGCCACTAGAGATGCTCTTAACGGGCTAAGAGCGACCGTTCTAACTTGTATACATGCTGAAAGCTCGGTGTACGTCGAGTATATCTTACATCCACGTTGCACACAGTCAGTTTGAATCGATCTGTGGCTGCTTTCAGTTATTCAACTGTGTGACAGATCCCGTTAATCATCTTATTATACCCGGATGGCCGAAAATGACTATACACACACACACATACACAGTTTACGACACATAAGCTGTCGGGGCCATACGGCTATGCAGATAAGCATGCATATCAGCTCAAGACTAGCAGAGCAAGGTAGGGGTCTCTTTGGGCAGAAAGCCAGAAATAGAACTTTAGTGCGTCGCGACTGTTCACCTTGATTACAATGTCAAAGATGGTTAAACTGTCAGCGTATCGTGGTGTGACATTCGCAGTTTGACTTGCAATAATGCGGGCGAGGAGGCTGCGTGTGGTGGTATAGACATTTCCCTGTGGTGACTTTGTGGTGGTATAGGAATTACCTTTTTTTTTAGAAAAGGAGGTTAAACTCCCAGCCTCTGCATCAATCGATGCATGCAGCCATCTTTATTAATTCACAAAGGTCTAACAAGAACATACATCAATCCATCCGAAGCCATCACTCACACCTACAAACTCGGTAATGTGGAGTGCTCTCACTCCCCATATCTAAAACCAGTGTCGTCGCCAATCCATCCACGTAGCATATCGGGATCAACAGCCGGTGCAGCAGACCTAAAACGCACACCACATACACACGTTTTAGAAGTCGTCATCATCATTGGACCACTGACCCATGTTCAGGAGAGAGATCCGCATCATCCTTGCCAGTCCGAACATCCGTCGACGCCACCACGGCGCCCAACGGCTCCACCGCCCAGCGCTCGTCCATCCAAAGGCGAAGACTCTGGAAGATCTGTCGTGCGTAGCACCTGCCAACCAGGCATGACTTAGCGTAGCACCTATCGGCCAGGCATGACTTGACAGCTCTACCGAAGCTCTGTGCAAGACGAACCCGCTCCACCTCCTGCCTCTGTCTGCCAGTGCTGCTCCACAAACGATGCTCCAAGAGAGAAACGACACCGCAGTACCGCCATCGTCCAATCTGGAAGACCAGATCCTAGGGTTTCCTCCGAAGCAGTGCCCACCACCAGCAACCGTCAAGGACCCACTCAGCCCTCAAGGCAACGCCTTCAGGAAGGTCACGACGTCAAGGACGCCGCTGCCGCCCACCGGAGTTAGGGTTTTCACCAGAGAGGCAGGGAGGGGGGAAGTGGAGGAACAGACGTAGACCGGCGTCTCCAAGAAGAAAAGCGGCGCCCTTGAGCGTCGTCGGCGGCGTGGCCGGCCGGGGCCAACCAAGGGGTTTCCCCAACTCTGGATCTCCTCCACCAGCTTCACCCGCGGCCAGGGTCCCGGCAACCACGCTGGCACCGCCAGGAACCCGCAGGTGAGAGGCCCATCGATCAGGGCCGGAGTACAGCAGCCTGATCTGGCGCCGCCGGCCGCCAGAGCATCCACGCCAGGCCCTGGTCCAGCGAAGATCCGTCGGCCGTCCGACCAGATCACCGGCACCACGCCAGCCCCACCGCTTGCCGCAGCACAGAGGCACTACTGGAATCAGATCGTTTGCCGTCGGCCAGGTCTTTGCCGTCTGCTGGCAGACGACAAAGAAAGCCTTTGCCATCAGCTTGCCGAAAACAGACGGTAAAGGTAAGGCAGACGGCAAAGAAAGCCTTTGCCATCAATCTACCCTTTGTCGTCGGCTAGCGGACGGCAAAGATTGGGCAGGCAGACGGCAAAGGTCACGGGTGGGCCCCACCGCACCCTGGGTACATCGTTGCCGTCGGGTACATCTTTGCCGTCTGCCTCCCCTCTCTTTGCCGTGGATGTCCCCCCTAACGGTCACGGCAGGGCCCCACCCCCCGGTCTCCCCCTCTTTGCCGTCTAGCAGACGGCAAAGAGGACGCCCCCCATAACGGCTGGATCCACCTCCACCCCCCTCACTCTCCCGCATCGATCTCGATCCCGCCCCCCACCACCGCGCCGCCACTCTCTCTCTCCCTCCCGCCGCTCCCGCCCTGACCCGACGCCCACCGGCAGCCGCCCCGCCACCCCGCAGCGAGCCCCCCTCCCCGCGGCCCCCTCTCTCTCTCCCTCCCTCTCCCTCCCTCCCGCCGCTCCCCGACGCCCACCGGCCGCCGCCCCCACCCACCGGCCGCCCCGCCGTCCCGCCGCCCCGCGGCGAGCAACCCTCCCCGCGGCGAGCCCCCCTCCCCGCGGCCCCCTCTCTCTCCCCCTCTCCCCACATCTCTCTCTCTACCCCCCACCACACCTCCTCCCTCCCTACGGCCCCGCCGCCAGAGCCAGCCCCGCCGCCGGAGCCAGCCTCTCCCCTGCGGCGAGCGCCCCCTCCCCGCGGCGCCCCACCTCCTCCCTCCCACCGTGGCGAGCCATCCCTCCCCTGCGCCGGCCCTCCTCCAACGGCCCTCCTCTGGTAAGTTGCATGTTCATCTTCTTTATTTTTTTGTTCTTTTTTTTTCATTTCATTGCATATATATGTTAGTTTAGGTTATTGTTAGTGGTAATTATGTTAGTGTTAATTAGGTTACTGTTAGTTTAGGTTAATTAGGTTAGTGCAAAAAAAAGAAGAAAAGAAGAATAAGTAGAAGAAGAGGATAAAGGAAAATAGGAAGAAGAGGAAGAAGAAGAGGAGGAGGAGAAGAAGAAGAAGAAGAAGAAGAAGAAGAAAAATAAGAAAAGAGGAGAAGAGGAGAAGTGGAGAAGAAGAAGAGGAAAATAATAGGAAAAAGGAAAAGAAGGAAGAAGAAGAGGAGGAGGAGGAAGAAGAAGAAGAGGAAAAATAGAAGAGGAGGAGAAAGAAGAAGAAAAAGAGGAGGAGGAGGAGAAGAAGAAGAAGAAGAAGAAGAAGAAGAAGAAGAAGAAGAAATAGAGGAGAAAAATAATAAAATAGAAGTGGAAAAATAGTTACATATAGAGAGATTTTTCTATCGGGATTGAATATTTGTGTTGATCGGGTGGATTTCAATGTGCAGTTGTTTCGTCGCTGCGAGGGTCTACTGTTCGACGACCTCCCCGTGCGTTTGACGAGCTCCCTTGCGTTCGTGGGTGAGCAAAAATGACATCTCCCCCCCCCTTAATTTGCTCTGTCCCGGTCTTCGTGCCGATGAAACTTGCTAGCTATAGGTGTCTTCAATCATCAGTATGCGTGACCAGTATGCGTCTCCCGTTCGAAAGGGCGGCATCTATAAATATGCATGTCTTTGCATATTTATAACCGCCATCCTTTCGAATTGTCCAATGTTATCCATGGACAGCCCGAGTATGTGTAGATTGGGTTCGTTTTGCCTTATGCTCTGCTCCGGATCCGATGCGGAATTTCGTCAGTGCCTCCCTGTTGTTCTCCGAGTACACATCCTCTCTGCTTATTGCCGAGACGTGTATCAGGAGAACAGCGGGGAGGTGCTGCCGAAATTCTGCGTTGGATCCGGAGCAGAGCATGGGAAAACGAACCCAATCTACACATACTCAGGTGGGATTAGGACCTATCTTTACCTATTAGCATGTAGGTTGCATGGACGTAATAAAACTGACAAACTTGATTAACTGATGAATATAGATGATGAATTATATATATATTTCTTGTGTGTTTAGTAGGTAGGCAAGATGAGTGATCGTGCGTGGATATACACCGGTCACCCTAGTCAGAAAGACATGACCATTGAATGGTTAACAAAAACCAAGGGGTTTCTGAGAGCCGCATTTGCAAATGGCCAGGAAATAACCTGGTGCCCCTGTGTCTGGTGCGACAACCATAAAAAGTGGACACGGGATGAAATGGGTAAACACCTGCAGAAGTGGGGTTTTACGCCTGATTATACGGTGTGGACATTTCATGGTGAGTCTGGCCAACGTGCCAGAGCTGAGGTGGTTCGTCGTCGCACCGACGAGCATGGTACCGGGATCGAAGACATGGTGCAAGACTTTGATGATGGTCGGGATTCGGACGATGAGATGGAGGAATCTGCAAAGGCCTTCTATGAAATGTTGGAGTCTTCAAAACGTCATCTCCACGAGCACACTGAGCTTTGTCAGCTGGATGCCATCGCGCAAGTAATGGCTCTGAAGGCTCAGTTCAACCTGGGCAGAGAATGCTATGACGCGATGATGACAATATTTGGACGCTTTCTACCCAAAGGCCATGTATTGCCTGCAAACCTGTACCAGTCGGACAAAATCCTACGTGCGCTTAATATGCCCTATGAGAAGATAGATGCCTGTGAGAATGGATGTGCCTTATTTAGGCTTGAGTATGCGGGCTTGAACTATTGTCCCATTTGCAAGTCTTCTAGCTATGTTGTGGTAGACAACGATATGGGTGAGAAGAGTCAAACCAAAATCCCAGTTAATGTTCTTCGGTATATGCCAATCATACCAAGACTTCAACGTCTTTTCATGGTCAAAGAGACGGCCAGACAGATGATGTGGCACAAATTGGGCAAAAGAACCGAACTAGATGCAGATGGGAATCCGATGTTGAGACACACTTCAGACGCTTTTGCGTGGAAGCACTTCGATGCATTACATAAGGATAAAGCGGCAGATCCAAGGCATCCTGGAGTCGCCGTCAGCACGGATGGGTTCAATGTGTTTGGTATGACAGCAACCCAATACAGTTGTTGGCCTGTATTTGTCATTCCACTCAATCTCCCCCCCGGAGAGATTATGAAAAGAAAGAACATTTTCTTGACGTTGATAATTCCAGGGCCCAACTATCCGGGGAAGAATATGAATGTGTACATGCAGCCCCTTAAGGATGAATTGCAAGAAGCTTGGGATAATGGGATCAAGACATATGACGCCGCTACAAAACAAAACTTCAAAATGCATGTGTGGTACATGTACTCGACGCATGACTTGCCGACGTATGCGCTATTCGTTGGCTGGTGTGTGCATGGAAGGTTCCCGTGCCCCACATGCAAGGCAGCTCTTCAGTTCCGTTGGCTGCAGGCGGGTCGCAAGTATTCTTGCTTCGACTTGCATAGACAGTTCCTGGATCCTTGCCATAAGTTCAGAAAAGACAAGAAGAATTTCATCAAAGGTAGAGTTGTCAAAAACTCTGCACCACCTGCATTGACAGGCCAACAGACCCTGGACCAGTTAAACGCTCTCGAGCCTGATCCAGCGCGTCCAGGATATTTCAAAGGGTATAATTCGGAACACGCCTGGACTCACAAGATATGCTTGTGGGATCTGCCTTACTTTAATGACCTCCTTTGCCCACACAACATCGACATGATGCACACTGAAAAGAATATCGCCGAGGCCCTTTTTGGTACATTGTTCAGCATAGAGGGGAAGTCAAAGGATAATCCTAACGCTAGAGTCGATCAGGAGGCTCTATGTGATAGACCATTACAAAACATGCGACAACCGAAAGGAAAGAAGAACTAGAGGAAGCCAAAGGCATTGTTCAATCTTGGAAGGCTAGCTATGAGGGAAATGATCTTGTGGGTGAAAATGCAGTTGATGTTCCCCGATGGGTATGCAGCGAATCTAAAGAGGGGAGCGAGTCTTGACAAATTGAAAATATTTGGTCTCAAGAGTCATGATTGGCACATATGGCTTGAGCGGGTAATGCCGGTGATGTTGCGTGGCGTTATCCCTGAGGATGAATGGCTAGTACTGGCAGAGCTGAGCTATTTCTTCCGTGATCTTTGTGCGAAAGAACTATCGCCTGACGTGCTAGATGAACTGGAAGAGTTGGCGCCGGAGTTGATCTGCAAGTTAGAAAAGATCTTTCCACCGGGCTTCTTTAATCCAATGCAGCATTTGATTTTGCATCTCCCGACCGAGGCAAGATTGGGGGCGCCCGTGCAAAATCGTTGGTGCTTCGCAACTGAGAGGATGCAGAAGACGCTTCGAGCAAAATGTAAAAATAAACGTAGAATTGAAGCATCGATGGCCGAGGCATTCATTACTGAGGAGGTGGCAAACTTCGTGACAGCACGCTACGAAGGCAAGAATCGTCATTTGCATAATCCGAAGCCTCCGTAGAATGATGGCAACCGTGAAAAAGGTTGATCCAACCTCAGCCTATTCAAAGGGAAGCTCGCACCAGCCGGTGCTTCGAAAGCAATAGCGTTGGATGTCGAAGAATGGCGGACCATTTCGTTGTATATCTAGTTATTGTACTAATCAGTGTTGTCTCATTTGATTGCAGACCTTCTACAGGTGTGAGGAGGGATACGAGGAGGCCGCGGCAAAGGTTATCGATGGCGAGTGCAGGCGCCTACTACAGAATTTACGACACGAGGCTCGGATACAGGCTGTTCGAGACTACTACGCCTCGCGACGTATTAAGAAGGACAAGTCGTCGTGCCGCGGAAAGTTTCTGCACAAGGAGCAATACATGAAGGTAATTACCTATTCTTAAGGCCTTGTACTTAGTTTCCTTGCTTTGATTCGTAGGCGTAGCGCTCAAATTTCTCTTTACTAACTTAGGTGCCCCCGAGATGGTGTGCGGATAAGATGGATTGTTGGGAGGCGATGGTGAATGAGTGGTGCTCTGACGAAGGGCGAGCCGTCCACAACAATGCCAAGGAACGGCGTGCCCAAATGGAAGGTGTGCCACACCATCAAGGCAGCGCCAACTTATTTCAGTTCGGGCGGAACTGGGTATGTGGTTTGCTTCATAATTCCTGCAATTCATTCTTGATGCTAGCTTGACCCCTTTATTAATACTTTGTTCCTCTCTTGTAGGCGCATTACAATAAGACGGAGGTGCCACAGGTGTACGATCTCTATGCCATGGCCCATACTACCTCATACAAGAAGGCCAAGGCATTCTCTGAGTCTGACCTCGATAATCCCGAGAACTTCACCAACATCTCGTCCCACAACAAGCTCGTGAGGTACAGAAATGTGGGGAAGGCGGTGAATGGGGATGACTTCAACCCAAGCCAGCATCCTATTGATCCAGAGCTGGTGATGATAGCTGGTGGCGGGAGGCCCCATGGCTCGATAGCCATTGGAGATGGACTTATACGGTCTTCGCACACTCTCCGGCAGATCAAGGCACGCCAAACGAGCTCATGTCCTAAGATAACGCCTCGTCCATGGCCAGTCCAGCTCGCCATCGAGGTTAGTCATACGGACTCAGATAGCTTTCCTCCATTACATTGTGTGTGCGAACAAAGATGATTACAATGCTAACGAGGAGTTGTGTTGCAGGCTGCTCTACAGAAAGAGAGAGAGGCAACCGAGGCGCTTCTGGCGGAACAGGCCCGGCAGGCGGCGGAGGAGAAGAGGGATTTGGAGGTGAGGACGGCTAGGTTGTTGGAGGAGGAGATGGCACGGAACGATGTGTCTAACCGGGCCATGTACGAGCTCATCGTGGTAAGTTTCTTCTTCATATTAGCCAAATCATGCACTACATGTTCGTTTCATTAATAACCAATATGATTGACTTGTCAAAACCAAATGTGCAGTCTTTGTGCGAGAAGACCGGCCAGACCCCTCCGCCGATGCCAGTCATTACCACGGCTGGAACGGTGAGTTTCATTTGAATGGTCATTAGTTACTAGTCTTAACATTTCATACACTTGTAGCTCTAGTGCACCCGTTGCATGGCAATCCCTACTCACTCACATTGATATCTATTGATGGGCATCTCCATAGCTCGTTGATACGCCTAGTTGATGTGAGATTATCTTCTTCCTTTCCCTTGCAACCTCCACCATATTCTATTCCACCTATAGTGCTATATCCATGGCTCACGCTCATGTGTTGCATGAGAGTTGAAAAGGTTTGAGAACACCAAAAGTGTGAAACAATTGCTTGGCTTGTTCATCGGGGTTGTGCATGATTTAGATACTTTGTGTGGGGAAGATGGAGCATAGCCAGACCATATGATTTTGTAGGGATAACTTTCTAAGGCCATGTTATTTCGAAAGGACACGATTGCCTTGTTGGTGTGCTCGAAGTATTACTGTTTTTATGTCAATATTAGACTATTGTTTTGAATCTTACGGATCTGAATATTCATGCCACAAAAAAGAATATTACATGGATAAATATGTTAGGTAGCATTCCACATCAAAAATTCTGTTTTTATCATTTACCTACTTGAGGACGAGCAGGAATTAAGCTTGGGGATGCTTGATACGTCTCCAACGTATCTATAATTTTTGATTGTTCCATGCTATTATATTATCTGTTTTGGATGTTTTATATGCATTAATATGCTATTTTATATTATTTTTGGGACTAACCTATTAATCTAGAGCATAGTGCCAGTTTCCGTTTTTTCCTTGTTTTTGAGTATTGCAGATAAGGAATATTAAACGGAGTCCAAACGGAATAAAATCTTCGGAATAATTTTTTTGGACCAGAAGACATCTACCAAGCTAGGAGACCAAGGCAGGAGAGCCGCCGTGTGGCCACAAGCCACAGGGGCGCGCCCAGGGGGGTAAGGCGCGCCCCCCTGGCTTGTGGGCCCACGGCAGCTCCCCCAACCCTATTTCTCGGCCTATAAATTCACAAATATTCCCTGGATACCGAAGAGAGCCACGAAAACACTTTTCCGCCGCCAGGAGCCTCGGTTCCCGTGAGATCCAATCTTGGAGCCTTTTCCGGTAATCTGCCGGAGGGGGATTCGATCACGGAGGGCATCTACATCAACTCCATTGCCCCTCCGATGATGCGTGAGTAGTTCACCACAGACCTTCGGGTCCATAGCTAGTAGCTAGATGGCTTCTTCTCTCTCTTTGCTCTTCAATCCCATGTTCTTCATGATCTTCATGGAGATCTATCCGATGTAATACTCTTTTGCAGTGTGTTTGTCGAGATCCGATGAATTGTGGGTTTATGTTCAGATTATCTATGAATATTATTTGAGTCTTTTCTGAATTCTTATATGCATGATTTCGTATCTTTGCAAGTCTCTTCAAGTTATTGGTTTGGTTTGGCCAACTAGATTGGTAATTCTTGCAATGGGAGAAGTGCTTAGTTTTGGGTTCAATCTTGCGGTGTCCTCACCCAGTGACATAGTAGGGGTAGCGAGGCACGTATTGTATTGTTGCCATCGAGGATAAAAAGATGGGGTTTTCATCATATTGCTTGAGTTTATCCCTCTACATCATGTCATCTTACCTAATGCGTTACTCTGTTCTTCATGAACTTAATACTCTAGATGCAGGCAGGAGTCGGTCGATGTGTGGAGTAATAGTAGTAGATGCAGAATCGTTTCGGTCTACTTGACACGGACGTGATGCCTATATGCATAATCATTGCCTTGGATATCTTCATAATTATTCGCTTTTCTATCAATTGCTCGACAGTAATTTGTTCACCCACCGTAATACTTGCCATCATGAGAGAAGCCTCTAGTGAAACCTATGGCCCCCGGGTCTATTTTCCATATTATACTTTCAGATCTAAAACCAAAAATACCAAAAATATCTTGCTGCAATCTTTTTACTTTTGTTTTACTTTACTTTCAAGCAATCATATCTATCTATCTCTATCAGATCTCATCCTTGCAAGTAACCGTGAAGGGATTGACAACCCCTTTATAGCGTTGGGTGCAAGTGTTTGATTCTTTGTGTAGGTACATCTATTGGGGACTTGCTTGTATCTCCTACTGGATTGATACCTTGGTTCTCAACAACTGAGGGAAATACTTATCTACTTTGCTGCATCACCCGTTCCTCTTCACGGAAACCAACGCATGCTCGAGAAGTAGCACATCGCACGATCCTTCTCCAGGGCCAAGTAGTGCTCCAGGTGACACCGGCCCGAGCAACCCCGGTGCTTCACCTCCGTGATGACGAGGACGGTAAGCCCTAATATGCCACTTACTTGGCTCATTTTCTCAAACAAAGACAAACTTAGCACTTAGACAAAATTACGTACTTTCGGTCTGTCGGAGCTCCTTGTGAGAGTTTCATGTCTCTTCTTGATGGAGGAATCCTGACTGTTGTCGCGGGGGTCGTTTCTTCTTCTCCTTCTCTCGATATATACCTTGGTATATTGCGGGAGAGGAGAAGGGGAAACGACCATCACCGACGGTCGAAATATTAGTGTTAGGTAATGTCCACCAACATACACCACCATATAAGTGTGAGTGAGTGCGCACCATACACACCATGAGGCATGAGAGTTTTTCTAAGGAAAACCTCGAAAGACCGAAAGTCAAGCTCAACAAATGGTATAATAACCTTGGTTAGCTCATATACTTAGCTTATTTAGTTCATTTATGACATAATTAGCTTACTTAGGTCAAAAATGGCATAATAGCCTTGGTTAGCTCATAAATGTCATATTTTACCTAAGTTAGCTTTGTTTCCTCCAAAATGACATAGTAAGCTTACTTACCTCCAAAATGACATATTGTACCTAAGTTAGCTCTAAAATGACCTATACTTAGCATTGTTTCCTCCATAATGACATAATAAGCTTAGTTAACTCAAAAATGGCATAATAGACTTGGTAACCTCATAAATGCCATAGACTTAGCTTATTTTCTTGCAAAATGACACAATAAGCTTAGTTAGGTCAAAAATGTGATAATTACCTAGGTTAGCTCTAAAATGACACAAATAAGCAATAAGAAGAAGAAAAACAAGAAGAGAAAGAGAGAGAGAAGAAAAATGCTTCTTCATCATCTTCTTCTTCTAGATCTTCTTCTATTTCTAGATCTTCTTCTACTTCTTCTAGTATTCTTATTCTAACTTTCTTATTTCCAATTTTGCAGATTTGATTGACTTCACGGCAACTTGCTTTGATGTAGTGCTAGTGTTTACTTTCTGTTTTCATTTTGTATCGATGAACTTACGTGAAACTTTCTACCTATGTATGAGACTATGTATGTATGGATGAAACTATTGTAATATGGTGAACAATGTGACATTTGATACTTTTAATTTGGTATAATTGTTGGTTGATCATATCCATATGGCAGGGATATTGTTTCTGTGAAATATATATATACATATCATATATTTGCCTGTGAAAATTCTTGAATATAACAAAAACAGGCAAAAAAGAGGCAATACAGCCTCTTTGCCGTCGGCCACCGTCGGCAAAGACCTCTTTGCCATCGGCCACCGTTGGCAAAGTGGGCACGTGGCAGCCACCTGTTAAACCTGGGAGCACCAGGCCTGGGGCCATTTGGCCTCTTTGCCGTCCGGGGCAGACGGCAATGGGCTGGGTGGGGGGCCGTCCGGGGCAGACGGCAAAGAGCTAGGCGGGGCCGTCCGGGGCAGACGGCAATGGGCTGGGTGGGGGCCGTCCAGGGCAGACGGCAAAGGACTGGGCCGGGCCGTCTGGGGCAGACGGCAATGGGCTGGGTGGGGGCCGTCCGGGGCAGACGGCAAAGGACTGGGTGAGGGTCGTCCGGGGGCAGACGGCAAAGGGCTGGGTGGGGGCCGTTAGCCACCTAACGATGCTAACGTCAGTGCTACGCCGGCCAGCCGCGTTGCCGTCTGCAGGCTGACGGCAAAAAAACTTTGTCGTCCACTAGGCCAAGGCAGACGGCAAAGAACCCCTTTACCGGAGTTTATTCGAACAAAAAATTGGCTGTCTGCTGGCTGACGGCAAAGGCCTTTGCCGTCCGTGGTTGTGCCCTTTGCCGTCTGCCATGGCAGACGGCAAAGAGCCTGATTCCTGTAGTGAGGGGCCTCGCCGGAAGGGCCGCCACCCTAGATCCAATCGCTCTCCAGCGCAAGGAGGAGCAGCAAGGGCCTCGCCGCTGCAGTCGGGGACGCCGCTCGATGGAGGCGGAGTCCGAGATGAAGCCGGCGACGACGGTCGGCAGGGCAGCCGTACAGGCGCGACATAGATCAACGGGCGGGCCGGCGCGCGAACGGCGGCTGTGATGGGCCGCCGCATGGCGCGAGGCCGCCGGGTTGGGGCGATGCAGGAGTCCCGATCGGAGCAGGGCGATGACGGCCGGCGTAGGTCGACGGGCGAGTAGACGCGCGGGCGACGACCGTGAGGGGCCGCCGCGTCGCGCGAGGCCGCCGGGTCGGTGTAGAGGCCGGGTCGCGCCGATGTCGGAGTAGAGGCGCGGGGTCGACGGCGGTGGCGGGCGACGCAAACCGATCTTAGATCGGAAAACCAAAAAGAAAACGCCGATCAATGCGACCGGCGGAAGAGAGAAAACCCCGGATCAATAGATCGGGAAAAAGACTCTCTAGGGCAGCCGGTCAACACGACTGGCGGACGAACCCTAGGTACGGGCGGTGCGGCCCCCGACGGCGGTCATGGAGACCGCCCGCCCCGGGGGCGGTGCGCGGTGCGGAAGCGTTGGGCGCCGGCTAGGTCTAGGAACTTGCGGCAGTTAAAGGGAGAGAGGGATTTGATGAAATAGTTGGTGTATTGCTTGAGCCTCGTGGCATATATATAGGAGTACAATGATAAACTTGGAGTACAAGAAAGGCAGGACAAATCCTAGTCTATTTCATATTTCCTAATAATCAATGTACTCAACAATATATATACACAGCTTGAGCCTCGCCGGAAGGGCCGCCGCCCTAGATCCAATCGCTCTCCAGCGCAAGGAGGAGCAGCAAGGGCCCCGCCGCTGCAGTCCCCGGCTGGGCCACGGGCTTGCCTGGCGCCAGCCTCATGTGGTAGCAAGGGGGGAGGGAGAGGAGGCGGGAGGTTTTTTTTTTGTCCTGGCGAAATGAAAAACTAATGGTCCAGGTTTTTACTGGGTAGTGGGATGCCACACATTTCATTTGGGTATATGTGCGTACACAATCAGATACGAAGTATTTCACTCATTTTGCTTTAGCACATGTGATTTCTTCTTCTTTTTCTTGGCCCAAATCACTCTTTGATAGCAGGCATTTATTGCAACCAACTTATTTTATTCCTTCAGCCCGGGATCACTCACACATACTTTTAGCTTGATTCCACACTCCATAACACTTTTAACTTTTGAACCAATGATCCGTTTTTCAATCCGTTTGCAGATCTGAGTTCATGACATTTAAATCTTTAAAACAAGATCAATTTTGGACATGGTTTGAACAAGTTCAAAATTCATTTTTTGATAGAATAATGAAACTTATATGATACATCCTGCATCCACATATATAGGGACTAATACGTCTTTCGAGATAATCTTCGACAAATGATAAAATTATTAATAGATGAGATGTTTGATATAAAATTATATCATCACAAACTCCTTTCACATATGAATTCGAGGGTATGCTTTGTGTGACATGCATGTCATATAATATTATGGATGGAGGGACTATACTGGATGGTACATGGCATTTAAATCTTTAAAACAAGATCACTTTTGGACATGTTGAACAAGTTCAAATTGGAATGCTGATACAATAATGAAACTTATATGATACTTCCTCCGTCCACATATATAGGGTCTAATAGGCCTTTCGAGGTAGCCTTTGATCAATGATAAAACTATTAATATATGATATGTATGGTATAAAAATTATATCATCACAAACTCCTTTCATATATGAGTTCGAGGGTATGCTTTTTGAGACATCCATGTCATATAATATCGTAGATTGAGAGTGTATACCGGATGGTACAATAATGAAACATGGAAAAGAGAGTGGACGGAAATAATAATGAAAACATGTAAAATAGCCATGCCACAGAAATAAAATCGTATGGAAAACTAAGCCCAACCCTGAAAAATAATTTGACAAAATGATATGAAATTTTTATTTCAAGACTTCAAAAATAGTACCCGATATCCGGAATGAAAAAGCAATGAAAACATGCAACGAAAAAATAATTTGAATTTGAGAAAAATTCAACCGTATCCAAAATTGATCTTGTTTTGAAGACTTAAATATCATGAGTACTAATATCCAAACGGTTTGTCAATCGGATATTTTGTTTAAAAGATATAATTGATACAAATTACGTAATTGGACTAAAAAGCATGGGTGTATGGGATGCAATACCACCTTTTTACTTCAAACATACCTACTAGTCACTCTTTCCTGGGCCACCTTACTAGTTGTCCCACACGTCAGTGAGGTGGGTAAGAAATTAGCTGAATTGAAGAAGAGAGAGAAGACAACATGATGTATATGTCTCAGCCAATGTGTGTATTTACATAATAGAGCAATACCTGCACACATCCCCAGCCAATATGTGTGGCGTCGCAGTACCCGGTAGAAGCCGGGAACACTAGAAAAACCAATCTCGCATTACCTGTGGTGACTTTGTTTAGAGGAATCTCACGCCGTGCCTAGAGCATCTGCAACGGGACTTGGCAAATATGACCCCCTAAACGTCCGCAGACGCACCCGGTCAGTGGCCGGGCGTGTCCCCTATTTGTCCGTCCGCTCAGCCACATTTCTCATTTTCTTCCTCATATGTCTGGTCACTTGCACATGATTGGTGGAGAGGAAGAGAGAGAAAGAAAATAATGAATAAAGAAAAAGAAAAGGTGGTCCGGGATGAGGTCGCGTCCTACATGGCGGATTGACCGGGCGCGCCCGGATGCGTCCGCGAGCCCTCATATCCTCCATATATTTGAGATGGATATAAGGGTTCACGGACAACCCGGATGTATAGGGATGATATGAGGGATCCGGTTGGGTCACTTTTTTCCTTCTCTACTGTCCTGTCACTGGCCGGCACCCGGTGAGTGACCGGGCGTGTCCCCTATTTGTCCGTCCGCTCAGCCACATTTCTCATTTTCATCCTCATATGTCCGGTCACTTGCACGTGATTGGTGGAGAGGAAGAGAGAGAAAGAAAATAATGAATAAAGAAAAAGAAAAGGTGGTCCGAGATGAGGTCGCGTCCTACGTGGCGGATTGACCGGGCGCGCCCGGATGCGTCCGCGAGCCCTCATATCCTCCATATATTTGAGATGGATATAAGGGTTCACGGACAGCCCGGATGTATAGGGATGATATGAGGGATCCGGTTGGGTCACTTTTTCCCTCTCTACTGTCCGATCACTGGCCGGGCGCATCCACGGACGTATGAGAGGTCGTTTGAGGCGTACGGTTGTAGATGCTCTTAGTATTGAAGCGGTGTCTACTTGTCGACATGACCTTGGAACGAGATGGCAAGAACAAAATGGATATAGATTTAGGGAACTCGTTAGATGGCGGGCTGCTTCCCTAATTTTATTTAAGAAAATAGAGTGACCCGGTTTATAGAAAAGAACTAGGCAAAAACCCTACATAGCATGAATTTTTTTGCGAGGGTACCAGCTCGATCGATCAACGCTTCTATTGATTTTCTTCCTTCCGATTTTTGGTTGAGTGATCCAAAATCACACTGAGTCCATAGGAGAGTGATGACCCACAAGTATAGGGGATCTATCGTAGTCCTTTCGATAAGTAAGAGTGTCGAACCCAACGAGGAGCAGAAGGAAATGACGAGCGGTTTTCAGTAAGGTATTCTCTGCAAGCACTGAAATTATCGGTAACAGATAGTTTTGTGATAGGATAATTCGTAACGGGTAGCAAGTAACAAGTGGAACAAAGGTGCAGCAAGGTGGCCCAATCCTTTTTATAGCAAAGGACAAGCCTGGACAAACTCTTATATAAAGCAAAGCGCTCCCGAGGACACATGGGAATTTCTGTCAAGCTAGTTTTCATCATGCTCATATGATTCGCGTTCGTTACTTTGATAATTTGATATGTGGGTGGACCGGTGCTTGGGTGCTGTCCTTACTTGGACAAGCCTCCCACTTATGATTAACCCCTCTCGCAAGCATCCGCAACTACGAAAGAAGAATTAAGATAAATCTAACCATAGCATGAAACATGTGGATCCAAATCAGCCCCTTACGAAGCAACGCATAAACTAGGGTTTAAGCTTCTGTCACTCTAGCAACCCATCATCTACTTGTTACTTCCCAATGCCTTCCTCTAGGCCCAAATAATGGTGAAGTGTCATGTAGTCGACGTTCACATAACACCACTAGAGGAGAGACAACATACATCTCATCAAAATATCGAACGAATACCAAATTCACATGATTACTTATAACAAGACTTATCCCATGTCCTCAGGAACAAACGTAACTACTCACAAAGCATATTCATGTTCATAATCAGAGGAGTATTAATTATCATTAAGGATCTGAACATATGATCTTCCACCAAGTAAACCAACTAGCATCAACTACAAGGAGTAATCAACACTACTAGCAACCCACAGGTACCAATCTGAGGTTTTGAGACAAAGATCGGATACAAGAGATGAACTTGGGTTTGAGAGGAGATGGTGCTGGTGGAGATGTTGATGGAGATTGACCCCCTCTCGATGAGAGGATCGTTGGTGATGACGATGGCTTCGATTTCCCCCTCCGGGAGGGAAGTTTCCCCGGCAGAACAGCTCCGCCGGAGCCCTAGATTGGTTCTGCTCAAGTTCCGCCTCGAGACGGCGGCGCTTCGCCCCGAAAGCTCTGTTATGATTTTTTCCAGGTCAAAACCCTCCATATAGCAGAAGATGGGCACCGGAGGCCTGCCAGGTGGCCCACAAGCCTGCTGGGCGCGCCCAGGGGGGTAGGGCGCGCCCCCCTGGCTTGTGGCCACCTGGTGGGTCCCCTGATGTATTTCTTCCGCCCAATATTTTTTATATATTCCAAAATAATTCTCCGTAGATTTTCAGGACTTTTGGAGTTGTGCAGAATAGGTATCTCAGATTTGCTCCTTTTCCAGTCCAGAATTCCAGCTGCCGGCATTCTCCCTCTTCATGCAAACCTTGTAAAATAAGAGAGAAAAGGCATAAGTATTGTACCAAAATGTGTAATAACAACCCATAATGCAATAAATATCAATATAAAAGCATGATGCAAAATGGACGTATCAGAGAGCCAATACTATTAAAAAGGAATGATGTTTTGATCATGAATCATTTGCTCAAGTTCTTAGAGATATTGCTCCCACTACTACAGAATGGTCCAAAGATGACACATCAATCAGAGACCCTTCGATAAAACTGTGTGCGATGACCAAATCGCAAATGGTATAGTGCAAGCTCCGTCGCTAATGACGTAAACTGTGTGCGATGGCGTATCCATCAAATACGATCTAAAAAATAGTTGCGTGTGCGATGTTTGGCAAACAGTTGGCCAAGATAAACTGTTTGCGATTGGATAATATAACACAAACGCTTATGAAAATACAAGTGTGTGCGATGCACGACATACAGTTCACCCCGATAAACTGTTTGCGCGGATTGTCCAGATCATCACGTGTGCGATAGACGGCATACAGGTCACTCGAATGAACTGTTTGTGATGAGGTAAAATAACATAAATGGTTACATAGATCAAGATGTGTGTGATAGACAGCATACAGTTCACTGGGATGAACTGTGTGCGATAAGCAAAAATAACACAAACGGTTTCTCAGATCAAGATGTGTGTGATGTACACAGGCCACTCGGATGTGTTGTGGGCAAACGGTTCCGGATAAAGAACTGTATGGGACTGATGAAATCATCACCGACGGCCTTGGTTGTTTATTCCGTATGCGATGTGATTTGCTCAATCTGCCCACAAACATCTATGCTCTGTTTAGAAGAACATGGTTGCATAACCAAATTAAGCATCCAATACACACATAACATTGGCGCACACCTTAATAAACTATTACATGCATAATAAATGTATCCCTCTAAAACTATGAACATTTCTGCATAGAGGGAGTATGAGAATTGAGAAACGATCATCAAATCATCTACTTCTTGTGACGCTTGCCGCCAGTGCTCTGCTTGTGGCTCGATCCCTCGTTGTCTTCAGGTAGGAGGCACTTCCTCATGTCAACGATCCGCCTGAACATCTCCATCCAGATCGGATGTTTGGTGTGCACCACGAACCGACAGGGCGTGTCCACTACAGCATGCATGGTGAACTGGCGCTCGTCGTCGGCAGCCACTGGGAGCGCCATTGGAGCCGCGCAGGATACCCTCGATCGTGGTTCTGCTTCTTAAGGTCCGGATATTAACCGTCAATTGCATATTGATGTCCAGATATTAATCAGCCATTGCATACTAAGGAAAAGATAGTACTACCAAAATAAGAGTCTCCCTCATAAGATGTCATTTGCATGGTTGTATCACAAATGACAGAAATAGTACAAAGGTTCAAATTCCAGTATTACAATACTCAAATTCAAATATTACAAGGTTCAAACCGATAATAGAAATGAAATTCAGCTTATGCAGGAAACTTTGTCATGCAGCTCTAGACGCCTGCGCTGATCAGCTAAACATGAACATATATGATAGGTTCATACTGATATTACTACTAGTCTCGCAACTTCAATATTTCTGCAAAGGGATCCGCCACTGACAAGTCATTTATGGGCTTGGCATTAGGACTTCCGAATAGTCTGTCAAATGAAGTTACAAAACGAAATTGTGCTTCTACAGAGAGTTTTCCATTCTGTCCTAGTCGCCGGAGCTGATCATCAAACCATTCTTTTTTGCGCGATAAATGTAGGGAAAATCTCATTATCTTTAGCACACTTGCTCTCACAACAAAGAACTTGGCAAATATAATCTCCGGTAAGGTCCCTCGGTAGGAGTTCAAGGTAATTTCTGAGAGATGGAGATCAAGGCATTCGATGGGATTGTTATATTGTATCACATTATCCACTACCGGGCCTAACCGTATCTGCGAAAGAAGAGAATGTATTAGTGCTTGGACACACAACGGACCTCTTACGATTTGCAGGGTTTCAAAATTTGAACTCCCTTGTGTTTAAAATTTAACATGAAAGAGCATCACCTCGACATATAGCTTCTCTAGGCAAGGAAAGAATCTCAGCAATCTGACAACTTGGTCCAGGTCGGGGCCGATAGATTCTACTGCTAAGACCTTCACTCCGCGTAGATATGGGGTCAAGCTTGCCGATATGATTTTCTGGATGACAAACGAACATACATCTTTAATAGAGAGAGAAAAAATGTTAATTAAAGAATGAGAAGAGGGCGATTGTTGTACCTGAACGGTTATGGATCCAAAAACAATTTCAGATAAGTTGACGGGCGAGTAGCCAAACACTGTCAATTTCGGCGCATGAATGACCCTGATTCTTGTTGGACCTTGTTGATCAACAACAAGTAATCTCTCAAGTAAAGGCACGTCCACAATGACCATTTGGTGCTTCACCTTGTGCGGTTTCCTGTTGCAACACCAGCAATACACACAAATTGCCCGGAGACTCATGGAGGTGATGTGAAGGCTACTCAACCCATTGATCGCCTGAATATGAAGGTACTCGAGCGCAGTACAGCCGCGGAGCAGGCGCTCCATGTTGTCATTGGGGATGTAGGCGGCGACGAGCTCAAGGTGCGTCAGTCGAGGTAGCAAAAGAGCAGGATTGGCGTTAATCTGGGGGAAATGGCAGTTCAAGAACCTTGCGAAGCGCAGCGTTGGCGTGAGGCGCAGCGCGGAGAGTGGCAGCGAGCGCATATGTCCGTCATTAAAATGGAGCTCCTCGAGATGATCTAGGGCTGGCGATAAGAACCACTCGTCAAGCTTGGCTCGGTCCTTGCCATTGGAACAGAACTTGCCCATGGTAAGGCCTTTGATTGGGCCACAGTGCATACCAAGGATCTGGGATAGTGCATCCAACCGTTTGCGATAGCCAGTGCAAAGCATGTGCTTGCTAATGATGCCGAGAGGGGCGCAGCGCCATAGGGGGCGCCATCGCCGAGAGAGGATGGTTGTGCGCACGCCATCTTCGATAGGGAGGAGGAAGATGATGACTCTCAACATATCGTCGGGGAGGCTGCTGATGAAGTCTACGCCTATCGAAGGCGCTTGTGTTTCTGGCTCAGCCCGCCTCCGCTTGTTGGCAACCTCGACATCCACATCCAGAGAATGGCCGCCGGCATATCTTTCTGTCAAGAGTGGAGCAGTGGGAGGATAGTGATTATGTAGCTAGATAAGGGTAGAAGAATAGTGCATTGGTAATTGCAAGTTACTACTTACTAGGTAGGAACAATTTTAACAGATTAAGAAAATGAAATCCCAATTGGTTGCTGAAATACTACACAGTTACATTGATATTGCTACACAAGTCAACTTGCAGATACTACAAAGAACACTTACTTCCAACATAGCATGTACGGAGAATGTCGTCGGGGAAGGTAGCATTTATCGTCTGGTAAGGCTCTTTTAGGTGCAGCTTAATTTTAGTGCCAGCTTTCAGTACATAAAACTTAGAAATTTCTCCCCAAAGGCCTTCTTCAAAGTAGGAGTGACAATCTTCATCAATTTTTATAGAAACAACGATTGTAAATCCATGGTTTGTGCTCGATGTGACATCCCTGGAGTCTTCAGTTATGTAATGGCAAAGATTTAGCGCTACAGTTGTCATTGCATCGCAAGGGATGTACTGCAGGAAATGATAAGATTGTTATAGAACATGGTAACATGATAGTATTAGAGTAGTAGTTAAAAGAACAGCATATGCACATCAGTTGATTTGAAAGGATAAAAAATTACAAGTAAACAGATAATGTAACCATGATGTCGTGCAAATATATATGAGAGTAAACGAAAGAACAATACAACATTAGTTTGCATAATATAGAAGGAGAAGGATAAGAAGAAGAAGAAATCACATTTGACGTAAATGCTGCATGTGGCACCTTTTATCCAAATGTAGCAATCTATAGTATATGTTCAGAAAAAGAATAGGCCATGCATGTCAACCCAAGTAGTGTGAGATTGAACATACCGTGCGCTGCGTGAAGTTGTCTGATACGGTGAGATGGAACTCCTCGTTTTTTTGGGCGAGTCCACATAGCCCTGATGTGTCCTTGCACTGTACATTCTATGAATGAAAACCCTCAAATCAGCTAGAAGAAACATGAATCCACGGCGATTTCGGACGGGTGATTAAAAGGGGCCGACGGACTGGGATAAGAGATGAGCTGAAATATTTCAGTAGATTAGTTACCCGCTTCTTCATGGGGAAAAACCTAGTACCGAAGATTCCCCAATCGGGCGAGCTGGGTCGACAGAGAGCAGTGCCGAGAAAGTCAGTGCCGATAGGCCGCGACAATCGGCAGTGGAGATATGCGGTGGCATTTTGCGGCAGCCGGCGGCGGCGACAGACGTCGAGCTAGGTGGTTGCCGCGGGGATAGGCGGTGACATGCATGGAGAGTCCCGGAGTACTAGTGTTAGTGTAGGTGCTACTGGGGTTGGGGAGGGGGAGGGGAGCAGGCGAGGGTTTTGTGACGTGTGGGTGCTGAGGTTTTTTTTTCAAGTGCTGCTGAGGGATTCTGTCTAGCTTTAGTGACGTAACTGCACCTGCCTTTGGGTGTATGACATGTGGACCAGCCACCTGTTGGGCCCACATGTCATAGACACAAAGGCAGGTGCAGTAAGTCACTGAATCTTAGTCCCCTAGAATAATGTGTTTCGGAGGAAACGGTTTATTAGATCCAACCGTGTGTGATAAATCCTATAAAAATATTACTCTCAATTAAACTAGCACTCCGGTGTGATGGAGATACCGCATAATGAAAGTCGTCGCACAGTTTCAATCTCAGGAAAAAATATAATACACAAGCATAGATATAATACACACAAACTAGATATATTCAATCCAACATTTTTTTTCGAAACAGTCAATCCAACATCTCATCTTCATGCTTGATGGTTAAGATTCTCCAGAAACTGGGCGTACGCGGCGTGCGCTATCCTGGCTGAATACTTCTGCTTGAAGGAGCCAACGGCTCGTCCTCTTGCATGCGCCAGAACACTCGAGTACGTGTTGTTAATCTTATGGTTGCAGAACGGGCATCCATAGCCCCCATTCTTCCTGACACGCTTGTTATACTTTCCAGCCATAAGCTCTCTGAGCCTTTGCCTCTTGAACCTCTCCTGGACGTCTTCGTCCTCGCTGCCCACATCGTCAGATAGCACCTACACATAGTAAAAAATGTGACAAACGTATATTTTTATAATGCGAATTTGCAAGGCAAAGTTTATGAAACATACTAGCTATATCATGCGACAACGTGAACCCTAAATCGAAGCTAACTGATTTGATGCCAAAAGTTGGCATGCCATGTTTTGGTAGCAAACCAATAAGCCTATCATATGTATTTACCAAAAATGGGTATATATGACCAACCAGTTCTCCGTCTAAGTCGTTGTCGTCGCTGGAGTGTTCGTCGGAGTCGCTGTGGACCACCGGCTCCGGCTGGGGAAGCAAGGCGGCGGCGACAACGTCAAGGCCGCGCTGCTGTCCGCGCAATACGTCATCTCCGACGACGGCAATCTATGTGCCCACCTTCACACTGTGCTCGGGTGCTTCGCCGGCACCGACGTGGTTACTCCCTCCCATGGTGCAGGGAGGCCGCTGATGACGATTGAGAACGGTGGCAAGCATGTAGGGGGGGTGAGAGAGGATTGTGTGTAGCGAGAATGTTAAAGCCAACGGCTCGGGCGCGGTTAATAAAGGGGGATTGGGACATGAGAGGGAGGCAGGCGGCGGTTTAAAGGGACGGCTCGCCTCCCGGTGAGGCGCCTGTGCGCCGGACTGCTGGCATGCGCATAGTCAAATCACACGTCTGACGGCACGTCTACCTGCGAGACTGCTTAGAGAACACGCCTCCCATCAATTCAACCACCTTCTCACACGCATCCCGGTCAGCCTGCGAGGCGACCAGCTGCTAGCATGCATCCCATCAAATCATATCTGCGTTCAAGGATCGCGCTTGATATAGTTTGACCAACTTTAAAGAAAGAAATAGAAATAATTACCATGACAAATATATATGATGTGAAAGTACATTCAATAAAGAATCCAATGGTAATAATTTTTAACTGTAAACATTAACATTTTTTTCTAAATTTGGTCAAAGTTTACAAAGCTTGACTTTATCCAACGCTAATACACAGAGTAAATAAAAAACTTGGATTAATAAACCGTTTGTGATGTAAACGTGACGATTTTGTATTGCATTTATTAATAAGCCCCCGTTTGCAAGAAGCTTAGATGAAAACTTCTCTCAAATTGGACGATTTATTTACCACGACCTATAAGTTCCATGTCATGAAATCATGTCAATGTTTCATGAATTCTAGCTTAGCTGGGCGTTTGCTGCAAATTGATAGCCAAGAGTCAATGTTTGCGGCCCCGAGATGTTCGAAATTCATTGTTTTTCCTTCCATGGGGACTAAACATGCACCCAACACAAAAAATGAATTTCTAATCCATTCGAGCGCACAACCGCGTGTGCATATAGTTCAAATTTGAATTTTACAAATTAAATACCTAAGGAATCAATTTGATGTATATAATGTCCTAATGTTCTTTACAAATCGAATTTTAACACTACACTCCTATTGTCACATGTGCACTACATAAAAAAGTTTGACATGCATGCCTCGATGTGACGGTGGTGTGGTGGGACGAGTGTAGGTGTGGGGTCCGGCACACAATACGCGTCGTATGTGTGCCATCACGTGGGGTTGTCCGGTTAGTTAGGCATCAAGCTAACAACGGGGATTACTCAGGCGGGTATATTGGAGTCCCATCCCCGTCCCCATCACCGCCCTCCCATTCCCGTCACCGTCTCCGTACCCTTGCGCGGGAATAAAATGTTCCCCATCCCCGCCCCGATCATCGCCCTTCCATTCCCGTCACCGTCTCCGTACCCATGCGCGGGGATAAAATGTTTCCCATCCCCTTTGCCACTTCTTTATCCCCGTGGGGAAACCCGACATGCATTTAAGAACAACATTCGATAGTATTTCAATAAAAAAAACAGTACTCCAACGCAAATAAACAATATGTTGTGGCTAGGTTTGGGATTTCTTAGGGATATTTGGGCCAGATGGGTGGGATCTGTGGAAATTTGGGTGACCGAGGTCGCAAATTACGTGGGTTCTACTAATTTCAGAGCCCACATTTAAGTACTTCATGGTTAAGGCGGGTAATGCTATGTATATCCCATCCCCATCCCCGTCGTGCACGCTGGGTAAGGTATTTGACCCACCATCTTCCCCATGGGAATTCAAGCTGGCACTTCTCCGTGCCCTAATATAGTAAACATCCATGGGGATGCGGGTAGCGGTTTTAACCAATGACAGCTTCAGGTGAGGCACACGTGCCACGTCAAAAGTCGTGCATTGGGTATATATTTAAAGCATCTCGATCATGACCTTTTCATGCATATGTTTGTGTCTCATGCATGCGGAGGTGGTCCTCATACACTCATTCATGCGGTTACCACCGACACACCCATTCGTTGCCCCCCGCGTGGTATATCACCTTGGATGGCGCGCGCGAGAGGGGTTTGATCAAAGGTGGATTCATCTTAGACCATGTTTCGGCTAATATCATGGTGAGATTACGGACGAAAGTTTGGGCGCATGTGTGCATGCGCGTGCTCATTGTACAAGTTGTGAACCTCCTTTTTTTCGATTTGCGAAGGTGCCACATGAAAGGTGTGCATTGGGTATTCAAAACATCACACAACACCTTCGTACATATGTTAGGGCAACATGGAGGCGGTGGTTGTCCTTGGACACCGCCCCCCTGCACAATTATTAGTGTCACTCTCCCATCGGTGGCCTCGGTTAGTTTTGTACCGCAATAAGAGAGGTTAATTATTGTGGATTCTTTTTTGGTCGATGTTTGCGATAGGCCATGTGGGTGTGAGATTACATGGTATAATTTGAGTGTGTGTAGTGTGTGCATGAATATAATGTCTCCCCCATCGGCTCGAATGGGGGGGGGGTATATATATACCACGCGTCGTGAACCTCGCTTTCCGTGCCGACTTTAAGATTCCCGAGGAAGGTGTGCCACGCTAAAGTTTGTGTGCTGGGTATGTAAACATCACACAACACTTCCATGCATATGTTTGATCCACGCTTAGACAGTGATTGTCTTTGGATACTCCTTCGCGTGGTTGTCGTTGGAAAGTCCATTCCTGGGCCCGCGTGGATGTCCATCACATTGACTAACAACGAGAGAGAGGTTACCATGGTGGAATCTTCAATTGTTTTGTGTTATGGTATACATTATATAGGTCATTTGAGTTTCCTTAATTAGCCAAGTCTGAGCATACGCCTACAAATGCGTGAATCGTCCCCATCGACGCTCGGCATACTAGTTGTACGCCTCATGAACACTCGCTCGGGGGGGGGGGGGGACTTTCCCGTTCCAAAGCATGTGACCCATCAAAGTTGCACATGAGGTATATATATATTAGTGAATTCAAACGCAACACAACATTTCCGTACACATGTTTGCACCACCAACAGGTGATGGATGTATTCGACACTCCATCGCGTGGTTAATTATCGGCGCCACGCCCATTCATGGGCCTCGGTGGACGTCCACCCTTTTCGACTGACAACGGGAGAGGTTTGACAAAAATGTTGATTCTTTGGTCGGGATGTCCGTGTTTCGAGATGCATGGGCCATAGTACACCTTTGATCGGAAAAGAGATGGGGTGGTTCGACCATGCTGGATTCATGTATATGTTTCATTTTCGTGTTACGACATGAGTGATACGCAAGACCTGTGTGGGGGCATGTATTCGTGGCTAGGATTCCCCCTCCACCGACGTGGCGACGGAGGAGACATGTGACACATCAAAGTTGCGCATTGGGTATTTTGAACGATCAAACCACCCTGTGCATACATATTTTTGTTCCACATGCAGGTGTGTATGTTTTTTTGAGACAACACAGGCGTGTATGTGTTCTGACCCCTTTCCCGCATTTTTTTATGAAATGCTCCTTTATATTATTATTCCAGGAGTAAATAGCAAACGATTCGAATGTAACAACCGTTTGCGATTGTACACTCAACAGAAACCATTCCATCCGCCGCTGGCACATCAGCACGGTCCACTGGTGGGCGCCGGACACGATTGGGTACCACGAGACTTCCCTCGTAAAAATATCTACCACCTTGAGCCATTTGAAAAATGACGGTTTCACGTTTTTTTCCTATTTGATAGCACACACTTATTATGTTTTGGCTGTGTGCGATGTTTGGTGCTCCCGCCCTGGCCGCGCCGCTTCAATCCCCTAATCTAAATTTTCAGTAGCCCCGGCATTCCCGCCTAGTAAAATTTTCAGTAGCTGCGCGGCATTTCCTCAAACACCACCTACCCCCCCTCCCCACCACAAAACCTCTGCTCAGATAATGTAGAAAAAGAGGAAAACCTCCGCTCCCGCTCGCACCACTCCTCTCCCTCGCTCGAACCATAGCTAGCCCGCCGCCGCCGCCGCTGCCGCCCACGACTCCACCGTCATCCTCTGCAGGCCTTCCCGTGACTATCTCGTAGTCCTCATGAAGATCAATCACAAGGGGGTTGGACTAGAGTCGTCCGTGCAATCGACAGTAGTGCTCCTCCATGTCGAATAATGCACGCACAACTCTGGTCCACCCCGTAGTGTCGGCCTGCGAAGCACCCTCTTCCCCGCAGATCCCCATCCCCATCCTCACCCACACTCCAGAGCCTCGTTGCCTCATCCCGACTATGCTTCCCGGGGAGCTGGAGGAGCGAATGGCCAAAAAGAGGTATATCGAGGCATGTCCGCTGGACGACGGCGAGGTGGCCGCCAACGCCCCCAGACGCGGGCTATGACACAGGTTAAGTATACCCCCCCCCCCTCGTGTTCAACCTACCTGGATCTCCTCCATGCCCCCCTTCCCCCCGGCGCTGATATACTCTGCTTCGATGTCAGGATTTTGCCTTCATCGCCATCGAGACCCTTTTGTCATTACTGAAGGTCGCGTTTTATATATATATATATATATGGCGGTGGCTCGGCATCGTCAGCTACCAAGTCAGACCTCATTGACGACGACGACAAGGCGCCCTATCCGTCTCTTCCAAGGGGAAATAATCCATCCACGACATCAGGGACGTCACCCTGCAAACGTGCTCTTCCAAAGGCAAGGAGATAAGCTGCCACAATAGGGAGCGCACGGTGCGCACCCCCACTCCAGGCTCTTCCCAGGGGTATGAATTGTTCAAAAGTGCAATTTGATATGCTGGAGTATGAATTGTTCAGTTCAATTTCAGTGATGATGCGTTTGGTTGTCTGTAGTGAGCATATACCTTGTTTAGCGTGATATGTGGTTGTTTGTAGTGAACTTATGTCCAGTTTCATTGCTAGATTTGGTTGTTCAATCATACAATTGGTTCCCGTTAAAGCTGTTGTATTTAACACGCCCCTGTTTATTTCAGTTTTCTCACAATGTGATGTTGAATCATACAATTTGATGTTTAAGCACATGGTGCGTTCTATCTTCTATGCAATTTCAACAATACTGATATGAATGGCTGTTTGGTTGTTGTTAAGTCTGTTGTAGTGAGCATATGCTTCCTTTAAAGGTTTTTGGTGGTTTGTGGTTATGATTTGTCCAGTTTCAATTGCTATATTTGGTTGTTTGTAGTATGCCTCTGATCTACTCTGCTTTGCTGTCAGGAATGTGCTATGCTGGAGTATGAATTGTAATGTTCAAAATTGCAATTTGATATGCTGGAGTATGAATTGTTCATTTCAATTTCACTGCCCATGTTTGGTTGTCTGTAGTTAGCATATACCTATATTTGGTTGTTTGTAGTATGCATCTGATCTACTCTGCTTTGCTGTCAGGAATTTTCCTTCATCGCAAACGGGACCTTTTTGTCATTTATGGAAGTCGCGTTCTATGGCGATGTTTTGCCATCGTCAGCTACCAAGTCAGGTCTCATTGATGATAATAACTTGTCGTCGACAAGTGCGCCCTACGCTCGAGTATGAATTTTTCAGTTCAATTTCACGAACGCCTATGTTTGGTTATCTGTAGTGAGCATATACCTTGTTTAGCTATTTTTGGTTGTTCGTAGTGAACATATGTCCAGCTTCAATTGCTAGATTTGGTTGTTCAATCATACAATTGGTTCCTGTTAAAGCTGGTGTAGTTAACATGCCCCTATTTATTTTGGTTTTCTAACAATGTGATGTTCAATCATAGAATTTGATGTTTAATCACATGTTACGTTCTATGAAATTTCAACAATAGCGATATGAATGACTATTTGGTAGCAGTAGTATGCCTTGTTTATTTAGTTATACCCCGCCTATTTTTTTCACTCTGTGATGTTCAATTATACAATTTGATGTTTAAGTACAAGCTTTGTTCTATGCAAATTCAACAATACCATTATGAATGACTTTATTTGGTTGTTGTTAAGCCTGATGTAGTGAACATATGCCTATTTTAATGGTTTTTGGTTCACATGGCTATATTTGTTTCCCATGCTATACTCCCTCCGCCCCATAATAAAAGACGATAATACATCCAATATGTTTGTGCATTGGATGCAATTAGATCTTATATAGTCGGACGGAGAGAGCATCATTTGAGGTAACTAATAAAGATTGCTAGTACAATTGGTCAAAATATGACAATTAAACTATTTATTTACAGCTTGTCCAAGACAACAGTGATATGAAGTATATTAACTCAGAACTATGTACCCTTTTTACTGCACATAATGAGTTATCAGATGACAATCTCTGTATCTTTTTCCTTTGCAGTGGTTCCCAACGCAGTCTACCCAAGATCACCTCTCAAACTACATGATTGTTGGACATGCAAATGTATATGTATTTCTACCAGACTAGAATGACTATCTGGAAGTCATGAAGATATTGAAGGATGGGCGGTCGACCATCACAAGGGATTGGGCTAGAGTCGTGTGTGCAGACGACATGGAGGGCACACTACGGGCATTCCGCTTCACCTTTTACAGCAATCAGAATATATTTTGCCTCTTTCTTTGCCGTTTTTAATACAAGTATTCAACCATCGTTCATTATTCTTTATTTGGTGCTTCTGTAATTCTTTGCCGTTTTTAAATTGTAGCGATTAAAATAATAAAAAATATGCTCTACGGGTCATTACGCCACACACGATTTGTAAGTCTCAACGTTTGTGATATACCTCAAAATCCGACACGTTTCATAGATAGAAAATGTGTGCGACCATGCACACAGTTGCCGTTTGCGAACCGTGTGTGATTTCAGATAATATAACAAACGGTGCAACCGAATGCAACGTTGGTGATACAATCTCTGTCGCACACAATTTAAAATGATCAAACGTTTGTGATGTAGTATGCATCGCAAACGTTGGACCACAGAATAGTGCGTGCGATACTTATCCTGTCGGACACGAGTACGACGTTTCTTAAACCTATCCGATACTTGTACGATGGTTAAATTATAGTCTTAGTTAAATATCGACACAGGTTCGTCCAATATAAGTGTTTGTGATATACCCCTTATCATACACGCTTCATAATCGTGAACTGTTTGTGATTTGGTGCACATCGCAAACGGTGAGCCACAGAATAACGCGTGCGATGTTAGTGTGATCTCACACGAGTTGCAAGGATGGGTCGTATGGGAAGTCCACCATATCTCAAACGGTTGACCGGTGACCCTCGTTTGTGATAGATGCGGACATCCCATACGCTTAGTTTTGCCAAACGTTTGCGTTCGTTGGACACCATCGCCGACGGGTATCTCGTGTCGTGTGGGATAGACCCCCCTATCGCACACACATGCAAGGCGACGGTTTGGAACTACATCGCCGAAAGGGGTTAAAAACCGTTTGTATAGCACGTCGCTGCACCAGTGTCCAAAACCCTCAGCCACACTCTCATTTTCATCCATGTCCTCAACCCTAAATTCCAACTCGGTCCCACCGAAACACATCTATCCAGACTCACCAAGTTACACTTGACATAGCTACTGCCTAAATCCTTGCAACTCGGTCTCACCGAGATACCCTTCGGTCCCACCGAAGTGCACCTGTCAACCTTCTGTTACCCATCGATTTCACTTCGGAATTTTCGAGTGGTTTCGATCGGTCTCACCAAAGTGTGGAAAGTGCTTAGGTCATCACCCATCGATCTCACCGAGCTGTTTCATCCGGTCTCACCGAAAAACGTAAAGTTCACACCTCTTTTACTAGCCAGTCTCACCGAGTGGTTTTACCCGGTCCCACCGAGTAGTGCATAAAGGGGTGTAACTATTGGATTTTTTGTGTTGCCTATATATACCCCCCACCCACTCCACATTCTCAGAGAAAACTAAATATCTTTTCAGTTTTCTCTTTTTTGTTTTATGTTATTTTCATTTCAATTATAATTTGATTTTTCTTTCAAAAACAAACTTGTCCTAAATTCAAATATGAATATTTCTGACTGGGTGAACATTTTGTTTATGCTTTTTGGACATATCTGTTCTGCACTTTAATTTTCCCTTTTGAACTTGAATTTGATTTCAAAACCAAATTTGTTCCAAATCTAGTTTAGTAAATTGGTAGAAGTCAAATACATTATTTGGACTAATGAAATTCATTTCCCTGCCAAATAATTGCAAACCATTTATTTAAATAATTTTCCTTTTGAATCTTTGAATTTATTCCAATAGATCCAATCCAATTCTTTTAGGAATAAATTATGAGGGCTTCGAATATTTCTTGGGTCTTATCAAGAATGCTCGTATGCCAAATTAATATTTCAAATAGTTTTGGTTCCAATTATTTGCTAGCTAGGTTTCCACTACTTGCATTGGGGTTTCAACCCTTTAGTTCAAACATTCAATCAGACAAACCAACTATCAAGCAAGTTTTAGGTAACAAGCAAGCAACATAGGAGTTTTGTAAGACAGAGATTAATTCTTGGTGAAATTCTTAACATACCAGATTTCAGAAAAATCTCGGATGTGATAGCTCGTGACACGTGGCAACGATCGGGTGCTCCCTATCTATAAAAAGTGTCCCTTGAGTAGTTGGGTTTGCCCTGAAGGGTACCCTCTGATTAGTCCTTCCTAGCCATGTGTATCGATGGGTCCTTTTTTGTTAGATAATTATGCTGCCAATTTGTCTATGTCCACGTACGTACACGCAGCCGTCTCAGCCCGAAAAAAAGACTAGGGCTCCTCTGCCTCCCGCCGGCGTTGCCGCTGGTCCGTCTCATCTGTAGTGGCCTTAGGGCCTTGGAAATGTGGTGGATCTCGGCCCTTGCTGATAGGAGGGCTCTGTTTTCAGATGTTTCTTCGAGTTTTATTAGAGTTAGTGTCATGCTTAGGATGATGAGATGGGGGCGGTTCCTTGAAGATGGAATAACATTCTCCTCGCCTAGCTCTCGTCTCGGTGATGTGTCTAGCATCGTCGGTAGGCATGTGGAGGTGTGTCATTGGTGGATTTGTTTAGATCTGTTCTCGTCGGTCTACGTTTGTGTGTCTCCTGGTTGGATCCTTCCGATCTATGCTATTCTTCGTCGGTAGAAGTTTTTGTTCTGTTGTGCTGGTCCTATAGGGTCTTAGCATGACGACTTCCTGATTGTCTACAACAACAAGTTTTGCTTGACTCCGATGAGGGAGGGGCGACGACTGCGGCACACCTTCGGCTCGCTTCAGTGCTTGTAGTCATCGCTAGGTGGTCTTCGGATCTGGATATAATTTTTTATTATTTTTGAAGTTCTTTGTACTTCCATGATTGAAGATGAATAGATCAAAAGTTTCCCCCAAGAAAATTATCCTACCAATTATTGAAGATCGGGCAACCCACAGTATCACTTCCACTGTTTTTTTATTGTCGTGGTGCGTCTGACATCGTCAGAGGGCTTGTCGAGGTGTGTCTCCGACAGATCTCACAGGATTCAGCGAGTTGTTGTCTTTGGTGGATCCACTCGGATCCGGTCTTCGTTCGTCTACTTTCGTGTGTCTTCGGGCTAGATCCTTCTAATCTACGAGTCTCTTCGTCGGTGACGGTTGTTGTTCTGCTGTGCTAGTCCTATATGGAGTTTTAGCATGATGACTTCCCGATCGTTTACTATAAAATTTTTGCCCGGCTTCGGTGAGGTATGGGCGATGACGACGGCGCGCCATTGGCTTGCTTCAATGTCTGTAGTTGTCGTTAGGTGGTCTACGAATCTGGATGTGATTTTTATTATTTCTGATATTCATTGTATTATCATGATTGAAGATGAATATATTGGAAGTTTTCTTGCAGAAAAGAAGAAGACAAGGGTTTATCAACAATAACACATTGCAGGAAGGTGTAATAGCTCCCGGGTGCCTAGGCATCCTTTATGAACAGTAAAAAAGATCAAAAAATCCAAAACTTTGCAACATCAAAGATGGTCAAATTTTATAGGTTCTTGCAAGTTTTCATGCAAAAATATCATGTAGAGAAAGATGTACAAACGAGTTTCAGATTTCAGTGCCAAAAGTTCTCAAAACTTCAAGAACTGGAATCTTTTTCGTGTGTAAAGATCCTCAAATGGTTTTTTGGCATGAAAACATGCAAGCACCTACAAAGTTTGATCATCTTTGATGTAGCAAAGTTTTAGATTTTTATTTTTATGTTATTGTTCATAGAGGGTGCCTAGGCACCCGGAAGCTCAAAATCCACTCTAACACATTGTGTCTTTTGGTTATCTTGTGCAGTCAGAACTCATGCAAACTCGCTCATGAACTCATCATAAAATGAGTCAGACCAAATAGGGAGCTGGGTACTGTTGCCCTCAGTGTCACAGCTTGAGGTGCTGCAAGCATCGCCGAGGTTGGAAATAGGGAAGTCGGCAAGTGGCGGAAGGGAGTCCTCTGACAGCAGCAGCGGTTTCTGGGTGCCATTCTCCCCCTCACCGCTGTTTGCACTGTAATCTAAGTTCTGGTTGGTACCATGGATGATAGGCTGTTCGTGTTCGAAGAATGAGCTACTAGGTATCTGGATGTCAGGCGCTTGCCCAGTTACCAAGTCATGGCCATTGATGCCCTCCAGCATCCTTGGAGACGACAGCGAAGACAAGGAAGACATCTGCGAAGGGCTCAGGACGCCGATTTGCTCCAGGTCAGTGGGTATGGTGTTGATGCTACTGGAGCTGGGACTAGTCGCAATGGCTGCTGCGAACTGAAGCAGGCACTGCAAGTACTCGAACTTTGCTGCCTGGACTGCATCGGCTTGCAGCTGGCTGGCGCTTTGGTCGTCCCACGGGCGCTGCTCCACGAGCTGGCGGAGGTTGGCGAGGGCGATGAGCTGTGGCAGCGCGGCGAAGAAGTCGGTCCTCGGTCGGTGCGTCATCGGGTCGAAGCCCATCTGGATGAGCTTCTTCTTCAGGTGGGTGTTCCAGAAGTTCTTGATCTCGTTGTCGGTCCGTCCGGGGAGGTGCTTCGCGATGGCTGACCACCTGGTTTGATCAGCACAGCAGTTTGCATGAGATTATGCAACACATGTAGACCATTAATTCTCGAAGATTATACAAGCAAGAGATTTGATAGGTGTGCCATACTTGTTGCCAAGGACGGAGTGGAGCTGGAGGATGGTCTGCTCTTCCTCGGGTGTGAACTTTCCTCTCTTGATATCAGGCCTCACGTAGTTGGTCCATCTCAGTCTGCAGCTCTTGCCACACCTGTTGAGTCCTGTGAGACGCATGGAAGAACGAGATGCATGAGCTACATTTCAGACCAAAGCGCGCTAGCCGCGGCATCCATGCCGGTATCGAGACAAAAAAACGGAGGTGTACCTGCAAGCTTGGGCAGCGCTCTCCAGCTCCCATGGCCATGCTTCTCGATGTAGTCCGTGAGCTTCTGGTCCTCTTCAGGTGTCCAAGGCCCCTTCTTGAGGCCATTCTCATCGCAGCAAGGAGACCTCCCCATTGATAGGATTGAGATAGAATTGGGGTAGGATGGTGCAGGTGGGAAGGAGGGAGACAAAGCTATTTGCCTCTCCCTAGCCTGGTCCTTGGGGTTTCCTGTGTCAAGGATGTCTGGTCACCGGAACACAGCTTCCTCTATATAAAGGCCATGAAATCTGGTGTCCTAAACCCGGGTCAGGATTAGTTTATTCTAGTGGGAAGGACTCATCTGCCCTTAGATAATTTGGGTATGATGCGACGCCGGGGGCAAGGGTATTGGTGTCCTCCACACTAAGATAAGGGTTGTTGATCCATGTTGTTGACTTGAGCCGCTAGCTGCTACTTGGGCAATCAACAGTCACATTGATATGCTACTCTGTTTTCCTTCGGCCTTTTTATGAACAAGGTGTGTTCCTGAAGCCTTGCTTTAATTGTGTTGTTTTTGTTGATGTTCTGTGCAGAAACAGAACGATGTTGCGTTGGGTGTTAATATTTAAGAAAGCATAATCTGATCATTGTTGATTTCTAAGTAGCCAATAGCTCATCATGTGACATCTCCTACCATATATTGTGATCACTTGCTGGGGGGGGGGGGGCTATATATTATTCCATATAAAATGAGCAAAGGTTGATAAGTGGGTTCCTGGAAGTGTACTGCATCAATTCCAAAGACATATAACTGATGCAATTTCAACAACTTTAATTCGAGTCTTGGAATGTAGTTGTAGCAGCCTCAAGGTCTGTTGATATTGTATTGGCAACATTGTACTTGGCACATGACACCTATTTTATACACCATTTTTTTTAGAATTATATTATCCTCCATGTCAGCATGCAGATGACTAGATTCCTGGGATATCATAGTACATGTTGGCGTATAGCCATTTCTCAAGTATGTAATGGGACGGACAAGCAGATGACAAACCTGCGTATGGACCTAGATTGAGACTGTCCTAACCAAATAATAAGCTGAGGAGAAGTATTTTTGTATAAGTATACCAAATGACAGGGTTAACAGCTAGCTAGAATTTTTTAGAGGAAAGGCATGAGCCCGACTTTATAAATAAAGCCACCAGGCAGAGTAACAACCATCACAGCACCACAAGTTCAACCACCATCCAAGGCCAAGCAAAAGGCAAAGTATGAGGTACAGGGCACGCAGGCCACAACCACAGCACGCAGGCCGTACAGGCAGAATAACTCCGATAAAGAAGGAAGACCAACATTCAAGCCCGCAGACCACCAAGAGATTAGACGTCAGGCTCCTGCCGCGAAAGGGAAGATGCCGAGGCCCGAATCTTAGATAGCAGCAAGTCGAAGCAGTCGCGGTCTTCAGGCTTAGTCAATAATCTCCACTGCTGCAGGAACAAGCAAGTTTTATATAAGCAATCAGCAGGTTTAGCAGGAAAAATGTGTTCAATGGTAAACTTGTTCCTGGTAGTCCACAAGGCCCAACAAACCGCCGCCAGCCCAATCCAGAATAGTCGTTTCATGATACCGACCAGAGGGGTGGCGAGAGTCCGGAGCTCAGAAAAAGAAGTTGGAGCCCAAGAAACATGCAACCAAGATCGAAAGCAGCACCAGATCAACTTAGCCAAGACACAGTTGAAAAATATATGATTGGTATCCTCCAAAGCGTCGCACAGGACACACCGATCCGAACCCGGGCCATTTCGTTTCCAAATCTGATCAGCCGCCGGGAGACAGCCCCTGAAAGCTTGCCACATGAAGATTTTAATCTTAGGAGGAATACGCGCATGCCAAATCTGACGGAACTTGTTAGTAGGGGTACCCGCAATAAGTTTGGAATACAAAGACTTAACAGAGAAACGACCCGAAGCAGAGTGGGGCTAGACCACCGAGTCCTCCGCCTCCGAGAGCGTGGGAAAAAGGGCAGCAAGACGCTGCCATTAACCCAACTCTTCAGGAGACAGCGAGCGTCGAAAGGCCAAGTCCCAGTTATCACCCGCAAGCTCCGCGATGGAGATCTCAGGCTTAGGGCAAAAGGAAAACAACATGGGGAAAGCCACCGAGAGAGTAGCGTCCCCACACCACCAGTCAAGCCAAAAACGGGTCGAGGCGCCATTGCCCACCAAAAATTTGACATGCTCTTTAAAAAGAGTCCGGATCTTAACCAAATCCTTCCAGAACTGCGAGCCTCCCCTAGGCGAGGCAAACATAGGATTAGATGAGGGGAAGTATTTCGCCTTGAGAATAGAGAACCAAAGGGAATCTCGGCCCGAGGACATGATTTTCCACCACCACTTGATCATAAGACATTTGTTCATCACCGCGGTATTCAAGATGCCCAACCCACCCAGGTTTTTGGGCCTACATATGATGTTCCATTTGATGAACCGATACTTACGTTTGTTATCCGTAGAGTTCCAATAGAAAGCACCCCCATGCTTGTCAAAACCATCATGCGTACCCGCAGAAAGGAGGTAGAAGCCCATAATGAACATGGGCAGGGAGGACAGACAAGAGTTAGTCAAGGCCACTTTCCCAGCGTTCGTATTATATCTGCCCCTCCACGGCAGCACCCGATTACCAACCTTGGTAACAATGGGCGCGAACTCCTTAGCACAAAGCTTATCCGGGGCAATCGGGAGGCCCAAGTATTTAAAAGGAAAGGAACCCACGCTACAGTTTAAGAGGTGCGCCACTCGTAAAGCCTCGACATCATCAACCCCAGTGACAATGACCTCACTTTTCGCAAAGTTAATTTTGAGCCCTGACAAGGCTTCAAAGCATAACAGGATGAACTTAAGATGAGCAAGGCAGGAATCATTGAGCTCTACCATGATAATGGTATCGTCCGCATACTGGAGGTGAGTGACCCCATGGGGGATTAGATGAGAGATAACCGGAGAGATGTGGCCAGAAGCAGCAGCCCTAGACAGAATACATGAAAAGGCATCGGCCACAAAATTAAAAAGGACCGGGGAGGCCGGGTCCCCTTGCCTCAGGCCCCTGCCATTGGCAAAAAAGTTGCTAACTTGACCATTGACCGAAATCGCCGTGTGCCCACCCGAAACCAGCTGCATAATCCGATGCACATAAGCCCCATCAAAGCCTTTGGCGAGCAGGACCTGTCTAAGGAAAGGCCAACTGACCGAGTCGTATGCTTTTTAGAAGTCCAGCTTTAGGATCACCGCTTTTGAATTACGGGACTTAAGATCATGGACAATCTCGTGAAGGCACAGAATCCCATCAAGGATAAATCTACCTTTAACGAAAGCAGATTGGAAAGGGCTAAGCGTACGATGCGCAATAGGAGAAAGACGCATGGTAAACCCTTGGCAGGAAATTTCGCCATGTTATTGATAAGGGCAATCGGCCTAAATTGGGAGATCAGCTCCGCACCCTTGACCTTGGGGATGAGGGAGATAACAGCATAGTTTAAGCGAGAAATATCCACCGTCCCAAGACAGAACCCTTGGATGATGTTACAGACTAGGGTCTTAAGCTGTGGCCAGAATTTTTTAAAGAAGGGGATAGAAAAACCATCAGGGCCCGACGCTGCATTAGGATTAGCAGACTTAATGACCTCCCAAATCTCCTCATCAGAAAGATGCAGGATTAAGGCATCATTCTCAGTAGGAGAAATTCTAGAAGGGGCGTCCCATAAGGAATGAGAAATAGACAGACCAGACTCCGGCCTAGCAGCATAGAGGGAGGAGAAGAATTCCACCACATGACCCAGAATTTGAGCCTGATCCGAGACCTTCACCCCATTAATGAGTAAACTATCCAGTGCACATCTCCTTCTCCTACCATTAGCAATCGCAAAAAAATAAGCCGTAGGGGCGTCACCTTTCAAGGTCCAATTCAAAGTACCCCTTTGGTGCCAATAAATCTCCGACTGTCGGTGCAAAAGCATGAGAGCCTCTTCGAGGCCGTATCGCGAGCCCCACTCCCCCTCAGACAAACCAGGCCCATCAGCCCGAGCGTCCAGGATCGCAATCTGGGCCTCCAGAGAGCCCTTCTCGCGGCGAGCCTCCGCCGCCCGGTTGCGCGACCACCCACGCAGAAATTTGCGAAGAGCGTAGGAGCACTTGTGCCAATCATCCATGGGCCAGAAAGAACGCCGGCCGGGGGAAAGCAGCCCAGAGATTTTAGAAGCTAACAGATCAGGGAATCCCTCTACAAGAAGGCACGACGCATCAAACTGAAAGCGCGAAGACAAAACATGGGAGTCCAGACCAGCGTCTAGGATGAGAGGCGCATGGTCCGAACCCACGATGGACCTGACTTTCAGGGAAGCGCGAGGGAAGGTCGAATCCCAGCTCGAACAGACAAAAATGCGATCAAGCACCGACCGGATAGGGATAGATTGGCGATTCTTCCAAGTGAAGCGGGCTCCCACCCTAGGAAGCTCACGGAAAGCGCAGTCACGAATGAAGGCGTTGAAAGCATCAGCCAGGGGCCACGAGAAGTTGTTAGAGCTCTTATCCGCAGGGGAGCGGAGAAGGCTAAAGTCCCCCCCCAACCAACAGAGGAAGCGCACAAGCATCAATTTTGGACGCGATCTCATCCAGAAACAAGGCAGATAAAGAATGGTCAGCAGGCCCGTAGACGAACATGATTTCCCATAGGCGATTCAAACTCCGATGATGCACCACCGTGCTAGCCCAAAAAACACCGTGGTCAAAGGTCACAAAATCAAACATGTCGCGCTTGGTGCCCAGAAGAATCCCACCAGAATGTCCCGAAGAAGGAAGGAAGTTCCAATCAAATCTGTCCCTCCCCGCAACTGCGGAGAGCTCATTGGGGGAAAAGGATTCCTTGAAAGTCTCAACAAGCCCAATAATATCAATGTTATCACTTCTAACTACATCCCTAATTTGGTCGCGGCGCCCCCTAGTGCCGAAACCTCTAATATTCCAGAAGAGGGCTCTCATTTGAAAGACAAGTTCTTGATACGAAGACTCGACCTGCAGGGGGCAACGCAGGATTTGGCACGCTTAGATATAGCCCGCTTAGAAGGTGGAGGGGGTGACTGGCCACTACCAGTAACACCATCAGCCACACCCGCTAGGGTTGCAGCGATCCCATTCGCCGCAACCAGATCTTTAGCCTTACACTAGTGCAGAATCGGCCTATAGTGCCGGTTCGTAAGGGCCTTTAGTGCCGGTTCTCCAACCGGCACTAAAGGGTGGGGACTAAAGCCCCCCCCCCCCTTTAGTCCCGGTTCAACACGGCCCGGCACTAAAGGCCCACCACGTGGCACCTGCCGGCGCCGTGGGCTGGGGGACCTTTAGTCCCAGTTGGTAACACCAACCGGCACTAAAGGCCCACCACGTGGCACATGCCGGCGCCGTGGGCTGGGGGACCTTTAGTCCCGGTTGGTAACACCAACCGGGACTAAAAGTATTTAATTCTTTTAATTTTGGTTTATTTTTCCTTTTAATCCTTTAGGGGTTTATGAATTAATTATGGTTTATTTTTCCTTTTAATTTTGTCTTTTCCATTTAATTATTTTTCATTTCAAACATATATTACGCTACTACATACTGTACACGTTGTGCATATATATGTAAATAGAATTTCTCGTAGAACCGATCATATATATATAAATATATCATCGAATTTCTCGTACGACGACCATTCACATACATATATATATACAATTTGGTATATACAATTTCTCCTACAATTTGCGGATCATTACATATGCAGGGCATTACTGCTTGATCTTGTAATGGTATTCTCCTTTGGGATCTATGACCTGGTCGAGCAGAAATCCAGCTATTTCCTCTTGAATTGCTCGTACGCGAGCCGTTGGTAGGAGCTGGCCCCGCATCTCCATTAGCTATAATCAGGAGATCAAGATGAATATTAGTTGTGTGTATATATATTAGCTAGATCATGATAAAAAATTATGGATAGTGTTCTGGCAAACGTACCCAAAGATTTCTTTCATCTCTGCTCCTTTCAGACGTGATCATGCGAATGTTCTCGCAAACGTAGTATGCGCATAAAGCATTCCCCTGCTCCTGCTTCATGCACTTTACGAGAATAAAATTCAATCAGGTAATAATTAATCAAGCATGATAATGGTATTGAAACTAGAATTAAAGAGATGCACGGACGTAGCTAGCTAGTACTACTTAATTACCTTGGGTCGCACCCATTTCAGCTGTTGTTTCCATTCGCCGGGGACCTCTTTGATGAACTTTTGCCAAGCCCTGTCCGCCGGCAAAGAAAATGAATAAAGGAGTTATTAACTAGTTGATATCAGGAAATGAAGTAAAGAGGCCGACATAGTGCGATAATGATTGAAATTACCTGTCGACCATCCCCCTCACGGTTGCGTATTCGGATGGATTCTTATATAGTGAGTCCAGTACTTCAACTTTTCCCTTGTCAACTTCAATGATTAACAAGATCCAGTGGTAACTGCATGCGCACACGTTTTTTATAAATAAGCGGGCATGTGCATAACTCATCAACTACACTTATTAACATCTAGTAAGCAAAAAATAGAATTTGTGGTACAAGATATAGTAACACTCACCCGAAGTTGTAAGGAAGTAGTATTTTTGGTTGGGTGTTTAGTTGCTTCAAAAACTCTAGCAGGAATCTCTCTGTGTCTTTTCTCGAATATTGATCTTCCCATATCGCCTGATTAACCATATTTGGGTCAATGAACCCAATGCCATAGCGTCCAGCTTTTTTCATTTCATACATCTTCATTCTGCATAATACCACAGAAAAGAATATAGTGAGGATAATTACAGGTAATGAACGAGAGCACATCTAGCTAGCTAGCTAGAGACTTAAATTACAGAAAGAAATCACTTACAGACAATAGCAACTGACGATAGATTTGTCGAGTGCGTCTTGTTGGAATAACCAAAACAACTCTGAATAATGAATCCACAAATCTTTTTTATGGAAGTAATGCTTTCTCTTGACTTTCACCATGAGGGACTCTTGATTGGTATTTGCTGTTTCTTGCATGTACCACGTATGCAAATTGTACATTCTCGTTGGTAGAAGCTTGACATCGTCAGGCTTGACCAGAGGTTTGCCGCGGACATATTGGTATTTTACTTCCTCCTCTGTAATCCCGGGGATTTCCTCAAGGCCTAGGAGTTGTTCAACAGTGACACCGGCCTCTTTAGCCTGCCTTCTAAGATCGTCGGTTATTACCAGCTGATCGGCGGTACTCATAGGTGTTTGTACAATGAGCGGGGGGGATCGATTGCACTGCCTGTTCTCCCAGCTGGGGAACAGTTTTCCCGCTTTTTTTGCCAACTGCTTGGCTCGAGCTCGAGCTCGACTCCTTTTGCCCTGCTAAATATGACCTCTTGATAGACCACACATAGTCGGAGTCCTTCTGATTGTCAGCCGGTCGAGCCATATCAATAAAGTGTTGTGAGACATGCTCAGGTACTTTCTCCTTTGGTGGCGCGGGCGGTTTCGGTGCAAAATGGGCCTTCAATTGGGCATCACATGCGTCGTCGAGTTCCTCCTGAGTCAGGTGGTAAGACAACTTCGGAAGAGGCTTGAGGCTTGGACCATATTTGAATTTCTTGTCTGTTGTACCGCTAGCCGTCGTAGTTGCTGCCTCTCTCTTCTGCTGTTGCTTAGGCTGACGCCGTGCCGGACTTGGAGGAGGAGTCGGCTGACGCGGTGCCGGCGGACTTGGAGGAGGAGGAGTTGGCTGACGCCGTGCCGGACTTGGAGGAGGAGTCGGCTGACGCGGTGCCGGACTTGGAGGAGGAGGAGTCCACTGACGCGGCGGCGGACTTGGAGGAGGAGGAGTCGGTGGCCTTGGAAAGACGATGCAATCCTTTTTCCATAGAAGAATACGATGTATGGCCTCTCCTAGTGTTCTCTCCTCGTCACCTCCAAGAATGTCAAGTTGTAGCTCATGATATCCTGACATCACTTCATCAACCCCGACACGAGCATAGCCAGCTGGAATGGGATTGCAATGGAAGGTTGCTTCAGGGGGATTTGCTAAAGCATAGTCGTCCGTCATCTTCATGGATAAGTTCTTCACTTTCATGTGTAGCTCACAGTTAGTCCTGTCTTTGATATCATCCACAGGGTAGCTAGCTAGCAATGCATTATCGATATCGGCCGGTGCGGAACCCACGCTGCTTCTCGGCATAGATGGGACGGTGCTATCCAATGCTGGATCAATCTGCTCATGTTGCCGCTGAGACGCCCTTTCCTGGCTGAGTGAGTCGATCTATTCCTGCTGCCGCCTGACAAATCGTTCCAACTCCAGGTGCTTTGATTCTAGGCCTTCAAGGCGGAGTGCTTCCTCCTTCTTCTTCTTCTCCTCCTGCATCTTCTTTCTCGCACGGCTTCTATAGTCGTCGTTCCAATCCGCAAACCCCTCAAACCACGGAACAACGCCTTTGCCTCGTGTTCTTCCCGGGTGTTCACGATTTTTCAGGGCACGCGTAAGCTCGTCGTTCTCTCTATTGGGCGTGAACACCCCCGTTCGAGCTTCTTCTATTGCAATAAGTATTTCGTCTGTTGCTTCTTTAAGACTTGCCTTCACCATAACCAGCCCTGTCTCTGGGTCCAACTTCCCCCCATGCGCATAAAACCATGTCCTGCACCTGGAGGGCCATGTCAATGTAACTGGATTGACCCACTTAGGCAGGGCCACCTGGTAGCCACCTGGCCCCAGAGTATGGTGCCACTTCTTTTTCGCAGCATTAATCTTGTTTATTCTCGACCGTTCCTTAGCTTCTTCCGATTCCTTGAACTTCACGAAAGCGTCCCAGTGATCTTTTGCCTTCACCAGTGCTCCCGTGAATTCTGGAGTCTTCTTTTTTGATTTGACGTACTTAGTCCATGCATTTTTCTTGAAGGTGTTGAATGTGCTCGCCATCTTTTTAAGAGCATAGTTTCTGACTTTCTTCAGATCTGCATCTGTCAAATTATCTGGTAGGGTGAAATGTTCCATGAGCGTAGTCCAAAGCACATCTTTTGCTCTTTCGTCAACAAAAGTGACTCCTGCTCGATCTCCCTTTGCTGGCTTTTTCCATTCTTGAACGGAGATCGGGATTTGGTCCCTGACAATAACTCCGCATTGATTCTTGAACTTGGTCGCATTTTTCCTAGGTTCAAGCGGTTCGCCAGTTGATGTTTTGATGGAATCGATGTTGAACTTTACGCCTTTGTCCAACTTTTTGGCCGGGCCTCGAACTACCCTGTCGCTTGTAGAAGATTTGCTCGATCCGGAGGCCTAAAAGAAGAAAGATCGATTCGTTAATACATACAAATCAATTAAGACATGTAATGATCACCGGATGGCTTATATATTAAATATACCTCGCCGGTCTTTGTTATTTGAAGAACATTTTCTTCATCAACATCGTTGTCGTCACCTTCATCTATTCGTTCGTCTTCATCAAATATCATACAACCCTCACCGGAATTGTTCAGATATTGCGAGCCGTCATCATCTTCAGGTTCATGCTCTGGGCTCGTGGAGCGTATGATGTCGAACAGAGCCTCTTCTCCTTCTCTGTCGGTATTGTCCATAGCTTTTATTTACCTAATCCAGAATAAAAACAATTTAGTATTCAAATTAGAATGCATGCAATCAATAAGGAAAAACTGAATCATAGTACATAATATGCATCTTGAATAATTCATATAATATGCATCATCGAATATAATCTCGAATAAATCGTCTCGAATATTATCGAATATAATCTCGAATACATCTCGAGTATTATCACTAGCTAATACATATCGAATATTATCGAAGAATCTAGTTCACTCGCGGTTCCTGAGGCGCGGGCGGTGGACAGCCAAAGAGAAGGAACCATCACAGGATCATAGCTCGGGTGAGATCCCTAAAGAACCTGCCAGGTATTGGAGAACCTGACGTCCAACGCATCCATGTAGCGACGGACGTGCTCGTCCTCCTCCCTGACACGGCGACGTACCACCTCCGACGGGGCCGGCTGCCTCCGCACCGAAAGTGGCCCACGCGAACGCCACCAAAGAAGCTCCGGGTCGACAACGGGAGCCCGGTTTCACCAAACTGCGCGCCCTGGAAGGTAGCACCTCCCAGTGCCAGCCCGGCGGAGCCCAGTCCCGGACATGGCGCCTCTGAAGCAGGTCCTCGCCACCGATCCGACGACGAGGATGCGGGCCGGGCATCGTAGACGTCGAGAACAAATTCTATGCAAATTTAACATTTTTTAAATGCTTGATTATGATTTTTGTAATTCTACATCATCCAATATATACATCATTCTACATATATCCATCATCCAATCTACTTTTGTCCATCTAATTATAACTTATCCATAATCATTCTACATATATACATCATTCTAACATAACATTCATCTACACAAATATACATATAAATTTGCAAAAATACATCATCTACACAAAAATACATCATTCTGACATATCATTCATTCTAACATAACATTCATCTACACAAAAATACATCATTCTAACATGTGTGTGTGTGTGTGTGTGTTCATGCATCATGTGTGTGTGGGGGGGGGCTCTCGGGGAGGGGCGTCCATGGCGCGCGGCAGGGAGAGGAGAGGGGGAGGGGCTCACAGCGGGGCGACGGCGAGGCGAGGCGAGTCGACGGCGACGGCGACGGCGACTGCGACGGCGACGGCGACGGCGACTGCGACGGCGACGACGACGGCGACGGCGCGCGAGAGGTCGAGGAGGAGATCGAGAGGGGCGGCGAGGTCAACGCGCGACGGCGATGGCGATGGCGCGGCGAGGCGACGGCGACGGCGAGGCGATTGGACGGCGATGGCGACGGCGAGGCGAGTCGACGGCGACGGCGGCGGGGTGCTGATCCGGCAGCCTGGCGGCGTCCTGTTCAGCGTCGTCGAGGGGGGAAAAGCGATGAGTCGCGGTTGGTGGTTCCAACCGCGACTAAAGGGGGGCCTTTAGTCACGGTTGGAACCACCAACCGCGACTAAAGGTCTGGCTTCCCGTGTCGAATGTTTAGTCCCACCTCGCTAGTTGAGAGGAGCTCGCACCGGTTTATAAGCCCCGCCGCGGCTACCGTGTCGAGCTCCTCTCTAATGCAGGCCTTCTAGGCCTACCGCACCTGTGCTGCCCTGTTGGGCTTACTGGGCCTGCATCCCGGCCCAATACGCTGTGGTGGCCCAGTAGGCGGGCATTTTTTTATTTACTTTTCAGTTTTTTTTAATTTCTATTTTATTTATTTTCTTTTGTTTCTGAGTTTTTTTTTGCTTTATTTAGAATTAATGAGTGAATCTTTTTGCGTTAGGTCAAAAAATTTATAAACTTTCTGTTAGTGGCAGTAGTTTTCAAATTTGAATAGTTTAAATTCGAATTATTTGAAATTTGTGTGAATCACTAGTTTGTGAATAACTTTACCTTAAAAATAGATTTTGCAGTGATTCTTTTTTCTGCTGTTTAATATTAGCGTGTTTTATCATTATATTCAATTTGGTAATTCTTAGGTTATTTAAAAAATGAAATGCCTTTGTAACAGACGAGTTTTCGTCTGAAACCCTGATACTTCGAAAGAGATTGTCCATTTTGTACACGAAGTGGATCCAGTTTTTGCCGTAACCCTCTCAACTTTTTAGCACATGCTATGTGGGTGAAATGATGATACCATGCCAACTTTCAACCTTTTCAGAGTTCATTTGTAGTGCTTTTCAATTTTAGGGTCATTTAGCTCAAAAAAATCAGTAAATGCATGAAAAATAGCAAATGAAGTCAGAAAGGGTTGAAAATTGATGACATGGCTTCGAATGGTGCATACTGAACACACAAAAATTCTGGAGTTGAAATAAGTTTAAAAAAATGAAATGCCTTTGTAACAGACGAGTTTTCGTCTGAAACCCTGATACTTCGAAAGAGATTGTCCATTTTGTACACGAAGTGCATCCAGTTTTTGCCATAACCCTCTCAACTTTTTAGCACATGCTATGTGGGTGAAATGATGATACCATGCCAACTTTCAACCTTTTCAGAGTTCATTTGTAGTGCTTTTCAATTTTAGGGTCATTTAGCTCAAAAAAAATCAGTAAATGCATGAAAAATAGCAAATGAAGTCAGAAAGGGTTGAAAATTGATGACGTGGCTTCGAATGGTGCATACTGAACACACAAAAAGTCTGGAGTTGAAATAAGTTTAAAAAAATGAAATGCCTTTGTAATAGACGAGTTTTCGTCTGAAACCCTGATACTTCGAAAGAGATTGTCCATTTTGTACACGAAGTGCATCCAGTTTTTGCCATAACCCTCTCAACTTTTTAGCACATGCTATGTGGGTGAAATGATGATACCATGCCAACTTTCAACCTTTTCAGAGTTCATTTGTAGTGCTTTTCAATTTTAGGGTCATTTAGCTCAAAAAAATTAGTAAATGCATGAAAAATAGCAAATGAAGTCAGAAAGGGTTGAAAATTGATGACGTGGCTTCGAATGGTGCATATTGAACACAAAAAAAGTCTGGAGTTGAAATAAGTTTAAAAAAATGAAATGCCTTTGTAACAGACGAGTTTTCGTCTGAAACCCTGATACTTCGAAAGAGATTGTCCATTTTGTACACGAAGTGCATCCAGTTTTTGCCATAACCCTCTCAACTTTTTAGCACATGCTATGTGGGTGAAATGATGATACCATGCCAACTTTCAACCTTTTCAGAGTTCATTTGTAGTGCTTTTCAATTTTAGGGTCATTTAGCTCAAAAAAATCAGTAAATGCATGAAAAATAGCAAATGAAGTCAGAAAGGGTTGAAAATTGATGACGTGGCTTTGGACATAATATTTCTTCGCGTTTCAAATGCCAAAACACATAAGTACACTACTATTACAAAAATTCCCTCCGGTTTGTCCGAAGTGGGACTTTCCAGATATATAAGTCCGAAAACTAACTAGAGAAGCCGGTCACATCCCAGAGTGGGATCTTTGGGTATAAAACTTTTTCTTCGCGTGTGTCCCTTTGCGCCGTAACCATGGACAATCTTCATCGTTTAACTTGATGCTCGGGTCAACATTCACTGTGAAGGGAGCAATTTCATGAAACTTTTCATAATCTTCTGACATGTCTGTCTTGTCCTCCACTCCCACGATGTTTCTTTTCCCTGAAAGAACTATGTGGCTCTTTGGCTCATCGTATGATGTATTCGCTTCCTTATCTTTTCTTTTTCTCGGCTTGGTAGACATGTCCTTCACATAGAAAACCTGCGCCACATCATTGGCTAGGACGAATGGTTCGTCTGCGTACCCAAGATTGTTGAGATCCACTGTTGTCATTCCGTACTGCCGGTCTTCCTTTACCCCGCCTCCTCTCAGATTGACCCATTTGCACCGAAACAAAGGGACCTTCAAACCAAGTCCATAGTCAAGTTCCCATATCTCCTCTATGTAACCATAATATGTGTCCTTTGGCCTATTGGTGTTTGCTGCATCAAAGCGGACACCACTGTTTTGGTTGGCGCTCTTTTTATCTTGGGCGATCGTGTAAAATGTATTCCCATTTATCTTGTACCCTTTGAAAGTCAATATAGTCGAAGATGGTAACTTGGACAGCAAGTACAGGTCATCTGCAATAGTGTCGTCATGCATGAGACGTGTCTGCAACCAACCGGCGAAAGTCACAGTTTGTTCATGTGTAATCCAGTCGTCAGACTGCTCCGGGTGTTTGGAGCGTAGAATATTCTTGTGTTGCTCGATATACGGAGCCACCAAGGCGGAACTTTGTAGAACTGTGTAGTGTGCTTGCGCCAAAGAATGCCCGTCCCGGCATATTACTGAATTCTTTCCTAGCGTGGCTTTTCCACCCAGTCTGCCCTCATGCCGCGATTCAGGAACACCAATCGGCTTAATGTCAGGAATAAAGTCAACACAAAACTCAATGACCTCCTCTGTTTCATGGCCCTTGGAGATGCTTCCTTCTGGCCTAGCACGATTATGAACATATTTCTTTAAGACTCCCATGAACCTCTCAAAGGGGAACATAGTGTGTAGAAATACAGGACCCAGAATGGCAATCTCCTCGACTAGGTGAACTAGGACGTGCGTCATGATATTGAAGAAGGATGGTGGGAACACCAACTCGAAACTGACAAGACATTGCACCAAATCATTCTCTAACCTTGGTAGGATTTCTGGATCGATTACCTTCTGAGAGATTGCATTGAGGAATGCACATAGCTTCACAATGGCTAATCGAACGTTTTCCGGTAGAAGCCCCCTCAATGCAACCGGAAGCAGTTGCGTCATAATCACGTGGCAGTCATGAGACTTTAGGTTCTGGAACTTTTTCTCTGCCATATTTATTATTCCCTTTATATTCGACGAGAAGCCAGACGGGACCTTCATACTGAGCAGGCATTCGAAGAAGATTTCCTTCTCTTCTTTGGTAAGAGCGTAGCTGGCATGACCCTGAAACTGCTTTGGATCCATGCCGTCTTCTCCGTGCATACGTTGCTGGTCCTCCCGTGCCTCTGGTGTATCTTTTGTCTTCCCATACACGCCCAAGAAGCCTAGCAGGTTCACGCAAAGATTCTTCGTCACGTGCATCACGTCGATTGCAGAGCGGACCTCTAGGTCTTTCCAATAGGGTAGGTCCCAAAATATAGATTTCTTCTTCCACATGGGTGCGCGTCCGTCAGTGTCATTCGGAACAGATTGTCCGCCAGGACCCTTTCCAAAGATTACTTTTAAATCCTTGACCATATCAAGTATATCATCACCAGTACGGTGGCGAGGCTTCTTCCGGTGATCTGCCTCACCTTTGAAATGCTTGCCTTTCTTTCTTACGGGATGCCTGCTCTGAAGAAATCGACGATGCCCCAGGTACACATTCTTCTTACATTTATCCAAATATATATTGTCGGTATCATCTAAACAGTGCGTGCATGCGTGGTATCCCTTGTTTGTCTGTCCTGAAAGGTTACTGAGAGCAGGCCAATCATTGATGGTTACAAACAGCAACGCTCGCAGGTCAAATTCCTGCTGTTTGTGCTCATCCCACGCACGTACATCTTTTCCATTCCATAGCTCTAAAAGTTCTTCGACTAATGGCCTTAGGTACACATCAATGTCGTTGCCGGGTTGCTTGGGGCCTTGGATGAGCACTGGCATCATAATGAACTTCCGCTTCATGCACAACCAAGGAGGAAGGTTATAGATACATAGAGTCACAGGCCAGGTGCTATGATTGCTGCTCTGCTCCCCAAAAGGATTGATGCCATCTGCACTTAAACCAAACCATACGTTCCTTGCGTCATCTGCAAAGTCCTTCCACTTTCTCTCGATTTTTCTCCACTGTGATCCGTCAGCGGGTACTCTCAACTTCCCGTCTTTCTTACGGTCATCTTTGTGCCATCGCATCAACTTGGCATGCTCTTTGTTTTGAAACAAACGTTTCAACCGTGGTATTATAGGAGCATACCACATCACCTTGGCAGGAATCTTCTTTCTGGGGCGCTCGCCCGCAACATCACCAGGGTCATCGTGGCCGATCTTATAGCGCAATGCACAGCATACCGAGCATGCATTCAAATCCTCGTACTCACCGCGGTAGAGGATGCAGTCATTAGGGCATGCATGTATCTTCTGCACCTCTAATCCTAGAGGGCAGACGGCCTTCTTTGCTTCGTACGTACCGTCGGGCAATTCGTTGTCCTTTGGTAGCTTATTCTTCATTATTTTCAGCAACTTTTCAAATGCCTTGTCAGGTACACCATTCTCTGCCTTCCATTGCAGTAATTCCAGTGTGGTACCCAGCTTTTTCCTGTCATCTTCGCAATTTGGGTACAACAATTTCTTGTGATCCTCTAACATGCGCTGCAACTTCAGCTTCTCCTTTTCACTTGCGCAGTTTCTCTTTGCATCGGCAATGGCCCGACCAAGATCATCAGCGGGCTCATCTGATGCCTCTTCTTCAGCTCCTTCCCGCATTGTCGGCTCAGCTTCTTCCCCCATTGTTGTACCATCATATTCATGGAACCCATGGCCAGGATAGCTGTTGTCATCCTTTTCTTCTTCATTCTCTTCCATTAGGACCCCTCTTTCTCCGTGCTTGGTCCAACAGTTATAGCCGGACATGAAACCGGACTCAAACAGGTGGACGTGAATGGTTCTTGAGTTAGAGTAATTTCGATCATTCTTACAGCCAACACATGGACAATACATAAAACCATCCGCCCGCTTGTTTGCCTCAGCTGCAACCAGAAAAGTATGCACGTCATTAATGAACTGGGGAGAGCATCGGTCATCGTACATCCATTGCCGGCTCATCTTCATTACACAACACCGAAAAGACCAAATTAATACAAGTTCATACATAAAGTTCATACACACTTGTTCTCATAAAGCAACATACAAACTCTCTAGCTAAAGCATTTAAATGCAACAACAAATGCGATCAAGAATGCAACTAAGGTAACAATTGATCCAACAGCATAGTGATACCAAGCCTCACTATCAATGGCATATTTTTTAAATTTTCTAATCTTCAAGTGCATTGCATCCATCTTGATTTTGTGATCATCGACGACATCGGCAACATACAACTCCAGTTTCATCTTCTCTTCTTCAACTCTTTTCAATTTTTCTTTCAAATACTCGTTTTCTTTTTCAACTAAATTTAACTTCTTGACAAGAATATCTATGTCGGTTGCAATTTCCGGTTCACATACCTCCTAGATAAAAATATCTATGTCAACTTGATGGGCATAATTGTCATAAACACGAAATGCAACAAACAGTTATAAAAGAGAGTATATACCACATCCGAATCATAAACCGGACGAGGGCCGACGGGGACGGATATCAAAACCATGCCACTATGTATAAAAAACAACCATATAGGTAAGAAAACTATACAAGTAACTATCTAAATCTTACAAACATGATTTTTTTTTATAAAAAGGATAAGAACAAGAGGCTCACCAAGGTGGTGCCGGCGACGGGACGGTGCGGGCGATCGACGGTGGTTAGGACGGGGACGGGAAGGCACTAAGTAAACCACACCTACACATGCAAAGTAAGAAGTTAATTTGAGCTCAAATTGCATATAAATCAAATGAACTACCACATATAAATACTCCGAAACGAAAACCCACAAATCACTATGCTTATAGAGCATTGCAAGAGCTAATCTAGCAATGAGAGATGAAAGGACAAAGTTGCTAACCTTTGTGAACACTTGGATGGATGGGGTGCCTCCAAATCTTGACAAATTTTGGCAAAAATGGAGGATGAGCTCGAGGAAGAGGAAGAACAAAGGAGGGGAAGAAGGGGAAAAACAGGGAGGAGTATTGTGCTCGGGCTGGCCGAATTCATATAGGGGATCTTTAGTCCCGGTTCGTGGCACGAACCGGGACTAAAGGTGAGCCTATAGTCCCGGTTCGTGCCACGAACCGGGACTAAAGGTAATCGTGGGGCCCCAGGCTGACACCAGCCTGGCACAAACCCTTTAGTCCCGGTTCGTGTTACGAACCGGGACTAATGGTCACATTAGTGCCGGTTCAAAACCAGACCGGGACTAATGCTTTGGACAAAAGGTCTGTTTTCTACTAGTGTTAGCAGTGGCCGCCTGGGCCAACTCATTAGCACGGATAATGGAAAGAACAGTAGACGGAGACCCAAAACCCGAATCAATAGAAACCCCCACGTCCTCAAGCACATGCAATAAATGATCATCAGATAGAGAAGGCAGCACTAGCCTAGTAGGGGAGGACGGAGGATGGGGAGGGGGGGAGGGAGGGATACCTGTAGAAGGAAGGTCTCTGGCCGCAGCCCGCCGCTCCGCACGCGCCGCCACCGGCTCCCCCGAGTCACGCACCCGTCTGCCCTTGCGGGCCGTGGAGGTGGGCGTGCGGATGGACGGGGAGGGAGCCAAAGGGGAGAGCGGCGCCGCCCTGGGAGGAGAGCCCGACGCAGCCCCCAGGTCAGCGTCAAGCCGGCGACACATCCCCGCCGCCGAAACGGTAGAATTTTTTCGAAACGGTAATTTTTTTTTTCCGAAACGGACAGCTAGCTAGAATTGCGTACGCAGGGATCTCTTGTTTATGGAGTAGTACAACGTATGCAGAGATCTGGCCCCGTAGCCTCGTTCTTGCAGTCCCAAAAACCAGGTATACATTAGAATGCGTTGATTTGGCAGGTAATGCCTGTTCATGGATGATGCATGTGCCGTTTTAATCTGCTGCATTTCTAAGTGCAACTGGGAACTCTCGGGATATCTCGGATAAGAAACTGCAAGAGAAACACGCACGCAGACTGAGCTTTTACTCCGAGATCACGAGTGAAGCCGCAAAAAAGTACTTCCTTTGTTCCATATTAATTGTCGCTGAAACGGATGTATGTAGATCAGGTTTCTATCTAGAATTAGTACGTCAATTTCATTGGAAATTGGCAGGATTCCCACGAGGAACAACCCAAGCCCTCGAGTGAATTTCAGCTGTAGCACGTAGGCGGGCGGCATCCGGCATATATCCGGCCACTTGGTGAAACGTACATGTCATTGACAAATTACCAGGTCGCTGAGCTGCAACCGAACCAACAACACACACACACACACTAACACAGAGGTGGTGAGGAGGCCCCAGATCGATCGATTAGATTCGCTCGTCATTCCAGTTACCTGCTCCGAGACCGCCTGAGCGACCGATCAACCAACCAACCAAAGCGCGCTACTGCTCCTACTGTCCCACGGACATGTACATGCTATCCTCGATCAGACCACTTCCTTTTGGCAAAGCTCGATCAGATCATCACTGGCGACCTAATTAGCAAGCTCCCATCCAGCGCCAGCCACGCACGTAGAGGAGATTGATTTCTCTGTATCTTTGATTCTTTTCCAATGTTTTCCACGCATGTCGAGTTGTCGACGGGGCAGCCGGCCGGCCGCGAATCTTTTCTTCCCCATGCACGCAACGTACGTACGTACGTGAACGGACGGCGGACGGACCTCCTCGTCGTCGGCTTGGTCGTCGTCACCGCATCGGCCCACCCTGCCCTCCGTCCGCATCGGCCGCGTGGCTCGTATGCAACGCGTAGGATAGTGCAAGTTGATCAACGTCTCCATGCTGCTTTCAGGTTGTGACATGCAGCTAGCACAGTTTTTTTTAGAGAGAGAAAAGGGCCATCAGCCTAACCTCAAATCAGTGAAGCCGTCAACGGGCCAGGATACAATGGTGTTGTGAAACAAAAGATGCAAGCTTGAGAGCAAGCGAAAGAACTACATGCAAGGAACAATCAGGCACAACTACTGCACAGGGGAACGACCGCACCCGCCAACAAAGGAAGCATCTTGATCAAGCCGATGGAAAGCTCCTCGCAGACAGGATCGGCGTCCGAAGAAGCCGACAAGGATGCACCTGTGAAGCAAGGAACACACGGCCGCAGAAATGAGCACAGGCCATGCCGCTAAGTCAACCGAGCCGCAGTCGGGGGAGAGACACAATCTCACCATACCCGCTACTGGAGGGAGATCACTATGACACTATCTCCCTTCTCCCTTGCGCAGGACACCGTATCGCCGGTCAGCAGCCCGCGGAGCGACCGAGCAGGGAACCACATAAGATTGTGGAACGGCGCCTCCACCACAAACACCATCGGCGACCCCGTCACCGATGCCCGGCACCGCAGAACAAGCCCACATCCCCCACCCAGCCCAAGATGCCGCCTTCAGGAAGGTTCACGAGCCCACCACTATGTACTCTTTGTCTTCAGGAGCCGGAGGCGTTGAATCAAATTATCATGCAGTGTTCGTTTGCCAGGACAGTCTGGTCGTTCGTTGCCGAGCCTCCGAATATTGGCATCATGTGCCCTTGCTGGGAGGAAGTGCTCACCTATTCCCCGAGGGCAAACAGGAAAGAACTCAACGCAGTCATCACGCTGGTCTTGTTGTCCATATGGAAGGAGAGGAACCGGCGAACTTTCGATAACATATCAACCGCTGATAGCACGGTGGCAAACAAAATTATTACAGAGTGGAAACTATGAAAGTTAGCTTAATTGGAATGTAAAGAGGGTTGGGGTAGGACTAGTGAGCGGTCATGAAATATGAAATTCTGAGGCGGGTGGTGGGTGTGGACTGCTAGAGGCTCCCTCGACTGGCATCTTGTAATTTATGTTTTGTACTCCTCCCGTTCTTATAATCAATCAACACGCAAAACTCTTGCGCGTTTCAAAAAAATAAATTTATGTTGATATATTGAGCCCTCATTTGAGATGGGTCCTAGGCCACCACACCTTTTGTCATGGCCTAGGACCGCTTCCATTACGTGGACTCGACTCCCCTGACGCACTCAGGTGGATCACTGCCAGGTGGGCCAACCTGCCTTCGGACCCACATGTCAGTGGCTCAACTGCATCCTGCATTACATCAGTGGATCCGGTTACTTCGCCATGAGTCTGTTATCCAATTTCGCTTGAAACTCTTTCCAAATGTCCTTTTTTTTCCTTTTCTTTTGCAATCGATGAAGGGTCGTGTGGTCTTCATTGTTGATTGATGTGATAGTATCTGTATTCGTTCTGATGTTCGTCCTGTCTCTCGTACATTTTGTGGATTTGGTTCGCTACGGATCGATGCTTATTACTCCTTCTGTTTCTTTTTACTCCATGTCTAAGATTTCTGTCAAGTCAAACTTTACAAAGTTTAACCAAATTTATATTAAAAAATATCAACATCTAGAATATTAAATATATATAGTATGAAATTACATTCCATAAAGAATCTAATGATATATATTTGATATTATGAATGTTGATACTTTTTTTTATAAGTTTGATCAAAGTGAAAATAATTTGACTTTAGACAAAAGTTATATGCAGACTAAAGAGAAACGGAGGGAGTAATAATATGGTTGGGTTTGGTTTCTAGAAACTGTAGAGACGTAGGCTAGGGCTCGTTTTTTTCCGTTGGTCCCCTGACTTGTCAACGCAGTAACTCTGGTCAAGGCTGCTTGGTCCTGGACATGATTTCTCAGGCCTCCAACATCGTCATCCTAGCTTCATTTTTCGTTGTCTCGTTTTTCAAAAATGGTTGTTTTATTACTTAAAATGTTTAAATGCTACACTCGGCTTCTGCATAACTAAGATGTACACAGTCAAACGGTTCTTTCATATAAATAAAAAATAAAAAATGCAAAAACAAGCATGTAAAATCCGTATAATGTTTAAAGCGAAGGGGTCAATCCTAAGATCATGTTGCCACCCACGTTGGGTAAAAGTATCCCTCGTCGTAGCCTCCAATCGTATACACATCTTTGTAAATATGTCTTGATTCTCCACGCGTTGTAGAGATGGCCATAAACGAAGAGTCTCGGTACATATGTAGATAACCTGCATGAGAGAAATACTTTTATCGTTAAAAACCTTATCATTTCTACATAGTCAAAGCGACCAAATGACGGCAAGCGCTCCCACCCTAAGAAGAGTTCTAAACATGTGATCAATCTCATGTAACCAGTTGCCAAATACATTAGCAACACTACAAGGAGGATGTAAGCCAAAAGCTATTTGGATGACTGGCTATATAGAACGAGCTAATTTACATTGGAAGAATAAATCTTTTCTTGTCTCGTCATGATAATAAAAAACACACTGCTAACTTTCATGTCATTTTCCACTGCCTCATGGACAATATATGGTTATGTTAACAATTTTGCACATGTCAATTTTCTCCAGGAGAGTGTTTGGTTGCATGTACCACAGTACCAATAGTCTACGGAATACGGGATCCCGCTCACATGGGAGAGCATCTCCAGCCGCGCCCCCAACAGCCCCCCCCCCCCAGGCCACTTTTTAATTGCCGGCACCGAAAAATCGCCCCAGTCGCGCCCCCAGGACGCCGTTTTTAACCGGTTGGGCCCTTTTTTTTGGGCCGGCTAACCCAGGCCAAACCCAGCGCGCTGGGGGGCACTTGGGGGCTCCGGCGGAGGCAAAACAGCGCGTGGGACACCACTGTCAGGCGAATCTCGCCCTTTTCCTCGCCCGACTCGCCCCTCGCGCCTCTCCACCATGCCAATTCCAGCGCCTCCCGCCTGTCCACGGCCGCTACGCCGCCGCTAGAAAAGACCGTTTCCTCGCGCCTCTCCATTTCCCCGCCGGATTTCGCTTCCATCCCCCGCTCATCCCCGCTCTCCGACGACCACCACACTGGCAGGACACCGGCGACTGTCCGCCCACCACGCCCACAAGGTGTTCGTCGTTTTGCCTGTTCGGCCATGGACTCGGACGACGAGGAGGCGTTCGCGGCTCTGTTGGAGGAGGAAGACGAGGCCGACACCGCCGACGAGGAACACCTCATGATCCTCGCCTCGCTGGCCAGCCTGTTCGTGAACAATGACAAGCCTCGACGAGGTGGCTCGGCGCCGGGCCGACGCAAGGGCAAGCAGAGGCATCGGATGGAGGGCTATTGCATGCTCTACGCCGACTACTTCGCCGACTCTCCTCTGTACGGCGAGAAAGTATTTCGGCGCCGTTACCGGATGAACCGGAAGCTCTTCCTCAGGATTGTTAATTCCATCCGGGAGTTTGACAGCTATTTTATTTGCAAGAAGGATTGCACCGGCACAGTTGGATTCTCCTCACTCCAGAAGTGCACCACAACTATGAGGATGCTTGCATACGGAGCTCCCGGTGATATACAAGAAGACTATGGACGAATGGCCGAGTCCACGACCATTGAGTGTTTGTACAAGTTCTACAGGGCAGTGGTGGCAGTGTTTGGACCACAGTATTTGCGATCACCCAATGCTGAAAACACTGCTCGGATCCTAGCACAGAATGCAGCAAGAGAATTTCCTGGGATGCTTGGAAGCATCGACTGCATGCATTGGGCATGGAAAAACTGTCCATTTGCTTGGCAGGGGATGTACAGAGGCGTCAAAGGAGGTTGCAGTGTGGTACTTGAGGTAGTAGCCACACATGACCTATGGATTTGGCACTCCTTCTTTAGTATGCCAGAAACTCACAATGACATCAACGTATTGCAGTGCTCGAATGTCTTCGCCAAGCTTGTTGAAGGTCATGCTCCTCCGGTGAACTTTGAGGTCAATGGGCGCCACTACAACAAGGGATACTATCTAGCAGATGGTATCTATCCGAGATGGTCCACATTTGTGAAGACTATCTCAAAACCTGTGGTGCCAAATAAGGCACACTTTGCTAACTGTCAGGAGGCTTGCAGGAAATATGTCGAGCGAGCATTTGGTGTGCTCCAATCTCGATTTGCTGTTGTTCGGTACCCCGCTCTGACCTGGTCGAAATCGCAGATGTGGGAGGTCATGAATTGTTGTGTCATCTTGCACAACATGATCATTGAGAACGAGCGGGAAGAGCCAGTGTTTGACACTGAACCATATTTCAGGCAGGGACCTCTTGCAGTTGTTGATCACCAGGTACCAGCAACATGGGCTGCCTTCCTCAATATGCGCGAGGAGATTCGAGACCCACATGTGCATCAACAACTGCAGGACGATCTGGTGGAGCACCTATGGAGGCTCAAGGGCAACGCCTAGTTCGATTTGTTTTAATTTATGTTGGAATTATGAGCTTGCTTCGTTGAACTATTTGATCTGTATTAATTTCTGTGATGAACTTTGGCATAAAAAATAGTTTTTGTTGAATCTATGTCGAAAGAGCGCCGAATTTGTTGAATTTATGCCTAAAGAGCGTCGAATTTGGGCCTAATCTGCGCCGATACTGGGCCGAACTCGCCGGCTTGGGGGCGACCTTGGGGCGGCGGCTCGGAACCCGAGCCCCCCCGGCCGATTATACCGCCGGTTAGCCCCCAGGCGGCGCTATTTCGGGCCCCTGGGGGGCCGAACGGCTGGAGATGCTCTAAACCCATGGGATTCAACTGCAGCCGGCTCACAAAATGACTTTTTTGTGCAACAAGTTCAGTAACTTGTGTTGTACTTTTTTTTTTTGAACCCTAACTTGTGTTGTACTTGATTTCTGACTTCTGCAAACGATGTTTTTCTATCCATTTTCTACGATCATGATCGCCTCTTTCATAAATTTTTCACAACTTCAAAAACCGACTTTTGCTAGATCGGAGGTGCATATTGCTACGTCGTTACTCGTTACCATAATTTAATTCGACGAATGATGCATACGCTCCAATCAATCTGCCTAAAAAAATGTGCAGCAAAGCATGCACGCACCTATACCACTTACATTTCCAGGACAAAGTTCCTTCAACGCATCAGTGTAAGCAGGATAATCCAAATGACAGCAGCCATGCATCGACGTGCCCGTGAAAAGAAGTGCATCCATGCATAGACGACGTACGTTTATGCCCGTAGTTAATTTAGCTTGTGTCCGGGTAGGCTAAAGGTTCTTGGATCTTGCATGACTCATGCATGGTCCAAGGCACGAAAGGACATCCTCAATTTCTCACCAACCTGTTATCTCATAGGCCGCATATTTTTAACCCCATGATCTGGCTGTGATCTTCGCTGACGCTCGATAGACGGACTGCTAGTGCTAACTAGCTGAGAAATGATTTGATTCATCCATGCAGTGCTAAAAAAATAATAACAAGGAAAGGCTACGTGCCGACGGTTCAAAAGGCTAGCTGCAGTTCATGCATGTGATTAAATCTTTTGGAACCAGACAAGGGGCAGTTAAATGGGAGTTGAGACCTGGTTAGGAAAGATGGTGGAGTCAGCTGAGATATTTTGTAATAGCTCCTGTGTGTATCTTAGATCGGATGTCCCCCATCATGTCTTGTATTGCTTGATGCTACATTTTGTGTTAATAAAAGTGTTTTTTGTTAGAAAAAATGTATGCATGCCATATACTCCCTCCATCTCTAAATATAAGTCCTTTGAGAGATTTCAATACAAAGTTCAGACTACACATATGACATATTTTAGAGTGTAGATTCATTCATTTTGTTTCGTATGTAATCCATATTGTGAAATCTCTAAAATGACTTATATTTAAGAACAGAGGAAGTATATAGCATTTCAGTACTACACATGTCTATTCAGCCATATATATCAACCCACATTAGGTGATTGAACCATGCATGTGTGGCCCTGTGTGCACAAGGCTTGGAATGTACACCTGTTTCATGGCAGTACAAAAGGCACGTCCAATAGTCCAGAAAGGAGAAATGGAAAAAGGACAAGTCCATTCCATACAGTATGCAATCAAGTGATGACACCCTGTTTGACATATGTGCGGGAGTTGTTGCAGCCAACAACCAAGAACCTCCTATAAGTTTTTAAAGAAAAATCCATGGTCCGGGACAGTGTTTTTGTCGATGACGATCTTTGCCCGCCTCAACACCCCTCAAGCCAGTGCTCCGTCATGGTCACAACAGGCCAAATGCCTCGGACCAGGCACACTTTGAGGTTTAACCACAGTGACCATGCATCCAAAAGTGCTCAGAGATTACTTGGTTGATAGTAGGAGTATATAGTTAGAGACACACGCACCGACCTTCACTTTTTCAAAAGCTGGCTTGGCTTGGAGCTCGTCTTGTCCTCCTCTTGGGCCTTGGGGCCTAACCCTTCTTTCTGTCTAATAATTAAGCTCAACGTTGAGTTGATTTCTAACAAACATATATCTCCCCTTTTGTCATCTGATCACTAATATTGTCAGATTCTGCTGCAAGCCATCTATATATCTGCATTCTCAAGGCTTTCGACGTGCAGTACTAATGACTATGGCAAATTATGTATTCCCTTCGATCCATATCATTTGTCGCGCAAACGGATGTATCTAGACGTATTTCATTGCTTTTCTCAACAAATGATGGATTTTATTGTCTCAAAATGAAGCACCAAGGACGTATTCATTGATAGATACTCCCTCCAATCTGTATTAATTATCTCTGATTTAGTATAAGGGAGTACATTCGTTCGAGTGACAAGTAATATGGATCGGAGGGAGTACCAGCTTCGTGGCATATATATTAATATAAACATACAATTAAAGACGAAAGTGCATGTATAGTGCATATAACTATCATATCATATGTGCAGAGGACCAGCTGCCACAGAGGAAAGATGGAGCCATGCATGCATGGATGGATGGAAGAGGACAAGCACAAGGAGATGGAGGATCCTTGGTCCCTAATTAATCTTCCCCACCTCATGTCCTGTGCGACTTGTCCCCTTCGTTCCTCTGTGCACAGTTGCATCACTTCCCATTGACCACACGTTAAGCAACATGATAAAGCTGATGATCTTTCATATCTGAGACCCTTTAATCCCCTCCTGCTCCACACCCACACAGACTGACGGGTCAGACTCATAGAGGCTAGCTAGCACCTATGAACTGCCTGTCTTCCTCATGGAAGATTCAAACCGCCACCCCATGCACGCAACCGCGCGAACGTAACATCAAATGCTAGCTAGCTAGCTGCTTGATCCCATGCATGTCGCCCATCGATTATCTATCTATCCATGTCTGCCTCCGGTGTGAGTGATGATAGAGATTAATTAGGGATCGATCGAGGCGGCTGTCGTCGTTGGGTGTGTACAAGGTCAGAGATGGTTCCTTGCGGACATGGGTTTCTAACCGTGCCATAGGTTATTGTTTCCCGTAAACCGTATTGTCGCTGCACTGTCTCTTCATACTATATATCAGGATAGTTAATCAGCGAGTGAATGAATCAAGAGAGATACATTACTGATTTTGTCACACATCGCATTCAGCTTTCCATGGTTAGTTATACAGTTACATGTACGTCGAGGAAAGTACGGTGTCATCAACGAGATTGGGCAGTGATAAACTGATTAATACATGTATCCGGCCGGCAACTGTCTGAGTGCGTATAATACGGCCTGTAGGGACGCGCGTCGACGGTCTCATCATCAGATGTCAGTCAGTTATTATCAGTGAAAATGGCAGGCGGGTTAAGCTAAGGGGAGCTTTCCTTGCGGTTGGATGCATGCATGATCAGTTCAACTCCAGCTTCCACGGTGGTTGTGACCTCGAGCTCTCCCATCCTGGCGCCGTCGCCGTCGCCGGTGGAGTCCCTGGCACGGATCCCTGCATCACGGTGCGCGCTACCGACAAGGAGATCGACCGGGACGACGATCACGTACGCCGGGGCTGGCCGTAGTGTCCACTAGAGACAACCGGGCGAGGCCGTGTCTGCATGCATGTGGAGTGACGACGGCATCAGTGTTCTTGATTTGCTAGTGCGAACTGCCTTCCACGTTGCTGATCGTGCACATGGCACTGTGCTTATTTTTGTTCTTTCCTGTACACGCTTTAGTTCCATATAATAGCCGTATTATATTTCACTTATTGTATATCATTCTCTTTGTTTGTTTAATTGTTTACACTTTTTACAATGTCATCTTTTTTTTAACACAGTACAGATGTAAGCGCTCATATACACGCGCATACACTCACCCCTATGAACGCACACACGCACACCCTATCCCTATGAGCACCTCCGAAAGACTGAGCCGGCATATCATCTTGAGATTTACGAAGTCACCGTAGGCGCCTCGTCGTCGACGGGAACGTCTCCTCCCACTGAATGCGTATCGCCGGAAATCCTAAAATAAATCCAGGAATAAATGCGAGCACCAGGACTTGAACCCTGATGGGCTGGGGATACCACAGTCCTTCTAACCATCCAACCACAGGTTGGTTCGCTTTTACAATGTCATCTGTTGCTACAGGTTTCCCGGCGGTGCCGGTGTGACCGCGGGTGAAGCTGGTGGAGGAGATCTAGATCGGGGGAAACCCCTTGGTCGGCCCCGGGGGGCCGCGCCGACAACGACGCTCAAGGGCGTTGTTGTTCTTCTGGGAGACGTTGGTCTACGTGATGAGGATATATTCTATGAATACGATGATTCTAATTGTCTCAGCTGGAAGGAAATATTAAGCCTAGCCAATGATGAACAACAGGTGAATTCTCTCTTAGTTGATAATGCCAATTATTTTGATGAGAGCTTTATACTGCCTAAATCCTTGTGTGTATGTGTCATTAGGTACATTGGAGAGGAAGGCATGGCGCAAGGAGCAACTTGGGGCAAGAAGGAGAGCAAGGAGGCAATGCAGCTGAGCTGGGAGGAGGCTTCTGCAACTCCCAGGGCGGTAGTACCGCCCCACCCCAGCGGTAGTACCGCTTGAGGCGGTACTACCGCCCCTACTACCGTAAAAACTACTGGTATCTTTTCGAGCTAACCGGTAGTAGAGCGGAACTTAAGCGGTAGTACCGCTTGGAGCGGTAGTACCGCATGCTCAAGCAGTACTACCGTGCTGCCTGCGCGCAGACTTTTTGGGCTGACGGCCCGTGTACCCCCTCAACCTATCTTAGGATATAAATACTCTTCCTTAGGGTTAGTTAGAGTTAGACCACGTTTAAGATAAACCCTAGTTCATGAGATTGCTTGTAAGCATTCATCTTGAATCCTCATCACCAATTCGTATCGATCTGGTGATTATATACTGCAAGTCAAGTGTGATCTGCTGTTCCATTGGGAATTAGTATATTGCAATTCTAACCGTTCGTGGTCGACGGCTGCGTGCGCAAGTGTGTGACGTTGTGAATATCCAAAGGGTTGAGACCTTTTGCATTGGCATCAGGGATCAAGCGAGGGAGAGTTCATCGGCGACATACAAGTTATCCTACACCATCATCATCACCACCGCCGCTTACTGAGAAGATCGGGACACCCCATATCACTACGTCTGCTCCTCCACTTCCCACCTCCCTGCCTCTCGGGTGAAAACCCTAACTCCGGTGGGCGGCGACGGCGTCCTTGACGTCGTGACCTTCCTGAAGGCGTCGCCTTGAGGGCTGAGTGGTGGTGGACACGGTGTGGGTCCTTGACGGTTGCTGGTGGTGGGCATTGCTTCAGGGGAAACCCTAGGATCTGGTCTTCCAGATCAGACGATGGCGGTACTGCGGTGTCGTTTCTCTCTTGAGAGCATCGTTTGTGGAGCAGCGCTGGATGACAGAGGCAGGAGGTGGAGCGGCGTCGTCTTGCACGGAGCTTTGGTGGAGCTATCAAGTCATGCCTGCCGACAGGTGCTACGCTGAGTCATGCCTAGTTGGCAGGTGCTACACACGACAGTTCTTCTAGAATCTTCGCGTCTGGACGGATGAGCGCAGGACGGTGGCGTCGTTGGGCGCCATGGTGGCGTCGACGATGTTCGGACTGGCAAGGATGATGCGGATCTCTCTCCTGAAGATGCGTCAATGGGCCGATGATGATGGCGGCTTCTAAAGCGTGTGCATGTGGTGTGCGCTTTAGGTCTGCTGCACCGACTGTTGGTCCCGATACGTTATGCGGATGGATTGACGACGACACCGGTTGTAGATATGGGGAGTGAGAGCACTCCACATTATCGAGTTTGTAGGTGTGAGTGGTGCCTTCGGATGGATTGATGTATGTTCTTATCAAACATTTGTGGAATAATTAATAAAGATGACTGCATGCATCAATTGATGCAGAGGCCGGGGGGTTAACCTCCTTTTCCCAAAAAAAAATGTTGCTACAGGTGAATTAATTTAGTTATCTCATTCTTTTCGAGAATACGCTTGAGAGCGTATTTTTTCATTGATAGAAGAGGGAAAGTACATAGGGGCATCACGGTCGCGTACACAAGATGGCGCGGCCATGAAACCCAAGCGAGCAGAAGAGAAGGGGATGCTCAGAGCATCTCCAGCCGCGCCCCCAACAGGCCCCCCAGGCGACTTTTTAATCGCCGGAGCCGAAAAATCGCCCCAGTCGCGCCCCCAGGACGCCGTTTTCCGCCAATTGAGCCCTTTTTTTGGGCCGGCGAACCTAGGCCGAACCCAGCGCGCTGGGGGGCACTTGGGGGCTCCGGCGGAAGCAAAAGCGGCGCGTGGGACACCACTGTCAGGCGAATCTCGGCCTTTTCCTCGCCCGACTCGCCCTTCGCGCCTCTCCACCATGCCGATTCCGACGCCTCCCGCCTGCCCACCGCCGCTGCGCCGCTGCTAGAAAAGGCCGTTTCCTCGCCCCTCCTCCATTTCCCCGTCGATTTCGCTTCTACATCCCCCCCCCCCCGTCCATCCCCGCTCTCGACGGCCACCACGCCGGCAGTACGCCGGCGGCTGTCCGCCCGCCACGCCCACAAGGTGTTCGGCGTTTTGCCTGTTCGGCCATGGACTCGGACGATGAGGAGGCGTCCGCGGCTCTGTTGGAGGAGGAAGCCGAGGCCGACACCGCCGACGAGGAACACCTCATGATCCTCGCCTCGCTGGCCGGCCTGTTCGTGAACAATGACAAGCCTCGGCGAGGTGGCTCGGCACCGGGCCGACGCAAGAGCAAGCAGAGGCATCGGATGGATGGCTATAGCATGCTCTACGTCGACTACTTCGCTGACGCTCCTTTGCACGGTGAGAAAGTATTTCGACGCCGTTATCGGATGTGCCGAAAGCTCTTTCTCAGGATTGTGAATGCCATCCGGGACTTCGACAGCTATTTCATTTGCAAGAAGGATTGTACCGGCACAGTTGGATTCTTCTCACTCCAGAAGTGCACCACAGCTATGAGGATGCTTGCATACGGAGCTCCTGGTGATATACAGGAAGACTATGGACGCATGGCCGAGTCCACCACCATTGAGTGTTTGTACAAGTTCTGCAGGGCAGTGGTGGCAGTGTTTGGACCATAGTATTTGCGATCACCCAATACTGAAGACACTGCTCGGATCCTAGCACGGAATGCAACAAGAGAATTTCCTGGGATGCTTGGAAGCATCGACTGCATGCATTGGGCATGGAAAAACTACCCATTTGCTTGGCAGGGGATGTACAAAGGCGCCAAAGGAGGTTGCAGTGTGGTACTTGAGGCAGTAGCCACACATGTCCTATGAATTTGGCACTCCTTCTTTGGTATGCCAGGAACTCACAATGACATCAACGTATTGCAGTGCTCGAATGTCTTCGCCAAGCTTGTTGAAGGTCATGCTCCTTCGGTGAACTTTAAGGTCAATGGGTGCCAGTACAACAAGGGATACTATCTAGCAGATGGTATCTATCCGAGATGGTCCACATTTGTGAAGACTATCTCAAAACCTGTGGCGCTAAAGAAGGCACACTTTGCTAAGTGTCAGGAGGCTTGCAAGAAAGATGTCGAGCGAGCATTTGGTGTGCTTTAATCTCGATTTGCTGTTGTCCGGTACCCCGCTCTGACCTGGTCGAAATCTCAGATGTGGAAGGTCATGAATTGTTGTGTCATCTTGCATAACATGATCATTGAGAGCGAGCAGGAAGAGCCAGTGTTTGACACTGAACCATATTTCAAGCAGGGACCTCTTGCAGTTGTTGATCACCAGGTACCAACAACATGGGCTGCCTTTCTCAATATGCGCCAGGAGATCCGAGACCCACAAGTGCATCAACAACCGCAGGACGATCTGATGGAGCACCTATGGAGGCTCAAGGGCAACGCCTAGTTTGATTTGTTTTAATTTATGTCGTAATTATGAGGTTGTTTCGTTGAACTATTTGATCTGTATTAATTTCTGTGATGAACTTTGGCATAAAAATTTAGTTTTTGTTGAATTTATGCCAAAGAGCGCCGGCTTTGTTGAATTTATGTCGAAAGAGCGTCGAAATTGGGCCGAATTTGCACCGATACTGGACCGAAATCGCCGGCTTGGGGCGACCATGGGGCAGCGGCTGGGAACCCCCCCCCCCCCCCCCCCCCCCCCCCCCCCAACCCGATTATATCGCCGATTGGCCCCAGACGGCGCTATTTCGGGCATCGGGGGCGAACCGCTGGAGATGCTCTCAACCCCAAATGTACAGGTTCAGGTTACAGGGATAGTTTTCTCGTTTTCATTTTCGTGTTGCAAAAAAGAGAGTGTATTTCAGAATGGCAGCAGAGCACAGCCTCTACTCTGTCCTGTCCTGGCTGTTAGCGCGTTGCTTTCCTGATCCTACGTCGCCGGGAACCGCAGATCATAGGCCCGTAGTAGCAACCCCGTAGCATCGATCCAGGGAGTCGCGACTCGCGACTGGCGCATGCAGGCCGAGTAGTATTTTTCCCAACCGCTGCGTCCGACTTTGCAGGAAACGGAAGATCCGGCTCTGACTTTCTCCCCTCCAGCGACGGCTACTCGTCGTCGTCGTCGTCGTCTCGCCCGCTGTCGACGCCGGCAACTGTCCACACCACGCACGCTGCTGACTGCTCACAACATCCATCCAGTCGCTCTCCCGGCTGCAACTGCCGCCTTTCCGCGGCCAAGCCCACTTGCTGCAGGTGGTCAGCTGCTGAGCTTTCCGCTACCCCATTAGACATCAGTGATGCCTGCAGGATACGCACTAGCTTGAAGCAGAACGCAGACAGGTGCTTTAAACTAAATCGTGTTCTGGAGCTTCTCTTAACGGGCTATAAGAGCGACCGTTCTGATCTGTATGCGTACGGGAAAGCTCAGTGTACGTCGAGTATATTGTAGTACAGTCAGTTTGAACTGATCTGTGGCTAGTTAATCCGCTGGCTGCTTTCAGTTATTCAACTGTGTGACAAGATCAGCTGGTTAATGTTGTAGTATATGCGCGGATGGCGGAAAATGTTGTAGTTAACGGACCATACAGTTTACTACGGAGAGGCTGTCGGGGGCCATACAGATACAGGTAAGCGTATGCATATGTGTCGTAGCTCATGTATGTACCGGGTCACATTTTGGGGAAGGCTGGCGGAGGAAGGCAGAGGTCACTTTGTGCAGAAATAGAACTTATTATTTGGTGGGTCGCGACTGTTCACCCTGATTACAATGTCAAAGATGGTTAAACTGTCAGTGTATCGTGGTGTGACATTCGCAGTTTGACTTGCAATAATGCGGGTGAGGAGGCTGCGTGTGCTGGTGTAGACAAGAC